>CM077096.1:68039153-69251640 GCA_039513925.1 Platanthera zijinensis
AACTGGCTGCCCCGTGGATCCGCCCGAGGACCTTTGATATAAAGATTAGTTGCGCCGTCCTCCATCAGTCCGGGCTTTTGGTGCGAGTGGTTGCGCTAAGTCCTCTCAAACCTATTGATGAAGATATATGCGAGCTTAATTATGGGTAACACAGAATCTCAAACTGATAGGTGCTCACCAACTTGACACCACAACACATTTCCCAAACTCCTATTTATGACCTTAGTCTTGCCATTAGTCTATGGGTGATAGGTTGTGGAAATTTTCAGGGTCGTGCCCGTTTTATGCCATAATGTCTTTCAAAAATATCTAATGAATCATATGCCACCGGCGGACACTATGGACTTAGGTAAACCGTGCAAACAAAAGATGTTTCTTCTGAAGAGGGCGACTACGTGGGCCGCATCTGTTGTCTTGTGACATGAACTGGTTTACCACTACGAAAATAGAATCATTTTTCTCAAAGTGCGATGAAGGCCCAATAGGAAATCCATGTTATTATCTACCCATGGATGTTGTTGGACTGGTAGGGGGTGGTATAAAGCCCAGTGTTCTGTTTTGAACCCTTCACAGACTGACAGGTACCTCAGTGACACACAACTCTTGCTGTATCTTTCTTCAAGGTGGGCCAATAAAAATGCCCCCTCAACGAACACAATCGTTTTATCTCTGCCAATGTGCACAACGCCACTCACATGCTTTTCCCAAATTAGAAAGTTTCGGAAGGAGGTGTGGTAATGCAGAGACGAGACTCACGATATAAATATCCTTCAACGATATTGGACCCCTCATTGGGCTAAGGGGAATCCCTTATCAATCTAGAGTAAATCTCACTGAAATCAGTACATGTGGGGTATCTCCCTAGGTAGTCCAACCTAGTTGTCAAGGCGTGCGCCTGAGGCGCTGGGCGTAGCCCGCCGCGCCTCAGCACGGCTGAGGCGGACGATGTGCCCCAGGAGCGCGCCTTACAGGCTCCCAGGCGCGCCTGGGCCTTTCAAGTTTTTTTTAAAATTTTGATATAGGCAAAAACATGATCTTAGACGCACACGAGGCATCCCTAGACGCACGTGGGCGCCCAATTCGCTTAAATTGAGCGAATTCATTGATTTTCAGCGAATTGGGCGCCCAATTCGCTCAATTTCCTTCTTACCCAATTTTTGCGCCTCACGTGACTCAGGCGCGCGCCTGCGCCTTGCGCCTAGGCTCCAGGGGCCCTTTGCGCCTCGGTGCACCTTGCGCTTTTGATAACTTAGTGTCCAGCAAAACAAGTTGTACTAGCGCTCTGTGCATGGAGTAGGGTGATACAAAGTTTAAGGGCGTCAACAAGCTTGTTCTCAACACCCGTATGGTGTTTGAGAACGTAGTAAAAATCCTGCAAGTATTTGACCCACTTGACATGTTTATGCCCCAATTTTCGCTGTTAATCAAGATAACACATAGTCTGATTATCAGAGTATAGGGAGGAATCCCGCGGGAGGAGATAGTCTCTCCAATATCGAAGCGATTGCACTATTGTGTAAATCTCTATATCATAATTTGAGTACTTTTGTCATGTCACATTTAGCTTCTTAATAAAATAAGAAACAGGATGACCCTCCTAGAGGCCATGAATGTGATCGTGGATTCACCACAGATGTGGGGCAGGGTCTCGTGGCGGTTGATTCCTAGCACGTAAATCATGAGGTGGGAGGTTGTCTTGTTCTTCCTCAAAGTGAACTTCAGGTGGAGTGAGTGGGTTCTCCCTCCTCTGGAGAGTGGCATGCTCTCGATGATTCCCAATGATGTCCATGCAGGTGTGTTAGTCATCAAATTGAGCATTCATTTGATCGATTGATTTATTATCAACCATTGAATTCTACATATGTCATTTCAGAGTTGGAGTTGGTTGTTCTCTCGTTGGTAAGGTTTGGGTTTGACATGTACTGACGATTAGGCTTACCACTATGTAAGATGCAAGTGACCATAACGTAGGGCTCTGATACCAAATCTGATGCAGGGCAGGCTCTGAGATTACGTGCCGACACTAATGCAATCCTGTGTGAGCAATGCTGAACCGACTCAAACAAACCCAAACTATATGATGCATCTACGATTGAATTGATATGGAATCAAATAGTGCACTAAAAGTTAAATTGGCTAAGCAACTAGACACAACATCCGCAACAATTTTTAGTTAAGTAATCAAGACAAATTTTCCTTCGCACAATGTGCTTTCAAGTACAACGTTTACATACATGTTATTATAAGAAAACAAGAAATGAAGCAATTGCATTTGCAAATCAACACTTCCAAACAGATAAATGATATGAATCCAATATTCAATAAAAGATATTAATTAGCACAAAATACTCACTAGCAACAGAGATCCGGTAGAGATAGTAGGAGTGAATCTAAGTTGCAGGGACGCCGACAGTTGCTGTCCGGGACAAGATGTCGGTGGATTGGTGGGTGGGAGGGAAGAGGGGTTGTGAGGGATGCAGATGGAGGTAGAGAAAGGGTTGATAAGGAGCTGCCGATCAAGTTGGGAAGTAGGGCTTACGGGTATGGGCTGACTGGAAGGACTCACGACTTACGACATGGACCATGGAATACTCGTGGCCTGCGACAAAGGCGACTATGGAGAGGGAAGGCTGTCTTCGGTCGTAACTGGGACAAAGGCGAGGGTGGCGTTCTTGCGACTCGAGAGTGAGAGGCGATCATGTAGAGGGGTTGAGCATTTTTTGGAAGATGACGCGCGGCTAGGGCCAGGTTGAGTGGGAATAACAAAGGGATAAATGTAGGCTCACAGGAATAGTAAAGGAAACTGAAAATAACCGGGACGTCGCATCCCAGAGTTTCGCGGCGTCGCACCATGATATGATTGATGGATCTAGATTCTCTCACAAGGCTAACAATCTGGCAGCCATCCCTATTATTTTTGGCATAGGGGGGTCTAGGGTACCCGACGTGATCGACTATGATTGGCTGCTACGCCTGATGCTCAAATAATACTAAATAATGTCCAAAAAATACGTAAAAATGTAGAAACAACGCTACAGATGCACTAATGGTCTCGAATCGGCGATCCGATCAACACCTCCTGCATGGGTACACAAATGCAGGCTCCGCTGCATGGTGGCTCAAAGTCTAGTGTCGATCGTGCGGTTGTTCGCCATCACTTATTCCCCACTACTTAAGTTTAATTACACTCAAACCCTTTTGTCGAAGCCCCTTATGAAACATAATTTGCAGAAATTAAACTTTGAAAATAAAGTTACATGAAATACTTAAAGAACTCCCCTAGGCTTCTATGCCTTTTTTTGATGCCGAATGTGCTACTGCAATGCTTCTGTAACAGATATGTGTCCGAAGAAGATGCATTATTAGAACACAATGACATTAACCTTCGAGTGGCATGCTTTTGCCAGAAGTTTTACAACTAAGGTCTGGTTTCTTTACCCAGCTCTATGCCAAAGCCCAAAGTATTAAAATATGAGATGCCTTTCATTTACCCATAAGCCCCGTTTTCTAGAAGGATAGATACGTATATACCAACATAATAAACTATTAATACATTTCTAGAAATTCAACTAATATTGTAGAGTCCACTGTGTAATGGTAGTGGCTTTGGGTTCTTCTTTTGTCATGGGAGCAATTCGTCTAGAGCATATATGTAATAGTTGACCGGCTTAGTGCCCTAAAATGTTGTCATCACATACCTTCTATTCTAGTTTGTTAAATGCTAATTGCGGTTAATCTGATGATATACACTATTTTAATTTACTCTTTTTCCAGGGTAGAGCGGGAATTGTTAGACACATGTACAAAGGCATTCTTTTTTTATATGATGAATGCCAAAGCGAGAATAATGGGTTTTTTTGTGCCAAGTCAGGAATATGTGATCTTGTGAAGAAATCACGGGATTTTTCTGCTGGAAAATCGGTACTCTATTCTAGATCGTTTTGATTTTGATGCACTGTCACTGGTATCTCATTGTCTTTTTTACAGGGTAGCAAAGGGGGTCCCTCGGTTGCTCAATCGCCAATAAGATCATCTGAGCAGGAAGATGATTCTCAGAACCGTATGCCTTTCATTGTGTCCTTAAATACTAAAATAATTTGTTAATGATTTTCTGATTTTTATTTTAAAATCAGCTTCCAGGAAAAGCCGCAGCAATAACCGGGGTCCATTCTCTGTTGGACAGACATTAAGAATTTGTAAAGGTCAACTAAAGGGATATCTTTGCCGTGTTATTCGCATATACCGTGCTGATATCACAGTGAAGCTTGATTCTCTCGGGAAACTTCTTACCGGTTTGCTTGTTCTAAAAATATATTTCAAGCTTTGCTCTGTTTCATTCAGTGTGTAATTAGCTGTACTTCTTTGCAGTGGATGAGAAGCTATTATCTCTTCCAAATTCCCGGAGGTTTTTCTTGACACTTACTTTTTGAATAAACATGCTTATATTAAATTTGCTATTTGTCTTTATATTTTGACGTATTCTCTAAAGAAGCGTTAGTTTCATTTTTCTGTTGCTTAGCTAAGTTTGAATATTCATAGGGATGATGCTACTGCTCTGCAATCCGACATGTTTGAAAATCAAGAAGACCAATCTACAGGTGGGTGCTTTTTACCCAAATTTACTTTCTTGCATGCCAAAAAAGTAGTTCACTTCGCTAATTTATTACACTTACAATTACGATTCAACCATTTTCTATTTGTTTTAGAAAGTTGTGTAATTGTCCTGCACATGCTAAATTAAAAAAAATCTTGAACTGCTCTTTATAGGATGTACCCTTGAATTACTGATTGTGAATGTAAATTTTATTGTGTATTAAAATCTAAAATCAATTTTTCATTAACAAATATGGCTACTAATTTGTTATACTTACAATTATGACAACCTTTCTCTATTTATTTTAGAAAGTTGCTTAATTGACCTCTACATGTTAAGCTAGAATATCTTGAACCTTTGCGTATTGATATCAAAAATCAATTGTGCATGAATAAATTTGCTTACTAATTATTTTACCTGCATAGTGAGTGTATATTTCTATATATAGAGAGAAAGAGAGAGGTACAGAGAGAGATGATGTGTGCAAATATGGGCTTAGAATCCTTGATAAATAGTCAGCTACAACAATTTCTATGCCATTTTTTATCTCGAATCTCGATGACAAATCCTTGAAGAGAACCCATTGGAGCTTAGCATCCTTTTTTTGCAAATAAGTACTTTAAAGCTTAGCATTCCTGACAACGCCACCAAAAACTTAATCCGTGCAAATATAGCACTAATTCATCTATCAAGTAATAAAATGATGAGTAAAAGTATCGTCCCAGGAAGATACTGAAATGTGCATCAATTTTAATTTTCTTTAGAAAATTGATTTTTGAGATGATTTGAAAGTTGTATAAATTAAATCAAGTAATTCAATGAAAAATTATTAATGACAAAAATCAAGAGCAGAAGCACAATAAAATTCTGGAGAGAGGGCCGCTAGGTCATTTGATTTCACAAATTGTTTTTTTGGAAAATAGATTGAAATTATTTTAAGTTAATTTTTAAGAAATGTGAAGGCGGAGCTTCAAATGAACACTCAATTTCCCTTGTTTTGGGTATATTGAATCTTCCCAACCTATTTAATACCATTCATCCAGGATATTAAAATAGAGAGGTGAGTGAAATCCTGTAAAACCTGACAAATCTTTGGCAATTATAAGTCTTAAGACCGCTGCGTGTTTTAACGAATAATGATCATATTTTGTTAAATTCGTTGAATAATATGCTTAAGCATTCACTTAAAACTTCATTTTACGATTTCTAAGTGTAGGAGATCTTTTCAGATGTTGGTTAAACTTCCGCAAACAGTAACCGCAACAAATTATACCAGCATGAAATATAAATTATTTAAAATATCAAAAAATTTTACATACACCATAACTTTAGTCAAATAAATTAGCACCTCATAGTAATAATGTGATTCAAAAATAAAATATATTTAATCATAATTTGAGAGTTTAGAGGAATTCATTTATCTCTGTTGAGAGAACACAAAACTTGTATGTATTGCTTGTGTTTGTAAATACAAAGAGAGAATACAAATATATAGGAGAGAGAAGGTGAGAAAAAATTCTATACAAGATAAGGGACTAAGAAGAGAAGAAGGAAATATAATAAAGAAAGGGGCCCAATAATGGGCCTTTTACATGGGCTTTTCTAACACTCCCCACAAACTGGAGCGTACAAATCGTATGTGCCAAGCTTGGGCAAGCACTGATAGAAGAGGGTGCTGGAAAGAGCCTTAGTGAGGACATCCACAACTTGTTCAGTCCCCGGAACATACTTCAGGTCGAGCTTCTTCATTTGAACCTTTTCTCGGATGAAGTGACAGTCTACTTCAATATGCTTTGTTCTTTCGTGGAAGACCGGGTTCTTGGCTATATGTTTAGCAGCTTGGCTGTCATAGAGGAGGAGAGCTGGGGAAGAGAGCTTTACACCCAGATCGATAAGAAGACTTTCAATCCAAGTTAGTTCAGAAACCACTGAAGCCATTGCCCGTTATTCTGCCTCAGCTAATGATCGAGCAACGACAGCTTGTTTCTTGCTTCGCCAGGTAATCAAATGTCCTCCAAAATATGTGCAAAAATCACTGGTTGACCGTCGATCATCAAGGGAACCAGCATAATCAGCATCAGAATATGCCACTAATGTTGGAGCTGAAGATGAGGTTTTGTATACCAATCCTTGACCAGGAGCCGTTTTAAGGTATCTGAGAATGCGTTCAACGGCCTGAAGATGAGATCTTCGAGGGGAATGCATATATCGACTAACAATACCAACAGTGAAGGAAATATCCGGTCTAGTTACTGTGAGGTAGATCAATTTCCCAACGAGACGACGATAGTATTCTGGATTCTGGAATAGGAGATCTGTGTTAGATGCCTGAGCGCACAACTTGTGATTTGCATCCATTGGGGTGTCAATCGGCTTACAACCTGAATAACCAGCATCATGAAAGAGGTCGAGGCAATACTTCCGCTGAGAGAAGACGAGACCATCCGGCCGTCTTGCAACCTCAAGACCCAAGAAGTATCGAAGGGGCCCCAGATCTTTTGTTTGAAAAACTGTGCTCAGGTGTAGTTTGACCTCCTGTATTCCTTTCGAGTCGTATCCAGTAATTATGATATCATCAACGTATACTAACAGAAGAACCGTTCTCGTTGTTCGGTGACGAGTGAACAATGAGAAGTCTGCCGAGCTTCGAGTAAAACCAACCTCCCGAAGGGCCTTACTGAACTTGTCAAACCACGCCCGCGGGGATTGTTTAAGACCATACAGACCTTTCTTAAGGCGACAAACCTGAGACTCCCCCGTGGTCTCAAACCCAGGAGGTTGCTGCATATACACTGTTTCCTGGAGATCGCCATTCAGAAAGACATGCTTAACATCCAGTTGGAGTAAGGGCCACCTACGATGGACAACCACAGAGATGAGGACTCGAACGGTATTGAGTGTGGCCACAGGAGAAAAGGTTTCTTCATAGTCAAGCCCCTGTTGTTGGGTGAAGCCACGAGCCACCAGACGAGCTTTCAGTCGGTCAATTGTCCCATCAGCAGCATGTTTGATGACAAAGACCCACTTACACCCAACCGGTTTCTGACCCGGAGGAAGGGGGGTGAGAATCCATGTCTGGTTGGCCCAGAGAGTAGCAATTTCCTCCTCCATGGCGGCCCGCCAGCCAGGATGTTGGAGCGCCTCCTGCACAGAGGTAGGAACAAAAACCGAGGACAGTGAAGTAGCAAATGTCCGAAGGTGGGGAGAGAGGCGATGTAGAGAGACAAAGTTCGCCATCGAATGAGCAGTAGAGGCGGGCACCGGATCTGCAGGGCACGGAGAAGCCGAGGTCGAGGCCGACTGCATAGGGGCAACAGAATGAGGAGGGCGGCGAGTGTAGACACGGATAACAGGCGGCTTGGACGGAGCAGGAGCTGGGTCAGGAAGAACCTGTGGAAGAGGCGTAGTAACAGGGATGACAGGTCGTGGGAGGGATGGCTGTAGAGGGGTCGATGGTAGAGGAGTGGGTAGAAGAGGAGAGAAGAAAGGTTGATCCACCCGGAAGGTAACATCAGCAGATACGGATACCTTCCGGGTAGCCGGGGAATAACACACATAGCCTTTCTGAGTACGGGAATAGCCGACGATAATTTGTTTAGCAGCCCGGGGATCCAACTTGTCCGTGGACGGACCCAGAAGATGGACGAAGCAGGTGCAGCCAAAGACCCTGGGTGTAATAGGGAAGGCCGGAGCGGAGGGTAAGAGGAGGCTGAACGGAGTGGCATGGTGGAGAACCGAGGAAAGGAGACGGTTGATGAGGAAGTAAGCAGTGGAGACCGCAAAGTTCCAGTAAACATTGGGAACATGCATGTGAAGCATGAGGGAGCGGGCAACGTCAAGTAGATGTCGGTTCTTCCGTTCGGCAATGCCGTTTTGCTGGGGAGTGTAGGCACATGATGTCTGATGAATAATACCGAACTCCGCGCACAGATTGGCAAATTCGTGGCTAGTGTATTCGCGAGCATTATCAGTGCGCAACGTTTTTATGGTAGTGGAGAATTGCGTATGAGTCTCTAGCACAAAGACCCAGAACACGCGAGGAAGCTCAGAGCGATCACGTAGTAAGTAAAGCCACGTCATGCGAGAGTAATCATCAATAAAGGTGATAAAGTAGCGATAATCGGAAATACTAGTAAGTTTGAAAGGACCCCAAACATCGGAGTGCACTAAATCAAAAGGAGCCGAGCTCCGAGTACAATGTGCGGGAAAAGAAGAACGCGACTGCTTGCCGAAAATACAATAATCACATTGAAAGGGAGGAAGAGATACTTCAGGAAACGCCTTCTGGAGGACTGGCAGAGGGGCATGCCCAAGACGGTGATGTCAATCGACGGATGAGACGGAGGTGACGGAGGAAAGGACGGTCAGAGAGGCATCGAGAAGGTAGAGCCCGTTTTGCAGTTGACCCTTACCAATGGTAATCCGCGTCCGCTGACCCTGTATCAAAAAAGCAGAGGAGGTGAATGTGACAGAGCAATCCATATCGTTAGTAAGACGGCCGACAAAAAGTAAATTAAATGGGGAGCCCGGAACATAAAGAGCCGAGCGAAGAGAGATGGAGGGGTTGAGGGAGATGTTAGCACAGCCGGAGACCGGAACAATTGCCCCATTAGCCACGGTGATACACTTCGGATGAGGAGCATTCGAGAACTTGGGCGGCCGCAGCTAGGTGATGTGATGAGTGGCTCCCGAGTCCAAGATCCAGCGCGGACTGGAGGAAAAACAAGCCATACCTGCAGCGGTGGTGGAGGCAACAGAAGCGGATGGAGGGCTGAGCAGTCCATGGAGTTGCTGGAGTTGGAGGCGAACGACCTCAGGGTCGGTGCCTGTGGCAGAAGAGCCGTCAGCTGCAACAACAACAGTCGGACGAGGAGGGTAGCCATGTTTCTGGTAGTAAACGGCCTCAGTGTGGCTGTCCCGGCCGCAATAGGAACACTTTGGGCGGCCCCGACCACTACACCCCCTTCCGCGGGAGTCCGAACGTCCACCACGAGCAGAAGACGGTGGGGGAAGTTAGGGGAGAAGGTTATGCTGGAGAAGGGCCGGAGAGGAGGGTGCAGGAGTATCTGGGGGCGGTGTCACTCGAAGGAGCATAGAGCAAACATCAGATAAGGAAGGAGTAGCGCTCGAAGCCAGAACCTGAGCACGGATACTCTGAAGGTGTGTCGGGACACGAGCCATCATCATAGCAATGCAAACGGCCTCCTTTTGTGCACGCTGAGCAATAAGATCAGTGGTAGAATGCTGATGCTGAATCCAGGCCTCCGCAAGTCTTAGCACGAGCAACAAACGATGTCATGTCCGCAGCCCCGCCAACATCGAGAGCCTTAAGATCGGTAATAATGTCATAGAGGTGCTGGATGTTGTACTTGTCTGAGTATAAGGAGTGGAGCTCATCCCACATAGCATTGGCCGTCTCCTGATACATGACCATTTGGTAGGGCTCACCCTCCAGGGAATTGAGGAGCCACGTCTGAACACGATCGTCGTTGCGCAACCAGTCGTCGGTAGGAGGAGAAGGAGGTCGTTGAGTGAGATGATGAACAAGGCCTTTGTCCTGAACAACTCGGCGATCCGAGTGCACCCATGGGATAAAATTCTTCTTTCCAGACAAGGAAATGGTGATGATCCGCAGCTCATTGCGGGTTTCAGGAGGAGTCGGGCGGTCTGCAGAGGGGTTAGCCGCCTGGCCGGTGGAGTCAACGGAGGATCCCATGTAGCCCGGAGAGGCCGCAATGAGCAGAAAAGATGGCGTGGCGGGAATATGAGGGCGCCGCAGGAGAGAACTCTTGCGCGACAAACCCGCGCGGTTTATAGACAAGGCTGTAGCGGGTAGTCAAGACGACAAGAGCAACGACAAGCACTGAGAGAGAAAGGGAGGCCGCGACCTTAGTGCGGATTGACAAACCGCACGGTCACAGTGAACACACTAGCGGACAGAGAATGAGCGACAAGAGAGGTCGGCTCGAACAGAACACAGGATTAGGTGCAATGGTTAGGGAGAGAGACCGCGCGAGAAGGAGAACCGGCGAGAAGGAGAACTCGAGCGGTAAGGAGAGGCAGCGGGTAGGAGAAGCCGCGAGAAGACCCCGCGAGTAGGAGAACTCGAGCGGCAAGGAGAAGGCATCGGGTAGGAGAAGTCGAGCGGCAAGAGGGGTGCGGCCTTCGCACGACAAGAAGAAAAGACACGCGCGACAAAGAGAGATCGCGCGGCAAGAAGGAAGCCGCAGCGGACAAAAAGAGATAGGCCTAACCGGGAGAGGGTCCCACGGGTCAGGGGAGAAAAAGGCTATAAAAGGGAGAGTGAGGGGAGGGGTGGAACCATGGGAGAGAGAGGGAGAGGAAGCGGGTAGACCGCAAGAAGGACGGCAAGAAGAGGAACCCGCGGATAGAACTGGGTAGGAAAGGAGAGGCAGCAGAGCAGTCCGCGGACAGTGGAGGAAGGCGGTCTGGGCGGTTAGAAAATGGGAGACCGCATGGACCGGGAACCTCCCTCTGATACCATATTGAGAGTGCACAAAACTTGTATGTATTGCTTGTGTATGTAAATACAAAGAGAGAATACAAATATATCGGAGAGAGGTGAGAAGAAATATGTACATTACCATGAAATCACTGAACTCAACTCAGAGATACAATTGGTGATTAAAAATATTGAATAGAATATGCCTACGACAAGTTAGACTTTCCAATACCCCCATGACCTCCTCAATCGTTTGTGTTTTGAACTATGTTGGTGCTCTCGATCTCGAATAGTGATGGGAAAGCATATGAGGGTGATAGTGGAGTGGAGGCTCTTTGAGAGTTGTAGATTTGTGGTGGGGAATGAACTTGGTGGAGTTGCATCGAGCTGTAGATGTAAGGCTGATGTTTGACACGGTAGAGTTTTGTTGTGGGCCCCTCATTCCTGGCCCTATTCCCACCGGTCGAGCCACACAATAGGGTCGTGACCCGCACACCCCAACCCATATCAACACGTGTTCTCGACCCTGCAGGATGTTGAGGCCGGTTCTCGAATCTTTTACCTCCTTGATGAGAGGCACTTAACGCTAGCACTCATCACCAACTGATCTGCGTTAAGTGCCTCTCATCAAGGAGGTAAAGGGTTTGAGACCCGGCCTCAACATCCCGCAGGACCGAGAACACGCGCTGAGATGGGTTGGGGTGTGCGGGCCGCGGCCCTGTTGTGAGGCTCGACCGGCGGCATTAGGCCCGTGAATCAGTGGCCCACAACAAAAAAGTGCATGTTCTCGGCGGGTTACACTTTTTTGTTGTGGGCCGCTCATTCAAGGGCCTAATCCCGTTGGTCGAGCCTCACAACAGGGCCGCGACCCGGACACCCCAACCCATCTCAGCGCGTGTTCTCGGCCCTGCGGGATGTTGAGGCCGGGTCTCGATCCCTTTACCTCCTTGATGAAAGGCACTTAACGCTTGCACTCATTACCAACTGATCTGCACTTTTATGTTCTGGGCCAGCAAGTATTATTCCCACAACAGGGCTCCGCGGGCCCATACACCCCAACTCTTCTCCTCACGTGTTCTCGGCTCAGCAGATTGTTGAGGCTAGGGGGCTTGATACCCAAACCTCCTTGATGTAAGATCTTAATGCTAACTCACATAACCAACTTACCCGTGGATCAGTTGGTGATGTGAGTTAGCGTTAAGAGCTTACATCAAGGAGTTCTGGGTATCAAGCCTCAGCCTCAACAACCTGCTGCGCCCAAAAGAGGTGCGGAGAAGGGTTAGGGTGTATGGGCCCGCGGAGGGAGCCCTGTTGTGAGAATAACAGATACTGGCCCACAACAAGTTCCGACAAGTTGTAGATGTAATCACGAGATTAGGATTGCAGTGGAAGCAAATTGAAGAATGAGAGTCTGCAAGTAAAATGATAAGAAACAAACAGTGTGCAGCGTGTCGCAAGTGTTGAGAAGTCGAACCAATAACTCAAAGCAGATTTGACCTTAGATGACATAGATTTACTGGTGATGAAGTAGACAGTTGGGACATATTTTCTAAGATTATCCATTGTACCCATTGTACCCGAGAGGCACAAGTATATTGATCATCAGAGATTTTGAATATTGATCATCAAAGATTACAGACCCCCATGACAAACCTAGTGTTCATGCGCCCACTTGGCCTTCCACAATACGGTAAGTGACAGGAATGAGTGGCCGAGATGACGTCCATGTGCCCAGTTAGAGAAGTGGAAGATTGCTCACTTGTTGAAGCGAGGCATGAGCTAGATGAGCGTCAGTTTGATTGATGCTTTTGGGTAAAAAATTTTGGACATGTGTATTTAGGTATCTTCATTGACTGGAGTGTTGTTTTTCTAATGCATAGATTTTTCTTCTTCAGAAATTGATATCAATTCGAAATCCCTAATTTCCAATTGATAAATCCTTCTTTTCTTTAGAAATTGATATCAATTCAAAACTCCAAATTTCAGTTGATCTAAATATTTATCTGATTATGTTAAACACTTTTTGTAGCTTCACAATTTTTTGTAGTAATACCTTGATGGTATGCTAATGAAATCCTGAAAACAAATATATTGTTTCTGATAAATTTTAGATGTTGTATTATATTTATATTGCTTAGTCTGCCGTGATCACTAATACCACTCCAAATTTATTATGTTATTTTTTCTTGTTGCAATGGTGTATGTTCATTTAGGTGGCCTAATGAACGAGGGAGGAGGGTTTGGGATGGATCAAGGTGATTTGAATGCTGGGATCTCATCATTTGGAAGGTGTTTTCTTTGTCTTGTACAGTTCAAGATTCTTGCAAGTATCTTTGAATATGTTTTATCCTAATCCAAATAATTGCTTACTGCCGTGATTTAAATTTTTGGGTGATGTATGCGTAGCACCTTTCAAATTTATAGCAAAGACATGAAATCTCTGTGATATTCCATTTTGGACATTTGTAACTCTCTTTTTTAAGTTTTACTTAATGAGGGCAATGCTTATTTAAAAGTCAAAAAATAGTTTAATTATAAGTTAATTTAATCTAATACATTTTTATTACTCATTAAATAGCTTAAACTTATGGAACTTAATAAAATAATATATTAATAAGTTCTTATGTTTAAGTTATTTTAATTTAAAATTTTATTTTTAATATTAAAGAAACTTTAAAATATGTCTTTTGGTCTTATTTAGGATTGAATCAATTTAAAATGGGACCTTATTATGTGTTTATACATTTACATGTTTAATGAGTGGTAAAAAAGAAATGTTTTGATTAAAATAACTTGAAATTTAATTTTATTTATTTTTGTATAAAAATTATCCTCATTTGAGTGAAAATTGAATAACTAGGGATTTCAAATGTCCATTTGAAAATTGCAGTGTTTCCACTTGTCTCCTGTACAAATTTTAGGGAGTGTCGCCTGTATTTTACCCTAAATTTTAATATCCATATGTGTGTTGAACTATTTTTTTCTGCCTTTCCCTGATTACACGTGTAGCTGATTAAGAATTTAGGGTGATATATTTTTCCCGCAAGGAGTATAGTATATCTAATATGAAGCACCGATATTTCCTTGAGGGTCACGTACCCGTACCAGATACGTATTCGGTACCGGTACGTACCTGATACTCGACGGGTACGTCTATTACTCTAGTCTGCAGATACACTTGAATTTGTCAGATCTTTCTGCATCAAGTAATATGAGTATGTTTTTCTAAAGCAAATAAAAGACTTCTGCGTGTCTTTCAGAAAAGAAAATTTTGTTACCAATAAATATAACTAGTGTTGTTTGACTATTATAGTAACAAAATGTGCTTTGGATTTAAATGTCTTTTTTTAATATAATTATAAAGAATTTGATTTAATTTTTATTATTGTACCCGTTAATTGTAATCGTATTGGTGCTTCATAATTGCCAATTTGTCTTTAGATGAATCAAAAATTGAAGATGTCTTGATCTCCAACAATATGTTGGAAGATGAAGAAAATGTGTGATGAACATCCTTATATTTGAAATGATTGTGAATATTTTATGTTTAAAAACTTTTTGTTATATTGCATTAGTTATGAATTTATACTTCAATTGATTATTTATGTTTTATTATTTTTAGAATTTATAATTACATCTGTTATATATATATATATTTGTATTGTTTTTAATACAATGTATTCCAACGTACCCGGATCTTTGTTTTTTAAATTTTGTTGTGTCATCATACCTGATACGTATCGTACCCGGTACCTGTACCCGTACTAGTGCTTCCTAGATATACATTCAAATTGGGTGAGACTGGAAAGATTCCAATTCTATTACATTTTGAAAAATTCATTTCCGTGTGTGGGGGCGTGGAAATTGAAGTTTATTTTTCCTTCAAAAGTCATTCATTTTCTTTGTTATTCCATATGGTACTGCAGGGACTCCTGGAATGCACCTTCAAGTTCCAGTTTTTCATTTCCGACAAACCATGATGGTAAAGGTGCGGCATATTATTCACTGTTTCAAAGTATTTTGTTTTGTCTGGTTTTATCATAAATACTTCCCCGAGCATTCCTTTTATTTTCTGGAGAAGCCTTAGCTATTACTGATAACTTACTTCAAAAATATTGCTCAGGTTTATTTTCCTTATATTAACTTTTTCTGTCACACAAGCACAATGCATTTATGCACAAATGACACATTCATACATTTGATTGAGTAAAATAATAATAATAATCGTAATAGTAATAATTATTATAGAAGTAATATGTATTTACAAGTCCAATGTAAAGCGCCACGTCCTTGTCCCACTCTCTCTAGTATGTACTAATCTCTCAATGTGGATTAGAGTTAAGGTGTCAGTCCTCCCACCTATATATGTGTATATGAACTTATATTTGACTACTTAAAGGAAGTAATAAATTATCGCACTTTGTATTTTACTTTTCTACACGGTATCAGACATATTTGATTCCTAAAGTAAACCTGTGCTTCCATTAATATCAACTCTCCATTTGGACTTCTGACTTGAGCCCATTTTCAAGACTCACCAACCTTTTCCCAGGATTTTCCAACCTTCCATCCGAGCTTGCCAACTTACAACTGACTGCATCGTCCCAAATAACCCATCCCCTCCCCACCTTTTCTAGACTCTCGGCTAGCATGACCCCTCCCCACCTTTTCTAAACTCTTGGCCAGCATGTCCCCTCCCCACAGAACTCGCTGACGGTTGCACCTACATGCATGGTCTTGTCGCCTCTAGTCAATACTGGAATTCGTCACTCTCTCCTTCAAGCTCATTGCTACAGAGGTCCTTGCTCCCCTCCTACCGACACAAATTGAAACTAGAGCTCATTGACTTTTTTCCATAGTCGTTATATACAAGCACTCACCGAATTTTTGTTTTGGAGCTCGTCGATCCCTTGCTTCCAACACTCGCCATATCTGAGTTCCAACACTCGCTGATCCCAGCTTCCAATACTCGCCGAATCTTTGTTCTAGAGCTCCCTGATCCTTGCTCCCAGCGCTTACCAACTCTTTCTTCCAGGGGAACTCATGGCTTGAGCTTGTATGCAGCTTGAGCTCGCCTATCTCTGCTTCCAGAATTCACAAACTCCCTGCTTCCGGCGCTTGCATCCGATCTCAAGGCCTGAGCTTACCTGCAATTTGAACTCGCATAATCCTTCCTTTCGGAGCTCTCTGATATCATGGGGATGAACGCCGCATTCGCCTTGTCCCCCATTCCGTCCACACTCGCTACGGCTTCCATCTATGAAGTCTGAGACGAACTAAGAATTATCATGGGAAGAGAAATTTTGCTTAGTGGGTTCACTCGGTGTACCGAGAACTCCAAACTAAGGGTCTTCTTCATCATCTGATTGATGACCACATGTTGAGCCTACGAGCACTGACTCTGGAATGCTGACCGAGTTCAGTCCTGGATTTTGAATTCCATGGATGGGTAGCCATATCGCATGACTATGCACCACGAGACTGTAAAGTCCATATAGGATGAACTGAAGTATCTCTACTCCAGGAAGAATAACGTTCAACATCTGTTTGGTCTCTTTAGGGATCTCCAGACTGTTTAACTGGATTTTGATGGCGTCCTGGCATTGCTCATGACATGGTACAAGAAACAACACCAGTCTTTGTCTTTGACTGACGACCGCCTGTTGAGCCTACCGAGCATTGACTCCGAAATGATGACCAAGTTTAGCCCTGGATTTTGAATTCTATGGATGGTGAGCAATATCACATTGTTACGTGCCACGAGACTCTAAAGACATTATGGTATGAATTGAAGTATCTCTACTCCATAAAGAATAACCTTCAACATATGTTTGATCTCTTTAGTGATTTCCAGACTGTCTAACTGAGTTTGTGTTGCAATATGGAGACCGGATGGTCTGGCGACTTCACTACTCTCGCGGCTTGGAGACCGGGCGGTCTGGCGGCTTCTCTCCAGCGGCTTGGAGATCGGGTGGTCTGACGGCTTCTCTCTAGCAGTTTGGAGACCGTGCGGTCTGGCGGTCTGCTCTGGCGGCTTGTCTTATCTTATTAGTATGGTCAGGCGGTTAAACCTCCTTGTCTAACCGCGCGACCTATGCGGTCTGGGTTTGTTTATCCGCTAGTCCCATAAATGTATTTATTCTCACATTGCTTATTTGTATTCTCTCCCTTCTCCTCCATTATATAAAAGAGAGATCATACCTTTGTAATAGATACAATTTTTGGAAATAAAAACTCTGTTATTGTCAAAATTTTGGTTTCTCTTTTTCTGTTCGCACATGATATCAGAGGACTCGATCTTTTTCGCTTGATTCTGTGAGCACTTCTGTCCGCGCGGTTTGTCCCCTCATTCTTGCGCCCTGTCCGTGTGGTTTCCTTCTCTTCCTTGTCATTGACCTCTCTGTTCGCGACCTGTCTTCACGACCTCTCTTTTGCTTTCGCGCGACCTCGTCTTTGTTTGCGCAGCTTCCCGCTTTCTGCTCGCGACCTGTTTTCGCAGGCTCCCTTTCGCTCCGTGATTTGTTTTCGCGACCTGTGCTCGCGACCTGCTTTCGTGCGGCCTCTTGCCTGTCCGCGCGAACTGTTTCCCCTCGAACTGCTACTTTCGTGCGGCCTCTTACCTGCCGCGCGAACTGTTGCCTGCGAACTGTTGCCTTCGTGCGTCCTCTTGTCTATCCGTGCGGCTTCTTTTTCCCTGTTTGCGCGGCTTCCTTTCTGTCTGCTCTGTTCTTTTCTATGGCTCTCTCCGATACTTCTACTATTCTTGTGGCCCACCCTCCTCCTCCTACTCCGTCAGGCAATCTTGGAAATGTTTACAAACTTATCGGTTCCAACTATCCGGACTGGAGTGTTTCTTTCACCTTTCTACTTCACTCACAACGCAAACGCCATCATCTCACCGATGACCCACCTCCTCCAGAGTCCGATCTCTTTGATGACTGGGATGCTAGCGATGCTCTTGTTCGCACTTGGCTGGCTAACAACCTTTCTGATGAGTGCCTCCTCGTCATCCGCCATGATGAAACGGTAAAGGTTGTTTGACTACATCTTGCCGCTCTTTACTCCAAGGGGCTCAGACGTCTCGTATCTATACTCTCTATGCGGACATCTTTGCCCGTCCCTCCATGTCTCCTGCTGTCGCCTACCAACAAGTTCAGGTTCTTGGAGCCGAAATTCTTCAGAACCGTCCATTCTCTGTGGGTCTGGCCGAGCAACAAAAGCACTTTCAGGAGCTTCTGGTTGTGTGCTATCTTCTACGTCTTCCAGAGTCCTATGACATAATCCATCAACATATCCTTGGCGACGCGGATTCTCCCACCTTGGATGCCACTGCTGCCCGCGTCACTGTTGTTACCTCTCTGCTTCATCATACTCAGCGGGATGGATCTGGTGGCCGCACCCATCAATCCGGCGGACGTGGACCTTCCCGCTTTCTCTGCTCTCGCTGTGGCCGCACCGGCCATACGGTTGATCATTTCCGGATGAAGCATCCGCATCTTCGCCCATCTGGTGACGCTTCCACCTCCTCTTCGAAGCAGTCCGCCTCGGTGGTCACGTCTTCAGGTAGTGCCTTTGTGGTGACTCAATGTAAATGGCTGATTGACTCTGGTGCTACTAATCATATGACCGACAATCCTCAGTGTTTTTCTCTCCTAGAAAAACATGATCGGTTGCCCCCGGTATTCATTGCGGACGGCTCTCCCTCACCGGTCAATGAGACGGGAGTGGTTCAAGTCACTCCGTCTCTTCTCCTGACGGACACCCTCTACGTGCCCCAGTTTTCATGCAATTTGTTGTTTGTTACTTCTCTTTGCAAGCAACTACAATGCCCTGTCACATTCACTCCTACTTGTTCTTTTCAGGATCCGAGCTCCCAAAGGACGATTGCTACTGGGACTGAGTGCGACGACCTCTACTTCCTAGACAACATATCTGCTATGTCCGTTTTTTCTTCTTCTTCTACGGATCTTCTACAATGACATCTTCTCCTTGGTCATCCTCCTCCACGACTTCTTCGTCAGCTTCTGCCCCATCTACCTCCGCACAGTCCTCTCAACTGTGATGCCTGTTAGCTTGGCAAGCATCACCGCTCCTCCTTCCCGCCGAAGCAAGGTCGTGGCTCTTCCCATCTTTTTGATCTCGTTCACTCTGATGTCTGGGTTCCTGCCCCTACCCTAACTGTAGGTTGGGTTGTACTTTTATTGATGATTTCTCTCGGTGTACGTGAGTGTATCTCTTAAAAGAGCGCTCCGAGCTATTATCTGTATGGACATCTTTTTATTATATGATTAAAATGCAGTTTAATGCGTCTATTAAAATTCTTCATTTTGATAATGCCAAAGAATATCTTAGTTATGATTTTTCTTCTTTCTGTGTCCAAAATAACATAATTCATCAAACTAGTTGTGTCTATATCTCACAGCAAAATGGCGAGGCTGAACGCAAAAACCGTCACCTCCTTGACGTCGCTCGAATGCTCATGACTCAAATGCAGGTTCCTCGCTCCTATTGGGGCTATGTCGTTCTTATCGCCTGCTATCTCATCAATCGCATTCCCTCCACCATTCTCCGTAGCCAGACACCATTCTCCATTCTCTATCCGGGTAAGGATCCCTTCCCTCTACCTCTTTGAATATTTGGCTGTACGACCTTTGCACACGCTCCCTCCGCCACTCGTGATAAACTCTCTCCACGTGCCACCAAGTGTGTCTTTTTGGGTTACTCTTCCACTCAGAAGGGTTACTATTGTTTTGATCCGGTTTTTTGGAAGCAGTTCGTCTCAGCAGATGTCACATTCTTTGAGAATGCGTCATATTTCTCTCACGACTCCTCCCTTCTTCCTAATATTCCTGTTTCTCCGACCGAATCCTCCGTCCCGTCTACGCCCACCGAGTCCCCTCCTCCTACGCGATGTCCACCATCTCCTCCTCTCTCTTCGCCTTCTCCGTCTCTCTCTGCTCCCTGGCCAGCTCTCTCCTCTGCGGATGCACCGACTACTGTTGAACCCGACGACCTTGATCTTCCCATTGCTCTTCACAAAGGGGTGTGTGCGTGTACCCAACATTCACTTGCTGCTGTTATTTCTTATGCTGGACTTGCCCCTTCTCACAGGTAATTTGCGTTAGCTATCTCTGCCACCACCACTTCCTGCACCTACCAGGACGCCCTTGTTGTTCCTCATTGGAAGGCGGTCATGGATGAGGAAATCGCCACCCTCACTGAACGGGGTACATGGACTCTTGTTCCTCCTCCTTTGGGCACCGATGTTGTGGGCTATCGTTGGGTCTTTGTTGTGAAGTTCTATCCGGATGGCAATGTGGATCGATGCAAGGCACTCCTGGCCACTAAAGGCTTCACTCAGACCTATGACGTTGATTATTTTGACACCTTCTCTCCCGTTTCTCGTCTCAGCACTATCCGGGTTCTCCTGTCAGTGGTGGTTAACAAGGATTGACTCATTTCTCAACTGGATGTCAAGAATGTCTTCTTCTATGGTGATCTACAAGAGGATGTCTACATGGAGCAACCTCCTGGGTATGTTGCTCAGGGGGAGACACGCGTATGCAGGCTGAAGAAGGCTATCTATGGCCTAAAGCAAAGCCCTCGGACGTGGTTTGATAAGTTCAGTGGCATTGTGGCAGCCGTTGGTTTCACAAGTAGCTCTGCCGATCACTCATTATTTATTCGCAAAACCGCCCTGAGTCTGGTATTTCTTGCCGTATATGTAGACGATATTCTTCTCACTGGTGATGACTAGGCTGGGGTAGCGCTGACAAAGAAACATCTCCGTCAACACCTTGTCACGAAGGATATGGGCTCCCCAATGTACTTCTTGGGGATAGAAATCTCTCGAAAGCCCAATTCTTTCGTTCTCTCCCAACGTAAGTATGCTCTTGATCTTCTGCAAGAGACAGGGTTGACTGGGGCTAAACCTGCCCGATGCCCCATAGCTACCGGAGAAGATAAAACCTGGACAGACGACTCACCTATTCTGTCAGATGTTACAAGGTACAGGCTTCTGGTGGGCAAACTCATTTATCTCACTGTAACAAGACGCGACATCTCCTACGATGTAGGCAAGGTTAGTCAGTTCATGCAAGCTCCTAGAGAGTGTCATCTACAATCTGCCCTGAGGATATTAGAATATGTTAAAGCGGCACCTGGTAAGGGACTACTGTTTCAGAGAAATGGTCATTTAAAGGTTGAAGCCTACTCAGATTCTAGCTATGCTGACGACAAAATTGATCGCAAATCCACATCGGGCTTTTGCACATTCGTGGGAGGAAACCTAGTGAGCTGGAAGAGCAAGAAACAATCTGTTGTCTCCAGGTCCAGTGCAGAAGCTGAATATCGGAGTATGACGTCAACCATTTGTAAGTTAAAGTGGTTACGAGATCTCATGCTGGATTTAAGAGAAGTCTGCAATCATCCTCTATCTATGTTCTGTGACAATAAAGCCGCTATATATATCTCCAAAAATCCAGTATTTCATGAGAGAACAAAGCACATCGAAGTTGACTGTCATTTCATCAGAGAAGAGATCTTGAAGAAACAGATTTGTACTCTATTCGTTACTTCAGACAACGAGTTGGCAGATATCTTCACCAAGCTTGTGTCAGCTTTTTTTTTACATTTGCGACAAGCTGGGCATGATTAATATATATGCTCCAGCTTGAGGGGGAGTGTTGCAATATGGATACCGGGAGGTCTGGCGACCGGGTGGTCTGGCGGCTTGGATACCGGGCGGTCTGGCGGCTTCTCTCCAGCGGCTTCTCTCCAGCAGCTTGGAGACCGCGCGGTCTGGCGGTCTGCTCTGGCGGCTTGTCTTCTCTTTTCAGTATGGTCGGGTGGTTAAACCTCCTTGTCTAACCGCGCGACCTATACGGTCTGGGTTTGTCTAGCCGCTAGTCCCATAAATGTATTTAGTCCTCCATTGCTTATTTGTATTCTCTCCCTTCTCCTTCATTCTATAAAAGAGAGGTCATATCTTTGTAATAGATATAATTTTTGGAAATAAAAACTCTGTTATTGTCCAAATTTCGGTTTCTCTTTTTCTGTTCGCACAGTTTGGACGGTGACCTGACATCGCTCCTGATACGGTACAAGACACAACACCAGTCTTTCACTTTGTATTTCGCTACCCAACGGGCTCACAAGGAAGTTGTTTATATGGCGCTGATGATGGCGCGAATACCACCCCATCTATACAGTGCCCATGCAATCATCTTTGCCTCTCTCGCTATTCCCTCTCTATAAGATGTTTACTCCAAGATTTTGAAGGTGAGTCCGCCCACCGATGTATCCATGATTCCCTTTCTTGCGCCACTCCAACACTCTACTAGAAATGGTGGTGGTCATGATTGATTTTGAGGAGGTGGGCATGATGGGCAAAATTGTGACAATGGACAAAACACTCACCTATGTACCTATTATGGCTGGGTAAGCCATAATGAGGTCACCTGTTACATAAAACATGGGTTCTCACAACAGCCATAAAACCCTCTTTACCACGCCTCTCCCTTGGTGCATGCTCCCAGTACGTACCGCTCAAACATAGACACCCTTCGGGAGGAACTCCAACATGTGCAGATTCTAGTTACTTGTACCTCTAGATCTGTCACATCTAACTCCAATGAAGGTATATCGTGTTTCTTATAGCTCCTCTTGGATAGTGAACTCTGGGGACACCAATTACATTACTCCGTAGAAACGTTTTTTGTACACAGACACTACTTGTCACCAGTTTATAATTGTTGTCAATGGAGAACGACCACTGTTTGCGGATCTAGAGATGCGCCTCTCAGTTCATCTATTTCTCTATGTTTTGTACTTCATGTTCCTGGCTCCCAATTTAATCTTCTCTTTGTTAGTCGACTTACTCATGATTAGACTACTCCATCACTTTTTCCTCATCTTCCTTGTCGTGCAGGATCGACGTACATGGAATATCATTGGTGTATGACAGCTATCTAATGGGTTTTACACTCTCTATCTCCCCCACCTCAATTTGATCTTTTGTCACTTCTGTTGACTGGTACTAGTGTCTTGGCCATGCTCAAGGATTTTCTTGATTTTTCTTTTTCAAAATTTACATGGGAATCTTGTATCTTTGAAAAATATCATCATTCTATCTTCTCCCACCATTGTACTTTGAACTCTATTTTCTTTAGTTCATTCAGACATTTGAGGTCCTTATAAAATTGTTAATTTATCTTGATATCATTACCTTCTTACATTTTTTGGTGGTCATTCTCGCAGGACTTAGAGTGTATTTTTTCCATGGTTGCTCTGAATTACTCAATTTCTCTTTGAAACTCATACTTAATTATTGAGATTCATTAAAATTCTTTGGACTAATAATATTCGTGAATATACTAGTCATGTTTTCCAAGAAACTTGCAATGAGTTTGGGTATTATCCAACAAGCATATTGTGCCTATACACCACGATAAATTGGCGTGGTAGAGAGAAAGAATCACCACCTCCTTGAAGTTGCCCTCTTTGTTATGTAATTTATTGGCAATTCTCTATCACCACCATGCACTATTTAATTAATCGCATTCCTTAGACTCCATCCTAAACTTTGCGACTCCTTTCTTCATCCTATTTCTATCAACACCTCCCTTATGGCTCATCGTGTTTTTGAGTTTGTCTGTTTTGTCCATCATCTTGGCCCTCTCGTGGACAAGTTGAATCACATGCTACTGAGTATATCTTTGTTGGGTACTCTCGCACACATTAAGGATATGCGTGTTACTCTCCCACCAAAAAAGAACCGTAACATCTGTTGATGTCATCTTCCTCAAGGATTTACCCTTCTACTCGTCATCCTCTCTTAATCTCTTCCCACATGTTATCCCACATCCCAATGTCCTTATCAACTACTTACCACCACTTGTGCCACCATCATCACCTTCTCCTCCTCTAAACGTGTACACTTATCGTTGTCGTCGTTTTGATGCCCTGGGATAGTTGCCCCTACTCAGGACGCTCCACGGCCAACTGATCTGCCTGCACTCTCCACACCTTATCCTCTCTTTCATTGTCTCCTTTCACCGTTTATCTCCAACATTTTATCGATTTGCGGCCTCCATGTTTTCTTCTGTGCCGTAGGCTTTTCAGCATCCGGGGTGGCGGGCCACGATGGATGATAAAATGGCAACTCTACGGGCTAATCGGATGTGGGACCTTGTTTCCCTTCACAGTTAAGCCCTTTCCTAATGGGATGGTTGAGTGTCTCAAAGCCCGTCTTATGGCTTGTGATTTCACTCAACAATATGACATTGATTATTAAGAAACGTTCTTTCTTATGACTAAGTTGAATACAATATAGGTATTGATCTCCTTGGTCAACCGTCGCCATTAGCAGTTATTATCAATTAACTTGATATAAAAATGCATTCCTTAATGACAATTTGGCGAAGATTGTCTACATGTAGCAATCTCCTGCTTACGAAACCAAGGGGCAGTCTCTTGTCTAGCACCATAGGAAATCTATATACGGCCGTAAACAGTTCTGGATTTTGGATTCCTGCTTGATAGACTTCTTATTTACATGTTTCCAAGATGGTACGGTGTTAGTTCTTGTATATTTTTATCATATGATCATCACAGACAATGATATGAATGATGTATTTATGATCAAGAAGCACTAGGCCTAATACATTTAGACCAAAGATTTGGGGCGCCTCTGATATTTCTTGGGTATTGAGGTAGCTCTTCGACTTGATGGATTTGTTCCTCTCAATGGAAGTACTACATCGATTTTGTATAGGATGTTGACTGCTTGGATTGTAAGTCCATGCTCACGAGTTTGACTCTGATCTTCTTCTCCATAACCCAAAGTACTTTCATCTCCTTGTTGGCAAACTTATCTATTTAACTATCCCAAGTCCTGATATGTCATTCTTCATTAGCGTGGTGAGCCGATACATGCATGCTCCTCTGGCATCACACCTTCAAGTTGTCAAGTGGATCCTCTGGTTTATGAAGAAAGCCCCAAGATAAAGGCTTGTGTATAAACCCTCAACTTCTCTATCATTAATTGTCATTTTTGATGTGGATTATGATGGATCCGTCGATGATTGTTGGTCTATAAGTGGTTACTGCACATTTTGGAAGGCACCTAGTCACTTGGCAGAGCAAGAAGCAAACGGTGGTGGCATGCTCCTTTGTGGAGGCTGAGTATGGTTTGATGGCGTATTTCCTTTCTAAACTCACTTGGTTAGAGTCTTCTTACTAATCTTGGTTTCAATCTCCCCTCTTCGGTCATCCTTTACTATGATAATCAAGTTGTCATTCATATCGTCGAAAATCCAGTTTTTCATGAACACACCAAACATGTTGGAGTAAATTGTAACTTTATCCGGGAAAAATTCAACTCCACAATTAATCTTCGTCATGTTACCGCTGCTAATCAAATCTTTGATATCCTCACCAAGGGCTTACCTCGCACACTCTCTCTACCTACAATTCGTTTCCAAGCTTGTCGCCTATAATTTGTTTCCTCCCGCTTGCGGGGGTGACATGGATTGAGATCGTAGTGAGATTAAAGGCACTTTCTAAAGCAGACACTTTTCGGAAAATTTTAACTTGCAATAAATTTTGTTATAAATCAATATATATGATATGCCACTGTAGGTAAAGCGTACAAGGAAACACGATAGCTAGTATAAATGCTAGAGGACTCGGAATCAAATAGCTAAATAAATAGGATTGTACAACGCTTTAAAAGCTTGAGAACAATGATTACAAACAATTATTCCTTTTGTAGGAAGTTAACATACAACTCCATATTGGGTTGGCTCATACCCGGTTCAAATGGATCAGGCGCATTAGGAGCAGAAAACAGGTTGCAACGCAGTATTTGAGGTTGCAACCTTTTTTGTGCTGTCTTGAAAGCTCTCCAAATTAAAAACTGTTTTCAAATATGTCCAAATTAAACAGGTTTTAATTTGGAATGTGGCCCGGTGGTTTTAATTGGGAGGTGGTAATGGGAATATAATATACCAATTATTATATTCTTTTCTCTCTTTCTCTCATGAATGGTAACCGCAACCCCCCTCCCTGCATTAAAAATCGCAGCCCGCCACCCGCTCTCCCAACTGCAACCGCTCTCTCTCTCTCTCTCGGCTTGGTGCAGGAGGCTGCTGCCTTGGGATCTCTTGCCGGAGTCGCCGCTGGAGGAAGACAGCCGCCGGTGTTTGCCGTTGCTGACGTGAAGAGGAGGGCAGCCCGCCGTCGCCGTCCGAGTCCAGTCGGCCGTTGTCGTGGAAGGAAGGCGGAGACGGGGCTGTTTTAACCCGGCTGTTTGTGGAGGTTGTGGAGAGAAAAAGTTTGCGTTGAGGACGGGCTACACGTTCGTGACAAGGTCCGGGTTCGAACTTGGAGTTTTTCTCCGGTGGTGGCGGTGGTTGCGGTTGAACGTCGGAAGTTGACGTTGAAGGTTCGGTGAACCTTGTGCGTCCGTTAGTCGGATTGCAGTCCCAGATCTTCCATTTCCTGCGGATCGTGCGTGTCCGGCGCATCCGCGTGCGTTTCACCGGACGGTTATTTCTTCACTTGTTTCTTCATTGTAATTGATTTATAAATTATATTATAAATTGGCATTGTCTGTGTTCGTGATTTCTCCTGCAATTATTGGCTTTCCCATCAAGTGACATCAAAGGGAGGTTCGGTAGACGACCGTGATTGGACGTTCTAGGAAGGGTTTGACTGCGGTGGTGAACGACTAGGTTCTCTTCCCACTCTTTCAGATCCGACCTTTGAACAAATCAGGTCTTCTAGTTTGCCGGGAACAGTCATGGCAGGGAAGAACGTAGTTTTGGACAGATTTTCAGGGGAGAAGTTCGATGGTAGTGGGAATTTTAGCCTATGGCAGATTCGAGTCACGGATATGTTGGTTCAACAAGGTTTGATTCAAGTCTTGCGGGGGCGCGACAAATTATCCGCGGCGGTGAAAGATGGGGAATGAAAGGATCTTGATGAAAAGGCCACGAGCACAATCAGGATGTGTGTTGCTGACCAAGTGCTCTTCAACATCGGGACTGAAGATACGGCAGTCGGGCTTTGGGAAAAGCTTGAGCGACTGTACTTAGCAAAATCCGTGACGACAAGATTGTTGCTGAAGCAGCGCCTCTATGCGTTGAAGATGCAGGAAGGTAGCAACCTGCAGGAACACTTCAATGTGTTTAACGGTCTCCTGAGCCAATTGCATGTGGTTGGCTCGAAGGTAGAGGAAGAAGACAAAGCCCTCTTGCTTCTTACCTCGCTCCCAGCGTCATACAAGCACATGGTGACTACGCTCCTGTATGGGAAGGATACGGTGGGGCTGGAAGAAGTCACGTCGGCGCTGTTATCCATTCAGATGTTAAAGGACCCCACTCCTAGGGGTGACCAGATCTTGGTAGCGCATGAACGTGGGAGGAGTTTTAACATAGGATCGAGCAGTGCACGAGCTCGGTCGGCGTCGAAGAAGGCAGTGACGTGTTACCACTGCAGACAGGTTGGTCACATTAGGAGAAATTGTCCGCAGCGTGCAGGAAGTTCTGGAACTTTGAAGGATGTCCAAGATGCGGGCATGGTGACACTCGACCTGGAAGGAGATGACAGATTTTATTGCGTCACTGAGAGTCAGAGTGACTCTGATAGCTGGATTTTGGATTCTGGTGCCTCGCAGCACATTTGTTCAGATGCGGCGATGTTCAGTTCACTGGAGGTGACGTCTGGGTCGGTCTTTCTGGGTGACAGCTCAGCATGTGAGGTCACAGGGATTGGGACGGTGAACTTGCGGATGCATGGTGGAGCTGTGCGTAGACTTGAGCAGGTACACCTGGTACCGAAGTTACGCAGGAATCTGATTTCGTTGGGCAGATTGGACACCGGTGGGTGCAGGTTTGCATCGAGAGGTGGAGTTCTGACGGTGAGGCGAGGGCGCACCATGCTCATGCGAGCTATGCAGCGCGGTAGTCTGTACCGGCTGATGGGGACCACGATGCGAGGTGGTGCGCCCATGATTTCTGCGGCCGACGGTGTGGATGGTCGAGGTGGTGCAAGGGATCACCCTTCTGGTAGTCTGACTAGGCGAGTCAGATACAGCGATCCAGTTGCGTTGACATTCAGGGGTTGAGCCCGAGCAGGGATGAGTCGACTGGAGCGGGTCGGCTGACGCCTCAAGTTCTTGAGGTGGTGCTTCGTGCAGACTGGTGCTTCGTGCAGAACGGTTGCTTCGCGCAGTTGGTGTCCAGTGCAGATGATGCTTCGTGCAGGTGGTGGCGGAACCAGGATATGAGCCAAGGTGGTGTTTGTTGGGTTGGCTCATACCCGGTTCAAATGGACCAGGCACATTAGGAGCAGAAAACAGGTTGCAACACAGTATTTGAGGTTGCAACCTTTTTTGTGCTGTCTTGAAAGTTGTTCAAATTAAAAACTGTTTTCAAATCTGTCCAAATTAAACAGGTTTTAATTTGGAATGTGGCCCGGTGGTTTTAATTGGGAGGTGGTAATGAGAATATAATATACCCATTATTATATTCCTTTCTCTCTCTCTCCCATGAATGGTAACCGCAATACCCCTCCCTGCATTAAAAATCGTAGCCCGCCACCCGCTCTCCCAATTGCAACCGCTCTCTCTCTATCTCTCTCGGCTTGGTGCAGGAGGCTGCTGCCTTGGGATCTCTTGCCGGAGTCGCCGCTGGAGGAAGGCAGCCGCCGGTGTTTGTCGTCGCTGACGTGAAGAGGAGGGCAGCCCGCCGTCGCCGTCGCCGTCCGAGTCCAGTCGGCCGTTGTCGTGGAAGGAAGGCGGAGACGGGGCTGTTTTAACCCGGCTGTTTGTGGAGGCTGTGGAGAGGAAAAGTTTGCGTTGAGGACGGGCTACACGTTCGTGGCAAGGTCCGGGTCCGAACTTGGAGTTTCTCTCCGGTGGTGGCGGTGGTTGCGGTTGAACGTCGGAAGTTGACGTTGAAGGTTCGGTGAACTTTGTGCGTCCGTTAGTCGGATTGCAGTCCCAGATCTTCCATTTCCTGCGGATCGTGCGTGTCCGGCGCATCCACGTGCGTTTCACCGGACGGTTATTTTTTCACTTGTTTCTTCATTGTAATTGATTTATAAATTATATTATAAATTGGCATTGTCTGTGTTCGTGATTTCTCCTGCAATTATTGGCTTTCCCATCACTCCACATAAAGAAAATGTCTTCAAACTAATAAACTTGGATAATTCAGAAATAGGGGGGGACTGAGGACTGGATGAATATTCAGAGAACTTTGGAAGCCGGAATGCCACTGTTACTACTGTATGGAGGTTAGCTACTTAGCTGGGGACTGGCAGGCTGCGGAGATATTGGATGTAGGGACTGTGCAGTAATTTCACTGTCTAGCTGCTGTAGAGTCTTGGAAGCAGCTGAAGGTGATATAACCGGGGTAAGGAAGGGCTGTGGGGGCAACTATTTCTTCCTGTGATTGAAATTCAGCAGCTTGAGGAGTGGTTCTACAAGGGGGTTGCTGTGTTGGGACTATGGAAGGCTGATAGAGTGATGGAGGAGGGGGGCGTTTGGTTGAGAAAAGGGAGAGATGGTTCCACATGTTGGAGGGCTGCTGTGGGGGTTATGAGGAGGATCCACGCAAGGCTACTGTTGTAGGGTATGAGGCCAACTGAATTGGAGAGAGGGGCTCAGTTAGGAGAGGGGGGATGAGTGAAGATGTGGTTCCACGTGAGATAAAGTGGGGAGTCTACCGAATGGAGAAGTGGGGTCTCAGTTGGAATAGGGAAAGCCATGGGAAAGTGGCTCCACATGCGCTGTTGGGAGAGTGGGGATGTTTGAAATGGAGGTGGAAGTGGAAGAAATTTAGGAGAGGATCCTAAATTTTAGGAGGGGTGGAGTTAGTGGGGTAGTGGGGAGGTGGTAATGTGATAGTGGCTTGCTGGAGGTGGTCGCCGGAGTTGATGGAGGTGTTTTCCGACATTCATCGGAGAATAAAAATTGTAAGGAAATTTTTGGAGGTGGTTGACGTAGGAGGCTAGAAATGTTTACCGACAATCGTCAAAAACCTGAAAATGGCTGATATTTAGTGGGAGAGGTGGTGGAAAATTGTGGAGAGGAGTTTTGATATTTGGTGGAGTGATGATCAGCTAGTGGTAGGCGTGCAAGCAGTTCGGTTCGATTTTATATAAAACCGAAACTGAACCAAATAGCCTTGGTTTTTACACCCAAAATTGAACCGAACCCAATCGGTTCAGTTTGGTTTGGTTCAGGTTTTTACCCGTCGGTTCAGTTTTCAACATTTACTTCGAAGTTGTTTTATGTTTTTTTATGTGCATGAGTTCTGTAATTAAATTATATGAGATTTTTAAACAATAAGAACAACATTTAGATTAACTAGCACACAAAAAAACTTAGAACTATTCAAAATGGAGCTTGACAGAACAAAAAAAGCTATTAAACTACTAATATGAGACACCACAAAGTATTCACTTATAGTTGAAAGTGAAACATTCTAAAGAATTAGCAGCATATATTTCGGTTCGGTTTTTTTCGGTTTGCACATGAACCAAACCGAAATGAGATCGAGTTTTAACCACTTGAAACCGAAACTGAACCAAACAGGTCGGTTTGGTTTGAAAATCGGTTCGGTTGGATTGATTCGATGCGGTTCGGTCGGTTTCGATTTTGTATGCACACCCCTAGCTGGTGGAGGTGGGAGGAAAGTGACCAACCAAGAGTAGGGCGTGCACAAAAAACTGAAAACCGCCCAAACCGACTAAACTTTCCAAACCGACCGAACTGCCCAAACCGATGATATCCACGCCAAAACCGAACCAATATCCACACCAAACCGTTCAGTTTGGTGTAGGTGCGGTTTTTCATTTAGGAAAATCGCCCTTATTTCGGTTCGATGTGGTTTTTGATTTTCAAGAACTGATAAAACCCGATAAAACCTCACCTCACCGAAATAAATGAACAATACATAAATACATTATAGCCTATACTCCAATCATATAGTCAGCCTTCACAAAAGTCGAATTAAGTTTTTTCCACGCATCTTTAGTCTTTCCCTCAAAATATAACGAGCCAATTATCTCTACTTGGCTTACATCTGTATGTTAGTAAAGTTATCGCATTGAATTTACATGTTGATTTGGTGCATGATAAGTTGTGGAATGATGAGTGAAAACCAATGTTGATATCATAAATTTTTGCATTTTACTTTCACGACTATACAAAATACATACCAATATTTGTCTTAAATACATTTTGTAGTTTCACTATTTTTTTAAATATTCAAAATTTTCTAACATATATTTTTTTTACTTATAGTATGCCTTTCTCTTTTAGAAATTTTGTCAAAGATATTATTCTTGACTCATAAATTAACGAAACAAACATGCAAATAGTATATTTAAAATGAATAATAATTTAACACAATTTTCAATTGTACTTAGGCTCTGTTTGGCTCCACGTTTCAACAGCAGCACACTGCTGTTTTTCAATAAGCCACGCCAAACAAGTTTTTGACGCCCACGATTGGAGTCGCCACCGCAGTTTAATCGTCAAAATTCGGCGTTCCTGAGTCGTGAAAAATTATCACGACTCTGGAATCGCGCGAGCTGCGCGATTCATCTTCCATGGAAAACCTAGGGCGATTTCTTCCTGCTTCCCGATTCCAGTCCAAAGCCTGCTCCGATTTTTTTTGTCGCCGTCACCGAGCTCGCCTCCACGCCGTCGACTACCCACTTCTCTTCCACCGCAGGTAAGCCATTTTTTTATGCTTCCCGATTTCTGCTTCTCGATTCCAGGCTAGCCTGCTCCGATTTTTTTTGTCGCCGTCGCCGAGCTCGCCTCCATGCCGTCGAGTAGGCCTCTTCTCTTCCTCCTCTAAACGCCCTCTTCTGCCATGGCCGACCCCCTGCTTCCTTGCCGGTCATCTTTCAAATTAGGGCAAATCCTTCTTCATTTCTTCTCTTTGATTTTTTTCCTGATTCCAGTCATTAGCCTTTATTTTTCTTGATTTCGTTTCAGGATTTCATTTCAAGGTAGTTTCAAAGATCTTGGTTTCTTCTCTATACTTCCGGCCACACCCATTTGTGATTTTTCGTAATGTACATTTCTATCCTATATGTAATTATCTACTGTTTTTTTGTAGGAGAACTCTAATGCTAGCACAAATTCCGGTAATTATAGTGGTATATTTCCATGTTTCTATAAATTTGTGTTTGTGTTTGTGTTTGTGTTTAGAGTGTTTGGGAAAGTGTGTGTTTGTATGATTGTGTTTGTGTGTGTGTGTTTATGTGTGTGTTTGTGTGTGTATGAATGAGCTTGTGTGTGTGTATTTTTTTGTTTGTGTTCACGGAGTATCACAGGTATACAACATAATGACGTTTATATTTATAAACATATTTTAAAAGATCAGTAATTACATTTATTTTTGATGTGCAGTTAACGATCGATGATCGAGGGATATGTTTCATTAGCATGACATAACACGTTTATGATTTTCATGACCGAAATAAACCTTTTGAAAACAGTTGTTTTTTCCAATTTTGTTAATGGCACTTAGAATACATTAAGTTAAATTGTACTTTTTATATTATTGTTTATTGTGTTTAAATTCCAAAAAAATGAACTGTGCACCGCACAGCTATTCTGCCAAACAGATTAAACAACTTCTCTGTTTGAAACAGCTCTGCAAAAGTTGTTCATCCAAACAGTTTCACAGATTCTGGCACCACTCTGCAAAACAGATGATTATTGCACCACTGCTTCCCACCACTACTTCTGCAGTCGCTGTAGCTGCGCCAAACAGAGCCTTATACATCGTATAACATAAAAATAATAAATCAATTTTGTGCTTTGAAATTTATTCAAATTAAAAACCGCCCCGAAAAAACCGCGCCAAACCACGCTTATTTTTGAACCACTCCGATTGGGTCTTTTCGGTTTACCAAACCGACCCAAGTCGGACCGCTTACACCCCTAACTAAGTGGAGTGTTGGATGGGTGGCCAGCTTGGACATGGAAATGGAATGTGAATTTGGTCGCTAGTGTGGGGGATAGGTTGCCAGTTAGGGGTCAATGAGGAGATAGGTGGTATGTCTAAGCTTTGCACTTCGAGTTCCAACTTCAGCACCGGATTATCAAAAGGAGGCTTGTTCGCGAAATCTTTCAGTAGCCCTCCATGGAATCATTCACTTGGCATTTAAATTTTGAGTAGTTCTGATACAAACTTGAGAGGAATCCGGCGAGAGGAGGGCCGGCGGGGAGGAGGAAGAAGAAGGGGATTAGGGTTGAGAGGGAAATCTTCGGGAGCAGCCCTGATTTGCATTCTTCCAAGCATAATTCAAAAAGACGTACAACTCCACCCGTTGTAGACACGAGGTGTGACATAATAAGAAATAACAATATTAAGGGAAATAAATAAATGTGTACAACCAAATATAAAATAACCGAATAGGAAATAAATAATGACGTCAGGTTGGCTCCGCATCTTCGTTCTTTCCTTCCACTGACGGAGTCGTCGTCGTCTTCCTCTGCGTGTAGACCTGCCACGAAGACCTGCCACGACATCTCGTCATCATGCAAGTCTGTAACAATACCACCGTCTGGAAAATGTGTCTTGTCCTCAAGTCAGTAGTCAGCGAACTGGCGGCGGGAGTCATCCCAAGGGAGCCTTGTGGTATCAAATTTTGGGTGATTTCCCCAGGCGACCAAAATTTCCTCCGAAGTGGGGTCCCCTGGAAGAGGGAAGCGAAGGTCAAGCATCTTTGCAGGGTAGTACGGTGCCTCGCCGACAAGATCTACGTCGGCCGGAATGTGGTCCGTGGTGGCGTGGTTGCCCACCACACAACACAGCTGAGAAACATGGAAGACTGGTGTATGCGACTCTCGGCAGGGAGGCGTAGGGTGGTGTCGTGGTTTCCCACCACACGACACAGCTGAGAAACATGGAAGAGGGAGGCATAGACGATAGGACACCTCACTGATACCCGCTATTATCTCAAATGGGCCAAAAACCCATGGACCTAGCTTCGGGTAGGGCCTTCGGGCCATAGACAGCTTGCGGTACAGGTGTAATCTGATGAACACCTCCACAATCTAGAAGGAAAGGTCGCGCCGCTTCCTGTTCTCAAAGGAGGACATCTTCTGTTGGGCCGGTAGGAGGTGATGTTTTAGGTGATCCAGGATCATGTCACGGTCCTGCAGTGCGGTTGCCAAACTTTTGGCCTGGCACTCTCCCGGCATATGGCGGAGATTGGAGGGTGGTTGTCGGCTATATACATCCTCAATCGGGGTAGTACATGTGTTGTGGTAGGCAGTGTTGTAGGAGTACTCGGCCCAACAGAGCCATTTGGCTCATCCACGGGGTTTCTACCCCACGAAGCAATGGGTACCCTGTAGCCAAAAAAGTGTGGTCTAGATGGTGCTCAAGAAAAGCGGATCACGATCACTCACGATCGACCGAGAAAACTCATGAAGGCGGACGACGCCGATGATGCAGCTGTCCGCGACTCTGGCGCCACGACTGTGGCGGCGGTGTAGGTGTGACAAAGGGGAATGAAATGACCATATTTGGACAGTATGTCCCGCACGACCAAGATACAATTGAATCCCTGGGAGCGCGGTAGCCTAGTAATGAAATCCATGACCACATTCTCCCAAACACGGTCCAAAATGTGAAGAGGTTGAAGGAGGGGAAACTGGAAATGATGCCTCGTACTTGGCCTTCCGGCGGACCAAACAGGCGGCCACGAATGCCTTAACCTGTCGGAACATATGGGGCCAGTAGAGAGAGGCCGCCGAACAGCGATAGGTACAAAAAGCCCCAGCGTGCCCTCCAGAGGGTGTAGCATGAAACTCGACGAGGAGAGGAATGCTAGGAGAAGAGGGTGCTAGAGCAAGGCGTCCCTTGAAAAACAGAAGGCCCCAACAAGTGAGTATGGTAGTTGGGCGGAGGCGTCTGCGATGAGCGCCGTCCGGATCCTGAATAACACAGGGTCGTCCTCGACCTCGTGTTGGATAGTCACCGCATTTTCCCACACCGGTCGAGAGATAGCCGTGAGCTCTTGCGGTTGGATCTGCCGAGAGAGGGCATCTGTCGCCCACTTTGCCCTTCCCGGGCGGAATTCGATAGTGAAGTCATAGCCCAGGAGTTTTACCACCCACACCTGCTGGGCGGGCGTTGTGATCTTCTGCTAGAGGAGATAGCAGAGGCTTTGATGGTCGGTGCGAACCAAGAAGAGGTGACCCAGCAGATATGTGCGCCAGTGCTGAACGGAGAGAACGAGGCCCATGAGCTCGTTCTCATACGTGAAGCGACCGCAGACAGTGATGGAGAAAGTGCAGTTGAAGTAAGCTATCGGTCGTCTGGCCTGCATGAGTACGGCTCCCACCCCGGAACCCGATGCATCACACTCCACTAGGAATGGCAGAGAAAAATCTTACATGGCCTGCACCAGCCCACAGACTAGGGCCTGTTGAAGGGCGGCAAAGGAGGCAGCGGTGGTGCCTTCCACTTGAAAGGACCCTCCTCCGACTTCTTCAGGAGCTGCGTAAGTGGCCGAGCTAGCGCCCCATACCATCGAATGAAGCGGCGGTAGTATCCCGTCAAGCCGAGGAATCACCGGACGTACAGAAAGGATGAAGGAGTCGGACAATGATGGACCACCACGATCTTCTCCTTGTCTATGGCGACCCCCCTGGCCGAGAGGGTGTTGTTGAGGTAGCATACTTCTGACGCCCCAAAGGAGCGCTTCTTTGGATGGAGCTTGAGGCGATGACACCGGATGGTAGTCAAAGTGAGGCGTACGTGTTGAAGGTGATCCTGCCAGAAAGAACTATATACCAAAATGTCACCAAAAAAACAATACCGTTTCGACGAAGTTCCGCCCAAAAAATGTCGTTCATCGTCCCCTGGAAGGTGTCCGGTGTATGTGTCAGACCGAAAGGCATGACCAAGAAATCGTAGTTACCGTCGTGCGTCCGGAAGGCGGTCTTGGGAATGTCCTCGGGTCGTACTCAGATCTAATGATAGCCCGCTCGGAGGTCTAGATTGGTGAAAATATGGCGCCGTGGAGCTCGTCCATAAGCTCCTGAATAACTGGGATTGTGTACTTGTCTGAAATGGTGACCTTGTTGAGTCTACGCAGAAATGCCAGCTACTGTCCTTCTTTTGGACCAAGAGGACCGAGCTGAAGAAGGGGCTCGCATTGGGGTGGATGAGGCCCCCAACAACATCTCATGGACCAGCCGCTCCATCTCGTCCTTCTGCACATGACAGTAGCGGTAAGGGAGGACAGACACCGCCGCCGTCCCAGGCTGGAGAGGAATGGCGTGATTCGTCGGGCGAGCCGGCGGAAGGCTAGTCGGGGCCTCAAAAATTTCTCGAACTCGGCGAGTAATGTTTGAAAGTCGGCCAGGTGTGTAAGAGGCGGCGGTGCCGGAGCAAAGAGCGGCAATATCCATGCCGTAAAGTCGATGTTGGCGGTCCGTTGAATCGCACGGGCCAAGACCGGAGAGCGCAGCAGGGCGGGGTCACCCACCAAGCGGCATTCCTGGCCCTCCTGTAGGAACTGCGTAGTCATATTCTCCCAGTTGACCCGCACTTCACCCAGCGTGCGGAGCCAAGCCACGCGCAGAATGGCTTCAATACCTTCGAGTCCAAGGCGTAGAAGTCAACGGTCACTGGGCAGGCCCCCACCGTCAGGGAGAGAGCGGTGCAGTACCCGTGGTTTGGCCGGCGGCACCTATCGCCCAGACAGACCGTAAAGTCAAGGGAGAGGACCAAGGGAAGGTGCAATTGGTGCACCAGCTTGGCTGAGACGAAGTTGTGGCTCGCACCACTGTCCACCATGACCACAATAGAACGATCACGTAACGTGTCTACCAACTTATTGGTCTACGAGCCGGAAATGTCGTACACCGAGAAATAAAGCTCTAAGAGGTGACAAGTAGGCGAGGTGATGTCCACCACGCCATCACCCTCGGATAGCTCTAGGGCCTCGAAGTTCGCCAAGGTGACCTCTGATTCGAAGTCGTCGATGATGGTGTGGAACTCCTTGATGGAGCACACATGCATTGGAGAGTAGGGCTGACAACACCGGAAACATAGCCCTTGCTGCGCCATTCGTTGTAGGTATTGTTGGAGATGCGCCGGAGAACCGCCAATCGTCTGGGTCGGTCCCCCAAGGGGGCGGCCACTGCAGGGCTGTCGAAGGTGGGGGTTGTCGAGGCGGGTGGTTACTGGTTGCAGGCGCCCTGGGGGAGAGGTAGGCCTTCACCAGACGCGCCATGTCAAGGGCGTCTGAGAATGTGCGGGGATGGTGCCTGCAATGTCGGGAGCAGATATGGGGCAGGAGCCCTTGCATGATGAAGCCCGGGTAATTGTCTGGTGGCTAGGAAGCACTGGTACGGGTACGGGTACCAGATACGATACGTACCCGGTACGGCGGTACGACAAAATTTAAAAAATAATGATGCGGGTACGTCATGATGCGTTATAACAGATATAATATATATTTATATATCACAAGTGCAATAAATATTTTTCAAAACATCGAAACATTAAACATAAATCATAACTTGAAGTACAAGTTCACAAATCAATGCAACATAACATGAAGTTTTCAAACATTAAGCATTTGTAAATATTACAAAATTTAACGTCTTATATGTTTAACCAAAAGTGAAAATTAAACTTACGTTTACTTTTCAGTTTTTTCTTCTTCTTCATTGTTAGAGATCAACGTCATTGTTGGAGATCAACATCTTCAATCTCCGGTTAATTTAGAGACAAGTTAGCAGTTTGTTAATAACTTGCGTTGAATCAACACGTTCAATACACGTACTTGTAACAAAAATGTACCGATACCAGAAACATACTCAGTACAGATACACAATTTAATTGGACGTACCAACCTTTGTTTATTCTAGAAAGACATACTCCTATCACAGTATGCAAAATGATGTGCTAAGTGTAAGTGTGTCCACATAGGTGTATCCATTGAGTATCGGGTACGTACCGGTACCGGATACGTACCTGGTACGGGTACGCTTCCTTCGGGGAAGTATTCGTGCTTCATAGTCTGGTGGCAAGTTGGGAACATGAGTGACCAATGCGACAAACTCGTCAATATAGTCTTCTAGGCCGACTGTCTAGCGAACGCCGCATAGTCGCTCGATCGCTGCAGAGCCAGAGTAGCGGGTGTCGTACCGCCGAATCATCTCCTGTTTGAGCTCGGACCAGGAGAGACTTGGGTTGGATTGGCTAGCCACCGAGCCCAATGGAGGGCCGAATCGTCCAGGCCAACCACAGTCGTAGACACCTTGTTGTGCTCTGTGGTGTAACAGAGGTCGAAATATTGTTCCGCCTTGGCAATCCATCTCCTCGGATCTACGCCGGCAAACAAAGGAATATCGAGGGAGAGAGCGGGCCGGCCCTGGATGTCGGAGGAGGTTGTCCGAAGCTCCCAGAAGATTTGGTCGGGGATGTTCTCGCCATTCAATTGCAGTCGGCCGCAGGATCTGGATTCATTTTCCCGACAAGGGCCCCACCATAGTTTCTAACAGATTCAAACGATCTTGGAAGCAATCCAACAAGCAAGTCAAGAAGCAATGTAAGCAAGTCATCAAAGAGTCAATATTTGTAAATCTTTGAAGTTGTGAATAGAAGTGTGAGTGTTCTTTCTTGAGTATTCTCCCTCTTTACCAAATACTTGTGTGTGTACATAATTTCGCTGCTAGACAGAACATGAAGGTTGACTTAGCTATTGCAATGGTGCTTAAAGAAGCTAAGCTCGCACAGATCAAGGTTTAAGCACGGAACCAGTGCCATGTCCTTGACATTGGGCTCGAAATCAAATTTTTTGAATCGAACTCTATTTGAAATCGAGTCAATATTTAATTTCACATTTTTAATCACTTCCTGCAATATTTATGTATAACCCCGTATTTGTCGAGTGGGCTCAATCATGCAGAGTGCGAGTAGCAGACACTGAGCTTCACCAGGCACCCGCTTCCCAGGCTAGTGAATGAGGGGCTAGTGGAACCTCCGAGCTCGCACTCGTCTCTCTGTTAGGAGGCGAACAACGAGTGTCGCCTTCACCGGGCACTCGCCACCCGGGCGAGATCTCGCATCCCGCTCGGCTCGCCCGCCAAAGGAAGTTTTTTATATTCCAATGAGATCTTAGTTTTGGTCTGCCATTAGTCGTTCCAAATAGCAAAGTTTCGTTGTTGGCAGGCCAGTTTGGGCTGCGTTTAGTAAAACTATAAGGCAATATCTCAATATCCGCAGACCACTACCAGAAAACTATAAATAGACCCCCAAGAGCACCTTTGGGGAGGACCTCTTTTTGGCTTCTCTCCTTTGGCCAGCTTTGGATGTTTCCGGGTGGATAGTCGGGAGCTCTGCAAGCCCTCCGAAGGTGCCCAGTCCAGCATTGTATTGGGAGGAGAAGCGATATAAGATCTTCCGGGTGTGTCCTCTCAAGATTCATCAAACTAATTCAATCTGAGTTTGATACTAAAGTGTCTTTGATCTAAAGTGATCATCGTACAAAGTTTGAAAATCAATTGATCTGTAGATTCTGTGAGGATAAAACTATTAGACAGTTTTTTAGTCTCTAGAACTCCTCAACAAAATGGAGTGGCTGAAAGGAAAATAGAATACCTATTGATTCTTGTAGAACCCTATTAGTAGAGTCAAATCTGTCAAGGTCCTTTTGGGCTAAAGCAGTAAATACTGTTTATTATGTTCTCAATAGAAGTCTAATTCACAAAACCAATTTAAAGACCCCTTATGAACTTCTGAAAGGTAAAACACCTATAATCTCTTATTTTAGAATATTTAGTTGTGCTTGTTACATACTTAATAATGGAAAAAGTTATCTTGTCAAATTTGACAAAAAAGGTGATGATGAAATATTTTAAGATATTCTTTGATAAGCAAAATTTTTAGGTGTTATAATAAAAGAACCCTTAGAATTGAGGAATTCATGCATATTGTATTTCATGAAACTCCTTGTTCCAAGGGGGAGAAAACTTCCACCAAGATCTTTTGGTGGAATGGGATTTTTTTAAATGATGATCTCAAAGAGCTGAAGATTGAAGAGATTATAGAAAACACATCTAAGAAGCTTATTCTTCAGTCATGAGATATTATAGAAAGCTCTGATGATGAAGCACTAGTTGAAGGAGTACTCTTTCCACCTGTTATCACTAATCAAAATAATGAGCAAGTGACTAATTTTCAGCATACGCAAGGCGTGAATCCTCGATCCTAGCTAGTTTGATCTATCGAATGAAGGTTTCCGATTGGATATTGGATTGGTTTCTCAGTCCTCGAAAAGAATGGGGTTCTTCCGGGAATAGTTCCAGTTTAGCCGTTTCTTAGCATTTTGTAGTCTTCATCAGAAAAAAGAGTTGAGGCTTTTCAACATCCAATCCCCGGGGCGTAGTTATAGAGAAGGGGGCAAGAGGGACTTGTTGTTCATCGTATTACCACATGTCGAAGTGTGCCAGGTGTTGCTTCGTCCCATCGAAATGAACTGAGGTGGCTGATACCCGTTTTGAGGTTCTTACACAAAATGCTTATTCTGTAGTGGAAGACCTATTGTGAAAAGTCCATGTGCCAGATGCTTCGTGAACCACCAGTACATTTCGTTGCACTTCAAGCCAGAACAACAAAGAAATCGAATGGTTCAAGCCAGAACAAATCTAGATAAATCAATTCTCAGGAATAGTCCAGCAACCCAAGTAATTGGAGATGTGAATCAAGGAGTAAAAATCAGAAAGCAATTATCAACAGAAGTAATGTTGCAATGCTTTCTATCACAGTATGAACCTAAGAAATTTGAAGAAGCAGATAATGATCCACATTGGATTGTTGCTATGCAAGAGAAGCTTGCACAATTTGAAAGTAATAAAGTGTGGACACTAGTGGAGAGACCAAAAGATTACCCAATTATTGGTACAAAGTGGATATTTAGAAATAAAATGGATTCTAATGGAGTGATAATAAGAAATAAGGATAGAATTGTTGCTCAAGGCTATAAATAAGAAGAAACGATTGATTATAATCAAACATTTGCACCAGTGGACAGTCTTGAAACAATTAGATTATTTCTAGTCTATGCAGCATACAAAAGAATCAAAGTTTATCAAATGGATGTAAAAACTGTTTTTCATAATAGAAATATTCAAGAGAAATTTATGTTGAACAACAACTAGGTTTTGTCAATCCAACTTACCCCACATATGTTTATAAACTAAATAAAGCACTTTATGGTTTAAAGAAAGCTTCAAGAGCTTAATATGAAACCCTATCCAATTTTCTTTTAGATCGCACTTTCACAAGACGAAAGGTGGAAAAAAAATACTATTCACAAAAACATATAAGGATAAGTTACTTATTGTCCAAATTTATGTGGATATTATTTTGGCTCAACAAACTCTAGATTTGCAAAATGTTTGCTGACATGATGCAATCCAGGTTTGAAATGAGTAGCATGAGAGAATTATCCTTCTTTCTTGGATTACAAGTGAAGTAAAGTGATGAAAATATTTTTATATCACAATCCAAGTATGCAAAGAAACTGATAAAAAGATTTAGTATGAAAACTGCCTCCATCATGAAAACTCTCATGGCTACTAATGTTGTTTTGGATAAAGATGTTTCTTATAAATCTGTTGATCAGAAAATATATAGAGCAATTATTGGATCTCTTCTTTCTTATAGCTAGTAGGCCAGACATATTGTTTGTCATAGGTGTCTGTGCAAGATTTCAGGTAAATCCTAAAGAATCTCATCTTAGTTCTGTAAAAAGAATTTTAAGATATCTTAATGGGATATCTGAGATGAGATTATGGTATCCAACAGAATCAGAGTTTGAATTATATTGATATTTTGATGCCGATTATGCATGATGCAGATTGGATAGAAAAAGTACCTCTGGAACATATCAATTCCTAAGTGTTAGACTGATATCTTGGTTCAGTAAAAAGCAAACATCAGTCTCCACTTGTACAACAGAAGCTGGGTATATTGTTGTTGGAATTTGTTGTTCATAGATATTATGGATGCAGAATCAGTTACTTGATTATAACTTAAATTTCACCAATTCCACAATATTTTGTGACAACTCAAGTGTTATTTCAATTGCATTAAATCATGTCTTGCACAACAGGACAAGGCATGTAGAAATTAGACATCACTTTTTCAGAGACAATGTAGAAAAAGGAAAAATTCCTTGGAATATGACTTCTGAAAATTAGAGGGCAGATATCTTCACAAAAGCTCTTAATGAAATCAAGCACAACTACTTTATCAATATTTTGGGCATGCTTGATAAAGCTCAGCAAATGATTTTATATATGCAATTTTCATTAAAAATATTGTTGGGAAAAACCTGCAAAAGAATTAGATATTCAAGTCTGTATTCAACGTAATGTTGAATACAAGTCGATGGAACATCTACTTTTCAACGCAACGTCTAGAGACGGTGTCTATGAAGAGTTTTGGATCTTGTCGACGCAACATCGATATCACTCAAAGCATGCGTCGACTATGATATTTTCACATACGTCGAAAAAAAATCGAGTCACGTTGACTGAGAAAATAGTTGTCTTAATTTCTCGACGTTTTGTCTATTTATTTAGACAAACTCTTCATCTTCCCCACTCTGTTTTTCGTATACTTGCTTTTTTCCATGTTCTTTGCGACTTCTACAGGTACTCTGGTGATAATCATAATCAAATAGATTCATTGTTGGCTGAAAAGGAAGTATTGGTTGCTCTTGTTAAAACCTTAACGCCATTAGTTACTGGATTCATCAAGAAATTCTTGATCTTCAAAGATGAGTGCAATGAGAAACTTATAATTCTTCAAAATCAGATAAATGAGCTATTAAGCTATGTACAAATTCTTGATCAACAAGTTGTTCAAAAGATACTCCTTGCCGAAGTCTATACATCATTTTTTCGAGATTTAAAGAAGAGGAGAAAAATTGAGGCAGGGATGGCAAGATTCAAGACTCAGACTGTGTTCGAACTTGTAATACAAATATCAAAGAAATTTCAGAAAGGCTAAGTGAGGACATGGTTTCAGACATAGTTTGTGATGATGTAAATGAAGAAACTTTTGAAAAATTGAGTGTGGGCATGATTCAAGATATAAAGATAACAGATAATATTGTTTTGGTCTCAGAATCAGAAATGGTTCAGATGTCTGCTACACAGGAGGAGAATCCATCAATCTTAATGTCAAGTGTTCAAGGACAGAAAATGTCAGAAGACATTGAGCTAGAAAAAGCTTTTGAATTAATAAGAGAGAGTGGAAGCTGAATTCAAAGCATCTGATAAGAAAGGGATTTTTCTAACAAAATTACGAGCTAAAGAATCAGGGAAAAGAAAGTTTTTGATTTAACAATCACTCTTTCAGAAACATTTTTGATCATAATAAATATGTCTAGAAACATACAGTTGCTCAGATTATGGATACTGTTGGACATTGTCACAAAAGGATAGTAGGTTTGGGTTACAATTAGGATAAATATATTCCCTATGAAAGTGAAAATCAAATAATGATAAACTTTGTAAAAGCCTTTACCACTGATATATCAATAACTGAAGAAAAGCAAAAAGATACATTTTCTGACAATTTATTGGAATCTATCAATGTGCTATCTGCAAAAATTTTAAGCAAAGGATATACACTCAACTCTGCATCACATAATGTAGAAGCAGAAGTTCAAAAGCTGTTTAATGTTTATCAAGAAATATTTAGTCATCCAAATAAGGCAAGAAGGTTTCATTTTAAATTTGTTGAAAACGGGTTAAAGAAATTGTACAGTGCATTTACAAATTTTCTTGCTGACAAGAATAAGAAGTAATACTGCTTTGGACACCAAAAGTTTTATGGTATATTCAGTTGCCTCTCATGTTTCTTTCCTTTCTCAATTTAATGTGTGTTCATTACATGTATGAAAGTCAAATTTTTGTAATCCTACTGATTTGTTTTTGTAAAATCACTTTTGAAATTTTGTAAGTTTGTCAAGATAAATAGGGGAGATTGTTGTAAAAAAAACCCTTATGATTTACATTAACAAATTACTTTAAGTGATTTTACATCATAGGTTCATTATCCATGATGTATAGAGAGGGTAGCATGGTCTTACTAGTCCTAGGGTGTCATTGTTATGAAGGACATGAGAAAGGCATGGTGAATTTAAGAGGAAAGTCATGAAATGCCAACATGTTCCGACTGGAAGTCGACGCAACTTTGATAAGATATCGACGCTACTTTGAATATAAATCAAAGCAACATAATATGATATGTCGACGTTACTCAAAGGATTATTTCGACGCATCATTTCGACATGGTATCAGCGCAACGTCGACTAAAGAGACAATTCAACAGATTGCCAAAATTCGATGTTGTTCATACTTGAACTCGACGTTACGTTGATTAGTTCTAAACAAAATTTGTTTTAAGGATTAAATCAGAACTGTTTCAAGAATGGTTTTGATAACTGATTCTTGGAGACATTGGAAGATGTCGGTTCTCAGCTATATATATGTATATGTGTGTGAAGAGAGAACAGAGGAGAACAATAAGAACAATAATATCAATTAAAATCATCATTATCAATCGATCATCATCTTGTTGTTGAATTCGCAGAAAATCAGTTCTTTTTCTTCTAAAGAGCAAATCAATTACTGCTTCAGATTCAGTAGAGACAAAAGAGAAATCTGGATTAAAGACTTATAATCTTTGAGATTTTCTTATTCAAAGTTTCATCAGATTACAGATTTCAAATTTATGTAGTGTCATACAGTCCTCAGGATTCTATTGAGAGGAATCATCAAGAAAATCATTATATCATCTGATCTTCTACAATTTTCAGATTTTAATTATCATTTTTAGTGTATGAACAGAGTTTTGAGAATCCCTCTTCAAAAGATTCAGTTAGAGGTTCTGAGAGTCTCTTTGAGAAAAGACTCAGATTGTATTGGTTCAAGATCTTCTTATCAAAAGATCTGGTAATTGGTTCTAAGAGTCTCCTAGTCAAGACTCAAACATTGTGACAGGGAATTCCTACCAAGGGGCTAGAAGAGTGGATGTACCCAGATTTTGGGGAACCATTATAATTCTTGTATCTTATGTGATTTTGCATTTATCTGTGTTTATCTTATTGTTGTGCTGTGATTTTAATTATCTATTTTAATTCTGATTTTCAGCTTACGTATATGGAAATTTTGTGAATGGTATGGCTAGATTTAAATAAATTTTAATCTCTATTCCCCCCCCCCCCTTCTAGAGAAAATTCTGAGATATTTTGCAACTGTTCTCCCATTTTACTACGCTAAGTGAAAGGGAAAATAACACAGAGGAAAGTTAAGTCAAAACTTTTCAAATATCCCAAAAAATATTGTTGGTCATGATAGTTATTACATCACAAAAATAACCAAAAAATTAAATCTCTCATCTCGCGGGTGGGTCTTTGGATGAGTGTTCTGCCTCTCCATGATCCGAGGGTGAGTAGACGTGCCCGAAGACAATGGACTTGTCGCTAGCATGAAGAAATTTAGGATGAGATCCTCCGCGATCAGCGCTATCCAGTCGTCCCGCAAGGCATCAAGATTCCGCAGCATGTTCAGTGTTGACTCTTTTGTATGTGTAGTCAAGAGTTTGCTGGTGCTCTCCACCTCCTGCGGGGTGAAATGGAGAAGCTTACATCCGCTGGAGGTGGAATCGTCGGGCTTCTCGACGGTCTTCTTTGCGAGGGCCTTGACGAGCTCTGCTTTAGTGTCTGGCAGCTTCCTCTCCAGGTCGCAGATGCGTGGCCGCAGGATGTCAGCGGTCTCGACATCCTACAAAGAGACAGCTTAGAATTTGAGGGAGCAAAAAAGGACATTGGGAAGAGGAAAGAGAGAATAAAATCTAGTGGCAACCTACCACGTCGTTCGAGTGTTTAGCGAGAAGGCATTCCGAGAGCTTGAGGCACGTCTCGAGCTTCAAGGCCTTCTCCTCGACGAGCTCCTTCTTGGCCTCAGCATTATGGAACTTCTTGGAGAAGCTGATGTTTGTGTTACCATGATGATCTGGAAATAGTCAAACAGACAGTCTCGCTGCCAACGCGATATGAGCCTATATGGTTGCACATAAAAGCGTTTAGAGATGTTGGAGGAATAAATTATGTTGCTCTTACTCATATGTCATGAGTGAAGGACCAAACACTTGACTTATTGGAATGCATCAAGACATCTCGACGATTCGTCAAGTCATCAGCTGATTCATCGAGTGCGTCGAGACATCTCGACGATTCGTCGAGTCATCAGCTGATTCGTCGAGTCATCAGCTGATTCGTCGAGTGCGTCGAGACATCTCGACGATTCGTCGAGTCATCAGCTGATTCGTCGAGTGCGTCGAGACATCTCGACGATTCGTCGAGTCATCTCTGTTAATGATTCGTTGAGTTGATTTCATTAGTTCTGGGTCTGCGGATAGTGACGGTTCAAGCATATTTATACTCCTTGGTATATATATATATATATATATATATATATATATATATATTTGTTGCCTTAGGGTTTCGATGTATGAGTTAGGGCGAACCCGAAACTTACGGAAAGTGTTTCCCGAAGTGCCGATCCCGTTGCTCCTGTAAGCCCCGATTCCGGCGCCCGCCGCTGCCTCTCCTCATGCAGACTTAGCAGTCTGTGGAGACGCAGAGGGCTTTCCATTCTCCATTCTGGATCTTGTTTGACAAGGTGCCGGTGTTCTCCCCGTTCGTGTGGATTCCTGTAGAGCCGCAAATCCATAGTGCGTGAACTCACTCGCCGGCCAAAAACTGTTCTGGAGCATCTTGATTGAGTGTCGACTCAATCCCACTCAGGTATTCTCCTATTTTATATTATGCAAACTTCTTGATCAATGTTCATCGCAAGATCCAAGTTTCTCTTTAGGGGTTTCTTAAACTTTATTCCGCTGCGCACATATGATCTGTTGTACTGTTGTATTAAGAAAAACTCTACAGTTGATGCTCTGTTGCGCGACCATGTGTGTGAGTTCAGTGGCACGCAGTTGGGCCCGAGAGCTCTTGAAGGCGAGTTCCTTCAGAGTCAGCTTGTTGTATTCCTCGGCGTCTTGGCGGCCATACTACCCGAAGGATAGGGCCTAGGCATCCTCACCGGCATGCCCCCGTTCTGTCTAAGGGAGGAGCGAGGATAGACAGACTCGATGCGAGCCCTCCTCCCAGGCGAGCAGTGCCTACCCGTATCCATCCAAGGGCTTCCCCTTCCCGAAATTTGGGTGCGAGTCAGGTGTCCCCAACTCGCCGCCCTCCATCTCACTCCTCATCTGGGGAGTCGGCTCGCGGGGCGTGACGACCTCTTTGGTGGCCAGCAACTTGTGTCGCTTTGAGGGCCCGTCCGATAAAGAGTACGGCTCGGGCACCACCCACTTCTTCTGGCCGCCGCTGACCGCATGCGCTCTTAGTTTGTCAACGCACGCTACGGCTGCCGATTTCGCCAGTGCGAGGGCGTGTTCAACCCTTCCTTTCCCCGCATAAGGCGGGTTTAGGGGATTTGGCGGTCACCTGTCGGGAGAGAAAGGAAAGTAAAATATAGGGAAGACGCCACCAGGGGCGAGCGCAAAACGTGAGACAGAAAACATGCACATACCTTCACCGAGACCTCGAAGTTCTTCCCCATAAAGAATTTGTGCAGCTTGGCGTCCTTGCCGTCTACGGGGGGGGGGGGGGGGGGGGGGGGGGGGCTCGGCAGACGATCTCGTCCTTCTGGATCGGCATGTAAGAAATTTTCTCGTGTGCGCCCTTAACGAAGATAAAACGATCAGTCCAGTGATGCGCCTTGTTGATGGTCTCGCATACTTTGATCTGCGAGCCGGTGAGGAAATTCACCCCGTCGTTTGTGGCTCGGTAGATGAACAACTTGTGTAAGACTGTCAAGTTGAACTCTATTCTTTCCTCACATTGGAAACACGCGAAAGCCACTAGCATGACAATTGCGTTGGGGCTGACCTGCACGGGCACCGCCCCGAAATACTTCAGTAACTGCTTTACCTCCGGCCATAGCGGGAGGCGAAGCCCCATCTCGAAATGGGTTAGAGGTAAAGCGAGCTCGATCTCTTTAATGTTGTTGAGGTCCTCGCCTTCGGCAGAGTCGCGGGCCACGAACCCGGCCGACACAAACTCCGCGATAATCTCCAGTATCTCGTCCTCCGATACTCGCCCATCTGGGAAGATGTAGTCCAGGAAATGGGTCGCGCAGTTCTGCCTTCCCTCTGCACCGTAACAATCACCGCCCATTGTGCAAGTCGAAAGCCCGAGTAGAAAGAAGATGGGCGATGAGTGAAAGAAGATTATGCGGTGGGTGAGATCCGGGCGCAGGGGGGGTATTTATAGAAGATCAAAGGGAAAGAGAGTTCGGCCAATTGGCGTGAATCCACTCACCCCCCATGCACTCGCATCCCCCTCTGAACCAGTGTCACCTTTGACTCACCTACTATCGGCGACAAGCAAGATTCTCCTAGCGAGTCAACCCTATTATACGTCACAGGCCACACATTCGCAACAAATCAAACATTAATAAAAGCGACGCGAGAGAAGTCGTCGCATATAATACTAATACTAATAATAAATAGTCTTAAATTCTCGCAGATGAAAAGAGTACAAGGTCAAATAAGTACAAATGGGGGTAGTTGATTCTGCTGAATCAGTACAAGATCCATTTCCACAAACTGCGTCCTCGCGTCCTCAACTGCGGGCCTCCCTTTTGGATGATCTCCTCACGAACACCGGCGAGGGTACGGTTGCATTCCTATATCTTTCTCAGGTGCCCCTCTAGCGTAGCGGTGTTCCCTCACAGGAGCGTCTGCATCGCTCTAGTAAACGCAACGCATTCGCGTTCCAAGTCCTCGACTCGTTGCTTAAGGGCGAGTAGGTGAGGGAAGTTGTGGTTCGCGGGTTGAGCCCTCTCCTCCTGGATCTCGCGCAAGATGAAGTTGTGCTTTCGCAGGATACTGCCTCTCCGCTCCGTCAACTCGACAACAGATGTCGGCTTGCCAAGAAAATCTCGAATTGCGTCGGGAGAGGGGGGCGCCGAGTAAGTTACGGGGGCGTCCGGCTTGCCGCCAATGGAGACATTGGTCGTATCTGTCGAAAGCAAGCGAGGTGTTAGCACAAGTTAGCGCGACCAGGATGGTAAATCCCGACAACCATCGGAGGTCTCGACCTCCTTCCTAGGACCACGCAAGAATATGCTCTCCTGATCACCAAAGGGGTTGTCGTGGGGCAGCCTCAGCGATTTCCCCGAACCGACTCACATTAAGCCGAGGTTGCGGGGAGACTGAGCACCAGGAGCTGGAGTCCCCAGACCCCTACCCGTCAGTGATACGACAGCGTTAGCAAGCTCGCGGCTGAGATTGTGAGTAGGAGATCTTGCTGGGGATGGGGTTGAGGTGACGTCGATGAAAGGGGGCACTATATGGAAAACCGTTATCAGATGACCGCTCGGCTGAAAGCGCGAGCCAAAGACGAGAAAGAAAAAATTTACCGACCTGGGATCAGCATGCGAGTACCTGATTCATCCTGACTCGCCGAGACTCTCTGATTTCCGTGTGCGGGGTCCTCCATGACCTCGGTGAGAGTGGTAGTCAAGCGAGCCTACGTCCCAACCGGCTGGTCCGGGCCTCGACTTCTTGATTAGCCGATCTTTTGCTCGTCTTGCCGGAGTTCGAGACGAATGTTCAGTGGCGATAGCCATCAAGTTGGTCATGGCCGCTTTGTTCTTTCTTTATCAGCGGCGAGGCGGGCAAGAGCTGCTTTCGAGATTGACATGTCATCAGAGCTCGGACGAGGAGTTGGGGAGGTTGAGGGAGAGCTCGTAGGGTTGGCCTTCATTCCCCCTCCCTGGTATATATAAGATTCGGTGAGGCCCACTGAGAGATTTCCTAAGTCTCCACTCGCCAAATAACAGTGGGGTTGAACGGTCTTTCCCAGCCTTAGCCAGTACTCGAAAAGAGCGGGGATTGTGTGCAATCCCGTATTTGTCGAGTGGGCTCAGTCATGCAGGATGTGAGTAGCAGGCGCTTAGCTTCACCAAGCACCCACTTCCCAGGCTAGTGAATAAGGGCGTGTGGAGACGGCGAGCTCGCACTCGTCCCTCGGTTAGGAGGCGAACGACGAGTGCCCGGTGAAGCTGACACTCGCCACCCGGGCAAGATCTCACATCACGCTCGGCTTGCCCGCAAAAAAGGAGGTTTTCTATATTCCAATGACATCCTATTTTCGGTTTGTCATTAGTCGTTCCAAACAGCGGAGTTTCACTATTGGCTATGGCTAATATCGAGTCGAGTTCGAGCGATTTTGGCTCGGCTCGAAATCGAAATTTTCGACTCGAACTCGACTCGAAATCGAAATTGATTTCGACTCGAAATAGCTCGATTCCGAGTCGGCTCGAAATAAAATCGAGTCGGCTCGAAATAAAATCGAGTCGGCTCGAAATCGAATCGAGTCGGCTCGAAATTGTTCATTTTTTTGTTTTATTCCTTGTTTGCTCAAAATTAAATTGGGCAACCTATAAATTTAGCAAATGAAACACTTAAAACCTTATTCTTTTTATTTAGATTTAAATTTATTATTTTTAAGCTTAAAATAAGAATATATTAATAAATACATAATTTTTTTTTTAATTAATTCGAGTTGATTCGAATCATATTTCGAGCGATTCAGGGCTGGCTCGAAATCGACTCAAAATTAGATTCGAGTCAAATTGAATTGACTCAAATTGAGTCGAATCAATTTTAACCGATTCTGATTCGGCTCAATTTTCGAACGATTTTCGAGTTTCGAATAATATGCTCAGCCCTACTGTTGGCAGGGCAGTTCGGGTTGCTTTTAGTAACACCATAAGACGGGATCTAGCTATCCGCAGTCCACTAACAGAAAACTATAAATAGACCCACAAGGGCACCTTTGGGGAGGACCTCTTATTGGCTTCTCTCCTTTGGCTAGCTTTGGAAGGCAAGAGTTTCAGCTCACTATTCATTGTGATTTCTGGGTGGGTAGTCTCTCCAAGCCCTCCGAAGGTGCCCGGTCCAGCATTGGATTGGTAGGAGAAGCGATCTAAGATCTTCCGGGTGTGTGGCGGGACCTGCTCGCTGCGGCTCGGGGGTCTGTTTGAGGTTCTGGTGGTGAGGTCTCTGAACTCTAAATGTTCAGCCTAGTGCGCTTGTTCGGGAGAAGTGGAGGCGAGCTACACCTCCTATCCAAACTTCTCGTTAAGCCGTGGTTTCCGGGTTCAACAATTTAAGTCATATGTTCGAGACCTTTTTATTCTTGTATATGCAGTATTATACTTATTTTTGTCATTCCTAAGAAATAATCGGCAGAAAAATTAGCTGTAGAAAAGTTAAATATGTATCCGTTAACATTAGAATAAAAATTTATTTTCTTTCTAAAGCTAAAGTTTCTTCCATGAAATTTTAATTTAGCCTCCATGCAGTTCCCCCGGACATTTAGTTGTTACCCATTATTGGCCTATGCTTATTCTTCTTCATAATTTTTTTTATAATAATTTACTTTCGTGCAAGTTTCCTCTATTTTCTTTTTATCAGCTGTCTGTTATTTATTTCTCCTCCAAAAATCTCCCAGATGAAACTCAAGGAGCTGATCCGTGGGGAACCAAACTTTCTTCTGTGAATGGAGGTAACTCTAGTTTGGTACAAATGCTTGCAAGTCAAATGTATCATGCAAGTACATACTCTCCAAATTATTTGACACGGAAATTCAAATTCAAATTCTAAGTATATGTGATTATATGATATCTTTTTCCATTTTTATCAGATAAGACAATCATCCCAGCCTTCCATGTGGGATGCGTTGGATTTTAGACCTAGATTTATTTGAGTATAGAATTACTTGTATAATTATATATTCGGGCTTGGTACTTGGTTTTATTCAGATCAAGAGCAGAAAGCTGCGAATAGCTGGGGTAAAGCACCGAGTACCGTTGCAGAAAACTCATGGAATAAAACTGGTGCTGAAGCTGCAAATAGCTGGGGTAAAGCACCCGGCACCATTGCAGAGAACTCATGGAATAAAACTGGAGCCGAGAAAGATGCTGCAGAGAACTCATGGAATAAAACTGGAGCTGAAGCTGCAAATAGCTGGGGTAAAGCATCTGGCGCTGTTGCAGAGAACTCATGGAATAAAACTGGAGCCCAGAAAGATGCTGCAGATGCCTGGAACAAGCCTTCTTCTAAAGCAGAGACTTCAACTGATGGATGGAGAAATGATAATACTAGTAAAAAAACGGACCAGAATTCAAGCATGGAAGGTAACCAAATTTTGAGTGAAGATAATCTCTTAAACAAGATATGAATATTTGGTAAACAAATAATAAATCAAGCTTTCTTCATCATGTAGGTGCCTCGGATGGCTGGGCCGGAGTAGTTAGTGCTCCGGTAGAAAGCCAGACATTGGGTAAAGCATTTAAACATGCTCTCATGACAGACTGTGATTAAACTCTCTACTTAGCTTGACTATTAACAACTGCAGGTGAAGACGGTTGGGGTAAAACAGCATCCAAGGGCCCCGCAGTAAGCAACACTGAAACTGGTGGATGGGGAAAGACTAAAGTTCCTAGTTCAGATACCGGTGGATCCTGGAATACAAAAGGTATCTTTAGTCCAATGAATATTAGAATTCTTTAGGTGGTATATGTGTTTGTTAAAATATGATAGCATTTTCCCTTATGCTGTGAAATATTTTTTAAGATACCAAATTATCTCTAAATTTTCTTTTTACTATGGTGTCACTTCTGGCTGGAACAAAGACTCCAGTGAAAAGGGCAAATCAGAAGGTTTTGGCAGGCAATCAGGGATTTTGGCTTCTCCAAACAGTGGTGGTGGTGATAATCGAGGTTCTTGGAACATTCAAGGAAAAGGTATTGTCGGAACTAACGATGATATCTGGGGCAAATCTGCAGCATCTCAAGAGAAATCTACAGATGGGAACCAAGCAGCTGGTTGGGTTTCTTTGGCGCCATCAGTCGAACAAGTAGGTGCAGCTGAAAAAGCAGGCTGGGGAAAAGCTATTGGTGGGAACCAAACTGCCGGTTGGGGTTCTTCTGCTACGAATGTGTCATCATCATTATCATTTGAGGCTGGAAGTCAATCAAACAGCTGGGACAAAGCCAAAACTCCTTCAAGTTCTAGTGGTTTGGGAAAATCTAATGAAACAGCTGGTTGGGGTGCTTCTGCTGTGAATTCGGCAAAACCAACAATTGAACTTGACACTCAAACAAGTAGTTGGGACAAAGTAAGCATTCCTTCGAGTTCTAGTGGATGGCAGAAATCTAACCAAGCAGATACAACTGTGAAAGAAGGTTGGAAGAAAGATGGGTTCTCTAGTGGAGGTCAAATAGATGGTTGGAATAAGGAGAAAACATTTGACAGGGACCAATCCTCTGGCTGGAATAAGGCAGGCAATACAGAAGGAGGGAAAGATGGATCGATGGATGGATGGAACAAAGTGAAGAGTTCTGAAGGTCAAGGTTTTGGTCAAGAAAGTCAAAGAGAATGGAAGAGAGGGGATGCCAGTTCTAAAGATTCTGCTTGGGGTCAAGGGTCAGGTTGGTCGCAAGGAAATTCCAACAATGAAAATGGTAAGAATTGGAACCAGCAGAGGGATTTTGACGGCGGAAGAGGATCTAGTAGGGGTAGAGGAAGGGGAAGATTTGAGGGGAGGGGAGGTAGAAATGAGGATGGTGACTCTGGTGGGGGTTGGAGATCTGGAAGGGGTGGAGGACGCGGACGAAATGGTGGTGGCGGTTACAATAGAGATGGCTCCGATGCACGGGAGTTTGGTCGAGGTAGAGGCCGCGGTCGAGGCCGGGAGCAAGGACAGGGACACTTTGAATCATCTGATTGGAGGAACAAACAAGAAAGCAGTGGTGATGGGGGCTTTTCTAGTAACCCATCCTCTAGTTGGGGAGGTGCTGGAGTTTGCAGTTGGGCTAAAAACAAAGATGAACATTCGACCGGAGCAACCAACGAAAATGCTGGTTGGAACAGTAAAAAATCATACGGCGGCGCTCCCGTGCCAGGCTGGGGATCTGATTCTCAGGATGCTGGTGAAAGTAAAAAGGACATGAATGCGGACCATTCTTCTAGTTGGAGCAAGGTTGCAAGCACTGGGAAACCGATAGATGACTGGAATAAGGATGATAAAAATGACAATTGGATTAATAAAACTTCTAGCTTGAACCAGATGAGCGCTGCCACAGAAGGTGACTCAAAGTGGAATACATCAATTGCCACTTCAAGCCAACCATCTGGATGGAAAAAGAACGAAATAAAAGGTATAAACACGTCGAATGCTTCTGAAGTTTCAGTTGCCGACAGGGATACATCATCTGTGAAATTGAACGCGAATGATTGGTCCCAAACTTCTTCAATGAACAAAGAAAAAGAAGCTGCTGACAGTCAAGGTGGCTGGAATGGTCAGAATGTGAGTGCTCAGCTGACTAATCCATCTTCCGGGAATGAAAATAACTGGGGAAATTCAAAGGGTGATGGCTCCGGAAACCCAGTGAGTTCAAAAGGTTGGGGGGGAAATAACTTGGACAACATGGATTCTGGTTCTACTGCTTGGGAAGCCAGGAAGGAACCATCCAGCCAAAGTACTTGGGCTGGAGTTGGAAAGGATTCTTCTGGCAACAAGTCATCAGATTGGAACAATGGAGGGAGCAAGTGGAACAAGCAAAGTGAAGGGCAGGGTAACTCAGAGAGTTGGGGCCATGGTTCGGACGGTAGGGGTGGTGGAAGAGGGAGATTCAACTCATTTTCTGGCGGTCGGTCGGATTTTGGTAGGGGTGGTGGAAGAGGTGGGAGAGACAACTCGTTTTCCGGCAGGGGTGGCGGAAGAGGTAGGGATAACTCTTTCTCCGGTAGAGGTCGAGGAAGGAATTCTGAGGGTCGTTTTAGTTGGAATGGCGGCAGTGATGGTTCTGTTCAGGAAGGCAATGGTGAAAAGAGGAGCTGGAAATCCGAGGGTGGAAATCAACCTGCTGGCTGGGCCAAGCAGAGTTCTGGCTGGGCCTCGGCTTCTGCGCCGGTGAGCAATGTTGAGAGTGGAAAAAGTAGTTGGGAGTCGCGCGCGGAGCCCAGCAGCAACATGATGACGTCTGGTTGGGAATCTGCTTCAGCTAAAGAGCCCGTACCCTCTAATGTCAGAACTTCTGGGTGGGCGAGCGGATATGGAAGCGGTGTCGAACCTCAGAATGATCCTCAGGATAAGATGAAATTGCCCGCCGAGGAAAACACTGGAAATGATAAACTTGATGGTGGTTGGGCGGCCGTGAAGTCTGACAAACCGGGATCTTGGGGTGGGAAAACTTCAGTTTCAACTGCTGCCACAGATTCGAACGGTCAGAACGCCGCCTGGGGAGGCGGGCCGAGCAAAACTAACCAAGTTGGAGGTTGGGAAAGCACCGATATACCATCGGAGAAAAGCACTGGGAACAACAATAAACTCAAAGGGAGCTGGGAGGATGGAAATTCGAGCAAATCGGGGTCTTGGGATGTGTTAGGACCGGGTTCGAAGATCACCGCAGATTTTGCTGCCGGTTCGAATGATACTGCCTGCGGACCAGATGACTCTCGTGGCAGAGATCAGAACAATCCATGGGGGAAAGCAGCCAGTTCCTCGGGAAATTCTGGCCATCGGGGAGGAAATGCGGGGTGGTAAGCGATGGGGCCACCAGAAATGGAAAGGGGGAATAAAGAAAGCTTTTGGATGCTATGTTAAATTCTTGAACTCTTTTAAGTCGTGCTGAATGCTGCTGATCCTAGGTTTATTTTGACTGCTATCAATGGTGTCAGCTTTTCAAACATGCTCTAGTTTTTTTTTTTGTTTAAACCAGTTTGTTCATAATAAGAAAGTCAACTCGTGTCTGTTGCTTCAATGATGATAAAAACCCCAAACTATCCTGCTGAATGCTGCTTTCAATGGTGTCCGATTTTGATCCGTGCGGCCGATCTAGAGGAAATCGACTCCGGTACTAAAAAATTGATTTTAATCCAATTAAAAATTATTTCTCTAAAATAAATTATAAATTGTTATTTATAATTTTTATCGTGATTTTAAGATCTTAGTTAACTAGTAAAAATTATTTTTTTAAAAAAAATTCAATCGGATATCGCTCCTTTTAAAATCCAATTAGATATTATTTTTTGTTTTTTTTTAAATCGTAAATTTCCCTGACGGTCTGATGTTTGCATGACTACATTCAAGCGGATCAAAAAATATTCCCTCTACCTGGCTTTCGTTGAATAGTTGATGTGAAGTGCTAAATTGGGGTGAATGCAATTTGAAACCCCTAAAAATAGGATTTTTGGCGCAAGCATGTACGCAGTTGGTCACCTAGAGCGTGCTGAGTCCATGTAGAGAGGGGGCTGTATGCACATACAGTTGTTTAAAAGCATATGTTGTTAGGGGTGCAATTTCCAAGCTCGAATTCGACAAGCTCATTTATCTCAGCTCGATCTCGAGCCCAATGCCAATTTATCGAGCTCGAGTTTCGAGCTCGCATGCTCGAGCTCGAGCTCGAGCTGCTCGCGTGGTTTTTAACTCATGAGCTTTATTTTCTTTTTTTTTCTTTTTTTAAAATGTATAAATAAAAAGCTCGCGAGTCTGTTCGCAGCTCGCGAACTTATGAACAACACTAAATGAGCTCGAGCTCCATAGGCTCAAGCTCGAGTCGAGCTTTTTTCGAGCCGGCTCATCGAGCTTTCGAGCCAGCTCAACTCAACTTACATTCTTATGCGTTGTGAATGTATATACGCCGAAGTAATGTTGACGACCCTACATAGCAAGGCTCTTAGTGCCTTATTCGTAATAAGAAAAAAAAAACTACTCTGTCTAATCATTTTTAAGCAACTAATTTCTCTATTTAAAACTCTCTAAGGATCTGTTTGTTTGAAAGTGATTGGTTTGAAAGAATTGATTTACAATCAAATACTAATAAATGTTGTAATTTATGTTTTAAATTAAATTTTGTTGTTCCGCATGTTGCATCCCTATGTTCTATTTTGGGAATTGACATAAGTTATTTTTGTACGTTTATATAAAAGATATTGGTTTTCAAGAAGAAAAAAAATTTCACCTGTGCGTAAATTCTTAGCTTGGGTACGCGTTGTTCAGCCCGAACGCGAATTTTTCTTCTGGCTTGTTTGAGTGGATGGTTCTTAAAGATTGAGCGGTTGGAGACGATGACAAACAATGTTTTTGAATGAAGTTCTTTTGTTGCAGTTCAAATCATGCATATAATATTGTTTTGCGATCAAAGAGGCAAAAAATAGCATTTACAGTTTGAAAAACATTGTAAGGGATCGCTAAAGGCTCCGATAGACCGAATTAAATTGGTCCGCCTTAGCCCAGGAGCGGTCGAGCGCACCAACAGTCACAGTAAGTAAAAAGCTGGAAAAGGAATTTTTTAACGTGGAAAACTTGTTAACCAGGCGAAAAACCACGTGATCGGATCTGTGCTGGCCAAACCTCCACTATTTGCTTGTTTATGTGCAAAACTATCTTTGAAGAACTCGAGGGAGATAGGCCGGCTCTCGTTACAATTATGGAGAAAGAATGGGAAGGAATCGGAATGTGACAGGCCACCACTCGCAGAGTTGAAGTACTTTTTTGTGAGTCGTGGACAACGATGCACGCGTCGCGCTTTGAAGTCCTTTGTTGATGCTCGGGTGTGAAGGCGACTCACTACTCTTGTCCTGGAATTTGGGGTGTCTCCTATCGCACTTGGATGAATCTGGAATGACTGACTTGTCACCGCCCAACGAGATTGTTGTTGAGTCGAGGGTGCTGAGAATACTGAGTGTTTTGTACGTCAGACTGCAGTTGAGCGGTCCTTGGCGGGCTCTAAAGTCGCTCTTGCAAACTGATGGCGGTGCAGGGCACACGAACTAAGGGCGCTCTGGCGGGCTTGGTCTGCTGACACTGAGGAAGCTTGGTGGTCCCCAGTAGAGCGTACAAAGGCGTACTTGGATTTTCTTGACGGCGGGGAGTGCGGAGGCGCTCTTGGAAGGTCTTGACGGCGAGGCTCGCGGAGGCGCGCTAGGATTGTCTTGACGGTGGGGCGCGTGGACGTCGGATTCTGCGGGGGCGCGCTTGCTGGAGGAGAGCGTGTGGGGGCGCTTGCTGGAGCAGAGCGCGTGGGAACGCGCAAGGATTCGAGCACGCGCGAGCGTGCGCGGGAGTGCGCACGAAAGAAGCGAGCAGGGCCGCGCAAAGGAGCGCGCATGGGAGCGCGCATGGAAGGGACATGCGCGGGAGAGGCGCGCGAGGGAGCGCGCATGGAAGAGGAGCGCACCGAAGAGGTGCGCACGGAAGCATGAGAGGAAGGGAAGCGGTGGAGAGAGAAAATCGTAAGAGGAGTGGAGAGAGAAAGTTCGTAGGAGGATTTTCCGGACCTTGAAGAAGATACAAATGAAGAATAAAGGGGGCTATTTATAGATTTTAAGAGGGGCAAGACGGTAATTTCTCCCTATAACCAACGGCCGGACGAATAGAAACACTCCGTTTAGAGCACACGGATCACATATTTCATGGAAATGACAAGAACTCCCCGGGCTAGAAAATAACCGATGTCGCCGGGAAATAACCGCTCCTCCACGAGGGGAGGAGCGGTCGGCGAGGGCGGCGACCGGATGAGATCGACGAGGCTGGCGGACAGGCAAGGTCACTGGTCGGTGGGCGTGATGGCCTCGCAGCTGTCCTCCCTGGTGGGAGATGGCCGCCCAGATCTGGGCGGCCAAGAAGCCTCCCAAATGGCCGCCCAGATCTAGGTGGCCAAATGGGGCGGGGAGACTATATGGCTGCCCGCCTCTAGACGGGATGTGGTAGCCCGGATCTGGGCGGCCATATGACCTCCCTCCCCTAAACCAGAGATGGCCGCCCAGATCTGGGTGCCCAGGAGGACACCCATATCTGGGCAGCCAAAGGGGGCGGGGTGGCCATATGTTCGCCCGCCTCTGGCGGGAGAGGTTCGCCCAACCATGGGGTCCAAGAGGTTGCCCAGGGTTGGGCGGTCAAAGGGGGTGGTGCGGCCGTACGGCTGCCCGCCACAAGCAGGAGAGAAGCCGCCCCCTTTAAGGGCGGCGATCAGACGGGCTGCGACGATTTCGCAACAAGTGGTGTTGGCGCTAGCTGCCACGACAAAGGAGGCTATTGTAATACCCTTATCCGTCACATAGCATATAGCAGTAGGTCCGGCCGGGGCCTGGCGCCATATACCACAGACAGACCAGCGGGTTACTAAATGAGACCATTCTTCCAATCACACGACCTACACAGAGCACATTCTAGCGGAAGCAAATTAAAAAGTTGCAAAGAAAGAACCCAGCCATAAGCATGAATGTCCACTAGCAAACCCAAAAAGGAATGAACGTACAAAATACACAAAGTACTGGCCTTAAGGCCTTACAAAAGTTTACTTAAATAAAATGTGTCTTCCATACAACGGCACGCAGGCAGGTCACACATGAGAATAAAGTAAACAATACACTTCGGCCTTCGAGGGCCAACACTGCAACAAGGGCTTTAGCCCGCTATTTGCCACTCGGCTCCGCAGCAACTGCAAGTAACATTCCACCGCACGGTGGCAAACAAAAGCAACGGTTAGCTAAAGCTGACCAAATTATAATGACTCTGCCCCCAAACTCGGGGCGGCGATGCTCCTTCCCTGCATTGCATTAGCATAAAAAGCAATATAGTGAAACCACACTTCACTACAGGCGTAGGCACGCACGACCACACACCCCGTGCTCTCAGGGCACATTCTCGGTGAACCCGGTCAAAACCGCGGTCACACCACCGCCACCTGGATGGCAAATCTCGTGAGCATTTTGGTCTTTCCGGCCTAAGCCTAAGACCCTCCATCTATGTCAACGGTAAGTGTCATGTACTTTAGGTCTCTTTAACCGAACGACGCAAAGCGGGTACGGTTCCGCCTAACCCCACACCGCAACGTCAATTTAAGCTATATGCGCGGGTCAAGCTTCCCCGAGTCCCAAAGCGAATACACAAATTTTACATAACTCAGTTATGTGCAAGTTGGCTCCCAGGCCACCAAATTGGCAGAATCACGTTTCTACCAAGTTTTTTGGGTGCACCTAGGAGTTAATCCCCAAGACTCCCTGTTGCAATCTACCGCATAGAAAACCTAAAAATAATCATCGGTACGGAGTCTTCTCCGACCATTCATGCATAATGAAACATCACTGATCCAGACCAACTTGTCCGGGTAGGCTTCACACACCATGTCTATGTCGGTACATCGATTTCAGACTCTACATGCAAAACAACAGGGACTATTCATGTCTACCCAAAGGAACACCTCAAACTCACTGCATACTCGCTAGAGAGGGCTTCCTATGCAAAAAGGAAAGGGGACTTCACATGTCCAAGTAGAGAATCGTTACCCTTGGGTTTCTCTTTGGCGCAATGAAAATCTACACAAATGAAAAGCACCGCAACGGCCTCGCCTCTGTAGATCTGAACTCGGCTTGCGATTTGGGGCTCTGAAGGTCCTCCGGCGGCCGGATCTACACTCCTTCTTCCTTACTCTCCTCTCTCTCTAGAAATTTAGAAAGAGAATTGCCCAAGTAAAATGAGGAAGAAAACCCTCATCTCCCAGACTTAAACCAGCAGGGAAAAGCCAAAACCGTTGGATCCCAAAATAGGGAAACGAACGGCCATAATTTGCTCTAAAAGTCAAATTACTGGGCCGAACACGGCTTGCGACACGCCCGTGTCCAAGCCCGTGTGCCTCATTCGAAGCCGAAATCGTCACATTCTGAATAGGAAACGGTCACCGGACACGTCCGTGTCTCATGCCGTGTGCCACATACGGCCATGCACATGGCCGTGTTCCAAGCCGTGCTCAATAGCCGACAGAACAACCCGAAGAGGACACGGGTTCTGACACGCCTGTGTCAACCTGTACACGGTTTGGTCCGCCCCGTGTTCCTCACTCGACACAGCTCGGCAAACAACTTGAGCAGGATACGGCTTGTGACACGCCCATGTCCCAAGCCGTGTTCCCAGCCTTCCACGATCGTCGATTGTAACTCATCGACCTCACGGAAAATCGTGCAACCCGAGCACGAAACGGCCCTGGACACGCCCGCGTGCCAGGCCGTGTTACCCTTAACAAATTCCAAACTTGGCTGAAATGTTGTCCATTCCTCTTTTGAGTTTCGGGGCATTACAATTCCCCCCCCCCCCCCTTAAATGAATTTCGTCCTGAAATTTACATAAAGGAAAAGATACGCAAAACTTAAATGGTACCTGAGTAGAATAACTCTGGGTACTCTTCAAGCATGGTCTGCTCTCGCTCCCACGAGAGCTCCTCCCGACCATAGTTGTCCCAACGGACCTTGACCATCCTGATGTCTTTGTTACGCAATCTCTTGACCTCAGCTGTTCAATGCAAATGGGTTTGACCTTCGTCGTCAACCCAACATCAACCGGTACTTGATCGACCGCGATCACTTGTGAAGGCTCTTGTACCACCATCCGCAATGCCGATATGTTGAATACATCGTGTAGACCACTAAGTTCCGCTGATAGCTTCGGTCGGTAGGCTGCTTCGCCAATCTGCTCCAGAACCTCAAACGGTCCAAGATACCTCGGGCTTAGCTTCTTCAATCGTCGTACCCGTGAGACACCCTTGAACGGCTTGATCTTCAAATACACCTAGTCTCCAACAGCGAACTCCACGTTCCGATGCTTGACATTATAGTATTTAGCTTGTCGGTCCTGAGCGATTAATAATCGTTCTCGGATAGTTCGTACCAAAGAAGTTGCGTCTTCCACCTCTTGCCATTTGTACAACCTCGAATCGCCTGTTTCCAACCACGACAACGGCGTGCTACATTTTCTACTATACAGGGCCTCGAAGGGCGCCATTTGAATGCTCGCTTGGTAGCTGTTGTTGTACACAAATTCCACCAAATATAGGGTGATCTTCCCACTGCTTCCCGAAATCTAGGACGCACATGCGAAGCATGTCCTCCATTATCCTGTTAAATCTCTCGGTCTGACCATCCGTCTGTGAATGATTGGTCGTGCTGAAACTCAGCTTGGTCCCCAACATTTGCTGCACCAGCCTCCAGTCATTGGACGTGAACCGTATATCTTGGTCGTTCACAATGCTGCGGGGCACACCGTGTAGTCGAACAATGTTATCCATATACAATTTCGCTAGTTTCTCCACCGAATCATCCTTCCTATTCGGAATGAAGTGCGACACCTTCATCAAACAGTCTATGATCACCCAGATGACATCGTTCCCCTTCTGCGATCTTGGCAAACCATGCACAAAATCCATAGAAATGTCGTCGAACTTCCACTTCGGGATAGGCAAAGACTTTAAGAAACCTCCGGGCTTCTGGCACTCCGCCTTTACCAAGGCGCACGTCTAACACTTTGCCACGTAAAGTGCCACGTCCTTCTTCAGTCCTGGCCACCAGAACAACTTCTTCTTATCCTGATACATCTTCGTACTCCCTGGGTGAATCGAGTACTTGGTATGATGAGCCTCGTACATCAATTCCTCTCACAGTTTACCTCCATTTGGGATGTACAGACGACTGTCCTTCCATAGCATTCCATCAACAACAACAAACTGGGAATATAGTGAAACCTGCAAGCAACATTAAAGCGCACGGTGGCAAACAAAAGCAACGGTCAGCTAAAGCTGACCAAATTATAACGACCCCGCCCCCAAACTCGGGGCGGCGATGCTCCTTCCCTGCATTGCATTGCATAAAAAGCAATATAGTGAAACCACACTTCACCGCAGGCGTAGGCACGCACGGCCACACACCCCGTGCTCTCAGGGCACATTCTCGGTAAACCCGGTCAAAACCGCGGTCACACCACCACCACCTGGATGGAAAATCTCGTGAGCATTTTGGTCTTTCTAGCCTAAGCCTAATACCCTCCATCTATGCCAACGGTAAGTGCCACGTACTTTAGGTCTCTTTAACCGAACTTTATTGTGCGGGTACGGTTCCGCCTAACCTGTTTCTCACACCGTAACGCCAATTTAGGCCATATGCGTGGGTCAAGATTCCCCGAGTCCCAAAGCGAATACTTAAATTTTACATAACCTAGTTATGTGCAAGTTGTCTCCCATGCCACCAAGGTTGCAGAATCACTCTTCTGCCTAGTTTTCCGGGTGCACCTTGGAGTTAATCCCCAAGACTCCCTGTTGCAATCTACCGCATAGAAAACCTGAAAACAATCATCGGCACGGAGACTTCTCCGACCATTCATGCATAATGAAACATCACCGATCCAGACCAACTTGTCCGGGTAGGCTTCACACACCATGCCTATGTCGGTACATCGATTTCGGACTCTACATGCAAAACAACGGGGACTATTCATGTCTATCCGAAGGAACACCTCAAATTCACTGCATACTCACGAGAGCGGGCTTCCCATGCAAAAAAGGAAAGGGGACTTCACATGTCCAAGTAGAGAATCGTTACCCTTGGGTTTCTCTTTGGCTCCATGAAAATCTACACGGATGAAAAGCACCGCAATGGCCTCGCCTCCGTAGATCTGAACTCGGCTTGCGATTTGGCACTCCGAAGCTCCTCCGGCGGCCGGATCTCCACTCCTTCTTCTTCCTTACTCTCCTCTATCTCTAGAACTTTAGAAAGAGAATAGCCCAAGTAAAATGAGGAAAAAAACCCTCATCTCCCGGACTTAAACCAGCAGGGAAAAGCCTGAACCGTTGGATCCCAAAATAGGGAAACGAACGACCACGATTTGCTCTAAAAGTCAAATTACTGGGCCGAACACGGCTTGCGACATGCCCGTGTCCAAGCCTGTATGCCTTATTCGACGCCAAAATCGTCGCATACCGAACAGGACACGGCCATCGGACACGCCTGTGTCCCTTGCCGTATACCACACACGGCCATTCACACAGCCGTGTTCCCGGCCGTGCTCAATAGCCGACATAACAACCCGAAGAGGACACGAGTTCTAACACGCCCGTGTCAAATTTGACACACCCGTGTCAACCTGTACACGGCTTAGTCCTCCCCGTGTTCCTCACTCGACACAGCTCGACAAACAACCCGAGCAGTACACGGCTTGTGACACGCCCGTGTCCCAAGCCGTGTTCCCAGCCTTCCACGATCGTCGACTGCAACTCGTCGACCTCACGAAAAATCGTGCAACCAGAGCACGAAACATCCCTGGACACGCTCGTGTGCCAGGCCGTGTCACCCTTAACAAATTACAAACTTGGCTCAAACGCTGCCCGTTCCTCTTTTGAGTTTCAGGGCATTACAACTATGGAGAGGATGACGATGGCGGTTACACCTTGAGCGACTATGCCGTTAGTGGGCTTGATGGGTTTGGTCGAACCGGCTCGGGGAATCCCATCATTCCCCCCCCCCCCCCCCCCAAGTCCCCGCAACTCAGGGCCGAAGCAAATAGAAGGCGGGGATTTTTCTTGTTGTGCACGTTATAATTTCGGTGATCACGGTAGAGGTGATCAACGCGACAGAGGTGCGGAAGGTAAATTATCCACCGATTGAAATGCTTGCTTGCCCGTGTTACTAAATGTGCTAGAGGTTGTGGAACATGTAAGGGGCGCTTTGTATTCTAGGAGTGACGTGTATAATTGGTGCAGCGTTTGTGAAGCTTGTGCTGGGCGTAACGTGCACAGGGAGTGGAGCGCACAATTGTGAGACATGTGTCATATGTGCGCAGAGCACGAAGTGCGTGACACGTGGAATGTATGTGAAGTATGTGCAGGGCACAATGTGTACAGTACATGCGAGATGTAATATGTGTGGTGTGCGCTATGCGCTCGCGGTGTGCAATGTGCATGAGACGGTATGAGATACCTGCGAGATTGAATGTGTAGATCCATATAGCGATGTTGAAGCGTTGCTGCGATGTAGCCAAATCTGATGTTAGAGATCCTTCCAAGGATGAGTGAGGGGCTCTGGTGTTGACGTAGATGAGGAGTGGTTCTGCCTTTATTGTTTCTTTGCACACTTGCCTTGCATAGCAGCTTCGTACTTTGTTTGTGGAGCTCTGGTAGCTTTTTGAGCACTGTTTAATAGTTTGTTAATTGTTCTAACTTTGAGTACTTGCTCGTGGTGATGATCAAGTTTTAGTAGTGTTGGAATCATCACTGTGTAAGCAAACCAGTTATGCTTCTTAGACGTTGGCGGTTTGTGGGCAAGGTCCAAACAACACCCAGACCACTACCTAGGTGAAAGGCGGATGACATTCTACGGGAGTGAGTGTGTCATTGCTTATCTTGGTTTTGATGACCTTTCTGAGGACAAGTGCGCCAAGCCTGATGTTGGCGAGGAGGAGAAGGCTCTTTAGTTTGTTGTACCTAGTACTTGTTGGGGGTCCAGCAATGCCCCCGGTGTTGGGAGTACGGCGTGAGGCGCTATGGCCCACACTAGTCGAACAGAAGGGCGTGTCCCCTGTGCCTAACTAGCCGCCTCGTGGATCCTGCCTAGGGTAGCCAGCTTTATAAAGGAGTGGTAGTGCCGTCCTTAAATAGTCCGGGCTTTTGGGAGAGTTGGTAGCTCCATGTCACTACAAGTGGTATCAGAGGGAGGTTCCTCAAAAAGGATTTAACAGTCTGAGTGTACCTCCAAGGTTAGCTATAAGATATAAGTATGGGGTCAGGAATGAACTATAAGAAGCTAGGGGACATAAAACTACCAATCTGCAGGAAGGAAGGATTTGGTCTCTGGAAGCAAAGGGTTAGACTGTTCATGGAAGCATCTGCCTCTAGGATCTTTGTAACAGTTTTGGAAGGTCCTTTTATCCCCACAAAGGCATCCACCATAGATCCAACTCTGAGAGTTCCCAAGGCATATATAGATATGGATAGAGATGAGGTAGTGTTGTCTACCATGGACAAGAGTGCACAAAATATCATAGCCAGTGTTTTTGATTACTCAACCTTCCAAAATCTTGTACACTGTGTTGGAACACCCTATTACTAATTTGGGCAAGGATCACTATGTTATTAGGAAAATTGTTTGACCTAATTGTATAGTTGAAAAGGTCAAATTAGAATGAGTCTAGGGCTTAGAACTTAGGTTTGGAGCTGCCCCCAGGACACTCAGAGATCAGGACTAAGTACTGAGACAAGACAATTTTCGTTGAGCTCAGTTCGACGAAACGTCGAACTCCGTTTGACGTTCTCTGAGCTCAACTCTACAAATCGTCGAACTCCAGTCGACGATCTTCGAGCTCAGATCGACGTTTTGTCTTCAACTATTTTCCAAGTCGCTGAGCTCAGTTCAACGATCGTAGAGCTCAGGTCGACGTTTTCTGTCTCTAGCATAAATCCAATCTTTGAGCTCAGTTCAACGATCGTAGAGCTCAGATCGACGATTTCTGTGAGAGATAGACGCTTTCAGAATTCAAATTCAAGAACAGTTATGGAATTTTTTCAGATTCATTCAGAGTTATTTCCTGCATTTATTGCAAAGGATTCTCTAGTCGTTTCAAGCAATCTGATGCAAGTTTCAAGGAAGGACTAAATGGAATATTGCTTAGGACTTTCCCCAGATACAATTGTCAATTATGAAAGCCATTTATGACTGAATAACGGCCATCTAAGTCAGATTTTTGATATACTCCTGCAGAAGAGAATAGAGATAACAAGAATACACACAATATACAAGATACAATATACAAAGATAATAGAGTATACAGAGAATACAAAGAGATACAGAAGAATTAGATTACAATACAGAAGATTGAACAATACAACTTCTCTGATCAACAGTTCATCTTCTGTGATTTTCAAATCTACTGAATCTTCAAGAACACAAGAAAATTCTTCTGCTACTCAAATCTTCAAGTGTTCAAAAGCTTCAACATCAAGGACTCCAGACATCACACATTTCAGCATCTACTGAAATCATCTTTTGCTTGAGATCTGAAGCACCTGAAGACCTATCACCCTAGCAAAGCTCTCCTTCCTGAACCTTTACAGATCTCAGGGGGAGCTTTAACATCATCTTCCACTTGTCTTCTCTCAGACTGTTGACAGAGAAGAACAACTCAACTCTTTCTTTCTTTTTCCTTTCCCTCCTGTAAAAGGGTTTCTCAAAACTCCCTTCAAAAGTTCTGAGACTGGTTTCTGAGACCTTGTCAAAACTCAGTGGTGGCAAGACACCTTATCAAAAAATATAGTTTTGGTTTTTGAGCATCTTATCAAAAGCTCATTGGTGCCCAGGACACCTGATCAACTATTCCTACAGTGGATTCCTACCAAGGGTGGTAGAAGAGTGGATGTACCCAGGTTGTTGGGGAACCACTATAGATCCTTGTGCCATCTGGTTGCTGTGTGTTTGTCTTTGCTGTGTGCTATGTGATTCTTTATTTCTTGCTTTAGTTTTTACTTCACTGCAAGCACCTTACACATATACATAAATTTAAGTCTTCCACTGCTGTACTATTTTAATTGTGAATTATTTTAAAATACTCTATTCACCCCCCCCCCCCCTCTAGAGTTAAGGTAGATCTTTTTCTCACTTTCAATTTGTATCAAAGGGAGGTTGGTTATTCAACATCTGAATCTTCAACAGACTGGTTGAACATGCTAACACCTGAACCAAAAGATCCTTGATAAGACAAACCTTCTATAGAGGATAGTTATTACTTTTTGTATTATATTTATTTTCAAACAAAACCATGGCACAGAACAAAGATTATGCTTGCACCAGACCTCCAGTGTGCAACCTCTCTAAGTTTGCACTTTAGAAGGCAAGGATTAAGCTTTACATGAATTCTATTGATGAAGACATTTTTAATTCTGTTTTGACAGTTTGTCCAAGACCCCCAGTGATCACAAGTACAAGTGTTGTTCCACCTCCTTCAGGAACAGATGCAAAAATAAAGAAATGGAAAGTTGCAGATGCAAAGGCTATGAATATCCTTGCTCAGACCATGTCTGATGAGATATTTCAAAAAGTGTCTGAATGCAGTTGAGAAAAAGATATATGGGATAAGTTATCTAAAATTGTCTCAGGATCTGCTGATGAAAGGAAGGACAGGAGATCCCATCTCATATCTCAATATGAGAAATTCAAGAAAGGAGAAGCTGAGTCAGTTGCAGATATGTACAACAGGCTCAGTCTGATAGTCAGTGAGTTGAAAACATTGGATAAGGATATCACACTCACTGAACTAAATGACAAAATCCTAATGTGCTTCCCTAGCACTTGGGACTCAAGGATCTGGCCAATCAAGGATGCTAGAAGCCTAACTGAGATTACTACTGAAGCTCTTTTAGGCAAGCTCAGATCTTATGAGCTGCTCATTAAGAATAGGGAAGAAGAGCAAAAGACTATTTCTCCAGTCATCAGAAAGGAGAAGATCATTGCTTTCAAAGCCATAGAAGAGAAGCCTAAAGATAAGGTCACATGCAATGAAGAATTGATGAGCTTGTTGGCCAAAAGATTCTACAAGATGGCCAGGAAAGATTTCAGAAAGAGGTCATCCAGAGGGCATGAGAAGCCAAGGTATGACAAATCAAATAATAAAGAAATAATCTGTTTTGGATGCAGGAAACCAGGCCATATTGTGTCTGACTGTCCAGAAAATCATAATAAGGACAAGAAGGACAGGAAAGATAGGAGAAAAGACAAGGACTCCAGAGGAAACAACAGCAACAAATCCTCCTCCAACAAAAATAAACATACAAGGAAGGGGTTTGTAGCTGAAAGTTGGAGTGATACTGAAGAAGAATCAGAAGCCTCATCAAGCTCAAGTGATGATGAGGATGATGCTGAAGAAAATGAATTCTGCATGATGGCTATCAATTCCTCTCAGCAAAATTCTGATGCAGAACAAGGATCAGACTCAGAATCAGAAACTCAAACTAAAGAAGACCAGGTAATAGACTCCTCTGACTTTGACTCAGAGGACTTTAGGTCTGAATTTAAGGCACTGTGTTTAGATTTGCTAAAGTCTGAGAAAGAAATTATTTCTCTCAGAAATCAATTGTCTGAACATAGCACCTTAAAATCAGACAACCTCAAACTCTCTAAGGAGTTAGAATATTGTAGGGAGGAGATAGCTTCACTGAAAAGTGAGTTATCCCAGGCAAAGAAGTTTGAAGAATCCCTTAATGGGAGAAGCATCAGACTGTTGGACATCACAAGCATAGTGAACTCAAGATTCAACAGTACACTGGGCTTGGGTGCTTCATCCAGCCAACCTATAGTATTAACAACACCAATTAAATTTATTTCTGATAAAGGAAAGGGTGTTGTAGAGGTAGCTAGGAAGAATCCAGATTTACCTAAAGAAAATCAAGTTCAACAGAAAATGTCGAACAGAGCTCGACGATCGTCGAATAGAGGTCGGCGATCTAAGGCTGGATCGTCGAACTCAGATCGACGACTTCTGAACTCTGAACTCTGGTATAGTCGATCTTCGAACGGAGCTCGACGATCTGACCAAAGGTCGTCGAACTCAGGTCGATGATCGTCGAACGGAGCTCAGAGCTTTGAACCTTCTTTCAAAGGTAAATCTCAAGTCAATCCTAGAAGTCCCTCATCCCAAAGTTTCAACCCTTATACTGAATGGATAGTACCTCCTAGGAGATATCATCCTGAAGGATATAAGAGTCAGCCAGGGATGTCTTTCATTTCTGAATTTAAAGGTTATCAACCTAGACCCAAGGTAAACTTGGTCAAAAACATATAAATTGTTTATGTGCAGGTGAAGACCTATCCAGCAATGAACCAATAATGGTATCTGGATAGTGGGTGCTCAAAGCACATGACAGAGAGCAAGGACAATCTCACATCCTTCAAAGCCAAACTTGGACCCAAAGTGATCTTTGGAGATTCAAACTTTGGTCAAACAAAAGGATATGGTGCTGTTCAGAATGGCTCAGTCACATTCAAGAAGGTGGCTTATGTGGAAGGACTGAAGCACAACCTAATCAGCATCAGTAAACTTTATGATGAAGGATATCAAGTGACATTCAACAAATCCTTATGCCAGATCAAGTCAGAGGGTAACACAACAGTGTAAACAGGTAAAAGGAAAGGTAACATTTATCTTGTAGATTTCCTTTCAACCAACATAGATATCTGCTTATTTAATTCAGTATGCAAACCAAATGATTTATGACATAAGAGACTAGGACACTTAAACCTTAGAACCATTGCTAGGCTGTCCAAGGACAACCTTATTAGAGGACTACCTTCTGGCTCCTACAAGAAGGAAGGACTCTGCAGGGCTTGTCAATTAGGCAAGCAAACTAAAAATAGTTTTAAGTCACTTAATAAGAGTGATTCACCTAGGATTTGTATCTGTTACACATGGATCTTTTTGGACCCATTACAGTACAAAGCTTAGGAGGGAAATCTTACACTTTAGTGATTATAGATGACTTCTCCAGATTCACTTGGGTATTCTTTCTGAGGAAGGAGTCTGATAACTTTAAATGTCTGACAGATTTTCTCAAATGCATACAGATTGAGTTCAATACTCACATTGCCCTGATCAGAAGTGATCATGGGACAGAGTTTGATTCTCTTCTCATGCAAGAGTTCTGTCAGAGTAAAGGGATCAGGCATACTTTCTCAGCTCCTAGAACTCCTCAACAAAATGGGGTAGCTGAAAGGAAAAATAGAACCCTAATTTAATCTGCTACTACATTGTTGAAAGATGCTCACCTTCCTCTATCTTTTTGGGCAGAGGTAGTGAACACCTCCAACTATGTGTTGAACAGAAGTTTGATACATAAGCTGAAGGGCAAGACTCCCTATGAATTGCTCAAAGGGAAGAAACCTAAAGTAGACTATTTCAAAATTTTTGGTTGCATTTGTTATATTCACAATAATGACAAGAAGTATTTAGCAAAATTCCAAGCTAAAGCTAATGAAGGAGTGTTTCTGGGATACTCCATGATTAGTAAAGCTTATAGGGTTTATAATAAAACTTCTCTTAAAATTGAAGAATCTGTTCATGTATCTTTTGATGAGACTAATATGTGTTATAAGGAGAAGTCTACTTCTACCATAGAAATCTTGTAAGTAAATTCTCTTTCAGAAAATCTGGACAGGTTATACATTGTAGAAAAGGATTCAGTACATTCACCTATCCAACAAAGAGCTGAAATCAGTGAAGATGAAGAGGATACTCAACATCTTTGTGTTCAACATCTTGGAGAAAACCATCTTGAAGATCCAGTTGTTGTTCCACAAGAGGAAACAACAACACAGGTTGGTGAACAATCAACACCTCATGTTGATTTAGTAACAACAAGAGATTACCCAATCTCCCAAGTGATTGGAGACATCTCAGCTGGTGTGCAAACCAGAAATCAGGTCAACTAGAACCTGATGCTTACTTGCTTTTTATCTCAAGTTGAGCCTTAATCCATTCAATATACCAAATAAGATCCACACTGGATCATTGCTATGTAAGAGGAACTACATCAATTTGAGAGGAACAAAGTTTGGGATCTAGTACCAAGGCCAAAGGATCACTCAATTATTGGAACAAAGTGGGTGTTCAGAAACAAGTTGGATGATCAAGGAGTTATTGTAAGGAACAAGGCAAGGCTAGTTGCTCAAGGCAACTCTCAAGAAGAAGGAATTTACTATGACCAGACTTTTGCACCAGTTGCAAGGTTAGAGGCCATAAGAATATTCCTTGCTTATGCTGCTCACAAAGGATTCAAGGTCTACCAAATGGATGTGAAGAGTGCATTTCTCAATGGAGACATCAAAGAGGAAGTCTATGTTAGACAACCTACAGGTTTTATCTCTCCAACTTATCCTGATCATGTTTTCAAATTGTATAAAGCATTATATGGTCTCAAGCAAGCTCTTAGAGCATGGTATGAGACCTTAGCATGCTTTCTTCTGAAAAATGATTTTATAAGGGGTAGAGTAGACCAAACTCTTTTTATTAGAACCCATAAGTCTCATACCCTACTAGTACAAATATATGTAGATGATATTATCTTTGGTTCTACTGATTCAAATTTGTGCAAGAAGTTTTCCAACCTAATGCATTCTAAATTTGAAATGAGTAGCATGTGTGAGCTTTCCTTCTTTCTAGGATTGCAAGTCAAACAACATGCTGAAGGCATATTCATTTCTCAAACAAAGTATGCAAAAGAAGTGGTTAAGAAATTTGGTATGTCTGAAGCATCTTGTATGCAAACACCAATGCCTACTAATGCTGTATTAGATACTGATGAACATGGTAAACATGTTGATCAGACAACATATAGAGCAATGATTGGCTCTCTATTGTACCTTACAGCTAGTAGACCTGATATAATATTTGCTACATGTATATGTGCTAGGTTCCAAGTAAGCCCTAGAGAGTCACACCTAACATTAGTTAAGAGGATTCTTAGGTATGTGAAAAGTTATCCAAATCTAGGACTCTGGTATTCAAAAGACTCAGGATTTGAATTAACTGGATTTTCAGATGTTGATTATGCTGGATGTAGAGTAGACAGGAAAAGCACCAGTGGAACTTGCCAGTTCCTTGGTGATAGACTTGTCTCCTGGTTTTGTAAGAAACAGACATCAGTGTCCACTTCAACTACTGAAGCTGAATACATGGCAGCAGGCAGTTGTTGCTCACAGATTCTGTGGATTCAAAACCAGCTCCTAGACTATGGCTACAACCTAGAAGGGTCAAAAATATTTTGTGATAACACTAGTGCTATTTCTATAGCACAAAATCCAGTCCTCCATAGTAGGACAAAACATATAGAGATTAGGCATCACTTCCAAAGAGACAATGTAGAGAAAAATAAAATTGAAATTCAATATATCTCAACTGATTTGCAAAGGGGAGATATTTTCACCAAACCATTGGATGAAAAGAAACATACCTTCTTCCTAAATCAGTTAGGAATGTTAGATAGAGGCAGCCTAAAATAAATCCCAAGATTTTAAAAATCTAAAAACAGACCAAGACTAGGCTAAAAATTGGTATTTTCTAGTGTCTGTAGGCTGTTTTCTGTCTCTGAACTGCGCTTGACGTTTTTCCAAAAAACGTCAAACGGAGATCGACGTTTCCAAATAGCGTCGACTGGAGTTCAGCGCCGTTTGTTAGCTTTTAGATATCCTTCTTTCTGTTCTTAGATCATCGATCTGAGCTCGACGCTCTCCAGTATCGTCGAACGGAGATCGACGTTATTGAAGACTCTTCAGATTCCATTAGAAGCTCAGATCGTCGAACGAAGTTCAACGATCCTTCCTTTCCGCCGTCGAACCCTAATATAAAAATCATTTTTCGTCGTCGTTCTTCGATTGCGCATTCATACTCTCTGCAATTTCTTTCTTTCCCTCCAAACTCTACTGCACTTGGTTGTGTTTGGTAATTTTTTGAAGGTCTTCAATGGCAGTGAATGTTGCGGCTCTCGCGAAGATGAAGTTTGATACCGGGTTTGATATTGATATGGATTCATTCGACGACAGCGATCAAATCTTCAAGGATATCCTGGAACTATTCAAGGAACAACAGCTAGTGGATATTATGTCGACCAGAATGAAGATTGCGGCTGACGAAATAAAGGAATGGGTATTTACTGCAAACAATGTGGATGAGAATACTATAGTCGGTACTATCAGCGGGATTCAGGTACAATTGTCCCCTACCCTTCTGACTGAGGTATTCAATTTAAGTACTGGAGATGATTCTACTGATATGTCTGAAGAAGAATTTGATTCTATGTTAGATAGAATGGGTCACTCTGCTGCAAACCCTAATAAGTTATTGAAAAAGAATCTATCCATTGAATTTTGATTTTTGGCTGATGTTGTGGGGAAAGTGCTGCTGGCTAAGCACTCAGCACATGATACCATATCAAGGTATCAGTTCTGTCTGATGGGAGCCATAGTGGACAAGAAACATCTTCATTGGGGAACAATCTTCTTTGATTTGATCAAGAAGAAAATTAATAAAAGTTTTGTAAATTTTGGGAGGATTTTAGGGGTTTTCCTGCACTCCAGGTGCCCAGAGCTGCTGGTTTCCAATGGGATGCACATTAATGCATCTAAAAGATTAACCTATGCCCTATTTGGGAAATGGGACAGGCAGATCATCAAACCTGCCAGGACTATAGCTTCAGGCACAAGGACTCCTGTAGTCACTTCCCCTCAGGCTCCAGCCCTCATGGAAGAACTGTCTGCCTCCACCTCTGCTCCTCCTTCTCCACCTCTTGTTTCTACCTCCACCTCCACATCAACCACAACAATCTCCACAACCATAACCATCTCTTCCCCCATTACCATCTCATCACCTCTTTCACCTCCAGCCACCTCAGAATCATTCCATCCACTCCACTACTATCCACCTCTTACCATTCCATCCTTCAACATATTGGAAGATTCCTTCATGGATGATTCCCGTTCCACTCCTCCTGAGCTTCCTTCTACCTCCTCCAACCAACAACTTCTTCATGATATACTCTCCCAACCATCCTTCACTCCATCCATCTCCACACCCATACCATCCATATCCACCATCCCTATCTCTCAACCATCAATTCTCCCATCCACCACAGCATCAACTATAGCCCATTCACCATCAGTTCAAGCAATTCCATCCTCCTCCTCTACTTAAGTCCCACTTGAGCAAGTGGATATATCAGCTTTAGCAGATAGGCTATATGGGATACTGGCCCCCAAGCTAGTAGACCTGCTGGAGACCACCATGGCTCCACTCCTGGAATCAATAAAGGAGCTATCTGACAGGCTAACCTCTTTTTCCTCTCCTCAGGCAATTCCTTCTATGGAGTGCCTTGATCCAGTCATGACTGAATCAAGGCAGGGGGAGATGCCTTATGAAGCTGAGGAACTGCCTGCTCCAAGTGTTGCTCCAAGTGATCTACTGCTGCCAATCATCCCTACTACTGCTCCAGTACCAGTGATTACAGTGGACCTCAGGTCACTGTTGTTTGAGTTTGATATTCTTTACAGAAGAAGCTTACCAACTCAGGGAGTTGAAGACCTCACTAAGGCCATTGTGCCTATTTCTGTATGTGATCCTAGCCTGATCATATCCTATGTCAATTCTCTTAAGGCTGAGGAAGCTGTTGCTACTGTTAGTGCTGCTGCTGTTGATATTTCTGTTGAATCTACTGATATTGAGATGCTGTCTGCTGATACTGCTGTTGCTGAAGAACTGGCAAGTTATCTGGAAGAATAAGTTTCTGAGAATCATGTTGATGCAACTGCTCCACAAGTGTCTGTTATTCCAACTGCTCCTGCTGAGATTCCTATTGCTGTTCCAATACCTCCTGCTCCTGCTGATTCTTAGAAATCCAAACTTCAAGAGGAATACATTAAAAGAATTGATGATCTTTATGACAGCCCACAGAGCTCTGACAGTGACAAATTCAATACTGAATCTGATGACTCTGCTGGCACCATTGCCAAAAAGAGGAAAGATAGAAGCAAAGCTATGATGAGAGTTCCTCCTGCCAAGGCCAAAGATGCAAATGACATACCATATTATATTCTGCATGACTGCCAGATTACAGAGCCCTGGATGCAATATTCCAAAAATCAGTTAAAGGCTATGAAGAAGAAAAGGAAACTGGACAAGTATGAGAAAGGATCCTCTCAGTATCAACCTCCTCCTCCTCCTCCTCCTCCAGATTCAGGATCTGGTGGAGGCTCTGCATTTCAATCTTCAGATTCAAATCAAAGTTCCTCTCAACCCTCTCAAAGATATCAGCCCAGAGGGCAATATCAAAAAGGTTATCATTCAAGAAGAGGACAATACAGAGGAAGTCAGAGAGAATATAGAACCTATTCCAGACAGCAAAGGGAAGGACAAGGGCATATGGATTCAACTCAAGGTCCTTTTCCTTACAAACTCAGAGATACTGTTGTTACAAGAACATCTACTGCTTCAGAAACTATAAATAGATATGAACCTTAAATCCATTTTGAGGATCCAGAAAACAATCCTTTATCATGGACTGCCAGGATGAAAGAACTTGCTGCTCTAGATCAGTTGAAAAAGGCCAGAGAACAAGTGAAAGATACTTCTAACATCACTACACTTTCAGAACAAAGAAAGATAGAACTGGAGAGATATGCTTAAAGAAAGTTCTTTGATCCAGAAGATTACATGAAACTGCATCCTGAGGCTATAGTTCCAAGGCCCAGATCCCAAATCTCCTTAGGTGCAGAAGATGACAGAAGATCAAAGAAAGATGCTCTCAATCCCAACAGGGAGATTTTATTTAAGAAAGGCAGTGAAAGGAAATGAATTCTGTAAGCAGACAGTACAACTATATCTGAACACTTGCTGATTTCCTTTTGAGTTCTGCAATGCTGCTTTGATTATCTTTTCTGCATTGTTAGTTTAGTTTTTCTATTTTTGTATGTATGATTCTGTATTTCCTGATTATGTCCTGTAAATAGTAATCCTAACCCAAATAGGGGGAGATTGTTGGAACACCCTATTACTAATTTGGGCAAGGATCACTATGTTATTAGGAAAATTATTTGACTTAGTTGTATAGTTGAAAAGGTCAAATTAGAATGAGTCTAGGGCTTAGAACTTAGGTTTGGAGCTGCCCCCAGGACCACTCAGAGATCAGGACTAAGTATTGAGACAAGACAATTTTCGTCGAGCTCAGTTTGACGAAACGTCAAACTCCGTTCGACGTTCTCTGAGCTCAACTCTGCAAATCGTCGAACTCCGGTCGACGATCTTCGAGCTCAGATCAACGTTTTGTCTTCAGCTATTTTCCAAGTGGCTGAGCTCAGTTCGACGATCGTAGAGCTCAGGTCGATGTTTTCTGTCTCTAGCATAAATCCAATCTCTAAGCTCAGTTCAACGATCGTAGAGCTCAGATCGACAATTTCTGTGAGAGATCGACGCTTTCAGAATTCAAATTCAAGAACAGTTATGGAATTTTTTCAGATTCATTCAGTGTTATTTCCTGCATTTATTGCAAAGGATTCTCTAGCCATTTCAAGCAATCTGATGCAAGTTTCAAGGAAAGACTAAATGGAATATTGCTTAGGACTTTCCCCAGATACAGTTGTCAATTATGGAAGCCATTTATGACTGAATAACAGCCATCTAAGTCAGATTTTTTATATATTCCTGTAGAAGAGAATAAAGATAACAAGAATACACACAATACACAAGATACAATATACAGAGATAATAGAGTATACAGAGAATACAAAGAGATACAGAAGAATTAGATTACAATACAGAAGATTGAACAATACAACTTCTCTGATCAACAGTTCATCTTCTGTGATTTTCAAATCTACTGAATCTTCAAGAACACAAGAAAATTCTTCTGCTACTCAAATCTTCAAGTGTTCAAAAGCTTCAACATCAAGGACTTCAGACATCACACATTTCAGCATCTACTGAAATCATCTTTTGTTGGAGATCTGAAGCACCTGAAGACCTATCACCCTAGCAAAGCTCTCCTTCCTGAACCTTTACAGATCTCAGGGGGAGCTTTAACATCATCTTCCACTTGTCTTCTCTCAGACTGTTGACAGAGAAGAACAACTCAACTCTTTCTTTCTTTTTCCTTTCCCTCCTGTAAAAGGGTTTCTCAAAACTCCCTTCAAAAGTTCTGAGACTGGTTTCTGAGACCTTGTCAAACTCAGTGGTGGCAAGACACCTTATCAAAAAATCTAGTTTTGGTTTTTGAGCACCTTATCAAAAGCTCATTGGTGCCCAGGACACCTGATCAACTATTCATGCAGTGGATTTCTACCAAGGGTGGTAGAAGAGTGGATGTACCCAGATTGTTGGGAAACCACTATAGATCCTTGTGTCATCTGGTTGCTGTGTGCTGTATGATTCTTTATTTCTTGCTTTAGTTTTTAATTCACTGTAAGCACCTTACACATATACATAAATTTAAGTCTTCCACTGCTGTACTATTTTAATTGTGAATTATTTTAAAATACTCTATTCACCCCCCCTTAGAGTTAAGGTAGATCTTTTCCTCACTTTAACACTACAAGAGCTCTAAGGAAATGTTGGACACACTTTTGGTCTACATGGAGGGCTCTGAGGAAGTTAGAGATGATAGGAAGTCCATGATCAACCAAGAGTATGAGGCTTTCAGACAAAGCAAATCTAAAAAGATGGTTGACTGCTTTGAAAGGTTCTTTAGGAAAATCAATGAACTAAGAACCAATGGTAGGGTCTTCAGCAACTATGAGCTGAATGACAAGTTTCTTTGATCTCTCACCAGATATTGGGACACCAAGATTTGTGCCATTAGGGAAATGGCTAAGCTGACAGACACTCCTCCACCAAGGCTCTGTTTGGCGCGGCGTTTCAACATCAGTGTGCTACTGTTTTTCAATAAGCTGCGCCAAAAAATAATTTAATGCCCACGTTTGGAGTCGCCCCCACTGCGCAATCGTGAAATTAGGGCGTTCCAGAGTCGTGAAAAATTTTCACAACTCCGAAATCGCAAAAGCTGCGCGATTCATCATCCACGGAAGTTAGGGCGACGGCGATTCTTCCTGCTTCCCAATTAATCTTCCACGGTAAAGCCTACTCTGATTTCTGCTCGCCTCCACGCCGAGCTCGCCTCCACGCCATCAAATACCCTCTTCTCTTCCACCGCAGGTAAGCCTATTTCCCGATTTCTACTTCCCGATGTCTGGCTAGCCTGCTCCGTTTTGTTTTCGCCGTCGCCGAGATCGCCTCCACTCCGTCGAGTATCCCTCTTGTATTCCTCCTCTAAACGCCCTCTTCTTCCATGGTCAACCCTCTCCTTCCTTTTTAGTCAACTTCCAGATTAGGGCAAATCTTTCTTCATTTCTTCTCTTTCATTTTTGTTCCTAATTCCAGTGCTTAGCCTTTATTTTGCTTGATTTTGTTTCAGGATTTCATTTCAGGGGAACTACATAGATCTTGGTTTCTTCTCTATACTTCTGGCCATACCCATTTGTGATTTTTTGTAAGGTACATTTCTATCTTATATGTAATTATCCACTTTTTTTGTAGTAGAACTCTAATGCTAGCACAAATTCCGGTAATTATAGTGATTATACATCCATTATTTCTATAAATTTGTGTTTGTGTTTGTGTTTGTGTGTGTGTGTGTGTGTGTGTGTGTGTGTGTGTGTGTTTAGGGTGTTTGGGAATGTGTGTGTGTTTGTGTGTGTGTGTTTTTATGAATGGGAATGTGTGTATGAATGGCCTTATGTGTGTGTGAATTGTGTGTGTGTGTGTATGTTTGAATTGTGTGTGTGTTTATGTGTGTATGAATGGGCTTGTGTGTGTGTGTATTTTTTTTTGAATTGTTGTGTGTGTGTGTTTTTGTATGTGTGTGTTTGTGTGTGTATGAATGGGCTTGTGTGTGTGTATTTGTTTGAATTGTGTTATTGTTTATTGTGTTTAAGTACCAAAAAACTGAACTATGCACCGCACAGCTGTTCTGCCAAACAGATTAAACAGCTTCTCTATTTGAAACAGCTCTGCAAAAGCTGTTCATCCAAACTGTTTAACAGATTCTGGCACCACTCTACAAAACAACTGATTATTCCTCCACTGCTTCCCACCACTGCTTCTGCAATCGCTGTAGCTTCGCAAAACAGAGCCCAACTATCTTTAGAAAACTACTATCCTATGAAATACAGCTGGCTGCTAGACTAGAAGAGGAGAAGAGTAGTCAATCCAAGTCCAAGGATAAGTCTATGGCATTCAAGACAGAAGCCTCAAGAAGGAGCAGAAGAAAGACTCCCTCACCACCAAGGAGGGAAGCTGAATCAAACTCAGAAATATCTAAGTCAAGCTCATCAGACAACCACATGTCTGATAAAGATCTAGCTTCTCCAGGCAATTTCAGAAGTTCATGAAGAAGAAGGATTGAAGGGGCATGCCATCATCATCCTCTTATCACAGGAAGTCATCCAAGGATAACAGGTATGTCCCTATAACCAGTAAACAGATTTCCTTTAATGTCATCTGTTATTGTTACAGCAAAGCTGGGCATGTCATTGGTGACTTCCCAGTCAAAAGAAAGGAAGAAGATGAGAAGAAGAAGAAAAAGCATTACCATCACCACAAGGACAAGAAGAAGGAGAAGTCCTTTGTGGCTAAGAAGGAGAGAAGCTGGACAGATTCTTCCTCCTCAGAATCTAAAGATGAAGAGGAAGAAACCTATATAGGGCTGATATCTGTTGCTGCAAATCAAGAAGAAGAGGAATATCCTGCTGTTAGGATAGGAATCAGGGCCCCTCTATCACACTCAGACAGTGACAATGAGGAGGATGAAGAAGGTTATGGATGTCAGGGGCTGATGACAATAACTACAGAAGAAATAAGTCAGGCAGATTTAAAATCAATCAAGGTACAACCTCTCCCCATTCCTTCATCTTCCTCTGAGTATGAAACCAGTCCAAACACTGATGCATCTTCATCCTATGATGAAGATTTCTCAGGCTCTGAGACTGATGTCAATCAATTGATTGACAAGTATGGACTACTCCTAGATGCTCTATGGAAAAGAAGAAACTTGCCAAATGGCAAACAAAGGAGATTGAAGTCCTGAAGCCTTATAAAACTCTCTATAATAATAAATCTATTGAGTTTTATAAGAAGAGTCATGAGGTGTCTGAACTCAAGAAAATTCTTGAGTGTCAGACCAAAAATCTAGAAGAGAAGAATAAGAATATCAGATATCTGGAACAAAAGTTCACAGAGAGATTGGGGATTGTGATTAACACTTCCCAGTCACAGGGTCAGTTGCCAAAAGTTATAACTGAAAGTCCACCTAGTGCCAACTACCTTCACCTATAGGGGGGGGGAATATGTGTCTTGCAGCGTTTTTGCGGAATTAAAATTGTACCTGCACAAATAAACAAAACAGCACAGCACAGAAAGACACAGGCAATTTATAGTGGTTCCCCGATTTGGGTACGTCCACTTTCCCCCTTCGACCTATCTCCCAACCAGGGACGACTCGGTCACTTCACCAACAGGATTGAAATCCAATCCTCACACTAATGGAAGGAACCCTTCCACCCGAAGGAGTCACCACTCCTCCACCACGGGTTGCACCCAACCCTTACAATGAGGAACCAACGTTCCTTTACAACAAAAATAAAATGGAATGTATAAAAAATACAAACTACTTTTGGAGCGCTAGGTGTCTCTCTTCGTTCGATGATGCGTTCTCGAAGATGACGAAGAGTCCACGACCTTAGCTCTCACTTGGAAAGGATCTCCACGAGATCGGCGGCGGCAAAGAGTGCGGCTGCTATTCTTTCAAGATAGGCAGCGGCAAAGCTTGCGGCAGCGATACTATCAAGATCAGCAGCTGCAAAGGAGAGCGGCGATGATGCTTTTGAGATCCAAACATCGTAGCTAAGCCGGCAAGGTCTACCAACGATCTTTCTTGGATCAATCGTCTCGATCGATTCGAATAGGGAAGGTATTCCCGATCTACAAATCAAGAGATAAAGGTTCTTAAGAAGGACTCGTGAGACGCATTGCGTGGCAGAGCTTCTGTCGCCGGGAGATCAGGAAGAACCCACGATCAGCAGTGGCGACCAACTAGCACGAGCGGCGACGGCGACGGAACGAGCTTCGCGATTTAGGTCACGTCGGCGGCTCGGTTTTTGTTCTTGTATATTAGGTATCTATAATGATCGAAATACACCAGTATTTATACAGTAGGTCATATCTTATGACCGTTGTGGGCCCCACCAGTAGAAGCCCTAGGACCGGTTCAAAACAGCGCCTGAAACTTGGTCCGGTCCAGCGAGCACTAGAATTTCGCCCAAGGCAAATTCGGCGAGAATCATAGGTGATTCTCGACGAATCGGCGAGAATCACTTATGATTCTCGCCGAATTCTACTTAGCAGAATTCTGGCTGAAGATAAAGCCAACCGGAGAGAATCGGCCATAATCAATATTCATTCTCGATGGATCAGCGAGAATGCAAAGTCATTCTCGTCGATTCGGCGAGAGTCAACTAGTGATTCTCGACGATTCTGCCTTAAGCAGAAATCAAGACGGCGTTGAGACTGCCGACTGCAATCGGCAAGAATCAGCGAGTGATTCTCGACGATTTGGCGAGAATCACTAGTCGAATCGGCGAGAATCTCTTAGTTATTCTCGACGATTTCTACTTAGACGATTTTTCGTCTTTCCACCCGAGAGCTGCACTTTGGCCCATCCTTGCTCCTTGTCTGCTCTTGATCTTTCTCAGCCCTGTACTTGAAAGTAAGTACACTTCAATAGAGAGAGTACACGTAGGTCAACACACTGATCTGCTCAACGAGGGATTACGTTACGCAGACCCGTGTATATTGACTCACTGCACCCTGACATTGGTGTGCACTTAGCGTGGAATAACTGCAAGCACAACTTGAAGATAAATGATCAAATACAATGTCAATTCACCTTAACTGGTCCAGGGGCTTCTTCAAATCAAGGTACATTATGGATACAATACCCAACAATCTCCCCCTATTTGAAGAAGCATAAACCTTAGATGCTAAGGTGAATAGAACGGATGGAAGAAAAACATAAACTGAATAATCAGTTGAGAAAGAATTTCCATACCATTATCTTTAGAGCATTTGGAGCAAACTTTGCGAGAGCACTTTAGCCCTTAGAGCCTTAGCCGAGAGGGCAATCTCCCCCTTTTCGGCTTCTACAAATCTGGGACTTTAGCACTCGCCACAATGCTCCCCCTCAGTTCTTGCATTTGGGCTTACGTTTGAGTTTCTTGCGAATGCTCCCACTAGATGCACGAGCCTGTAGCTTCAGTAGTCTTTATTCCTCATAGTTTAGCATCCCCAGTTCAGTTTTGAAGAGACTGAACTTGGCCTCATCTAGGGGCTTTGTGAAAATATCTGCAATCTGCTTATCCGTGGGGACATAGCAGAGAGAGATATCCTTGTTTTCCACGTGCTCCCTAATGAAGTGGTAGCGCACTTCAATATGCTTCGTCCTGCTATGCGATACCAGATTGTTCGCAATGGCAATTGCACTGGAGGAGTCGCAGTACATTGGTACTTCGTTGAACTGAAGGTCATAGTCTGCTAACTAGTTTCTGATTCATAGTAGTTGTGCGCAACAGCTGCCTGCTGAGATATACTCAGATTCAATTGTGGAGGTTGCAACACAATTTTGCTTCTTACTATTCCATGATATAAGCCTTCTTCTGAGGAATTGACATGTCCCGGAAGTGCTTTTCCGATCATCCCTGCTTCCTGTAAAATCAGCATCTGAAAAGCCTATTAGCTCGACATCATTGTTTCTCGGGTACCACAAGCCAAGATTAGGTGTACCCTTAAGGTATCTAAGAATTCTCTTTGCAGCGACATAGTGAGATTCCTTAGTGTTCACCTGATATCTGGCACAAACGCATGTGGAGAACATAATGTCCGGTCTACTTGCAGTAAGGTAGAGCAGGGATCCTTTAATGCTTCTGTATTTGGTTTCATCAAAAGGTTTCCCTTTCTCATCCTTATCTAGAGACATAGTGGATCCCATTGGAGTCCTCATTGAGGTTGCAGTCTCCATTCCGAATTTCTTGAGGAGTTCATTTGTGAACTTCGTCTGAGAAATGAAAATTCCATCCTCAGACTGTTTCACTTGAAGTCCCAAGAAATACTTTAGCTCTCCCATACTGCTCATTTCAAACTTTCCTTGCATAAGTTTTGAGAACTTTTTGCAAAGATTGTTATCCGTTGAGTCGAATATAATGTCATCAACATAGATTTGCACCAGCAAGATCTTGCCTTTGACTTCCCTAATAAACAATGTCTTATCTATTTTTCCTCTAAAGAACTTGTTCTCAAGAAGAAAACTAGATAGAGTCTCATACCAAGCTCGAGGAGCTTGTTTTAAGCCATATAAAGCTTTATTAAGAAAATATACATGATTAGGAAATGTTGGATTAACAAAACCTGGGGGTTGTGCGACATATACTTCCTCTTTCAGATTTCCACTGAGGAAAGCAGATTTCACGTCCATCTGATAGACAGTGAATCCTTTGTGCGAAGCATACGCCAGGAACAATCTGATTGCCTCGAGCCTTGCCACTGGTGCAAAGGTCTGGTCGAAGTTGATCCCCTCCTCCTGTCTGTACCCTTGAGCCACCATCCTGGCCTTGTTCTTTATGATGACACCGTGTTCATCCAGTTTGTTTCTAAAGATCCACTTGGTGCCAATCACATTCTGCTTTTGTGGTCTGGGAACCAGCATCCAGACGTTGCATCGTTCGAATTGATGCAGTTCATCTTGCATGGCCAAAATCCATGCCGCATCTTTGTTCGCCTCGTCGAACTTCTTTGGCTCAATCTGTGACAGGAAACTAAGATGCAAAATCTCATTAATAGCACCTCTTCGAGTTCTGACACTGTCACGAGGATCTCCGATGATCTGATCTCTAGGATGATCCCTCACGTGTCGGAGCTCTAGGAGTCTGGCATCAGGAGCTCTGACATCTTCTTGAGCTTCTCCTTCTTCTAATAGGTTTGCTCCATTCTGATCTTCAACTTCTCCAGTTGATGTTGAGGTAGAAACCTTGACGTACTTGGGAGTTACATCTTTAGCAGTCTCATCGAGACTCAGCTGTTCAAGTCTTTCACCTGCATCTTCAAGAATACCGCTGGGATCATAAGATTTATCATTTAGATCTTCTGTTTAATACACACCAGGTATTCAATTTGAGTATGCCATTGTAGATAGCACTGCTCTTATTCCAGATATTTGTTCCAAGTCATTCTTGGAACATCTCCTATCTAGTTCCCATCATGTTTACAGGAACCTAGACTACCCTGCAAAAAGGAATTACCCTACCTTAGGGACCCAATATGTATTGGGTCCTTGGTTCTTGTCAGCATAAAAACTCGAATGCCTTCCCATAGGAATCCTGTTAGGAAGGCTAACTCTGCCCAGAGGAGGTGGATATGCCCTTTCCCTTGACACAGAGGGGTTGTGCTAACAATCTATGGCAAAGTGACCCACCTGCCACAGCACCAACACTCGTGAATGTTGTATCGTCATTTCAGACCTGACCTACTGACTGAGGTAGTCATGATCTCAGTTCTAAACGGGATAGAGCCAGTTCTTCTCACAAAATTGCCTTTTCCACCATGACACGTGGGAGGGTGGTCAGAATGCATGTGATGAGTGTCATGAGGCCTGGGAGGTGGTGCCTTCCTTTCAGTCAGCACACTTCCAGAGGCCCCATGGGTACTTACCACATGTTTCCTGACCCCCCTTTCCTGTGTTATAGGGTGGAAAGTACTGTAGTGAGAGCTGGTTCCTGCATATTTATGATGAGTTGGGGCTGAGGCTGAGAATACAAAGGGTTCAGAATGAGCCTTGGGTATTCTCTCATGGGTAGCCATGACAGCTCTGGCACCGTGGGTATTTCCACCTGAGGGCTGATCATTCTTGCAGTGACCAACGTTGTTTCTGTGGTCATACCTGAAGGCATGCTGAGTGCCCTTCCTACTCGGGGTGGGGGGGTCTGAACACAGTTTCCACATTTCTCCACGAATTAATAATTCGGGAGATCCACCCATTTTCTTCTTTTCTCTTGATAGCATCTATCGTGGAAAAGTTAGAAACTATTCTCTTCTCGGTCTCTAGACGACTTTCTAGATCCGAGATCTTTGAGTCCTTGACCTTGATGGATTCCACTTGGATATTCATCAAGGTCTTCAGCTGAGCAATCTCCTTAGCTTACTCCTCAACAAGTGAGTTGCTCTTCAAAAGAGCACACTGAAGGGATTCAAGATTTTCAATCATCTGATTGGGGCTATCCATATCCCTTGCATCACTAGAGGGACAATCCTCTGAACTATTCCTGTCTTCAGGAACAGCAAGAGGAGAGGGGCATGAAGAAGAAGTTACCTACTTCTGGCTTTGCTGTTCAGGGTTACCGTCAAGATCGGCAAAGACTGTTGAGTCAGCTTCATCAGCACTGCTTTCCTCAACTTCTTCTTCAGTCTCTGACAAGGACGCAGGAGCCCTGATACTGACAAATTGATCATGCCCTTCATCTTCAGAAATGAGGATCCCCACATAGGCTTCATCTTCTTGCTGACAACTGGTCCTTGCTTTCTCTGATCCTATCATGAGATCTGAGATGGTTTGCCACATGGACTTGCCCGTCCTACACTTGTCCACTCTTGAACTAGATACACCAGACCAGACGTCAGTGATGATCTGACGTATCAACTTGTCCAAGTTGAACAGTGAGAGCTCGGTCTCAGACATCTCTTCGGGACACTTGGGGATTTGGATATCCTTTCCTGAACCGGAAGCCTTCATGGGAATGAAGGGACCCTCTTCCAAGATGAGTGACGCCCGAGGGTCAATGGCCTCCAGATGAAATATAACTCTCATCTTCCAGATGGGGTAGTACTCCTTTGCACATGAGGGGAGTCTTAGAGGAGGGACATCATAATCCCACTCCATGCTTGAGTCTGATCTTCTTGTTGACACTAGAGGCAGGAACTTACTCGAGGTGTTAACCCCTTTGATGAGTAACCTCCCTCTGATAAAACTTGAAAGTCCACCTAGTGCCAACTACCTTCACCTATGGGGGGGGGAATAGGTGTCTTGCAGCGTTTTTGCGGAATTAAAATTGTACCTGCACAAATAAACAAAACAGCACAGCACAGAAAGACACAGGCAATTTATAGTGGTTCCCCGATTTGGGTACGTCCACTTTCCCCCTTCGACCTATCTCCCAACCAGGGACGACTCGGTCACTTCACCAACAGGATTGAAATCCAATCCTCACACTAATGGAAGGAACCCTTCCACCCGAAGGAGTCACCACTCCTCCACCACGGGTTGCACCCAACCCTTACAATGAGGAACCAACATTCCTTTACAACAAAAATAAAATGGAATGTATAAAAAATACAAACTACTTTTGGAGCGCTAGGTGTCCCTCTTCGTTCGATGACGCATTCTTGAAGATGACGAAGAGTCCACGACCTTAGCTCTCACTTGGAAAGGATCTCCCCGAGATCAGCGGCAGCAAAGAGTGCGGCTGCTATTCATTCAAGATCGGCGGCGGAAAAGCTTGCGGTAGCGATACTATCAAGATCGGCGGCTGCAAAGGAGAGCGGCGACGATGCTTTCGAGATCCAAACTTCGTAGCTAAGCCGGCAAGGTTTACCAACGGTCTTTCTTGGATCAATCATCTCGATCGATTCAGATAGGGAAGGTATTCTCGATCTACAAATCAAGAGACAAAGGTTCTCAAGAAGGAATCGTGAGACGCGTTGCGTGGCAGAGCTTCTGTCGTCGGGAGATCAGGAAGAACCCACGATCAGCAGCGGCGACCAACTAGCACAAGCGGCGACGGCGACGGAACGAGCTTCGCGATTTAGGTCACGTCGGCGGCTCGGTTTTTGTTCTTGTATATTAGGTATCTGTAATGATCGAAATACACCAGTATTTATACAGTAGGTCATATTTTATGACCGTTGTGGGCCCCACCAGTAGAAGCCCTAGGACCGGTTCAAAACAGTGCCTGAAACTTGGTCCGGTCCAGCGAGCACTAGAATTTCGCCCAAGGCAAATTCGGCGAGAATCATAGGTGATTCTCGACGAATCGGCGAGAATCACTTATGATTCTCGCCGAATTCTACTTAGCAGAATTCTAGCTGAAGATAAAGCCAACCGGAGAGAATCGGCCAGAATCAATATTCATTCTCGACGGATCAGCGAGAATGCAAAGTCATTCTCGCCGATTCGGCGAGAGTCAACTAGTGATTCTCGACGATTCTGCCTTAAGCAGAAATCAAGACGGCGTTGAGACAGCCGGCTGTAATCGGCAAGAATCAACGAGTGATTCTCGACGATTTGACGAGAATCACTAGTGATTCTCGTCGAATCGGCGAGAATCACTTAGTGATTCTCGACGATTTCTACTTAGACGATTTTTCATCTTTCCACCCGAGAGCTGCACTTTGGCCCATCCTTGCTCCTTGTCTGCTCTTGATCTTTCTCAGCCCTGTACTTGAAAGTAAGTACACTCCAATAGAGAGAGTACACGTAGGTCAACACACTGATCTGCTCAACGAGGGATTACGTTACGCAGACCCGTGTATATTGACCCACTGCACCCTAACATTGGTGTGTACTTAGCGTGGAATAACTACAAGCACAACTTGAAGACAAATGATCAAATACAATGTCAATTCACCTTAATTGGTCCAGGGGCTTCTTCAAATCAAGGTACATTGTGGATACAGTACCCAACAGTAACCTACAAAGTTCCTGGGAAGCTGGGTATTAATCACACTAATTATCATTTCAAATCTGAATTCCCTGATAAGTTGATAGTATTTCAAAAGGTGAATTTACCTTCTATAACTGTCAAGTTTGCACCTCCCCTTGAGGATCAATCAAATGTGTGCTCTACCAGTGGGGTAAAGACACATGATCTTAGAAGGAGTGTTTATGTACACTCAAGCCATAAAGCTCAGGATAAGCTCTTTAGATTTGGATCCAAATATCCTATATCTAAAGAGATGAGAGAGACCACTAGATGGTAGACTCCAAAAATACAATTGGCCCATCCTGTACCAGCTATATTTAGTTTTTCAGCACCTTCATTCAGGAAAAAGGAATCAGCATCATGCAATGCATTTCCAGCAAAATCTGGAGCTGCTCACATCTCTCATGGACAGCACTTCTGTGCTGTCCTGAAGAGAAGATACAACATTCATAAATGTTGATTTTGTGGGAAGGTGGGACACTTTGTCATTGATTGTTGGCACAACCTGAATGTGGCTAGTGGATAGAAAAGTGCGCAGTCAAGGCAGAGAGTTGGGCAAAAGTTTTTTAATCTTAACAAGAACCTAGGACCCAACTATTGTTATGTGCCTAAGGGTAAATAAATTTCTCTTGCAGGTTATTCCAAATACCTGTCTAGATAATACTTGGTATTTGGACAATGGATGTTCCAGGCAAATGTCTGGAACAGAGTGACTGCTCAAGGAATAGGCTCCATATAAAGCAATAAACAAAGGTTGAGGTTGTTAAGTATGTAATCCTAAAAAGCTACAGGTAGTAAGCCTCAAGGTAAGTCTCTCTCTTGTATTGAGACTAAGTTTGCAAATTCATGAATTAAGTTAGAAGTGCTTAGGACGAACCTAATCAAGCACACCAATTATATAACAATGATTCAATTATAATTAACTATATTGTTAACTTATGTAGCCCTTTCTATCAAGTCCAAATAACATATAAATCATTGCATATTAATGTTGCCAATAAAACTAACTAATTAGCATGTTAGGTCTCCATCATACTTAGAATTGATAAAATATCTGTATAATGGTGTGACACATAGAATGTACATCCAGACGGTGAGGAAAGCTACAAATTTATCAGGCATTAAGTGCCTTGTATCATAACAGAAATTGTAGAGCAAGCCGTAAAGTCTAAAAATGTTTAATTAGTTAGACAAATGAAAAAGGTAATTAAAATTTTTCATTACATATATAAAGGCGACAAGAAATGAAAAGTCACATCGCTCTCAAAAGCCTTAACCCTGGTCGTCGAGACCGAAACTCTCTCAGCGTCTTGCCACACTGACTCAATAGCGCCGAAGATCTCAATGGAGCTTCAGGAGGGCTATGAAATTGTGGGGAATGGATTCAGTCATGCCTCGCCAAATATTAAGGAAGTGTTAAGGATGATTGAGACCACAGGTTTGGATTACACCCTTTCTGAACCCTCAACCATTCTTAGAGAAGAGGTAGTGGAATTATTCTCCAACATCAAGGTGTCGTCCTCTCAAAACTCACTGAAGTCTAAGATTGGGGACATCAAGAATAAGATAAATCCAAAGAGACTAGGCAAAGCCCTTCATTTACCCTCCGTCAACCCTAGTGAGGAAGAAGAACCCACCATCATGGATAGAGATAATGCTCTCAGGTCGTGTGAATACAGTGAGGCCAAACCTGGGTCTCTTAAGAGAAAATTCTTCAATCAGAGAGGAAACCTGTAGGCAGATATAGTAGGGAAATCCCTCATCTGCAAACCTGGATCACATGACACAATCTCCAAGTCAATGTTTGATATCATGACCAGGATAATATTCAATAAGCAGACTTCTTGGTCATCAATCATCTACCAAAGAATAGTAGACTGCTTACACACTCCAAACATGGGCAGAATTCTTTCTATATACCTAGTGAATACCTACTCTAATACATTCAAGCAAAAGCAAGGAATGAAGATTCACTACCTAGAAAGAATGGGCATAAAAACTTTGGACAGATTCACTAGGGTCCTACCAATGAGCCAACCTTCATCAATAAAGAACTCCTCTAAGGACATAAGGAAAAAACCTGTTGAGGAGGAAATAACTGCCAGCTCTGAACCAGAGCTTGGAACCTCCTCTCCAGCTAATGTTGGTCTGTTAGTTGACTTATCACTCAGTCAAACCTCTGCTAACTTCCAACTCCAAGAAAGTGATATGCATGTTGATAAAATCAATGCCAGTCCTAGGTCAGTACAAGTTTCAAAGACTGCTACTGAAGAAGAAATTGATGCAGAAGATGAGGAAAACATGGCTAATACTGATGATGTAGCTGCAGTAGAAGTTATCCCTGGAATAAAAGATAATCATGAGCCTCCTGAGGCTTTAGATACTTATCTTGATGAGTCAAGCCCAGAAAAGAATGCTCAGTCGAAGGGGGAGCTTGATCAGATGGATCTAACAACTTTGGATCAAGAGGTCAACAGAGTGGTTGAGTCTGCACCCACTACAGGTACTACCCATGCCCTCTTATTGTATAGTGTTAAAACGGCTTTAGCTAAGGAATTGTTTCCTTCTATATGTGTTGTAGTTGAGGGTGTTGGATCCCTAGTTGGATTTGGGCTAAGTTCACTAAGTTAGGATATGACCCAACATGTATAGACAAGGGTCATGGTTGTGTCCTAGAGTCTAGGTCAAGTCTTTTGAGTCAACAGTACAAAGGACCAGCATCCAATACTGCTAGAGACTCAAGACTTAGAGAATTCAAGACTTAGAAAAAATGAGTTCTACGTTCGTCGATCTCCGGTCAACGAAAGTCGAGCTCAGCTAGACGAACTCAGGGACAATTCTCTGAGCTCAGCACGACGAACTCTGGACAAAGTAATAACTCCTCTAAGGCAAACCTCAGTCGACGAACTAAGAACATCAGCTAGAAGAACTCTGTTCTCTGGTCGATTAATTCTGGATGAGGTGATTCAACACTCAACACCAGATGGCATTTGACTCAATGCCAAATGACATTACACTCAACGCTAGAATGGTGAGTTAACACTCAAAGCTAGATGATATTACACTCAACGCCAGAATGGTGAGTTAACACTCAAAGCCAGAGGACATCACACTCAACGCCAAAATGATACTTCAATACTCTACATCAGAAAATAGTCTAAGTCCAGACTGCAGACTCAGCTCGACGATCTTGGACCCCAGCTGGACTAACTCTGTTCTCAGGGCTCAGCTCGACGATCTTAGATTCAGCTCGACGAACTTGATGTACATAAAATGAAAGTTATCAAGCAGTATTCAGAGGTCGACGATCTTGGATCTCAGCTTGACGAACAGTTATTCACAGCTCGACGAACTGGGGACTCAGGTCGGCAAATCCAGTCTTGGAAATTTCCCTCTTTTGTCCTTATTACGTGGCAATAATTCCTGAGTAATTAGTGCTATAATATTCTCTGAATATTACCGTTAGACAAGATCATTAATTATGGTCTTCATCAGAATTATTGCCTGCAGTTTTATAAGGGACAGTTGGGAAAACAAATCAATGCCAAAAATATTCCAAGGCCATCAGCATTAATTGCAGAAGGATTTCAAAATTCAAATGGACTTCCTCACGGGAAATATATAAAAGATATAGATTTTCCCTTCTAAAAAAAATACAAGAGATACAATACAGACAATAATCAATAGACATACAGAATTCTTGAGATTGAAAATCGATCAGTCAAGAATCAATAGCAGCTAGACAAGAAGAAGAAAATTCTGAAGAAGAAGAACAACCATCCAAATCAAGTGTCTTCTTCTGTCATACACTCAGGAACTCTCTAAAGGACAACAATACTGCATCTGTAAAAATAGTTCCTGAAGTTCTTCTTGTCAAAATTGAAAGCTTGAAGGCCTATCACCCTGCAACAAAGCTTCCATCATCCTGAACAAACAACATCTCAGGGGGAGATTTTGCTACCATAAAATCCACAAGTCTTCTCAGTTGTTTGAATTGAAAAAGAGAAGACACAATCATTCTCTCACCTCCACTATAAGAAGGGTTGTCATCTCCCTTCAAAAGTGATTCTTGGTTGCAAGTCTACTGATCAAAAGACTTGAGGTTTGGTTGTTGAGCACCTGATCAAAAGACTTGAGGTTTGGTTGTTGAGCACCTGATCAAAAGCTCATTGGTGTCAGACACCTGATCAAAACTCTGAGTGGATTCCTACCAGGGTGGTAAAAGAATGGATGTACCCAGGTTGGGGAACCACTATAAATTCTTGTGTCGTCTGGTTGCCCCTTTTTCTTTTTGTTCTTGCTGTGGCTGTGATATTTAGGTCTTTCTGTGTTTACACTTATTTCTCTTTGGCTTCTGTGATATAGTATCTAAGGTTAGGAGTACTTCTTATAGTTCAGAAAAAAAAGAAGTTAAGTTATACCTATATACTCTATTCACCCCCCTCCCCCCTCTAGAGTATATCAGATCTAACCCTAACTTTTAGAGGGGGAGTCTTCACAGGTCCCTGCTAAGGAAAATGTAACTCATCTATAATCTATTAAGCCAACCAACCACCACCCAAATCTCAAATGAGTTACTCCTAAATAATATCAAAGAACTCCTGGATGCCAGGCCCCCAACCCTCAAGGAGTATGTTGATCAATCAATTGCCAAACTGAGAGATGAATTTTAAACCCAAGTTAAGGAAAACAAAGAAGAAATCTCACACTTAAACAAACAGGTCACCACCTGGTTTGATAGGGCTGGAACTACAGGCATCAAATTGACTACCCTCATGAAATTTTTGGACGCAAGCCAAAAACTCTCTACAACTGACATGGGATATGTCAAGAATTATGTGAGTACAACTGATGAGGTGATCAAGGGTGCAGTAGATCATGTAAATCAGCTTGTCACCAATGTTGCTTTCCACTCTATGATGGAGGCACTACTTCTGAATAATGAGCTGCTTGCTAAAAATAAGAGAATACTTCAATCCATATCAAGCAAAAATGAAGCCAACACCACCCTACTGCAAAATACCATTTGTGAAGAAGGCAGAAAGGGGGAGAGCAGCCATGCTAAGATAGCAGCACTCATTGAAGAACAATCCTTCAATGTGATTCAAGGCACTAGGGTGGCACTACACCTACCCCTCCCGGATAGAAAGAGGCCAGAGGACCTAGACTTCCTAGCACAATCTAGAGCTGCATAGGATACACAACTTGCTGCCAAAAGAAAGAGGGAAGGAACTCAAATGGCTGAAGAGTTCATGGTAAAGAGGAAAAATGAGAACAGAGACGATCCAGATCATGAACAGCTAAGTGATGCCTCTGAATCCATCATTATAAATGCTTGGGTAAGCCATGGACAAATTCTAAAGAATATTGATAGTGTATATCCTTCTGAGGAATGGATAAAGCACTTGGAAAGAAATTCTCTAAGGGAAAGAGTATTCAAAGAAAATCTAGTAAGGAAGAGAAATCCTAAGAAAATGCCTTCTAGATATATTCCAAAATCATTCCTTTACTTCAAGAGGCAGGAGAACAAAACTGAAAACTTGAAGAAGACAGTTGCTACCAAGGATGTTGTTTCAAGTTCATCAAAAAATAGCTGAGATGAGACTGCAAGACTTAGGGTGCTTTAAATATGTAGTCAATGTCTTGTAATGAATATCAACTATATAGCAATACCAAATCTTTATCAATGAAATTAGTATGAGTTGGCCCTGACTATATTGTTGTGATAAATGTGTAATGCAACTCTCATTTATTTATCTGTGATAAATGAATATGTTGTTCCTTAATAGATATCTTGTAATCACAAGGTTGCTAATGTTGCTTGGCTAAGTTAATGATTTGGTAGATCCTAATCAAAATGTTTACCTTGTAAATGATTAATAAAACTTCTGCTGCAAATCATACTGTTACTATGATAATGATTGATAATTCACCAGTGCTTTTGGTTAGTCAATCATAGTGTTATGTCATCCCACCTAGGGGAAGTTATCCTATACTAGGATGGCTAGTTATCATGATAATGTCTCTTTAGGCCCATCATGATGTGTTTTTGTGTTGATGCACCTTAGCATGAATGAGTGTTCTGCCTTCTTCAAATAGGGGGAGATTGTTGGGAATTGTGCCCTTTAATGTTTCTTAGGATTTGAAGAGGAATCACCAATCATTTTAAGGGGTATAATGTATTTGATGTGTGCTCAAGTTCATGCATGCAGGTTGTCCTTGATTGGACAGGTGAACAGGAAGAGGAAGCTAGAAGTCAGATAATTTGACTAAGGCATAACCGCTGAGACAGCTGAGATAGCTGAGAAGAATGTCTCAGCAGAACCGTTGAGACAGCTGTGAAGCTCAACACAAATCGTTGAGAGAAGTGTTGGTCTCAGCTTAAATGCTGAGAGAGAAGACTGTCTCGGTTGAGAAGAAGTAACCGCTGAGACAGTTGAGAAGAAACCGATGAGAATGAAGAGAGTCTCAGCTGTGAAGAAATAACCGCTAAGACAGTTAAGAATAAACTGCTGAGATAGTTGAGAAGAAACTGCTGAGACTAAGTTAGCAGAATTTCACTAAGTCCAAAAGCGTTGAGTGAGGCAGGCTCACTCAACGCTTCTAAAGAAGAAGCTCAATTCAGCATTCGTCGAACTAAATTATGTGTTTGTCGAGCTGAGCCCAGATTTATTCGAGCTTAAGTTAAAGGTTGAAGATTCTGAGTTCGTCGTTCCAAGTTCAGGATTCATCAAACTGATTCCAGAATTCGTCGAACCCAACTCACCTTTCGTCGAGCTCAAGTTAAAGATTAAAGATTCTGATTTCGTCGAGCCCAGTTCAGAATTCGTCGAACGGATTTCAAAATTTGTCGAACCCAGATCACCATTTATCGAGCGCAGTCAGGGTACTTCATGCCATTGCGGGAAATCTGCAGCAGCGCCGGAAAGTAGTGTTTGTTTTCTTTTGAGGAAGGTGGCGCTCACCATACGTGATAGGGCCCACATTCAAATTGTGCCGTTGATTCAAATCAACAGATATAAAAGGATGACAAGAAAAGGAGATTAGGGTTAACAACGAAAACGAGAAATAAAGCAGAAAAAGAAAAAGAGATGGATGGACTTCATCTTCTCTGACAAGTTTGAAAGCAAAGTCCAGCAGAGTAAGCCAGAAGGCAAAGATAGCTGAAGCTTCTTCCAGTTCAGCAAAATTATTTATTGAAGAACAAGTTGGCTGATTCGTTCTTTCAGCAAGAGGAGGTAGCTGTAGAAGAAGACTAATTCTTTCTACAGCAAGTGGGCTGGACTGATATCTGCTCAGTCTAACAAGTTTGACTCAGAGATTTTACTCTGAGTCAGTTATTTCAAATTTTATTGATTTACTTCCTGTAAGATTCAGGTTTCCTAAATTTGAGTTGTAGGGCATATTGTGCCTGAGCTGTAGGTGACTAATTAGTCACTGAGGTAGGTGCCCTACTGGGGTACTGAGGTAGGATCCAAGTGTGGATCTGAGAGTAGGGCTGTCCTCCCAGCCTGAGTAGTAGGCCTTAGTGATAAGGTTGAGGTAGGTGACTGTTGAGTCACTGAGCTGTAGGTGACAAGTGTGTCATTGAGTGTAGGTCTTGGAGGAGACTGAGTGTAGGTCTTAGAGGAGACTGAGTGTAGGGCCTTTGGCCTGAGGTAGGTGACAAATTTATCACTGAGCTATAGGTGCCTGAAAGGGCACTAAGGTAGGAACCTGGAAGGGTAATGAGCTGTAGGAGTGCTGCAGCACTCTGAGAATAGGGCCTTGTGCCTGAAGTTGTAGGGAACTTTGTGCCTGAGTTGTAGGCCTTAGAGTTAATGCTAAGGTAGGTATTTTGAGGACCACTGAGTTATAGGAGCACTGCAGAGCTCTGAGGTAGGAACCCTTGTGGTTCTGAGGTAGGGTTCTGAAGAGAACCTGAGTGTAAGGCTGAGGGCCTAAGGTGTAAGCTCTGAGGAGCATTTTGGTAAAGTTAGTGCCTTGTCTAGCATAAGTTAGAAAGGTAGGAGGGAAAGTGTATGTACCTAATTGGGGAACCACTATAAATACTTCTGTATTGTGTTGTGTTGCTTGCTCTAGTTTTTATATTGCAGGTAATTAGGACAGGCTCTAGATCATTAAACTTATAAACAATAAAAAGACTTAAGTAATTTCAAAGACCTATTCATCCTCCCCCCTATAGGTGACTATCTAACCTTGAAGTAATAAATTTCAAGTGGTATCCTACAGCTCTGTACCCTTCTAGGTACCTACCTCAGTGCCCTTCAAGTAACCTACAACTTAGTGACAAATTTGTCACGTACCTTAGGCCAAAGGCCCTACACTCAGTCTCCTCCAAGACCTACACTCAGTGACACACTTGTCACCTACAGCTCAGTGACTTAAGAGTCACCTACCTCAGCCTTATCACTAAGGCCTACTACTCAGGCTGGGAGGACAGCCCTACTCTCAGATCCACACATGGATCCTACCTCAGTACCCCAGCAGGGCACCTACCTCAGTGACTAATTAGTCACCTACAACTCAAGCACAATGTTCCCTACAACTCAGATTCAGGCAACCTAAATCCTACAGGAAGTTAATCAATAAAATTTGAAATAACTGACTCAGAGAAAAATCTCTGAGTCAAACTTGTTGGACTGAGCAGATATCAGTCCAGCCCACTTGCTGTATAATGAATTAGTCTTCTTCTAAAACTACCTCCTCTTACTAAAAGAATGAATCAGCCAACTTGTTCTTCAATGAACAATCTTGCTGAACTGGAAGAAGCTTCAGCTATCTTTGCCTTCAGGCTTACTCTGCTGGACTTTGCTTTCAAGCTTGTCGGAGAACATGAAGTCCAGCCGACTCTTTTCTATTTTTTGATTTCTTTCTCATTTTTGTTATTATCCATAATCTCATTTTCTTCTCTTCCTTTTATATCTGTTGATTTGAATCAACGAAATAATTTGAATGTGGGCTCAGTCACGTATAGTGAGCGCCACCTTCCTCAAAAGAAAACAAACAGTACTTTCCAGCACTACTGCAGCTATCCCGCAATGGCATGAAGTACCCTAACTACGCTCGACGAATAGTGATCTGGGTTCGACGAATTTTGAAATCAGTTCGATGAATTCCTAATTGGGCTCGACGAACTATGAATCTTTAATCTTTAACTTGAGCTCGACGAAAGGTGAGCTTGGTTCGACGAATTCTAGAATCAGTTCGACGAATCCTAAACTGGGCTCGACGAACTCAGAATCTTCAACCTTTAACTTGAGCTCGACGAAATCTGAGCTCAGCTTGACGAACACAGAATTTAGTTCGACGAATGTTGAATTGAGCTTCTTCTTTAGAAGCGTTGAGTGAGCTTGCCTCACTCAATGCTTTTGGACTTAGAGAAATTCTGTTAGCTTAGTCTCAATGATTTCTTCTCAACTGTCTCATCGGTTTCTTCTTAATTATCTCAGTAGTTATTTCTTCACAGCTGAGACTGTCTTCAGTCTCAGCGGTTTCTTCTCAACTATCTCAGCGGTTACTTCTTCTCAGCCGATACAGTTTTCTATCTCATCGGTTAAGCTGAGACCAACACTTCTCTCAACAATTTGTGTTGAGCTTTAGAGTTGTCTCAGTGGTTCTGCAGAGACATTCTTCTCAGCTGTCTCAGCTGTCTCAGGGTCTATGCCTATTACGCCCCTAAACTCAAAAGAGAAACGGGCAGTATGTTAAGGCCAAGTTGGAGCCTGTTAAGGGTCACACGTCCTGGGACACGGGCGTGTCCAGGGCCATGTCATGCTTGGGTGCGATGATTGTTCGTGTGGTCGACGACATGCACTCGACGGTCCATGGAGTTCGGGAACACGGCCTGAGACATGGGCGTGTTCAGGGCCGTGTCTTGCTCGGGCTGTTAGTCGGGCTGTGTCGAGAGAGTTACATGGCCTGGGACACGGGCGTGTCCCATGGCGTGTCTGGCATACGGCATGTGGCACGGGCATGTCACATGGCCGTATCTTGTTCGGGATACGACAGTTTCAGCGTCGATTGAGTCACACGGCCCATGACATAGGCGTGCTTATGGTTGACACGGGCATGTCCCAAGTCATGTCGCTGGTCGTGTCATGTCCTGTATTTTCTAGTTCACTGCGAGTGTGGAACATGGTCTTGGACACGGGCGTGCCGCAAGCCGTGTTCGTCCTAGGAAATTGATTTTAAGTGCGAATTGTGGTCGTTCGTTTCCTTCTATTGGGATCCAAGGGCCCAGGCTGGTCCTTGCTGGGATAAGGCCAGGAATGGGGTTGAAACCCTCATTTCCCATCAAGCTTTCTCTTTCTAAGGTGTTAGAGAGAGGGGAGAGCATGGAAGAAGGAGAAGGAGAAATCCGGCCGCCAAAAGAGCTTCAGAGCCCCAAATCACAAGCCGAGTTCAGATCTACGGAGGCGAGTCCGTTGTGGTGCTTTTCAATCGTCTAGATCTTCATGGCGCCAAAGAGAAATCCAAGGGTAACGATCTTCTTCTTGTACATGTGAAGTCCTCTTTCCTCTTTGCATAGGAAGCCCTCTCTCGCGAGTATGCGGTGAGTTTGAGGTATTCCTTCGGGTGGACATGAATAGTCCGCGTTGTCTTGCATGTAGAGTCTGGAATTGAAGTACGGACATAGGAATGGTGTGTGAAGCCTATCCGGACAAGTTGGTCTGGATCAGTGATATTTCATTATGCATGAATAGCCAGAGAAGACTCCCTGCCAATGGTTGTTTTCTGGTTTTCTACGCGGTAGATTGCAGCAGGGAGCCTTGGGGACTAACTCCAAGATGCACCGGGAAAACTGGGCAGAAGCATTGTTCTGCCATCTTGGTGGCCTGGGAGCCAACTTGCACATAACTAAATTATGTAAAATTTGTGTGATCGATTTGGGACTCAGGGAAGCTTGACCCGCGCCTATGTCTTAAATTGATGTAGCGGTGTGAGCAACGGGTTAGGCGGAACCGTACCCGCTCTATGTGGTTCGGTTAAAGTGACCTAAGGTACGTGGTACTTACCGTTGGCATAGATGGAGGGTCTTGGGCTTAGGCCAAAAAGACTATAATGCTCACAAGGTTTGCCGTCCTGGCGGCAGTGGTGAGACCACGGATTTTTACCGGGTTCACCGAGTAAGTGACCTGTGAGCACGGCGTGTATGGCCGTGCGAGCCTGCACCTGTAGTGTATTATGCAAATGTTGTACTTTCACTTTAACTATTGGATTATACTAATGAATGGCAGGTAAGGAGCACCGCTACCCCAAGAAATGGGTGAGGTCGTTATTATTTGGTCAGCTTTAGTTGACCGTTGCTTTTGATTTCCACCGCTGCGGTGGATTGTTACTTGCAGGTGCTGCGGAGCCTAGTGGTAAGTAGCGGGCTGAAGCCCTTGTTGTTGAGTCGACCCTCGAAGCCCAATGTGAATGTTTACTTATTATACTTATGTGTGACCGGTCTGCGTGCCGATGTTTGGAAGACACTATTTATTTAAGTAAACTCTTGTAAGGCCATAAGGCCAAGTACTTTGTGTATTGATACGCTTATTCCTTATTTGGGTATTTTAGTGGACATTCATGATGTTGGCTTGGGTTCTTTTCTTTACAACATTTAAAATGCTTTCGCTAGAATGTGCTCTTTGTAGGACGTGATTTATTGGAAGGATGGTTTCATTGAGTAACCCTTCGGTCTGTATGTGGTATATGGCGTCGGGCCCTGACCGGACCTACTGCTATATGCTATGTGACAAATAGGGGTGTTACAATTTGGTATCAGACTACCGCTTCCGGTCATGCTTATTGGAATTCGTGGTCGAATTCTTTTAAGGGGTGGTGAGCACATGTATGTGCGTCATCGTTATAACATAAAAAGAACCCATGAATGTCCACTTAAGAATGAAAATACACATGTTTGAGGAACCTGCGTGGTCCTATAATTTCTTTTTGCAATATTGTTCGGTCACTAAATGTTGTTTTGTACGACTATAGGGGACAAGGAGTGACGCAAGGCCGTAAGAGTGCCCGCTTTATGAGGAAAGTAGTACACTCATCGACGTGCCTGAGACCCCTCTTTCTATTGAAACCATAAGAAGGGTAGTTGAAGCGGTGTTCGCTGTGACTAACGCACAATATGGAAGGAATGCGCAACCCTTTGTCCCTTAGGTGGCTTCAACACCAGGTGGTGCGATGGAGTAAATGTCATTTAGAGGACCATTGGGTCAGCAGTTGAACGTGCTTTTAGTGCAAGGAACACACTCAGTTGACGAATATTTGCAGGCATTTCTTATGATAAGGCGCTACCCAGGCTTAGAGTTGGAGAACGAGCAGTCTATAGTCGATAGATTTTATAATGGTCTGCGTGGCGAGTTGAGAATTCTACTACTATGACAAAAGTTATTGGGATTCCGAGCCTTGGTGGAGTCGGCTAGATATTTGGAAGTAGAGTTGGGGAACACTCACCAAATACTAGTGAGTAGGGTACTGAACCATGCATGTCCTATAAGGGATGCATACCGCAGAACATGGAAAGAGAGAGTCCAAGAGAAAAAGGACTCTAGTGTAAAGAAGAAGGAGTTCAAAGTGTTGAACTCCTCAAAATCTGTGTTCCGAAAGTGGAATAAGAAGGCAAGGACTTAGGGTCCAACCCCTTCTTCTGGCGCATCCGGGACGACTACAGGCCGAACCCCGGGTGCATGCTACAACTGTGGGAAGCCGGGACATTTTGCCCGTGATTGTTGGAGCGGACGCCCAAAGTCCGAGAGGAAGTCGGGAGCAACATATGAGGAGAAGGGCAAAGCGGTGGAGTCAACCGCTTCACACTATGCTCCAACCCAGCCTAGGGTTTATAACCTTGGCCAGCAGGAGGCCATAAAGCAAGCCGATGTGGTGACAGGTACGGTTTAAGTTTAGGGCAATACAGTTTAAATACTTGTTACCATGCACATATTAGCTTATTACTGCTTGTACTAGGCTTTGTTTTGATTTTCGATAATTCAGCGAGAGCACTCTTTGATACGAGAGTTTCGCACACCTTTTTGTCTGAAGGATTTATATCGCGCATCAGAGTACCTTCTTCGATGGCAAAGGACAAATAGGACTTGTTGTTGCCTAATGGGTGTTCAATGAGCGCAGATAGAGTCTGTTGCATAAAAAATACGAATTGGGAGTCAAGAGTTCGACTTGCAAGCATCGTTACTGCCACTGGTGGAGTTCTACGTGATATTTGGTATGGACTTGCTCTCGGAGCAGCAGGCATACATTGATTACAACCGCAAGGAGGTCAAATTGGGAATTGATCGTGAGACAACTTTTGCAGGCTTGAAAGGGTCGAGCAAGACTTTGATGTCTGCTCTTTAAGTGGTTAAGGCAGTTCGTGTTGGTGCAGAGCTGTTCTTCACACTAGTGGAGGATTCTAAACCTAAGCCTGGTTTAGACAGTATCTCGATTATATCCGAGTATCTTGACGTGTTCCCTGACGATCTCCCTGGAGCCCCACCATTGCGAGAGATTGACTTCACTATTGAGCTAGCGCGAGGTGCTAAACTTGTGTCGCGCTCTCCGTATCGATTAGTGCCTAAGGAGATGGCAGAACTGAAGGTTCAACTTGAAGAGCTGTTGGAACAGAGTTATGTGTGTCCAAGTTCGTCGCCTTGGAGCGGACCAGTCATTTTTGTTAAGAAGAAGGATGGAAGTTTGCGACTCTATATAGATTATCGAGAGCTGAATAAGTTAACGGAAAAGAATAAGTATCTGATCCCAAGGATTGATGATTTGTTCGATCAATTAGTTGGTTCATCGGTGTACTCGAAATTGGATCTTAAATCCGGATATTATCAGCTGAGGATAAGAGAAAGTGATATCCCTAAGACAGCTTTCAGCACGAGGTATGGTCATTATGAGTTTACTGTCATGCCGTTTGGGCTGACTAATGCGACATCCGTGTTTATGGATCTGATGAACAGAATATTCAGAGAGTACCTTGACCACTTCGTGATAGTCTTTATCGACAACATGTTGGTGTACTCACAATGCAAAGAAGATCACTTCAAGCATCTGTATTTGGTTTTGGAGACGCTGAGGAGGAACCAACTGTATGCCAAGTTCTCCAAATGCGAGTTTTGGTTGTCCTCGGTGGCGTTCCTTGGTCACATATTCAGTGGAGAAGGGATTGCGGTGGATCTGGCGAAGATAGTTGCGATACGGGAGTGGCATGTGTTGTGTTCAGTAGCGAAAGTCCGGAGTTTTCTAGGACTTGTCGGCTACTATAGGCGCTTCGTAGAGAACTTCTTGCGGATAGCGTTACCCCTCATGACTTTGACGAGGAAAGATCAAAAGTTTGTGTGGTCGCCGGAGTGCGCGCAAGCTTTCGAAGAACTGAAGAGTCAGTTGACCACGACGCCTATCCTATGTTCGCCGGTTGGGACCGAAGGTTTTGAGATCTACAGTGACTCTTCAGGCAGTGGTTTGAGTTGTGTTTTACTGCAACATGGGAGAGTGATAGCTTATGGCTCGCGCCCGCTGAAGGTGCATGAGAGAAATTATTCGGTCCATGACTTGGAGTTAGCGGTCGTGATGTTTGCTCTGAAGCTGTGGATGCATTACCTGTACGGTGTGAAGGTCGATATCTATACCGACCACAAGAGCCTGAAGTACTTGTTGGATCAAAAGGATCTAAACATGCGGCAGCGGAGATGGATGGAGTTCCTGGGGGACTACACATTCAAGATTCATTATGTGCCTAGAAAAGGCAATGCGGTTGCGGATGCGTTTAGTCACAGGACTCCCGCTCAGGCCAACTTGTTGTCGATACATGACGAGCATTTGATTCGGAATTTGGAGTCATTGGGGATCTCTTGTGTGGACAAGCGGACTAGTGTCGAAGCACAGTTGAACTGGACAGAGGTGAAGTATGATCTTGCTGATCGAATTCGGCAGGCTCTGAATTTGGATAGCAACATGAAGAAAATCATGGATGAGGCGTTGGATGGGTCCAATTCCCAATTTGGTGTTGTTGATGGACTGTTATGGAAGGACAGTCATCTGTGCATCCCAAACGTGGGTAAACTGCGGGAGGAATTGATGTACAAGGCTTATCATACCAAGTACTCGATTCACCCGGGTAGCACGAAGATGTATCGTTATATGAAAAAGTTGTTCTGGTGGCCAGGACTTAAGAAGGACGTAGTACCTTACGTAGCGAAGTGTCAAACGTGCACCTTGGTGAAGACGGAGTGCCAGAAGCCCGGAGGTTTCCTGAAGTCCTTGCCTATCTCGGAGTGGAAGTTCGATGATATTTTGATGGATTTTGTGCATGGTTTGCCAAGGTCGCAGAAGGGAAATGACGCCATCTGGGTGATCGTAGATCGACTGACGAAAGTGTCGCACTTCATTCTGAATAAGAAGGATGATTCGGTGGATAAACTGGCAAAAATCTATGTGGATAACATTGTTCGACTGCACGGTGTGCCCCACAGCATCGTGAGTGACCGAGATGGGCGGTTCATGTCCAATGACTGGAGGTTGGTGCAACAAATTGAAAGTGATGATAGATACTACTCTAGAGGGGGGGGGGTGAATAGAGTATTCAAAAATTAGAACACCTAACTCAACTCCCTTAGAGTTAATTTGTGGAAATAGTTTATAGATATTGATAACCCTATAGCCTAACACAAGGTGTAGTGCACAAAAGAGAGCTAACTGTAATTACAGTTAAGCTTGAAGTCCTATCACAGCAACTAGCAATCCTAGTTAATTCTACTCACAGCCACAGTATAATGAATTAAATAAACAGCACAGACGACACAAGGAATTTTATAGTGGTTCCCTCTAAATAGGTACGTCCACTCTTCTACCACCCTGGTAGGAATCCACTACAGGTTTTTGTTCAGGTGCCCTGCCACCAACTGATCTGCTTCAGGTAGATCAAGTAGACCCTTTTAGCTTTTGATCAGGAGCTCAATATCCAACACATGTTTTTGATCAGGTGCCCTGCCACCAATGGTTCACTTTTGAAGGGAGTAATAACCCTTTGTACAGGAGGTTGAGAGAGTTAAGGCTTCTTCTCTATTGTTAAACAAATTAGAGAAGCTAGTGGATTGCACAGAGCTAGATAGCTCTAAAGAATCAAGGCTCCCCCTGGCTTAAAGAATATCCAGGAAAGAGTCTTGTTTCAGGGTACAGGAACACTTCTGAACTAAGACAAAGAATTGTCTTGAAGTTCTGAAGGAGAAGCTTGAAGAAGATTCTTGAGTTGGAACAGGTGTTCTTCTTTAAACAGCTTCCTTTCTTCTTCTTCTTCTTCTTCTTCTAAAGGCCTCTGAGTGAAAGTCTTCCTGTAAGCAGGATGAACTCAGGATGAAGAAGAAATCAGAAGAGCTTTGAACTTCTCAGTTGAATATGAAATGCTGAGAGCTGTAGAACTTTCTTGCTTTCTCTCTTTTTCTCTATGCTGCTGAGTGTATATGATCTGGGTTCTGTATATCTGCTCTTCTTTCAAAAGAAGCTCTTTTTATATGAGCCTTTGCAACGGCTTTAATTTGAGTTTGAATCTTTGTCTTCTTCTAGCATCCGCAAACTGGGCTGCAAAAAGCATAAAGCAAAAAACAAAACTTACAGGCAGACATACTATAAGAGGATAAAGCTTTCTAAGAAGCTGCATAACCAATCAGATAAGAAGGGGCTAGAAAAAGGTCACATCAGAAAGAACTATTTACAGTCAGAAAAGACTTTCTGAGTCTAACAGCTATAAAGGACAGCCTGACAGATAAAGAAGAAAATACATTTCAACTAATAAGACAAAACACTTTGTCAGATAAAGATTGGCTCATGAATAAGGAATGGAGCAGAAATTGCATTGAAATAATATCACAACTTTACAAAAATAATATGCCAAATAAATATGAAATAAATCAGAAAATAAAAGAGGACAAAATTATTAAAGACATACAGCAAAACGTCGAACGATCCTCGGAGATCGTCGAACGAAGCACAGAGATCATCAACCTATCAGACAGATAGTCGAACGATACAGATAGTCGAACTACCAAAGAAGATAGTCGAACTACCACATCAGATAGTCGACCTATCAGAACAGATAGTCAAGCTATCAGATAGTCGACCTATCAAGACAGATAGTCAAACTATCAAACAAAACAGATAGTCGACCTATCAAACAGATAGTCGAACTATCAAAGAAAACAGATAGTCGACCTATCAAACAGATAGTCGAACTATCAAAGAAAACAGATAGTCGACCTATCAAACAGATAGTCAAACTATCAAAGAAAACAGATAGTCGACCTATCAAACAGATAGTCGAACTATCAGATAGTTGAACTATCCAAGCAGATAGTCGAACTATCAAACACAACAGATAGTCGACCTATCAAGACAGATAGTCGAACTATCAAGCAACACAGATAGTCGACCTATCAAACAGATAGTCGAACTATCAGATAGTTGAGCTATCCAAGCAGATAGTCGAACTATCAAACAAAGCAGATAGTCAACCTATCAAACAGATAGTCGAACTATCAAACGAAACAGATAGTCGACCTATCAAACAGATAGTCGAACTATCAAGAAATCTGTCTGGTCAAAAGAAGTCGAGCGGGGTTCGATGATCGGCGAGGCAGATTCCACAGAACGTCGAGCTAATAAGAGTTGAACTAACTTAGAGATAGACGATCTGCTGACAAACAAACGTCGAACAACTGATAGACGATCGTCGACCAGTCGATAGACGATAGTCGAGCGGCGTTCGACCATAGTCGAACAAAAAACAACTTAACCAAATTTACATCTGGAAAAGTGACCACTCTAAAACTGGAGCAAACTAACTAAACAACTAACCTTAGACCATAGATAAATCTTGGGTCAAGAGACAGAAGGAGAGGACTGAACTCAAATCCAAACTAGGGTACCAACAATCTCCCCCTATTTGAGTTAAGTCTCTCAACAACAAAAAACACAAAACTAATTACTGAAAATAAATAAAGTACATGAAGGGAAAAAATTTAAGCAGATAACATCAATCAATCAGATAAGTAAATAACTGTCAATCAATGAAATTTTAAGAAGCTTCAGAATTAGGTTTAGGTTCAGAAGAACTAGAAACAAAAGTAATCTTCCTAGAAGGATCTAGAGCTTCTTTCCTTGACAGCTTTAGGTCTTGCTCTCCAATGATTTTAGTTTCTGACGCCCTTGGGACAACTGCTTCAGGATGCTTTTCCATGTATTTTGAAGGGAACAAATACCTCAGGTCTAACCTGGAATTTATCAAGCTCCTTCATTTTGAATTTGGACATAGTGGTTAATCCTGCAGTGTCTTTGCCTTCAGCTTTAGCTTTCTTGATTTTGGCTGATCCAACAAGTTCAAGAAATCGAGCCATCCTGAAATCAGGATCAAGCTCTGGGCTTTCATACATATTTTCAGAGGTTGTATCAACAGGTTTCACAGCTTTAAATTTAATAGACATATCTAACAGACTTTCAGCTGGCTCTTTATCCTGAATAACTAGAGAAAAAGGAGGAGCAAACTCAGCAAATTTCTTGCTAGATTTTTCAGAGAAAATAATTCTTTTACATTTTGAAACAGCCTTCACTGCATGATCTGGCTTTAGAGAGGATGTGCTCTTGAATTCTTTGGAAGGAGGAGGAGAAAAAGTTGGTCTTTGATAAACCACCTCCTTCACTTGATCCTTTACATTAGCATCAAGTCTTTGATAGCCAGATTGTGTTCTACCTTGATATCCTTGAGAACTTTTCCTTTGAGATGACTGAGATGGGTTAAACCTGTCAGACTGAGCAGAAGGATTTGCAGATAGGTTTCCAGAGGCTCCTGCACCGGGAGGAGGAGGACCTCAAGGAGTCCATCTTGGGGCAGGACTGTCATACCTCTTTGACTTCTTCCTTAACTTCTGCTGATTCTTAGAAAATGCCATCCAGTGCTGGAATTCTTTAGATTTAGGATCAATGCCTTTCAAGATATAGTAGGGAACATCATTTTCAGGATTTGGAGGAGGATGAGCCATAGCTTTCCTTTTCTTCTTTGCAGATTTCTTTCTCTTGGAGTCCTCGAATTCATCAGAATCATCCTCATCCTCAGAATTTGAAGAAGGAGGATGATCATAAGGATCATACGCTTCAAGCACAGCTTTTTCTTTCTCTTTTAAGGCAGCTTTTTCTAACTCTTCTTCCATGGCATCCTGTGCCAGAAGAGTGTCTAAATCTAATCCAGGGGAATCATCCCAAACAATTGACTTTTCTATTTGAGTTTCTGAAACCTTTTCTTTTTCATCAGTAACTGTCATGGGGCCAGTTCTTCTTGCACTGCTAACTGAGCTGGCTGAGCAGCCTCAGGATCTTGAATAATTTGTTCTGGTTCAGGTTGAACTTCTGGAGCTGGTTGGTGATCAAGCTCTTGGACATCTAATACTTCTTCCATTATATCTGTAGTATTATGAACACAAAATTGCTAAATGACATTTTATCATTCCTTCTAGGTATTCCCATACTAGCATGTCAGTTATCAAGTCTAGAAAATGAGTAAAAGAGATACCTTCAGAATTTTCCTTTGAATGTCCTAACTCCCATAATTCATCTAGGAAGGAAGTAATGACTCCTTCTAGGTAGAGGGAAACAAGGGGAGTGGAGCATTCTTCTAGGCATACTTTGATAATAAACTCAGACTTCATTACAGCATCAGAAATATCTTTTTCAGACAATAAAGGAACTGATTCTTCTATCTCTTTTTCTGCATCTGCTTGAGGATCTGCTGGAAGGGAGGCCAAGGGCAGCTCAGAGGCATCTTCATAAAGCATCTCCCCCTGCCTGGTTTCAGTGGAAACTGAGACCATGCCCCTAGATGAAGAGGGCTCAGTAGATTTTGAGAGTGCTTGAATGGCAGCAGTCAAAGAAGAGATGGAGGATATAAGGGGAGCAATTGCCTCTTCAATCATGATTTTGATTGAAGGAGTAATTAACTCCAGGATGCTAGAGATGAAGGCTGGGGTGATTTCAAATGAAGGTGGGGGAATCACAGAAGATGGATGATCAGCAGGGATGGTGTATTCTTGATGAGATGGAGAGTGAACTGGAGAATGATGGGTAGATGCAAGAAGATCAACATGATCAGAATGAAGAATTGGAGACTGAGGAGGAGTGGAAAGCTCAGAAGCCAATAAATCAAAACTAGGATGAGATATCCTAGCAAGATGATGAGGGAGAGGGGATGCTGGTGGTGATGCATGGAGAATTGTGGAGGAATAAAGAAGATGAGATGCAAAGGATGGAACTTCAACTAAAGTAGATGGTGGCACTTCAGTGGAGGTTGAAGGTAATGCAGATGAGGTGGATGGAAGGGAGAGATTGGCTGAGCCTGCTTCTTGAAGGAGGGGAGTGACTGAAGCAGTCCTTGTGCTCTCAGATGCAACTGGAGCAACCCCTGCCGGAGCGGGCTTCAGGAAACTCCTTTTCCACTTGACAAACAGCGTTGGGTCCATCTTTTTGCTGGCATTTATTGAAGTAGAAACAGAGACCAACAGATGGGGATATTTCTCCTTTAGAAAAAATCCCAAGCACCCTACCTAGGGTGACTTCCTTCTTGCTATTCTTTTTCCTTATCAAATCAAACAAAACTCCTGCCCAGTTAATTTTCTTCTTGTTCACGATGGCACACATCAGGGCAAACTGTTGCCTCGTAATATTATCATGGGCAGAGTGCTTTCCCAGTAGCACTTTTCCGACGAGTTCAACAAGGAACTTAATCTTCAACGGAAAATTCACCTTTAGCAGCTTAGAAGGAATGTCGTCGGCATGTCCTAGTTCAGTCAGCATTCTCCCAAACTCAAGGGTATCTTGCTCATAATCTTCTTCCCCATTTAACAATCCAAAAATTTCAGTTAAAACGGCGGGAGTCAAAATTACCTCTTCTCCGCCTATTGTTCCGATCATAGAATCATCATTTGAAGACGAAGTAAATGCCCATTCTTTAATCTCGGGAATGTTTATCTTTATTCTTATTGACATGAGCTTTTCCAAACCTTGATCTTTGCATAAGTTGAGAATTTCCACTATAGCAGACTCGCAGCAGCTGAAGGAGTCGAAGTCCACGCTGAACCCAGCATTGAACTTTACTACGGACAGGAGGGCTGGAGCAATCGCCATCGAAGGGGTTGGAGAATATGAGAGAGAGACAGCGAAGGCGAAACGGCAGAAATCGCGAGACAGGGAGCAAGCAGAAAGACGGAATGCGAGAAGACGCTCTCCGTCGACGATAAAAAGAACGATCTCTTAACGTAGGTCAACCATCGGTTTTATATTAAAACAGCAATAGTCGATCTATTTTAAAAGATACTGGAGACGATGGTCGAACGGACATTCGACGATCTTTCCTGAAGCAGAATAGTCGATCAATCGTTCGACTATTTCTATATTCATAAACAACAAGCTGTCGTCAACCATAGATCGACGATAAGCTCGACCTGTTCGACGATCTTCGAACGTCGATCGACGATCTTCAAGCAGATAAGCCATCATCAACCATAGGTCGATGATAGGCTCCATCCGATCGACTATCTTCGAACGTCGTTCGACGAGCTTCAAACAGGTTTCAACAAAGGCAGACGTCACACTTAGTCTTTTCCATTGATCATGCCTAGTTGAACCAAAAAGAACAGATGCTTCTGTTCATCTAAGGGCTTGGTGAAAATATCACCTCTCTGAAGGTCAGTGGATATGAACTCAAGGCTGATCTTGTTCTTTTCCACACAATCTCTCAGAAAATGGTGTCTAATCTCAATGTGCTTGGTTCTAGAGTGGTGCACAGGATTTTGTGCAATTGAGATAGCACTGGTACTATCACACATGATTTTTGTGTTCTTGTGTGTGTACCCATAATCCAAAAGCTGGTTTTGAATCCACAGGATCTGTGAACAACAACTAGCAGCTGCTATATATTCAGCCTCTACAGTTAAAGTTGAGACAGAAGCCTGCTTCTTACAGAACCAAGAGACCAATCTCTCTCCCAGGAACTGACAAGTTCCTAAGGTACTTTTTTTGTCAACTCTACAACCAGCATAATCAGAATCAGAGTATCCAATTAATTCAAATTCTGATTCAGCTGGGTACCATAGCCCTAGATTTGGACATCCCTTCAGGTATCTCAAGATTCTCTTGAGAAGAATCAGATGAGATTCCTTGGGGTTGACCTGGAATCTAGCACACAGGCATGTAGCAAATATTATATCTGGCCTACTTGCAGTTAAATACAATAGGGAACCAACAATGGCCCTATAATTCTTTTGATCAACAGGCTTTCCCTGATCATCAGAATCTATAACTACATTAGTAGCCATAGGTGTATGCATTGCTGAAGCATCAGCCATCCCAAACTTCTTTACCAATTCCTTGGCATATTTGGATTGGGAGATGAAGATGCCATCAACATCTTGCTTTACTTGGAGACCAAGAAAGTAAGACAGCTCACCCATACTACTCATCTTAAACTTGGAATGCATCAAGTCAGAGAACTTTTTGCACAGTTTGGGATCAGTGGAACCAAAAATAATGTCATCCACATACACTTGAACTAACAGGATTGTGTCCTTGTGGTGCTTGACAAAAAGGGTTCTATCAACTACTCCCCTAACAAAGTTGTGCTCTAACAGGAAACTAGCTAGAGTCTCATACCAGGCTCTGGGTGCTTGTTTGAGTCCATAAAGAGCTTTTTGCAACTTGAAAACATGTGAGGGTTGAGTTGAAGAAACAAACCCAGGTGGTTGTTCAACAAATACCTCTTCCTTTAGCTCACCATTTAGAAAGACACTTTTGATATCCATCTGAAAGACTTTAAACTTCATATAGGCTGCATAGGCTAGAAAGATCCTTATTTCCTCTAGCCTTGCAACAGGAGCAAAGGTTTGGTCATAATCTATACCTTCCTCCTGTCTGTAGCCCTGAGCTACAAGCCTAGCTTTGTTCCTTACAATGATTCCATTTGCATCCAACTTATTTCTAAACACCCACTTGGTGCCTATGATCAGTTGGCATTTAGGTCTTGGAACCAAAGTCCATACTTTACATCTTTCAAACTGATTGAGTTCCTCTTACATAGCAATGATCCAGTGGGGATCTAGCTCAGTATCTTTAATGGTGAGGGGCTCAATCTGTGAAAGGAAACAAGCATGCATCACATCCTGTCTTAATTGATGTCTTGTTTGAACACCAGCTGATATGTCTCCTATCACTTGAGATGTAGGATGATCTCTAAGTGTGACAACATCAGCAGGTGGGATGTGATCTTCAGCAATAGTTGGGATTAATTCCTCAGGAGGAATTTGATCTACTATTGGTGGAACAACAACAGCTTCTGCAAGGTCTTCATCACTGTCTGATTCAGTGATATGAAGAGTTGATAGATGGAGAATCTCTTGAGTAACATCTTTACAAGATTCTAGTACCTGCAATGAACTAGAGGAAGGGGAAGTTTCCTTCTCCTTGTAAAACATCTGAGATTCATCAAAAGACACATGCACAGATTCCTCAATTTTAGAAGATGATTTATTAAATACCCTATAAGCTTTGCTTACTTGGGAGTATCCAAGAAAAATTCCCATTGAAGCTTTTGCTTCAAACTTTCTAAGGTATTCTTTATTATTGTTATGAATGTAAAGTACACAGCCAAATACTCTAAAATAATTTATTTTAGGTTTCTTTCCTTTAAGCAACTCATAAGGAGTTTTACACTTAAGCTTGTGTATAAGACTTCTGTTCAGCACATAATTAGCTGTGCTAACAGCTTCTGCCCAATAGGAAAGAGGCATGTTAGCATCTGCCAATAATGTACCAGCAGCTTCAATCAGGGTTCGATTCTTTCTTTCAACTACCCCATTTTGTTGGGGAGTTCTAGGAGCTGAGAAGCTATGTTTGATACCTTCTCTCTTGCAGAATTCTTGCATGAGAAGAGAGTCAAACTCAGTACCATGATCACTTCTGATCAAGGCCACATGAGTAGAGTACTCAGTCTGCACACATAATAGAAAATCTATAAGGGCTTTGAAGTTATCAGCCTTAGTTCTCAAAAAGAACACCCAAGTGAACCTAGAGAAGTCATCTACAATTATTAAAGTGTAATACTTCCCTCCTAGACTCTATACATTTATTGGGCCAAAAAGGTCCAAATGTAATAAATACAGGATTCTAGGTGAATCACTTTTATTTACTGACTTAAATGAATTCTTGGTTTGCTTGCCTAATTGACAAGCCTTGCATAGGCTCTCCTTCTTGTAGGGGCAAGAAGGTAAACCTCTAACAAGGTTGTATTTAGATAACCTAGATATGTTCTTGAGGTTAACATGGCTAAGCCTTTTATGCCATAAAGTGTTGTTATTAGTTACTTCATTAAATAAGCAGATTTCAGAATGGGTTGAATTGAAATCTACTAAATAAATATTACCTTGTCTAATGCCTACTAACACAACATTACTATTTAAAGTAATATTACAAAGAGTGTTAGTGAATGATACCTGGTATCCTGCATCACATAACTGACTTACTGAGATAAGGTTATGCTTCAGTCCAGTTACATATGCAACCCTTTTGAAAGTTACTGCTCCAATGGTAATCCTACCATATCCTTCAGTTTGACCACAGCTAGAATCCCCAAAGATCACCTTTGGTCCAAGCTTGGCCTTGAACTTTGACAGATTTTCTCTATTCCCTGTCATATGTTTGGAGCAACCACTATCCAAATACCACTTGTCCTGAGTGATAGGATAGGTCTTCACCTGTAGTGAGTTAAGTTAAACATTGTGGACCCAGGTAACCTTGGGTCCATTATTCTTTACATAATGAAAACTTGAAATGAAAGAATAAGCAGGTTGAGGTTTATAACCTAAAGGGTAAGATCTCCTAGGTGGGATGCTCTATGCAGTTAATGGGTCCACAAACCTAGGGTTTCTATTCATATTTAGGTTTCTAGGGTTCTGATTATAATTTTGAAATTCATGTTGAAAACATCGATCGGCGTTCGACGATGGATGCGCAGATCGTCGAGCTTCGTTCGACCACTGAGCATGCGATCGTCGAGCAGCGTTCGATGCTTTTTATATTTCCTTAAACTTTTGTTTTCTTTTCTCTCTCTTAGCTTTATTTAAGGCTTGATTAACTTGTCTTACTTGCTCAGTGTTCTTTATCCCATCAGCTGAGATAAAGTTTACTGGAGTTGAAAGATGATTTTTAAGGATAATTGGGGGTTCACATTATGAAGCTCCTAAGCCTAATTTGTTATTGCCTGACCTAGTGTTAGACATGCTGGTTATTTCAAGCAACTTAAGGCTTCTACCATTCAGAGACTCTTCTAACCTTTTTGACTTAGCTAATTCATTCTTAAGGAATTTTATTTCTTCACTAGAATTAGTGAGTTCTGTTGTTAACCTAATGTTTTCATTAGAGATAAATTCAGATTCAGCAAGTTTATTTCTAAGGTCCTTAATTTCCTTTTCAGAACTAATTAAATCTAAACACAAAGATTTAAAATCTAATTTAAATTCAACAGATGTAAAATCGTAAGAAGACAATACCTCATCTTCTGTTGGTATTTCTTCATCAGAATCTGAACTCTCTGCAGCTTAGTGATTGTTGCAGGCATCAATTGCCATCAGGCAAACTTCCTTTGCCTTCTTTTCTTTCTCATCCTCACTGGAGCTTGAGGAGGAAGATTCCTCATCAGAATTGCTCCAAGTTTCAGCAATGAAACCTCTCTCCTTCTTTTTGTTTTTGTAGGAGGAGGGCTTGGAATGCTTCCTGTGCTGTTCTTTTTCCTTCCTCTTCTCTTTATTCTTTTCCTCTAGACACTCTGGTAGAATATGTCCAGGCTTCCTGCAACCATAGCAAATTATTTCTTTAGCAGGAGAACGATCATACCTTGGTTTATCTTCATATCGTGAATATTTCTTCCTGAAGTCTTTTCTTCCCATCTTGAGAAACCTCTTGGCAAAGAGTGTCATTAGTTCCTCATTGGATTGGCTTCCTTCAGAAGCTTCAGCAGTTTTGAGAGCAAGAGATTGCTCTTTTCTTATTGGAGTTGGAGTCTTTGCTTCAGCCTCAACTTCCCTGGTCTTCAGCACTTGCTCAAAAGACTTGAGCTTGCCAAGGAGAGCTTCTGTTGAGATTTCATTTGTACTTCTGGCCTCCTTGATAGGCCAGATCCTCAGATCCCATGTGCTAGGGAAGCACATAAGAATCTTATCATTGACCTCTGTCAATGATATATCCTTGTCAAGAGTCCTCAGCTCATTGATGATTGAGCTGAGCTGGGTGTACATTGCTTCAACTGATTCAGCATCAGTTTTCTTGAAGTTTTCATACTAGGAGATAAGGTTGGACCTTCTGTCCTTCCTTTCATCAGCTGAACCATCTACAATCTGGTTCAGTGTATCCCACATTGCTTTTACTGAGGAGCAGTCAGCAACTTTCTGGAATACTTCATCAGACATTGTCTAAGCCAGAATATTCATTGCTTTGGCATCTGCTATCTTTGCCTTTTTGTATTCATCATTGTAATCTGGAGGAGACACTGTACTCATATCAGTTGATGATGAAGCAGTAGCTGCAGCAGGTGCTCTTAGTGGTCCTGTCAAAATAGAAGCAAAAATACTCTCATCAATAGAGTTCATATATAACTTAATCCTTGCCTTCCAGATGCTAAACTTAGCTAAGTTGCATGTTGGAGGTCTGGTGCTTGAGTAATCCTTGGACTGGGCCATGAAGTGAATATCTATAAGCTTGGTATCTATCAGGATCTTGTGACTTAGGTGTTAGCCTATACAGTCAGTCAACCTCCCTCTGATACCAATTGAAAGTGATGATAGATACTACTCTAGAGGGGGGGTGAATAGAGTATTCAAAAATTAGAACACCTAACTCAACTCTCTTAGAGTTAATTTGCGGAATTAGTTTATAGATATTGATAACCCTATAGCCTAACACAAGATGTAGTGCACAAGAGAGAGCTAACTGTAATTATAGTTAAGCTTGAAGTCCTATCACAGCAACTAGCAATCCTAGTTAATTCTACTCACAGCCACAGTACAATGAATTAAATAAACAGCACAGACGACACAAGGAATTTTATAGTGGTTCCCTCTAAATAGGTACGTCCACTCTTCTACCACCCTGGTAGGAATCCACTACAGGTTTTTGTTCAGGTGCCCTGCCACCAACTGATCTGCTTCAGGTAGATCAAGTAGACCCTTTGAGCTTTTGATCAGGAGCTCAATATCCAACACAGGTTTTTGATCAGGTGCCCTGCCACCAATGGTTCACTTTTGAAGGGAGAAATAACCCTTTGTACAGGAGGTTGAAAGAGTTAAGGCTTCTTCTTTATTATTAAACAAATTAGAGAAGCTAGTGGATTGCACAGAGCTAGATAGCTCTAAAGAATCAAGGCTCCCCCTGGCTTAAAGAATATCCAGGAAAGAGTCTTGCTTCAGGTTGCAGGAACACTTCTGAACTAAGACAAAGAATTGTCTTGAAGTTCTGAAGGAGAAGCTTGAAGAAGATTCTTGAGTTGGAACAGGTGTTCTTCTTCAAACAGCTTCCTTTCTTCTTCTTCTTCTTTTAAAGGCCTCTGAGTGAAAGTCTTCCTGTAAGCAGGATGAACTCAGGATGAAGAAGAAATCAAAAGAGCTTTGAACTTCTCAGTTGAATATGAAATGCTGAGAGCTGTAGAACTTTCTTGCTTTCTCTCTTTTTCTCTATGCTGCTGAGTGTATATGATCTGGATTCTGTATATCTGCTCTTCTTTCAAAAGAAGATCTTTTTATATGAGCCTTTGCAACGGCTTTAATTTGAGTTTGAATCTTTGTCTTCTTCTGGCATCAGCAAACTGGGCTGCAAAAAGCATAAAGCAAAAAACAAAACCTGCAGGCAGACATACTATAAGAGGATAAAGCTTTCTAAGAAGCTGCATAACCAATCAGATAAGAAGGAGCTAGAAAAAGGTCACATCAGAAAGAACTATTTACAGCCAGAAAAGACTTTCTGAGTCTAACGGCTATAAAGGACAGCCTGACAGATAAAGCAGAAAATACATTTCAACTAATAAGACAAAACACTTTGTCAGATAAAGATTGGCTCATGCATAAGGAATGGAGCAGAAATTACATGGAAATAATATCACAACTTTACAGAAATAATATGCCAAATAAATATGAAATGAATCATAAAATAGAAGAGGACAAAATTATTAAAGACATACAGCAAAACGTCGAACAACCCTCGGAGATCGTCGAACGAAGCACAGAGATCGTCGACCTATCAGACAGATAGTCGAACGATACAGATAGTCGAACTACCACAGCAGATAGTCGACCTATCAGAACAGATTGTCGAGCTATCAGATAGTTGACCTATCAAGATAGATAGTCGAACTATCAAACAAAACAGATAGTCGACCTATCAAACAGATAGTCGAACTATCAAAGAAAACAGATAGTCGACCTATCAAACAGATAGTCGAACTATCAAAGAAAACAGATAGTCGACCTATCAAATAGATAGTCGAACTATCAAAGAAAACAGATAGTCGACCTATCAAACAGATAGTCGAACTATCAGATAGTTGAACTATCCAAGCAGATAGTCGAACTATCAAACACAATAGATAGTCGACCTATCAAGACAGATAGTCGAACTATCAAGCAACACAGATAGTCGACCTATCAAACAGATGGTCGAACAATCAGATAGTTGAGCTATCCAAGCAGATAGGCGAACTATCAAACAAAGCAGATAGTCAACCTATCAAACAGATAGTCGAACTATCAAACGAAACAGATAGTCGACCTATCAAACAGATAGTCGAACTATCAAGAAATCTGTCTGGTCAAAAGAAGTCGAGCGGGGTTCGACGATCGGCGAGGCAGATTCCACAGAACGTCGAGCTAACAAGAGTTGAACTAACTCAGAGATAGACGATCTGCTGACAGACAAACGTCGAACAACTGATAGACGATCGTCGACCAGTCGATAGACGATAGTCGAGCGGCGTTCGACCATAGTCGAACAAAAAACAACTTAACCAAATTTACATCTGGAAAAGTGACAACTCTAAAACTGGAGCAAACTAACTAAACAACTAACCTTTGACCATAGATAAATCTTGGGTCAAGAGACAGAAGGAGAGGACTGAACTCAAATCCAAACTAGGGTACCAACACAAATGTTGGGGACCAAGCTGAGTTTCAGCACGACCTTTCATCCACAGAAGGATGATCAGACCGAGAGGGTCAACATGACGATGGAGGACATGCTTCGCATGCGCGTCTTTGATTTCGGGAAGCAGTGGAAGATCACCTGTATTTTTTGGAGTTTGCTTACAACAATCGCTACCAAGCGAGCATTCAAATGGCGCCCTTCGAGGCCCTATATGGTAGAAAATGTCGCACGCCGTTGCCATGGTTGGAAACGGGTGAGTCGAGGCTGTACAAACGACAAGAGGTGGAAGACGCAACTTCGTTGGTATGAACTATACGAGAACGATTGTTGATCGCTCAGGACAGGTAGGATAAATACTATAATGCCAATCATCGGAATGTTGAGTTCGCTGCTGGCGACTAGGTATATTTTAAGATTAAGCCGTTCAAGGGTGTCTCACGGGTACGACGCTTGAAGAAGCTGATCCCGGGGTACCTTGGACCGTTTGAGATCCTGGAGCGATTTGGTGAAGAAGCTTATCGACTGAAACTTTCAGTGGAACTGAGTGGTCTACACGACATATTCCACATATCGGTATTACAGAAGACGGTGCAAGAGCTTTCGCAAGTGATTGCGATCGATCAGGTACCGATTGATAATGGGTTGACGACGAAGGTCAAACCCGTTCGCATTGAGGACTCTGATGTCAAGCGACTTCGTAACAAGGACATCAGGATGGTCAAAGTCCGTTGGGACCACTACGGTTGGGAGGAGCTCTCGTGGGAGCGAGAGCAGACCATGCTAGAGGAGCACCCAGTGTTATTCCACTCAGGTACCGTTTAAATTTTGTGTATCTCTTCCGTTCTGTAATTTCAGGATGAAATTCTTTTAAGAGGGAGAGAATTGTAACGCCCCTAAACTCAAAAGAGAAACGAGCAGCGCGTTAAGGCCAAGTTAGAGTCTGTTAAGGGTCACACGGCCTGGGACACGGGCGTGTCCAGGGCCGTGTCGTTCTCGGGTGCGATGATTGTTTGCGTGGTCGACGAAATGCACTCGACGGTCCATGGAGGTCGGGAACACGGCCTGAGATACGGGCGTGTCCAGGGCCGTGTCCTGCTCGGGATGTTAGTCGGGCTGTGTCGAGAGAGTTACACGGCCTGGGACACGGGCATGTCCCAGGGCGTGTATGGCACGCGGCCTGTGACACGGGCGTGTCACATGGCCGTGTCTTGTTCGGGATGCAACGGTTTCAGCGTCGATTGAGGCACACAACCCATGACATGGGCGTGTTCATGGTTGACACGGGCGTGTCCCAAGCCGTGTCGCAGGCCGTGTCCTGTTCTGTATTTTTTGGTTCACGGCGAGTGTGGAACACGGCCTTGGACACGGAAGTGGTCACCCAGATCTGGGGCCGCCCAGATCTGGGCGGCCAAATGGAGTGGGGCATCATATGGTCGCCCGCCCCTGGACAGGATATGACCGCCCAGATCTAGGCAACCAAAGGGGGCGGGCGGCCATATGGTCGCCCGCCGTTGGCGGGAGAGGGCCGCCCAACCATGGGCGGCCACTTGGCCGCCAAAGGGGTGGGGTGGTCATACCCAAACGGCCGGCCGTCCCTGGTAGGACAGAAGCCGCCCCCTTCGGGGGCGGAGGCCGAACGAATTGCGACGATCACTCCACGGGCGGTGTTGGCGCCGGCTGCCGCAGCAAAGGCGGCGATGGCGAGGATAACAACGGCGGTTACACCTCGAGCTCGGACTGTTATGCCTTTTGCGGAATCTACGGGTTCCGTCGAACCGGCTCGGGGAAACCCATCAAACATATTGGATGAAAATTGTCAAAACAAACAGAGCCTTATGTGATGAGTTTATATGCTCCCTTATTCATGTCTGTGTTGCTTGACTAGATTCAATGTTGATGTCCAACATTAGTAGTTGTGAGTTCTTCATTTTGTGTTTCTAAATTTTTGATGGATGCTTGCCATTTTGAAGTCTAGACTCAGGCAACATTTGGCGTGGCGGTGGCGATCGTGAACACTTACGAATGGTCATTTGTGAATGTCTATCTCACTTAAGGAAATCATCCACTTTTATGTTAAAAATTAGTTTTCTTTTTTGATGAGGGACATAATCATTGTCACGCCAATTCGCCAAACATGCATTCTATGACAGTGACATTTTGTCCAAACTCGTCAAAGTAAAAAAAACAACTGCCTCAAACGAAGCCTCCGTTAAACTTATAATCTTCATTATTCTTTTAATTCTACTTCTTTTCTTGCATAAGAACTTGGGTGATTGACCAGGCTTAAAGTTGTTATTTCATGAAAAATTTGAATGATTTCTTTGCTGTAGATTATAATTTCTTTGCTGTAGATTATATGTGTAGCAATATAGGGGTATTCTATCTATTAAAATTAACAAAATTAATTCGTTCAATAATAACAAAAAATATTGCACGTTTGATGCTTCTGAATCCTCCACAAAAATCACAAATGATATAGGCTCTGTCTGAGGGGACTTATTTTCACCGGTCAAGCGGTTACGACCGCATGAACCGGACCTTAATTAAGGTCCGGTTCATGCGGTCGAAACCGCTTGACCGGTGAAAATAAGTCCCTCCAAACGGAGCCATAATATGCATGTGGACATTCTTACGTACATTCTATGTTCTTATTTTCTGCCTAAGGCTTCGTTTGGCATGACTTATTTGCTTTGATGAGTTTGATCAAAAATGTCATTAGCATAGAATCTATGTTTGGCAAGACAAAAGATTACGACTACTACCAAGAAAATAAATTAGTTTTGACCATAAAATACATAATTTTTCTTGGTGAGGTTGGACTTCATAAATGAAGGTTCATGACCATCGCGTTCACGGCTGATAAATTCATTCATAGCTTTCATTAATACATAACTGAACTGATCGTTTGTTTCTATAGGTTTACCGGTGGAATGCAGATCATCAAAATTGATTCAGTAAAGGACTCATAAAAAAATGTGTTTTCCAAGGTTTATGAACCTTAGAAAACACATTACATTAATTTCTTTATTGAATGCAGGAGGGACAATACCTCCCCAACTCATAGGCCTTCTTTAAGTTCTTCAAAATGATGCCTGCTGAGAGATTTAGTGAAGATGTCGGGGAGCTGGTTTTTGGTAGGGCAGTGCTCGAGCATTGCAATCCCTCGCTCCAACTTCTCCCTTTTCAAATGATAATTGATTTCAATATGCTTATTTCGGTTATGGGAAACATGGTTTTTGGACAAGGTTATCACCGAGGTGTTGCCGCACTTTAGAAGTATTGCCTCCTTTTCATCAGTAAATTCTTCAATCATTCGTTGCAGCCAGATCCCTTTTAACTTTGCAGAGTATATGGCCATGTATTCAGCCTCAGTTGTTGATAGAGTGATTGTCTGTTGTTTCCTTGATCTCCACGGGATGGGATTTGAGTCATAGAAGAAAATGTATCACTCTGTCCTTCTATTATTGGGAGAACCTCCCCAATCAGAATTGCAGTAGCTTGTGAGACTTGTGTCGAAATCCTTGACGAAGAGATTGTCATGGGTCAAGGTCCCTTTCACATACCTTAGAACACGCTTTATGGCTTTCATGTATTTCTTGGTTGGTGAGCTTACAAAGTGTGATATCATATTTACAAAGTGCTCTAGGTCAGGTCTGGAATTTGTGAGTTATATGAGAGATCCAATTAAACTTTTATAAACTCATTAATCTGCCCTCTCATGTCCTTCCTTATACTTGTTGAGCTTCAGAATCTCACGCATGGGTGTGAGACTAGGTTTGCATTCAAATATTTTCAACTTCTTTAGCAATTCTGTTGCACACAACTCTTGGGCGAGAAAGAACGAGACTGATAGACCTTTCATCTACATGCCAAGAAACACATTTAGGTGACCATGATTGGTCATTTCATACCTTCTCTTCATATTCTCTTTGAATTAATTGATGGTGTTGGTAGATCCTTCGGTGATAAGGAGGTCGTCGAAATTGAGGCAGACAATGAGTTTTCGATTATCTGGTTCATGTTTGATGAAAAGTGATGGCTCACGTTGGCATACAATTAATCCTTCCTCATTGAAATAAGCTATGATGTAGGAATGTAATGCCTGGGGATCCTGTTTAAGCCCATACAAGGATTTATTAAGCTTGTAGACATAGTTCCCTTTTCCTTCCTTCTGATATCCTTCAAGTCGCTCAACATAGACTTCCTTCTCTAATTCTTCATTCAAAAAAAGTAGAATTTATGTCAAGCTCGTAAATTCGATGGTTGTTGTTGGCTACTATGGCAAGGATGAGTCTAATTGAATTATTGAACCTGGAAACCTGGGTTCAAGAGGAGTTCGGACAAACTATGTATATATCCCGACTTTTATTGGGTCACTAAGACCCTAGATGACCCAATAAAAGTAACCTGGTCACTGTAGAGTACCATAAAAGCTAGGGGATAACCTAAAGTGGTATATTGAGCATATGTGCTCTGAATTGAGTTTCGTCAGCTGCATTGGACTCGTATAGTCAATATAAGATCAACGAAATTCATTTCTTTCTGATTCGAGGTCATTCAAAGAATATGACCATTTTGAGTTTCGTAGCGCGTCACGACGATGCCGATTTTGTATATTGGAATGCATGCTCCGAATTGAGTTCTATCAGTTTCATTAGAATCGTATAGCCAATACAAGTGCGGTGGAACTTATTTCGTACTAATTCGAGGTCATTCGGAGAATATAACCATTTTGAATATCATAGCATGTCACGACGATGCTAATTTTGTATATTGAATATACATGCTCCAAATTGAGACCATCAGTTGTATTAGACTGGTGGATTCAGTACGAGTGCAACCCAACTCATTTTGTTTAGAGGTCATTTGGAGAAAGTGATCATTTTGAGTAACGTAGAGTGTCACAATCGAACATACATTTTCTGAATTGAGTTATGTCAGTTACATTGGACTAGTATTGTAAATATGAGTACATCAAAACTCATTTCTTTCTGATCCAATGTAATTTGGAGAAATTAATCATTTTGAGTATCGTTGCGTTGCAGAGACTGACCCTCAGAATCTCTTTGGAATGCTTATGTCCTATGAACTCCAAATAAATTCAAGAAAATTTGAAGAAGAGAAAAGTCGGTCCTCATCCAAGGAGAAGTCTGTCGCTCTAAAGGCAGACATCTCAAGGAATTCAAAAGCTGCATCTCCTGCTCCCGCACAGGAAGAGAGTGAAGAAGAAGCATCAGAACCAATTACCTCGGGCTCAAAGCTATCTGAAGGAGAGTTTTCTCTTCTTTCAAGACAGTTCAAGAAGTTCTTGAACAAGAAGAAACAGTGGAGAGGCAAAGATGACTCGTCGAGAAGATCACGTCATGATGGTGATCGTCACAAGAAAGGCTCAAGTAGCCAATACAGGTATTACTCTAAACCGAACAAACATATTTCTTCTAACATTGTTTGTTATTGTTGCAATACGCCAAGACACGTCATAGTTGATTGTTTAACGACCCTGGCCCATTTAGACCAGGCGCCGCCCGGCCCACCACGGCCCTTTAGATCGGGTGGTACAGCCGGAATCTACAAGGCCTGCAGGCCGTACACCCCAAAGCATCTCGCGCCTATTTATCGGCCGCCCGCATTGTTGCCAAGGGGTTTCGAACCCAAGACCATGATAAGGAGCCTTTAATACCGCTCCTCATCACCAACTGAGCGGTATTAAAGGCTCCTTATCAAGGTCTTGGGTTCGAAACCCCTTGGCAACAATGTGGGCGGCCGATAAACAGGCGCGAGATGCTTTGGGGTGTACGGCCTGCAGGCCTTGTAGATTCCGGTTGTACCACCCGCTCTAAAGGGCCGTGGTTGGCCGGGCGGCGCCTGGTCTAAATGGTCCAGGGTCGTTACAGATTGCCCTCACAAGAAGGAGGGTGGAAGAAGAGAGGAGAAGAAATCTTCTTACAACAAGAAGAAAACTGAAAGAAGCCTGGTAGCCAAGAAGGCCAAGACCCTCGGCGACACAGACTCATCTGAGTCTAGTGATGATAAGGAAGCCTACATTGGGCTCATGGCACATACAGATGAAGAGGAATAACCCTATATCACTAGGAAGGTAAACTCGCATACCCCTCTCTCAGAATCAGATGCTTCTGACCATGATTATGAGGACTGTTCGTCTAAGAATGAATCTGAACTCATGACTCAATACAAAGAGTTAATCAAGGTTTAATGTCAAAGAGTCGCAAGAACTCAAGCCAAGGAGATTAAATCTCTTAAGGTTGAGGAGAGCACTCTGAGGGAGGAAGTCGCAAAGATGGACTCACTCAGAGAGGAAGCTCATATAGCAATCGAAGTATACAAAAAGGCTCTCGAGCACCTAAAGCTGAGAGAGCAAATCATCAAGGAGTTGGAAGAACAACTTGCCGCTGAAAAGAAACTTGTTGAAAGTTTCTCCAAGCCAAAGACAATCCTTCCACTTGTTGTTGAGTTCCCTGCTCAGTCTAAAGGAGCTGGCTTAGGCCATATGGCTGCCCCTAGTAAATCTTCTAGGAGAAATAAAGCCCAAAGGAAAAATAAGGTTGCCAAGAAATCTCTAGACAAGGAGAAGGGGAAAGCTCCTCAAGACCAAACTTCTTTTAAAAAGGTTTTCTTTCCAAAAAAATGAGTTTCATCTTGATTCGCCCTACGGTCACTTTGCTAGGCCTACTTATGTAGAGCCCAAGTCTCGGTACCAAGGATGGACACTTTGCTACGGCCCTTATAGTCATGTTCATAACATCAAGAAAGCTCCAAAAGTTAAACCCGTTGTGGAAAAGCCTAGTAAGGAGAAGAAGTCATGTAAGTTTCATCACCACAAAGCTTCTACCTCCAAATCTGTTTCCCCTGCTAGACCACATCCTCAAAAAGCCAAGTAGGAGAACTTTAGGCAAAGACACAACAAGTTTGATTGTTGGTGTTGTGGAAAAGTTGGTCACTTTGTTATTGATTATTGGTTTAACCCTAGATATTATGTAGCTCCTCAAGTTAATAATGTGAGAAAGATCACTCACAATGTTAACACACGTAGTGGGAGTATGCTAACTAGAGACCAATGAACCAAACAAGTTTGGGTTCCTAAGGCAACTTGATTCTACTTTTGCAGGAATGTACAAAGGCCACCAAAAATCCTATCTGGTATTGTGGCAGTGGATGCTCTTGGCATATGACTGGGACTAAAAGCCTATTCCAGAATTATTCTCCAGTCATGAACGGGCCAAAGGTCATCTTTGGAGGTTCTGACCGAGGAATTACAAAAGGCTACGATATGATTACTAATGGTAATGAATCCTTCTCAGATGTGGCTTATGTTGAAGGATTGGAACACAATCTTATAAGCATAAACTAGCTCTATGACAAAGGATACGTAGTAGAATTTCATGCAGACAAGTGTTTGATAAAATCGATCGATAACTTAGAAACGATTCTATCAGGCACTCGTAGTAGAAATATATTTTACTTAAATTTTATTTGCATAGAGTCTTCTACACCAGTGTGCTTTTTAGAAAAAGATAGTGTGTCTCTTGGTGACCAATGGCACACGAGATTAGAACATATAAATTACAATACTATTAATAAATTGTTTTCTTTTAATTTAGTACATGATGCACCCAACGTTAAGTGCATTAAAGATAGACCTTATCACGCATATTTAAAAGGCAAGCAAATAAGGGCTACTTTTAAAAGCAGCAGTGGCAAAGATTCTAATTGGTGTTTGCATCTACTTCATATGGACTTGTTCGGTCCACTGCAAATTAGAAGCTTGGGAGATAAGGATTATACATTGGTTATTGTTGATGATTACTCTCGCTTTGCGTGGGTGTTCTTTCTAAAACATAAGTCAGATACTTTTGGTATCTTTACTAATTTTGTCAGGCAGTTCAGAATGAATACAGCTGCTCCGTTGTCAAAATCAGAAGTGACAATGGAATAAAGTTCAAATTTGGGGTCATGACAGAATTCTGTGAAAACTTAGGTATCTTTCATGAGTTTTCCTCTCCTCGTACCCCTCAACAGAACGGAGTCGCTGAGAGAAGGAATAGAATACACATAGAGGCTTGCAGGACTATGTTGAGTGATGCCTCACTACCGGAATATTTCTGGGCTAAAGCCGTCAACATTACATACTACGTGCAAAATCGAGCACTCATAAACAAGAACCATAATAATACACCTTACGAACTACTAAAGGGTAGGAAACTGACTACTATATATTTTAAAATCTTTGATAGTAAATGCTTCGTACTTAACAATGGAAAGTATCACATTACTAAATTCAGTGAAAAGAGTTTTGAAGGTATTTTCGTAGGTTATAGTAGCCATAGTAAGGCATATATGATTTTCAATAAGAAAACCCTGGTTGTAAAAGAATATATCAATGTTGTATTTGATGAGACGAGCTTGCTGCAAGGCAACTCTTCTAGTGTGTTTATTGAAGATGCAGGTTCAAGACTAAAGGAATTAAACTTGGATGAGCCGACTGAAGAAAAAGCTCAAAAGTTCATCAAGATCATCACTCCAACCCCAATTGGAGAGGATGATCACCATGATGAAAATGTCATCCAAGTTGATGAAGTCACTCCAGTGATAGAGGAAGATCCGGATGAAAGAACCCTAGAGCTCAGACACTTGAAGGATCACTCAATTGATCAAATCATAGGAAATCCTCGGGATGGCGTCAGAACTCATAGAGGTACAACTAATGAAAATCTATATTTAAGTTTCCACTCGCAGTTTGAACCAAAGAAGTTTGAGGAAGCAAACTCAGACGCATCTTTGATAATGACAATGGAAGAAGAACTGAATCAATTCAAGCATTGCCAAGTCTGGAAGTTTGTTCTAAGACCCAAAGGTAAGAATGTTATCGGAACAAAGTGGGTCTATAGGCACAAGATGGACGAAGATGGAACAATCATAAAGAATAAAGCCAGACTCATCTCCAAGGGATACAGACAAGAAGAAGGAATCAACTTCGATCAGACATATGCTCCAGTAGCAAGGCTGGAGGCAATCAGGTTATTCCTAGCATATGTAGCACTTAAGGGTTTCACTGTCTATCAGATGGACGTGAAGTCGTCTTTCCTTAATGGTGACATAAAGGAATAAGTGTATGTGGAACAACCTCCAGGTTTCATTTATTCTAACCATTCTGAGCACATTTATCTTTTATTTAAAGCTTTATATGGTTTGAAACAAACTCCTCGAGCTTGGTATGAGACGCTGTCTAGCTTTCTTCTTGAAAACAAGTTCATAAGAGGAAAGATAGATAAGACAGTATTTCTTAGGGAAATAAAATGTAAGATTCTGCTAGTGCAAATCTATGTCGATGACATCATATTTGGTTCTACTGATGACAACTTTTGCAAAAAGTTTTCCAAACTTATGCAAAGGAAGTTTGAAATGAGTAGTATGAGAGAGCTGAAGTGTTTCTTAGGACTTCAGGTGAAGCAATCTGAAGATGGAATTTTCATCTCTCAGACGAAATTCACCAAGGAGTTAATTAAGAAATTCAGAATGGAGAACGCAACCTCTATAAGGACTTCAATGGGTTCAGCTATGTCTCTGGATAAGGATGAGAAAGGGAAACCTTTTGATGAAACCAAGTACAGAAGCATAATTGGATCCTTACTCTATCTTACTGCTAGTAGATTGGACATAATATTTTCAACATGTGTGTGTGCTAGATTTCAAGCGAACTCTAAGGAATCTCACTACGTTGCTGCAAAGCAGATTTTGAGATAACTTAAAGGTACACCAAATCTTGGCTTATGGTACCCAAGAAGTAATGATAGCAAACTAATTGGTTATTCAGATGCAGATTTTGCAGGAAGCAAAGATGATAGGAAAAGCACTTCCGAGACTTGTCAATTCCTAGGAAGAAGGCTTATCTCCTAGAGCAATAAGAAGCAGAATTGTGTCGTAATTTCAACAGCTGAGTCAGAGTACATCTCTGCAGACAGTTGTTGTGCACAACTGTTATGGATAAAGAACCAACTTGAATACTACAATATGAAGTTCAACAACATTCCAATATTTTACGACTCCTCCAGTGCAATTGCAATCGCCAACAACCCAGTCTCTCACAGCAGGACAAAGCATATAGAGATGAGGTACCACTTTATTAGGGAGCATGTGGAGCATGGAGACATCAACCTCCAGTATGATCTAACTGACAAGCAGGTTGCAGACATTTTCACGAAGCTACTGGACAAGGCCAAGTTCTCGTTCTTCAAAACAGAACTTGGCATGCTCAACAAAGAAGAATGAAGAAAAGGTCTCACAGAAAAAGGTACAAGAATCGGGCTACTCTTCAAAATTTCAAGAAAATTCTAAGTCTGTACTTCATTTCTCGAGAAGGATGATTACTACTCGAGTACTACATATTTCTACTTGAAAACAAGTTGACTCCCGAGAAATACTTCTCGAGAACTACATTGATTCTCGAGAACTTCAAGTCTTCTTCTCGAGAACTTTAGAACTGCTTCTCGAGTAATACAGTTGACTACTCGAGAACTTCTTATCTTCTCTCGAGAAATGGCCTTCCTTTCGAGAAGTCTTTATTCTTCTCGAGAACGCAGTTGCAGCATGTGGAGTTTGAAGTTCGTCGATCAGAGTTCGAAGTTCGTCGTTCGGAGTTCGACGTTCGTCGATCGGTTTTCGTCTATCCTATTTCGTCGATTGAAATATGGTCGGTCGAAATCCGCCAGATTTTGTCGATCAGTTTTCGTCTTCTCGAGAAGTCTGATGCTGATTTTCTTCCTGAAGTTCAAATTTTTGATATTTGCACCCGGACTCTACTACCGCCATATTTTCAGGTATTTTATTTTTATTATCATGATTTAAGACTTATATAAGTAGATTAAAGCCCGGAAAATCCAAAATGACAAATTTCAAAACCCTGCTCTTGAGAGAAATGTTTCGTCTTCTCTGTCATTGTCTCCCTCTTGCCGCCGCTTCAGAATTTCTCTCAGGAAAAGGATTTTCGTTCATCTCTCTCGATCATGGCCCCTCCGTCGAAGGTTGGAATTGGCAGTGAACTCGTTTCTACTGGAATAGTCGATTTGTCAGATGATTTCCGCAACGTTCTACTGCTCTTGGAAGCCGCCAAACTTTCATTTGTTTTGGAGCAGCCGTGCAAAATTTTACTTGCAGATGTTGAAGAATTTTTCCAGAATGCCAAACTGAAGAGGAATAGCAAGGTTCTGAAGTCCAAAGTTCGTGGAATCAAGGTTAAGCTAACTACTCCTATTGTCTCTAAGCTACTTCGGCTGCCAGTCATTGATGAAGAAGACGAACTAACCGTTGAAGACTACTATCGGACATGTGGATTTTATGGTGTCTCTGCTGATGTGAACACCATTTTCCATCAGTTTCATTACAAATGACTTCTTTGATATGATGACAGTAGTGATTTGCAGATAGAAGTTTCAGTGGGGCCTGATGATTCTTGATAAAATCAAGGAAAGCATTAAGACACCAAATTATGGCAGAATCATTTCTCTTATCCTTCTTGAACTTAAGCCAGAAGTTTTTGATCTCTCCAAAGGTACTACTCTGCATCGCATGAAGAAAGTATCCATCTCCTCCATTCAAATATGGGAGCTCAAGCTTAAAAACCCTACTCAAGATGCAAAAGCCCATGATTTCCAAGAGGATGAGGACAGGACTTCATCTTCCCCTTTACATCAAGTGGCTGGCACTTTAGGTGCAGTTGCTGAGGGGGAGCCTGTTCCTACAGTCCTAGAGGCAAGTCATGCAGCTCTTCAGACAGATGTTCCTTCAGATGTTGCTTTAGATGTTCCTTCAGATAATGCTGCTAAGAACAATTCTACCATACCAGATGACTCAGGCATTCTAGATGTTGATCTGCTTGGTGAAGAAATTCTCTCAGATGCTCAAGTCCAAGAACAAATCTTAACTACAAAAGATGATATAAATAGAATGATTGATGAACTTACTTCAAAAGAACCTCTTTCCCCTCTACATGCAGAGAAATCTCCCACTCCAGAACCATCTCCATCAGACCATCATTCTGAACCAGAATCCCCTTACCCTCAGTCTCCTACTGCAGATGTACAAGAAGAAGAAACAATTCTGATTTCTGATGAAGAAGCTACTCCTGAACAAGTTGAAGCACCTCTCAAAAGCCTAGACTTCTCCCTTCCTACCATTCTTGGTGAGTTAGGAGATGTCTTGATTCACACCACCAGAGCCCACAGCTCAGTTATCATTGAAGAAATACCTCCTAGGTCAGCTCCATTAGTAACTCCTCCTCCACCTCCTCAAGCAAAAGCACATTCTGCTGATACCATTCTTGGTAAAATTGAGTTAATGCTAGCACAACAAAGAACTTACTTTGAAGACTCTCTGAAAGCTGTAATTGAAAAAGTAACTGCTCTTGAAAAAGAGATGAGCAGAGGATTTGCTGAGATTTAGCACAATACTGATGAACTTAAACACATGTTTCAAATAGGTGGGAAAGCTCTAGACTACGCCATTACCAGCATTGGTCAGGTGATGGATCAATCAGTAACTCTAGCAAATAATCAGATCCAACTGGAAAAGAAAGCTCAAGAACATAATTTCAAGCCATGCACGAAAGTTGGTACATTCAAAGAGGATGTTATAGCCACCCTATCCATAGAAGTCAGAAATAGGGAGAACTTAATAAAAGAATATCTAGAGAAATCTGATGATATCATGAAAAATCTTTGGGAAGGAAAGCTGGAAGAAATACATGATGATGTTTAGACCCAAATTGATGGTGTCAAGTTTCATACTTATGATACAGCTGTGTGGATGCATAACCAGATATTCCCTGAATTTCAAGTTGACCCAAATGTAATTCTACATCATCTCAACCCTGCTGCTCAGCATCCTTCTGCACCAATGCCACCAATGCCAACATTCTCTCCCAGACCAGAAGATCAAGAAGCTCCTCCTGCTGAATACTCTCAAGTATGGTCAGAAACAGATATGCCTCAAGCTCCTCCTTCAGACATCCCAGCTAATAAGAAAAGAAAGTATGGTGATGGTGCCTCTTCTAGCAGATCCACTCCTAATCCTGAAGCAGAAAGAAGAAGAGCTCAAGAGTTTGCTGAAATATGGATCCCAACCTCCAAATCTTTAATCCTTGAGACTCTTAATCTTGTTGTTGATTATAATGAGAACATGAATGATCACTATAGCTCATATGAATGAGATTTATATGAGAAATCTTAAACTAATAGAAGGATATATGATAGAGAGTATGAGAAGAACAATCCTAAAGCTTCTCCTAAGCTTGCCAAATATTATCCTAAACCCTTCAGTTACCAGAAAAGGCAATAAGAGAAGAAAGAGAAGCAGCAACAATAGCAAAGCAAGCAGTGATAGAAGAAGATCAGAATTTTCCTTATAAGATTTTGTGAAATTGGATTTTTCTTAGCCATTATTTATAAATATAAATCTTTTAATTCTGATGATCTGATTTTTCATTACTTAGCATTTCTCTATATTACTTTGTTCACTAGTCTTTTTTTTTTGTTTATCTTGATATAATTCACCTTAGTGTAGAGGGTTCTGACTTCTACAAATAGGGAGAGATTGTTGGGTACTGTATCCACAATAACCTATATTTGTATGAAGTCACCCTTGAACTAAGATGAATTAAGTTTATATTTGATGATCTTTTCAAGTTGAGTGCTTGCAGGTTATAATTGTCAAGTGTAGACCAATGTCAGTCTACAATGAGTCACCAAACACAGGACCATACAATGTAATCTCTCATTGTGTGATCCATGGTATTGACTCATGTGTAGTCTCTCTATTGGTACACACTTCATTTTCAAGTACTAAAGTATTTGGAAAAAGAATAGTTGTTGTATACCTTGAAGAAAACTTTTTTCAGAAAGTCAGATATTTTTCTAAGTCCATTACTCGAGAAGGACTTCTTGTACTCGAGTAGTGTTAGAATGATTTCTCGAGTCTGCTAAGTATAGTTTTCGAGTAGTAGAATTTAGTTTTCAAGAAGTCCTTATCTAATACTCGAGAAAGTCATGGAGTACTCGAGTAATACATACCTCATTCTCGAGTTCACTCAAAATTATTTCAGAAATTTTCTAAATATTGTACTCGAGTAACATAAGTCAGTACTCGAGAAGACCAAGCCTTGTCTCGAGAAAGCAGAAGACCAATACTCAAGTAAGAAGAGGTTATGTCTCGAGAAGTCAAGATAGTTCTCAAGAAGTCAAGATAGTTCTCGAGAAGTCATGATAGTTCTCGAGAAGTCAAGATAGTTCTCGAGAAGTATTTGTCTGGTTCTCGAGTAATAGAAACTTTTTCTCGAGAAGCCAGAAATCTTTTACCGAATTTTTCTTGAGGACTTGTTCTCGATAACCATACATACTCTTCTCGAGAACCAGTTCTTGTTCTCGAGTACTTCTTCTCACTCGAGAAATGCAGAAGTTCTTTCCGAATTTTTCTCTAACTCCAGACGGAAACGATTTTAAAATTAACCTCGATTCTTATTGGTCCACATGTGCAGTCATTTATGATTATGACGGTTAGGCTTATTCTATAAAAGGTCTTATCAAATTTGACTAACCCTAAGACATGAAATCAAGAATTCTGAATTGTTCCTTTCATGTATAAATCGGGAAAGCCGCCTCTCTTTGTCGACATTCTCGTCGCTGCTCTTCTTCAATTCAAGTGATTCAGAACAAGAAGAGATCAACAGATCAAGGCATTCAATTTCTACAAATTCATTTCTTGATCGTGTTGATCCTAAGATTTTCAGATCCAGAGATTTCGGCTTAATCTTCTTCGATTCATTTCTGACAAAGCTTCAAAGTTTAAGAAAGAAGAAAGGCTGAAGATTCAAATCTGAGATAATTTTGTTTGTATATTTTTGTTTACAACATCTTTAATCTTGTAGGAGATTCTTCTCCGAGTTGTAAGAGTTTTTTTCTCTAAGATTTTTGTAGGAGTGTTTTGACTCCGAGTTGTAGGGGTGTTGCTCCGAGTTGTAGGATTGGTTTTCAATCCGAGATAATAGTGAAGTAGCTGAGTCTAGTGTAGTGCTAGATCGGTGAGGTGGAGAGTGGACGTACCCAAAGTTGGGGAACCACTATAAATCTTGTGTCTTCTGTGGCTTGTTTGTTTATTCTCTGTACTCCGTTGTTACAAGTTTTTATTCTGCAAAAAGACACAGACCTCGCCTATTCACCCCCCTCTAGGTGATTTAGGTGATCGAACAAAGAAAAGCTATAACAAGGAGAACAAGTATAAATTGAAACCGAACAAATAGTTTTCCTCTAACGTTGTTTGCTACTACTGTAATAAGCCAGGTCACATAATTGCGGAGTGCTCGTATAAGAAGAAGGAAGGCTCCAAGAGAGAGGAGAAGAAATCCTTCAAGGGTAAGAGAATAGAAGAAAAGAGCTTCGTTGCCAAGAATTCCAAGATTCTCAGCGAAAGTGACTCAAGTGAGTCGATCTCAGAGAATGAGGAAGCCTACTTCAGGCTTATGGCTCAATCCGACGAGGAAGTTGGTGACTCAAAGTATCACGGGAAGGTAAACTCGCACATTATACTCTCGGAATCAGAAACGTCCACTAATGGTCAGGAAGGCTATTATATCTCACGCACGAATGTGAGGAATAACACTCCAGTCTTTATCTGGCTTAGCGTGGTTGTCTTAAGCTTACCCCCCCAGAGGTCAAACACCTACGACGGTCACAAAACGGCGGACACGTTTTTGACTAATGACTTTGACTTGAACTTGGCTACGAGCTAGGCTTCCATGGGACCAGGAATGCGGGGGGTATCATTTTATATAAGATATCTAGAGAAGGCGCGCATTTAGGAGTGATCTTTCCCATAAGCTTTTGATTGGTCTTTGCTTTACTTAAGAAAGATAGAGTGGAAAGAGAGGAATGGTTCGCTTTAACGGCCCTTCAAGGCATTACGGTAGTGCTTCTCTCGAAAGAAGGAGCGAGGTTGTCCAGACAACTGCCTCTGTCTCCCCTTCCAGCTTCCATAGAAGGGGCGTCATCCTTCTTTTCGTCAAGTAGCTAGAAATATACCACAACCGATCTAGGGTTCAAACAAGATAGGCAAGACTAGTTAGAGCTTATTAGAGTACTTACTAACAGTTTCCATCGGCGCCTCCCATTTTCTTCCGGTGGGTTAGGAAGTCCCTAAGATTGTCCCGAAGTAGTGCTTTCCTCTTTCCTTTCTTTTTCTAAGCATAGTGCTGACAGTTTTCAGGGGGGATAAAGTGCTTTCCATACATGGAGTCACTCCCGATAGTGGAGTAAAAGAAAGGCGTGCTCCTACCTTTCCTCTTTGGAATCAATCAAAAAAAGTGTCACCTGCACAACTTTACTTAGTTTAAGATCGTTTCGTAGGCAGCAGTGGCCGACCAGTAGTTGGGCGGAAGTTAGAGACTCAAGAGGTTGTTTGCTTGTGACTGGCTTATTGCTCTTATGTATTTCAGTATAAAGAAGCCCCTATGACTACTCAATCTATTAGCATAAACTGAGGGGAAAAGTGTTTCTTAGGCAACCCTCCTTTGAAAGGAGACCAGCCATTTCTGCTTATTAGATCCAGAACCCTCCCTGGCGGTAAGAAGTTCCATGTGTGTGCACGAGCCAATCACAATACAACTTTCCAAGACATGAAACCCTTACTTCAAGGGCTTGTGTGCGGTTAGAATCTTCTAAAGTGGAGTCATTCCTTGTCCCTATTCCTTTTGTCTTTCCCTGCCACAATCCAATCTATATGCAGAGGTATCCCCGCAAGCAGTACTACTATGCACCCCTCCCGCTTGGCTTGCTCTATTCCGCACTGAGGAGAAAGATTGAGTTGAGGCTGGCAAGTACACAAAAAGTGCCTCGCTCATCCGCTGCAACTAGTGAGGGGAGCTGTGACTGTAGCATTAGCGGTTACGGGTGTCTTTACTAATAGAATAGAGTTGTTAGGGATAGGAATCTCAGTACTTCCTCTTATAGAGCAGAAACAGCTAGGGGGCTCAAGGACCTGCGGACGGGACGAAATGCTACCTCTCAATTTCCTCCTTTGACTTTTCTCTTTCGCCTTGAGAGCACATAACATCTAGCGTGTCAAGCGTACATCTTTCTCTTTCTCAGAGAAGACGCCCCTTGGAGCTCTGGTCCCAAAAGGTCTGGGTCAAGCCCGTTCCAAAATTGACCTTGATTGAAGTCCAAGCTTCGTGAAACTACATTCAAGTCAAGAAAAAAATGGGAAAACAAACTTGCAATATGCTTGACACAGGCGTACATCTCTGAGGATACGGGAGGTTGGGTTGCTTTCTCCGGGAACATATCCTAGCTCTACCTATCGGTTAGACCAGCCATACAATCATTGTTTGTGTACTCGGAATGGGAAAAGATGTGGATTCAGAATTCACTAATTCCCAGTGTACTAGAAATTCTTTTGCAAATCTTTTCTCAAACCAATTTTTTGTATATCTAGAAGATGGCTATACTACTACGATGTCAACTCTCTCTATCCACCTGGTGGTGTGCGGAAATCTGGTAGGCAAGCCCGCTTCTTTGGCGGGCCTATGTGGTATGTCCGAAGACTATCTCCGAGGAGTGAAGCCATAAAGAAGTACAGGTTCAACAAGAGCGGCTACGTGGCTTACTACTCAAGATTTTTGAAAGAGATAGTACCCTTGTTAATAGACCAAGAAAGAGAATCAAAACCTGCTACTTGAAAGCACCTATTAAAGTAAAGAAGAGGGACAAGTGACTTCTATCTCTTACCTTCCTTGAGCAAATTCACGTTGAGAGTCTTTGAAGTGGAAGCAAGAAGCACGACAAGATGGCTAACCCACTTCCTTGAGCAAATTCACGTTGATTGAAGAAAAGTTCAAAGTGCCTCAGACTCTGTGTTAGCCTTTCTCTCACCGCTAACGTAGTTATAGCTTTCTTCAACAGGGCTTTGACCAGGAAAGCATCTATCTCGAAAGAATAGGACTCAATAATGGTAGGACTTGAACTCTCTTCTGGTGAAGTACTAAGAAGCTTTGGCCTAAGTAGCCAACTTCGGACCTTCAAACGACTACTTTGACCCCAAGACATCCAGTCTATCCTCAGATGGGTCTCACGCAATTCTTAGCTGCCCTTTCGCTCTGGAAGGAAAGGTCTAGTTAGGTCTGAAAACGGACTATCAATCACATGCATGTTGATAGCAACTTGGATCCTTATCCTTAGCGGAATGTCTGTCATCAATGGAACTCCTAACTGACTGAGACCAATATTGAGCCTAGCTCTTCAAAAGGAGAAGGGAGCAAGCAAGCTATGAGAGAGCGGAATTCTCCTGCTATGCTTTAGAGTCCCAATCAAGATCAGGAAGCACTTTGAAACTTCAGGGACATCCTTGAGTTCTCTTGGGTTTCATTTCTTTTGTAGATAAGAAACCAATTGAGCCCTAAGGTATGGATTGAAAGGAGCGCCTCCCCCTAACCACAATTCAAGTGGTAGTAGAGGACGGTCCCACATGGCCTTTTCCCCCCTACTCGCTGGTTTGCGACTGAAGGAGATGTGGCCAACCGACTAAGAGTATTATAACCATGAGGAATGTTAGATGCTGAATCCTCATAGTTGCTTGCTTTTTTCTTTACCGATCAGGGACATAGAAATGCCAGAAGGAAAGAAACTCACCGCTACGCGCCGTATTATCCGATGCAAAAGCATAAGCTCGCTCAAGCAAGAAAGACAAATCATTGCTCCGGGAAAGCAAATTGCTTGCTTCTTAAGCTGGTACAAGAACTAAAGCAAAAAAGAAAAGGCGAGCGGAGCGAAGATGTTGACGATAGGGCTATGCTGGAAATGAACCCCCTCGCTCTCAGTTACTCCCTCTGCGCCGTCCCTTTCACCGAAGGAAGTTTTCTAGCGTGAAGTGAGACAGCAATGCCCGGGAAAAGCATGAATAGAAGGAGAAAGTGCAAGAATAGCAAGAGCAAGGATATGGGTGTTTTGTTTTCGCATCAGCAGCTATCATAAAAGAGCAGCAAAGAGGAAAAACAATCTCGAACATCTCTCTCTTCATCTTACACACGATTCTAGGGAATTTGAACAGCTAGAAGCCATCCTCTCCAAACAACCGGCATAAGCATAGCCATATGATGAGTTGAAAGACTATGGAAGAAACACTTCTAGTACTAGTATGATGTGTACCAAGGCAGGCAAGCAAGGAATGCTAATTGAGCGAGCCCAGTGCTTCATCATAGACGAGCCAGGGGGCTTTCTCGCCACTGAATAAACCCTTCAATTGAAAGTGAGTTCCGTACTCCCGGTTAGTGAAAATTCTGTTCATCGGAAAGGGAAAGGACTGGAGTGGAGTGAAAGGATTCCTTTCAGGCAGGAAGCACGAGTTGAGAACGGCCTACAGAATCCTAACAAAGTAGACCCGAAGGCACAAGGTCTTCTCCTCAGAAGCAAGCGAAGAAATCTTTGCACCTAAGCTGAGGGTGAAGAGGTGGGACTATACAACAAAGTATAGCCCCCTTGAAACTGGAGTCTTGAAGTGGAACTCAGTCTTGCGGCGTCAGCGCAGTTCTCTCGTTCCGCTTTATGCTTTCATCCTTGACTTTTGTCATCTCTTTCACCTCTTCACCCAAGGAACCGCTACATGAGGTCTCTTTAGCAGGATACAAAGGTTTAGATACTTCTTGCTTAACCTATTCCCCTATCTGTATATTTCAGGAAGTAGCACTAGGATAAGTCGGGGTAAGGACTTCGTCAACCTTACGACTCTTCCTTTAGAGTCTAACAGAACAGTTCTCAGTCTAAAGAAGATCTAGTATACCATCACTGTTCTCAGACTGTGCCGAAACTTTGAGAAGCACTTTCAGGAAGAAGAACTAGAAACTGAAACTAGTAGAGCGAGTGAGCCGGCTCTCCCTTATAGCTCTTTCTTTAGGTAGTCCGGGTCTCTATCCCCTGAATCTAGCAGCCATCAAGACGGAAGGCGAGTCAAGAAGGAACGGAGAGAATTCACAACCTGGCATCCCACACAGAAGAATCTTTTTCTTTGATAGCAGAGTGCCAAAGGGAGTTCTCATTTTGGTTCACATGGTGTCCCATATAGATAGATAGATAGGCTCTGTAGTCGGGCTTCAGCAACGAGGGCTTAGGTAGTGCCTTCCTCCAACAACGGGGCTAATGCCGACTACTATCCATTGTCTGCTAGATAGAATTCCCTCTTATGCTTATGCGGACTCTGATTTTGCCTTTGTTTTCTTGAGCCGAATGTGGGATCGATCCCTTTTAGCCAAGTCATGCATTCCAATCCCAGCGGATGAGTCAATAGCAGTAGAGTCGTAAACAAGAACAGCAGAGTTTACAGCTGAACAAGTCACTTCCTTCTTTGCTTCAAAAAAGAGAAGAGCGGCATATCCCTCCTAGCATATGCTTTCGTTTGTTTCTTTGAAAGCACGACTGAAGTGACTCTATCAGTCTATATGAAATAGATTTGATCAATCTTCATTCTTGCTTCCTTCCACCTGATTCACATAAGAAATCGCCAACATGAACACAAACGAAAGCAATTTCGTATAGAAACAAAGCGAACCACTTCTCTTCTCGGAGCCCACGGAGCGGTATATGAACACTTTTTTTTTGTCCCTTTCGCATACATGAAAAATGGTTAGGACTAGTTATCTTGCTCCGCTCCTTGTCCGGTTCAAGTATAGTCTAGCTCAACTCAAGTCATACACCCGGCCGGGTAACAACATACAGAGACACAACAGGGAGAAACTAACGCTTGAAAACACGATTAGGATAGACCAGGGAAAGAGCAAGACCAGGTTCAATAAGCAAACAAAGAGAATGAATTGATGCGGTAGAGAACGAAAGCAAAAGAAAAGACAAGACTCATAGACCGTCACTCTCGGCTTAGACTGAGGCAAAAGGCATTCCCGCTTAGCCAATATGGACATGACATAGACCTGAAAGCAATCTGAATTAGCAAGACTAACCGAGGTTCACGAGTACCTTTGTTATCGCGCCCGAGCGGAAATGGTTTTTCTTTTGAAAAACCTGTGCTCCCTTGTTATAGTAAGGCGTTTGGTTCAGCGACGTCGCTCCAATTGTATTCACCTCCGCTTTAGCCTTGTGGACAGAACCATACCTTGAATCGGGCTATGGAAAAAACAAGCTCACCCAGAAAAGGTCAAATGAACAGGTTTTCTCATGGCTGGATGCCAAGTCTCCTAGCTATAGGGCGGGCTAAGATGTATTCTATAGCGAAGTTCGCATCATACTCACACGACACGAGCCGTTTTTCTATCAATCTCGAATGGCTCCTGCTTATGGTAGTGGATAAATAGTAGCCCTTCGTTGTTTCTTTGCTATGACTCCGCCCCTCTTTCTCTTTCTTTATGCCGATTTCAAGGAGTGGAAGTAAGCGCAAAGTAGTAAAGAAATGAATGAGTCAGGGAGTTTACTGATGGTGCCGATCCGAGACGGTAATGCCATGTATCCGAAAGAGTCAGAACAGAATTTGCGTGTGATCACAAAGGGAATCTTGATGGGTAAACAGAGAATACACCTGCAACAGATGTCATTATCTTCCTAGCAACGTAGAAATGTTGTATGAGCAATTCACTGACAGAATATGTATGATGATTGCTTGAAAGATTCAATTCAACCAGATCGCCCTAAACGACCCACGCTCCTTCTCAGTCGCTCCAAGAAGAGAAGTGGTTCGCTTTGTTTCTATACGAAATTGCTTTCGTTTGTGTTCATGTTGGCGATTTCTTATGTGAATCAGGTGGAAGGAAGCAAGAATGAAGATTGATCAAATCTATTTCATATAGACTGATAGTTCTCATCGGGACTTCTTTCATTCTCGAAGGTCCGAAATGATTTCCATTCCTGGATCAACGTGCATTCTTAGACTATGGAAGAAACATTTCTAAGCCTGCGAAAGATAGAGAGGAAAGGACAGCGCATTCGCGACATCTCGGACTAAACTGAGGAGATTTCCTAACCCGGGCGAAAGAACCCTATAGAACCTTCCCCATCCTGTCTGAGAGTTAGGAACTATGAAAAGTGCCCATGGAATGGGTAAAGGGTCTTCCCTTCATTCTCCTGTGAGGAATGCTATGTCTGTCTGCCGAGATGGCTGCGGGGATTTTCCCCTCATTTTCGCTCTGGGCCTTTGTCAACGAAGGATAAGTATGTGGGTTATGGTAGTTATCCGAAAATGCGAATTTGAGAGTCGAACTCGAGAGATTTCAAAGCTCTTAGATGGTTTTGGCACGGGAATCTGCATCCGCAGAATCCGCGGCTGAGGCTGTTGGTTCTATAGCAGCAGGATCTGGATCTGAATCAACAGAATTGGCAGCATCAGTAGGAGACACGGTAGAGGCTGTATCTGAAGAAGCATCTGTTGTTGGTTCTGCAGGATTCGAGGTGCTGGCTGGAGAAGCATAAGCTGAAGATGCTCTTTCTTTTCTTCCCCCGAATGAAGATGCCTTTGACTTGACGTACGATGGAAGGAAGAAATGGATTGGCCAGGGGTAGCCGTTGGTTCTAGAGCGTTAGGTCTTAGGTATGTTGCTCTATGTGTTCAGGGTCAAATACTCGGGGGAGGGATTCTTTTTCGTACGGGGGGTTGTTGAAGCTCTTCTCTGACAATACGAGGGTATGCCTTCTTTCTTTTATCCTGCTCCGAACCAATCATTTCCCCCCCACCTACACTCGCTCAGTTCTTTCATAAGATATCACCAGATCCAGTGATAGACCAAGTGCAAGTGGTAAAGTACACAGTGGCAGTCCAGACTGAGCGCCTGGGACGCAGCCTTTTTACCTTCGACTTTCACTGCCTAAGAAACCAGAAGAAAAAGAGAATCGTCTTGGAAAACCGGGTGACAAATATCGTAGAAGAAGGTGGAGATTCTTCAACTACCTTTCCAATCTTTCTTCCTTTCAGTTTACTCTTTGCCTTTCGGCTTTCTCCTCGCAACTTGTATTCCTGCTACGCGGTCGATACCAACCATTCACCCTCAAAGCCTATCTCGTAAAAACTGCCACTACTAATTAGGTAGATGTATTGTAGTGTTGTCGGTTTAGCTTGATGGCTCCCCGAGGCCAAGCACGGGGTCGAACCGTCATTCCAGGATTTGCAGTCCAATACATTTCCATTATGTTACCTAGCCCTACCTTCCCCAAGCCGGTCAAAGAATCGAAACAAAGAAGAAACTCTTAAGAGGAAGAGTCTTACTAGGTGATTATTGCCGAAAGGCGAACTAGCGGAATAGTAAGGCGAAGAGAAGTAGTCCCCTCTAGGGGTAGCCCCATATGGACGGAAGTTAGCCTGCAGCTTATGACCCGGAAATAGGAAAGAAGAAAGATCAGATAAGGCTACGATTGTTCTAGCTAAAAGTAAAGCAGTCATCAAGCCTTTCACAGCTACCGATTCGAACCCGAGGGCAGTCAATCCGATGACCCATAGGTAACTGACCAAGGAACGTTCTGTAGGGGAGCATTTCGGAATCCTATTCCTTTCACTTGCCATGTGTCCTTATCTTATAGGTCCCGGGGGCAGGCTCAGACCGAATCACAATGTATCACTTTAGTGAGTCTTTGGCAAAGAGCTTTCTTCGCGTACAGGTGATGCAGCTAAGGTTTCAATTCAAAATACATGTAAAATCGGTCCGCCCTTTTTTGAACGTACAAGAATTTTTGGCTTAGCGTGGTTGTCTTAGTCAAAAAGCAAGCAAAAGAAATTGCTTCTCTCAAGGAAGTGGAGTCAAGCCTGAGGGAGGAAATTGCAGAATTGACTCCTCTCAAAAGTGAAATCCACTCCGTATAAGAGGAACTAAAAATATCAGTTGAAATATTAATGCAGAAAGAGAAATATCTTGATGAGCTGGAAGAAAAGCTCTTGGTGGAGAGAAAACTCGTTAAGAGTTACTCCAAGCCTAAGACTATTCTCCCTCTCATTGATGAGATCTTAGCTCCAAAGAAGGGTAGTGGTCTTGGCCACGTAGTTGGAAAGGGTAAGGCTGCCAGGAAATCCAGTGCTAAAGAAAAGGGGAAGGCACCCATGCGTCAACCCTCATTTAGGAAGGTAATCTTCCCGACGAATAAGTTTGACCTAAAGTCATCCTATGGTCATTATGTTAGGCCTACTTATGTAGAGCCTAAGAACAGATACCATTGATGGACCCATCCCCGTTACTATGGTGTCAGTGTTTTCAAAGCACCTTATGAAGAGATATAACTCAAGATTTATGGTCCTTATATTCATGGACATAACCATCAGAAGGCGCCAAAAGCCAAAAATGTTGCACTTAAGGCAAAGGAAATGGAGAAGCCTTGTGTATGCTGCAATCAGGAGGCCTCCACCTTTAAGTATGTTTCCCCTACTAGACCTCATGTTCAAAAGGTAAAGCAAGAGTATAAGAGAAGGTACAAAAGGTTTGACTGTTGGTGCTGCAGCAAAATTGGTCATTTGGCTTAGATTGTTGGTATAAACCTGCTAATTTTGTAACTACACAAGTTAACCATGCGAGGCCGACCACTCGCAGAGTTAATGTTCCTAGTGGTGTTAAGCTGACCAGGAACCAAGGACCCAAATATGTTTGGGTTCCTAAGGTAAAGTGATTTGTCATTGCAGGTATGTTCAAAGGCCAACAAAAATCCTATCTGGTATTTGGACAGTGGATGCTCTCGGCACATGACCGGGACAAGAAGCTTGTTGCTTGATTTCACCCCAGCCAAAGACGGACCAAAAGTCATCTTATAGGGTCAGACCGGGGAACTACAAAAGGCTATGGTATGATTTTCAACGACGTAGTCTCTTTCACAGATGTAGCTTATGTTAAAGGATTACACCATAATCTTATAAGCATAAGTCAACTATGTGATAAATGCTACATCGTTGAGTTCTGCAAGGATAAGTGTTTGATAAAATCGTCTACAAATTTGTGGACGGTCTTAACAAGCACTCAGAGCAGAAATACTTTCTGTTTGAATTTTCATTGCTTAAACAATTCTGCCCCAGTGTGTTTTATGGCTAAAAGTAGTGCGACTCTCTGTGACCAATTGCACAAGAGATTAGCACGTATTAATTTCAAAATAATAAATATGCTATTTTTTCACAACTTAGTGCGTGATGCCCCCAACATTAAGTGTCTTAAAGAGAATCCATGTCACTCCTGTCAAATGGGTAAGCAGACAAGGGCTACCTTCAAGGGCATTGTTGAAAAGGATTCTTCAAGAAGTTTATACTTACTTCATATGGACTTATTTGGTCCTATGTTTATTCATAACGTAGGAGGTAAGGTCTATATATTAGTAATTATTGATGACTACTCGCATTTTACTTGGGTGTTCTTTCTGAAACACAAGTCAGACACCTTTGACTCTTTCACTAATTTTGTCCAGCAAATTCAGAATGAATTGAACTGCTCGGTGATGAAAATCAGAAGTGACCACGAAACAGAATTTGAGTCTGGTGTCATGATAGAATTTTGTGGAAGTCAATATATCTTTCATGAGTTTTCCTCCTCACGCACTCCACAGCAAAATAAAGTTGTTGAGAGAAGGAATATAACCATAATTGAAGCATGTACAACTATGTTGAACGATGCTTCACTTCCGGAATATAACAATAATTGAAGCAGTCAACACGGCTTGTCACGTGCAAAATAGAGCACTTATCAACAAAAGCTATCGTAAGACCGCCTATGAGCTATTGAAGGGTAGAAAACCGACTGTGTCCTATTTTAGAATCTTTGGAAGTAAATGTTTCATACTTAATAATGAGAAGTATTACCACACAAAGTTTAGTGAAAATATTTTGGAGGTATTTTTGTAGGTTATAGTAGCCATAGTAAGGCATATAGGATTTTTAATAAGAAAACTCTGGTGGTAGAAGAGTCAATAAATGTTGTATTTGATGAGACAAACATGCTCCAAAACAGCTCGTCTAGTGTTATTGGTGCAGATGCAAGTACCAAGTTCAAGGAACTAATCTTGGATGAAGCTGTCAAGGAAGAAGCTCCAAGCTCGGTCAAGATCGTCGATCCAGGCTTGGTGGATGAAGAACCGCTAGAGCAAGAATTGCTTCAACCTCTAGAGGATGAACCAAATGCTACAGAGTCTACTGGTGGGAGAGCAAGAAATCTAGGGTTCAGACACTTAAGAGATCACCATGTTGATCAAATCATTGGAGAGTCAGGTGACGGTGTTAGAACCAGAAGAGGTACTGCTAATGAAATTATGCATCTTAGTTTTCTGTCTCAGGTTGAGCCAAAGAAGTTTGAAGAGGAAACAAGGATGCTTCTTGGATACTGGCAATGCAAGAGGAGCTCAATCAGTTTGAACGTTGCAAAGTTTGGGAGCTGGTACCTAGGCCCAAGGGACAGAATGTGATCGGCACCAAGTGGATCTTCAGAAACAAGATGAACGAACATGAAGTAATCATCAAGAACAAAGCCAGACTTGTAGCTCAAGGATACAGACAAGAAGAAAAGATCGATTTCGACCAGACCTTTGCTCCAGTGGCTAGGCTTGAGGTGATCAGGTTGTTTCTTGCGTATGCTGCCCTCAAAGGCTTCACCATCTACCAAGTGAACGTGAAGTTAGCATTCCTCAATGGGAATCCAAAAGAGGAAGTATACGTAGCGCAACCCCCAGGTTTTGTAAATTCCAATTTCTTTATTATGTTTATTTTTTAAATAAAGATCTATACGGTTTAAAGTAAGCTCCCCGAGCTTGGTAAAAGACGTTGTCTAGCTTTTTTCTTGAGAATAAGTTTACAAGAGGAAAGATAGATAAGACATTATTTCTTAGGGAAGTAAAAGGCAAGATTCTGCTAGTGCAAATCTATGTCAATGATATTATTTTTGGCTCTACGGAAGACAACATTTGCAAAAAAAATTCCAAACTTATGCAAGAGAAGTTTGAGATGAGCAATATGGGAGAGCTGAAGTATTTCTTAGGACTTCAGGTGAAACAATCTGAAGATGGAATTTTCATCTCTCAGACGAAGTTCACTAAGGAGCTTCTTAAGAAATTCGGAATGGAGAATTCAACCTCTATGAGGACTCTAATGGGTTCAACTATGTCACTGGATAAGGATGAGAAAGGGAAACCTTTTGATGAAACCAAGTACATAAGCATAATTAGATCCTTGTTCTACCTCACTGTAAGTAAAGCAGATATAATGTTTTCAACATGTGTCTGTGCTAGATTCCAGGTGAACTCTAAGAAATCTCATTATATCGTTATAAAGCGAATTTTAAGATACTATAAAGATACACCCAATCATGGCTTATGGTATCCAAGAAATAATGATGTCGAGCTAATTGGTTTTTTAGATGTCGATTTTGCAGGAAGCAGGGATGACAGGAAAAGCACTTCTGGGACGTATCAATTTCTCGAAAGACGGCTTATCTCATGGATCAGTAAGAAGTAGAATTGTGTGGCAACTTCTTCTACCGAATCAGAGTATATCTATGCGGGTAGTTGTTGTGCACAGCTTCTATGGATCAGGAATCAATTGGAAGACTACAACCTGAAGTTCAAGGAAATTCCTATGTATTGCGACTCATCCAACGCAATAGCAATCGCATAAAATCCAGTCTCTCACAGCCATACAAAGCACATTGAGGTGTGATATCACTTCATCTGTAAGCATGTGGAGAACAATGACATAGCCCTCAGCTATGTCCTGACGGACAAGCAGGTCGCGGATATTTTTACAAAGCCGCTGGACGAGGCCAAGTTCTTATTTCTCAAAACGGAACTAGGCATGTTGAACATGGACTCTTGAAGGACTCACTCAAGAACTACTTCAGAAAGGTAGAAAATTTTCCAAGGAAAATTCGACGAATATCGGACTGCAAACTTGCCAATTCGTCGGATATTAGTGGATACTTGCCGAATCAGACTCTGTGTCCAGTGAATCTCGTCGAATTTAATTTATGCAAATTTCTATCTTACTATATTAGATCCGAAGAACCGTCGAAAGTTCAGGTACATGCCATCTAGATAATTTTAAAATTATATATATATAGTCTTGGGGGCAACCGCACAGTCAATTTCGACGAAACCCTCAGCCGTCTCTCCGAATCAGAAATTGTGACTGTTTGGCTCCCGTGCAACTGGATCTTCTTCCTCCTGCGGTGCAGGGCTCGTTCCTCTTTGATTGGGGTTGTGAACTACTTCCTAACCCTAGCTGATAGTAGCATCAAGGTTCTCCCTCCGATTTCGCACAGTGGTGGATTCCCAAAAGCCGACAGTCGCCGATTCCGACAAGTCAAGAATTCCAGTGGCATCAGATTTCAGTTTTCCAAGTCCAGATTTTAGTTTTCTCCATGGCTCCTAGAAGCACCAATGGCTTGCTAGGGGGAGGTGAGTTGGTCCGCACAAGGTTTGCTCATGCTTCAGATGAATTCAGAAATGTCATTCTAATGTTGGAGACCGCTGGACTCTCTTTCATCCTAGAACACCCATGAAAAGTTCTGGACAAGGAATTTCTTGAATTTTTCCACAATGCGAAGCTCTTACACAAAGATACGGTAATCAAGAGCAAAGTTTGTGGAACAAAAGCGATCAAAAGAAAAATAATGAACGAAGAAGGAAAGATATTGTCAGATATCATCGAAAAAGTATTGTTATGCAAGACTGGTTCACACGACTATCTATCTTCAGAAATATTCAAGATTCTAGTAACAATCATCTGCAAAAAGAGAATGGACTGGGGTGCGATGTTATTTGAAAAAATCAAGTACAGTCTCCGCACACCCAACTTTGGAAGGATCATCAGCTTGTACCTGAATCAAATGGACGGTGACAAGTTCGATATGACCAAAGGAGTGCCTATCCATCACCTGAAGAAGATTGACTCATCTATCTTCTCAAGGTGGGATAGGAGGATCTTGAGGCAATGGGGAGCCCCGGATTTGGCTGTGGAGGAGGAAGATCAGGCTCCTGAGGATAGGATTCCTACTCCACACCCCAGTGAAGCCCTTGATAGATTGTGTGTAGGAGCTGAGGGGGAGCCAGCTATTACTTCAGTTGCATAAAGTCCAATTCCATTTCTAGAGCCAGAGAAACTTCTGAAAGAGGTTGCTCAGATTGCTCAGACTGCTGTTGAGGAGTTAGTGTCCGCTGAGGTTGAGGATGATGCTACTGATGATGATGATTTGACTATGGATGACTATGAGATAGATGCTTATGAAGAAATGATTGTTGTTAATGAGCCCAAAGATGATGATAATGCTTCTAATAAGTCTGCTGATGCTGAGGTTAGTGCTGCAATTGCACTCATTATGGCGGTGGACCTAATTGTCTCTCTCCCAGAAATTGTTCCCGCTTCATCTTCTGAGGGGGAGGTGACTAATACTTCTATATCAATTCACACTGAGGTTGGTAGGCTTATGCGCAACCTGGAGAAAAGGATAGCTTCGATGCCAGATGCACCTCTTGCTGTTGAAATGGAGGTGGTGGATCTTTATGACGAGGAGGGAGCTGCAGAGGAGCAGACTCCAGCTCTAACTGCCGCTACAGATCATGCTACTACTTCTAGAGCTCATTTATCTCTGATAGATGAATCTTCCAGTGAGGATCTGCCCATCACTCCCATCCTAAAGACTCTAGTGTTGACTACTGATAGTACACTTCTGTACAGTATAGAGGCAATGCTAGCCAAGCAGAAGGCATATTTTGATTCTTCCATGAAAAGTGTTCTGAAAAAGATGAAAGAGACCGAAAGAGGCCTAAACAAAGGCCTGGTTGAGGTTAATGTAAGATTTGACAAGCTAGATGCCAAGTTAGACTCCTGGTTTACTCAAGGGGGCAAGGCGTTGAATTTCTTATGAAAGGATTATAAAGCAATCAGAAGGTGATGTGCAATGTTGATACCAATGCCAAAACTATGATTAAAGTGCACAATAATTTTATGGATCATTATGATGACTGCTTGCAAGCGTGTGCAAATGCTCTGGCTATAGAATTCAGAAAGGGAGAGGATTCCTTGGAAGCTAAGGTGGCAGCTAAGGTAGCAGCTAAGGTCAATGCACTTGAAGTAGAAATGTTAGCAAATTTCAAAAGTGTAAATGACTTCAGTTATAACAACTATGTGTGGCTGCATAGTCAGTTAACAGGATCTCAAGTACATGTTGTGCCTGTACCAGCACATGATGAGACTCATCCTACCCAGGATTACTCTCAGTTCTGGTCAGACACGCGGGATTTTTCTCAGGCTGATACTACTGCTGCTACTGTTGCTGAGGCTCCAGAGGTAGAACTTGTTGAATACTTCCCCCCTCCGAGTTCACAAGCAAAGAAGATATGGGGAAGGCCAATCTGCTGTCAGGTCATAGTATTGGGAACTTGTTCATGCATGCAGGTAGTCCATGATTGGATAGGTGAAGAAAAATGAGTTAGGAAGTAAACTCAAAATTCGTCGAGCTCAGCTTGAAGTTCGTCGATCTCAGCTTACAGATCGTCGAGCTTAGCTCAACAATCGTTGATCTAAAGTCAGACAAATCGTCTAAGGCAAAAACCACTGAGACAGCTGAGACCGGTGAGAAGAATCCGCTGAGATAGAAGACAGACGCAGCTGAGAAGAAGAAAGCGTCGAGACCGCTGAGAAGAAAACGCTGAGACAGAAGCTTGTCTCAACTATTAAGAAGAAACCGCTGAGATTGCTGAGAAAGAACCGCTGAGACAAAGCCAGTAGAATTTGTCCAAGTCCAGAGAAGTAAAGTTTCGTCGAGCTGAGCTCACATTTCGTTGAGCTCAGCACAGAGTTCATCGAACTCAGATCGACGATCATCGAGCTCAAGTTAATGTATGAAGATATAAAGGTCATCGACCTGAGATTACATTTCATTGAGCTCATGTTGAAGTTTGTAGACTCATATCGTTGAGCTCAACACAGAGTTTGTCGATCTCAGATCGACGATAGTCGAGCCCAGTTCAAGCAATTCAGGCAGTTGCGGGAAAGCTATAATAGCGTTGGACACTACTGTTTGTCCTCTTCTTAAGTAGACGACTCTCACCATACTTGACTGAGCCTACATTCGAATTGTGTCGTTGATTCAAATCAATAGATATAAAAAGAAAAGAGAAGAGGGGATTAGGGCAACGAACAAGAAAAATGCAGAGAAGAAAATACAGAAAAGTAAACTAGAGGCGGCTGGACATCTTGTTCCCCATCAAGCTTGAAAGTTAAAGTCCAGCAGAGATAGCCAGAGGGCAAAGGAAGATAGCTGAAGCCCTTCAGGCTTAGCAAGATAGTTCTCTCCAGAACAAAGAAGCTGATTCATCCATTCAGCAAGCCGTTAGTTGCTCACCTGTGCAGCAGAGAAGAAGATAGTTGTAGAAGAAGACTCATCCCTTCTACAGCAAGATAGCTGGACTGATATCTGCTCAGTCCAGCAAAGTAGACTCAGAGATCTTTCTCTGAGTCAGTTGGTTTTATTTTTCTTGAACATCTTGTATTAACTTCCTGTAGGATTCAGTTTATCAGAATCTGAGTGTAGGGAACTTTGCGCCTAAGGTAGGTGACTAGTTAGTCACTGAGGTAGGTGCCCTATTGGGGAACTGAGGTAGGTGCCCTGTTGGGGCACTGAGGTAGGATCCAAAAGTGGATCTGATTTGCCGGAAGGCTTAACAGCCTGAGGTAGGAGAGTGTAGCTCTTTGTGGTAGGATCCTTTGTGGATCTGAGGTAGGGTTGTCCTCCCAACCTGGGTGTAGGTCTTAACAGCCTGAGATAGGTGACTGGAGAGTCATTGAGCTGTAGGTAACAAGTGTGTCACTGAGTTGTAGGCCTTGGAGGAGGCTGAGCTGTAGGTACTTGGAAGGGTACTGAGTTGTAGGAGTATTGCAGCACTCTGAGAGTAGGGATGTGTGTCTAAAGTTATAGGGTTGAGAAGCCTGAGATGTAGGACTTAGAAATAAGGCTGAGGTAGGTGGTCATTGGACCACTGAGCTGTAGGAGCACTGCAGGGCTCTGAGGTAGGAGCCTTTGTGGTTCTGAGCTTGGATTCTGTAGAGAATCTGTGTGTAAGGCTGAGGGCCTGTGGTGTAAGCCCTGAGGAGAATATTGGTGAAGTTTGTGCCTAGTCCAACAAATCAGTTGGATAGGTGGGAGGGAAAGTGGATGTACCCAATTGGGGAATCACTATAAATCTTTGTGTGTTTGCTGTGTTGCTTATTTACTTTTTTATTGCAGGATCTAAGGACAAGCTCTAGATAGATAAATTTGAAATCAGCAAAAGAATAAATAAAATTTCAAAGACCTATTCACCCCCCCCCCCTCTAGGTGACTAGCTAACCTTCAGTTAAGTAACTTTCAAGTGGTATCAGAGGGAGGTTTCTCAAAAAGGATTTAACAATCTGAGTATACCTCCAAGATTAGCTGTCAGATAAAATTATGGGGTCAGGAATAAACTATAAGGAACTAGGGGCCATGAAGCTACCCATCTGTATGAAGGAAGGATTTGGCATCTAGAAGCAAAGGATCAGACTGTTCATGGAAGCATCTGACCCTAGGATCTATGTAACAGTAGTGGAAGGAACATTTGTCCCCATAAAGGATTCCACCATAGATCCAACTGTGAGAGTGCCTAAGGCATATTCAGAGATGGACAGAAATGAGGTGATTCTATCCACCATGGACAAAAGAGCACAAAATATTATAGCCAGTGCAATTGATGACTCAACCTTCCAAAATCGTGTTCACTGCAAGACCTCCAAGGCGATGTGGGACTTCCTTGTGGTCTACATGGAAGGCTCTGAGGAAGTTAGAGATGATAGGAAGTTCATGCTCAATCAAGAGTATGAGGCTTTCAGGCAAAGTAAATCTGAAAAAGTAGCTGACTGTTTTGAAAGATTCTTTAGGACAGTCAATGAACTAAGAACCTATGGTAGGGTTTTCAACAAATATGAGCTGAATGACAAGTTTCTTAGATATCTCTCTAGAGATTGGGACACCAAGTTCCGTGTCATTAGGGAAATGGCTAAGCTGGCAGACACTCCTCCACCAACACTCTTTGGAAAGATGTTGTCCTATGAAATGCAGCTGGCTGCTAGACAAGAAGAGGAGAAGGAAAGTAAATCCAAGATCAAGGATAAGACAGTGGCCCTCAAGGCTGAAGCTCTAAGAAGAAATAGAAGAAAGACTCCTTCTCCACCAAGGAGAGAAGCTGAGACCAGCTCAGAATTGTTTAAGAATAGTTCCTCAGACAACCAAATGTCTGATAAAGAGTTTGCAGTCTTCTCCAGGAAGCTTCAAAGGTTCATGAAGAATAAGCACTAGGAGAACATACCAGCATCATCATCCCATCACAGGAGTTCCTCCAAGAAGGACAGGTATGACACTAAATCCAATAAACAGATTTCATCTAAAGTCATCTGTTATTTTTGCAGTAAGGTTGGGCATGTCATTGTTGACTGCCCAGTCAAAAGGAAGGAAGAAGATGAGAAGAAGAAGAAAAAGCATCACCATCACCACAAGGACAAGAAGAAAGAGAAGTCTTTTGTGGCCAAGAAGGAGATAAGTTGGACAGATTCTTCCTCATAATCTAAAGATGAAGAGGAAGAAGCCTATATAGGGCTGATATCTGTTGTTGCAGATCCAGAAGTAGAAGAGGAGTATCCTGCTGCCAGGATTGGGATAAGATCCCCTCTATCACACTCTAACAGTGACAATGAGGAGGATGAAGAAGACTGTGGATGTCAGGGGCTGATGGCAATAGCTGAAGAGGAGAGAAGTCAGGCAGATTCAGAATCAATCAAGGTACAACCTCTATCCATTCCTTCATCTTCCTCTGACTATAAAACCAGTCCAGATACTGATGCATCTTCATCCTCTGATAAATATTGCTCAGAATCTGAGACTGATGTCAATCAATCGATTGACAAGTATGGAATGCTCCTAGATGCTCTAAGGGAGAGCAGAATTCTTGTCAAAAGGCAAGCCAAGGAGATTGAAGTCCTGAAGCCTTATAAAACTCTTTATAACAATAAATATATTGAGTTTTATAAGACAAGCCATGAGGTGTCTGAACTCAAGAAAAGTCTTGAGTGTCAAACCAAGCTTCTAGAAGAGAAGAATAAGCATATCAGATATCTAGAACAAAAGTTCACAAAGAGATTAGGGATTGTGATTAACCCTTCCCAGTCATAAGGTAAGTTGCCAAAAGCTGCAACCAGCCAAGTCCCTGGGAAGCAGGGTATTAATCACACTAATCAGCATTTCAAATCAGAATTCCCTGATAAGGTGACAGTATTTCAAAAGGTGAAGTCACCTTCTAAAACTGTCAAGGTTGCACCTCCCCTTGAGGATCAGTCAAATGTGTGCTCTACCAGTGGGGTAAAGACACATGATCTTAGAAGGAGTGATACTGTCCACTCTAGCCACAATGCTTAGGGTAAGTTCTTTAGATTTGGTTCCAAACATCCCTTATCTAAGGAAATAAGAGAGTCCACTAGATGGCAGACTCCAAAAATACATCTGGCCCATAATGGACAAGCTGTATTTAGTTCCTCAGCACCTTCACTCAAGAAGAAGGGGGCAGCCTCATGTAATGCTCATACAGTAAAGTCTGGTGCTGCTTACTTCTCTCATGGACAACAATTCTGTGTTATCCTAAAGAGAATATACAACATTCATAAATGTTGGTATTGTGGGAAAGTGGGTAACTTTGTCATTGATTGTTGGCATAATCTGAATGTGACTAGTGGACATAAAGGTGCTCAGCCCAGGAAGAGAGTTGGGCAGATGTTTTATAATGCTAACAAGAACCTAGGACCCAATTATCATTGGGTACCTAAGGATAAATGAATTCTGTTTTGCAGGATAGTCTAAGTACCTGTCTAATTAAGACTTGGTATTTGGACAATGGGTGTTCCAAGCAAAGTGTCTGGGACAGGATGATTGCTCAAGTAACATGCTCCATGATAAGCAATAAACAAAGAATGAGACTGTTAAGTGTGAAATCCTCAAAAGCTAGAGGCAATATGCCTCAAGGCAAGTCTCTCTCTCCTGCATAGAGACTAAGTTTGGAATTTCATGTACTAAGTTAGATGTGCTTAAGATGAAACTAATCAGGCACACCAGTCAGATAACAATGATTCAATTATCCCTCACAATCATCTGCATTGTTAACTTAAGTAGTCATTCCTCTCAAGCCCAAAATAACATATAAATCAGTGCATAATAAAGTTATCAATAAAACTTACTTATTGGCTCGCTTGGTATCCATCATACTTGGAATAAATAAAATATTTGTACAATGATGTGAAAAATAGAATATACATCCATACTGTGAAGAAAGCTACAAATTAATCAGGCACTAAATCCCTGATATCATAACAGAAATCATAAGCACAATCCATAAAATCTAAAAATGATTAATTGGTTAATCAAATGAAAAATTAATTAGACCTTCTCATTACATATATAAAGGCGACAAGTAATGAAAATCCACATTGCTCTCAAAAACTTAACCCTAGCCGTCAAGACTGAAACCTTCTCAGCATCTTGCCGCTCTGACTCAATGGCGCCAAAGATCTCAAAGGAGCTCAAGGATGGCTATGAAATTGTGAGGAATGGATTCAGTTATGCCTCGCCAGAGATTAAGGAAGTATTGAGAATGATTGAGACCACGGGTTTGGAGTACGCTCTTTCTGAACCTTCAACCATTCTTAGAGAAGAAGTAGTGGAACTTTTCTCCAACGTCAAGGTGTCGTCCTCTCAAAACTCATTGAAATCTAAGATTGGTGATATCAAGATTAAGATAAATCCAAAGAGACTAGGAAAAGCCTTTCATCTATCCGTCATCAACCCTAGCGAGGAAGAAGAAATCACCATCATGGATCGAGACAATGCTCTCAGGTGGTGTCAATACAGTGAGGCCAAATCTGGGTCTCTGAAAAGGAAATTCTTCAATCAAAGAGGGAAACTGCTAGCAGATATAGTAGGGAAAGCCCTCATCTACAAACCCGGATCACATGACACCATCTCCAGGTCAATGTTTGATGTCATGACCAGAATAATCTTCAATAAGTAGACTTGTTGGTCATCAATCATCTACTAGAGAATAGTAGACTGTCTATACACTCCCAACTTGGGAAGAATTCTTTCCCTATACCTAGTAAACACCTACCCAGATTCATTCAAGCAGGAGAAAGGAGTGAAGATTCACTACCTAAAAAGAATGGACATAAAAAACATTAGACAGATTCACTATGGTCCTACCAATGAGCCAACCCTTAGTAATAAAGAATCCCTCTAGGGACACAAGGAAGAAACTTACTGAGGAGGAAAGAACTACCAGCTTTGAACCAGAGCCTGGAACCTCCTCTCTAGCTGATGTTGGACTGCATGTTGACTTATCTCTCAGTCAAACCTTTGCAAACTTCCAACTTCAAGTGAGTGATATGCATGTTGATAAAATCCATGCCAGCTCTAAATCAGGAGAAGTCTCAAAGAATGCTACTGAAGAAGAAATTGTTGAAGAGGATGGGGCAGACATGAATGAAACTGATGATGTAGTAGCAGTTGAAGTTATCCCTGCTGCAGAAGATAACAGGGAGCCTCCTGAGGCATTAAATACTTATCTTGATAAGTCCAGCCCAAAGAAGGATGCTTAGTCTGAGGGGGAGCATAATGAGATAGATTTGAGAACCTTGGACAAAATTGTCAACAGATCAGTTGGGTCTGCACCTAATACAGGTGATGTAGTGAAGGGGGAGCCTTCTCAAATACCTGCTCAGAATGTTGTACCTCCTCATATGATCCATACTTCATCAACCCCCATCTCAAATGAGGAATTTCTAAACCTAGTCAAAACACTCCTGGATGCTCAAACAATAACCCTCAAGGAATATGTTGACCACTCAGTTGCCAAGTTGAGGGATGAATTGTTAAGCGAAGTCAAAGATTGTAAAGAAGAAACCTCTCTCTTAAATAAACAGGTCACAACTTGGTTTGATAAGGATGGAACTGCTGGCATAAAGCTGACCACCCTTATGCAATCCATGGAAGTAAGCCAAAAATTCTCTGCAGCTGATATAGGATATGTCAAGAATTATGTGAGTGCAACTGATGAGGTGAACAAAGGTGTAGCAGATCATGTAAATCAGCATGTCACCAATGTAGCTCTCCACTCTATGAAGTAGGCAATGCTTATGAAAAATTAGCTGCTTACTGACAATGAGAGAATACTCCAATATATATCAAACAAAAATGAGGTCAACACCACCCTACTGCAAAAGACAATATCTGAAGAAGGCAGAAAGGAGGAGAGCAGTCATGCTAAGACAGCAGCACTCATTGAAGATCAAGCCTTCAATGTAATTCAAGGCACCAGGGTGGCATTGAACCTGCCCCTATTGGATAAAAAGAGGCCAGAGGATCTAGACTTCCCAGCACAAGCTAGAGCTGCACAGGATGCACAACTTGCTGCCAGAAGAAAGAGGGAAGGAACTCAAATGGCTGAAGAGTTCATGGCAAAGAGGAGAGCTGAGAAAAGAGATGATCTAGATCATAAACAGCTAAGTGATGTCTCTGAATCCATCATTATCAATGCTTGGATAATCCATGGACAAATCTTAAAGAATATTAATAGTGTTTATCCCTCTGAGGAATGGATCAAGCATTTGGAAAGAAATTCCCTAAGGGAAAGAGTATTCTAAGAAAATCTGGTAAGGAAGAGCAATCCTAAGAAAATGCCTCCCAGATATATTCCAAAGTCATTCCTTTACCTCAAAAGGCAGGAGAACAAAGCTGAAAACTTGAAGAAGATAGTTGATATCAAGGATGCTGGATCAAGTTCATCAAAGAAGAGCTGAGATGAGACTGCAAGACTTAGGGTGCTTTAATTATGTAATCAATGTCTTGTAATGGATATCAATAGTGTAACAATACCAAATCTTTATCAACGAAATTAATATGAGTTGGCCCTGACTATATTGATGTGAGAGATGTGCATGTAATTATCATCTATATATATGTGATTAATAAATATGCTTCTCTTTCATAGATATCCTATAATCAAAATTTTGCTACTATTGTTTAGCTAAGTTAATGACTAGTTAATCTGTTGTTAATCATACGGTTACACTGTTAGTGATTGATAATCCACTAGTGATATTGGTTAGTCAATCACAATGTTATGCCATCACACCTAGGGGGAGTATTCTATACTGGAATGGCTAGTTGTTATGATAATGTCTCTTCAGACCTATCATGATATGTTTTTTGTGTTGATGCTGAAAGAAAAGGGATAGATACTACTCTAGAGGGGGGTGAATAGAGTAATCAAAAATTGTACTAGCAAAGTTGACTGTCTACTCAACTCCCTTGGAGTTAATTGCGGAATGAAGGTTATAGATATTTTAGATGAAACCCTAAAGCCTAACACAAGTGATGTGCACAAAGGGCAGCCAACTGTAATTACAGTTAAGGTTTGGAATCCTAAACAGCAACTAGCAAACCTAGTTAAAATCTAATCACAGCCAATCAGCACAGAGAATTAAATAAACAATCCAGACGACACAAAGAATTTATAGTGGTTCCCCAAACAACTTGGGTACGTCCACTCTTCTACCAACAAGGTAGGAATCCACTCAGGTTTTTGATCAGGTGCCCTGCCACCAACAAGATCTGCTTCAGGTAGATACAGAAACCCTTTAGACTTTTGATCAGGTGTCTAAAAACCAACACAGGTTTTTGATCAGGTGCCCTGCCACCAAGGGATACTTTTGAAGGGAGTAATAACCCTTTACAGGAGGGGGAAAGGAGGTTAAAATGTCTTCTCTATTTTACAATAGATTAGAGAAGCACAAGAACTTGCACTGAGCTAGAAAGATCTTTAAAGAATCAAGGCTCCCCCTGGCTAAAAAAACGTCCAGGTGAAGTCTTGCTTCAGTGCAAAAACACTTCAGAAAATCTGAAGGAAAAAGCTACAAGAAGATAAATAATATGAAATAAAATTTCTTCTTTAGGCAGCTATCTTCTTCTTCTTCTTCAAAAAGCTCTGAGTGAAGATCTTCCTGGAGGCAGGAGAACTCAGGTTGAAGAAGAGTGAAGAACTAAAACTTCTTCTCAGTTGGATGTGAATGAACTGAGAGCAGTTGAAGACTGTAAGTTGTAAGCTTGAATGCTGCTGTTAGCTTTTTGTATATCAGAACTAGTTGATTTCTTTCTCCAAAGAAGTCTTTATATAGCAGCAGCAACAACGGCTCTTACTTGAGTTTGAATCTTATCTTCTACTGAACTCTGCAAGCTGGGCTGCACAAAGCATAAAGCAAAACAAAATACTGCAGACAGATATCCTATAAGAGGATAAAGCTTTCTAAGAAGCTGCAAATAACTCTGATGAAATAATACAAGAGAAAGTCACATCAGAAGAGACTTTTTACAGCCAAGGAAGACTTTTTGAGTCTAACAGCTATAAAGGACAGCCTGGCAGATAAAGCAGAAATCATATATCAGTTAATAAGACAAACAACTTTGTCAAAAAAAAAATTAGCTCATGCATAAGGAATGGAACAGATATTGCATAGAAATAATATCACAATTTATTCAAATAATCTTTTATAAAATATGCCAAGATAAATATGAAATAAATCACATCAAAGAAGACGGCAAAACTACTCAAGACATACAACAAAACGTCGAACGACCCTCGGAGATCGTCGACCTAAGCACAGAGATCGTCGACCTATCAGACAGATAGTCGAACGATCCAGATAGTCGAACTATCAAAGAAGATAGTCGAACTACCTCAGCAGATAGTCGAACTATCAGGACAGATAGTCGAACTACCAAACAAAACAGATAGTCGACCTATCAAACAGATAGTCGAACTATCAGATAGTTGAACTATCCAAGCAGATAGTCGAACTATCAAGCAACACAGATAGTCGACCTATCAACAGATAGTCGAACTATCAGAGCAACACAGATAGTCGACCTATCAACAGATAGTCGAACAATCAAAGCAAACAGATAGTCGACCTATCAACAGATAGTCGAACTATCAGATAGTTGAACTATCTAAGCAGATAGTCGAACTATCAAAGAAAACAGATAGTCGACCTATCAACAGATAGTCGAGCTATCACAAAAAGCAGATAGTCGACCTATTAACAGATAGTCGAACTATCAAAGTGGACAGATAGTCGACCTATCAAACAGATAGTCGAACTATCAGATAGTTGAACTATCCAAGCAGATAGTCGAACTATCAAACACAACAGATAGTCGACCTATCAAACAGATAGTCGAACTATCAACGCAGACAGAACGTCGACCAACTGATAGACGATCGTCGATCAGCCGATAGACGATAGTCGAGCGGCGTTCGACCATAGTCGAACGAAAAACAACTTAACCAAATTTACATCTGGAAAAGTGATGCCTCTAAAACTAGAGCAACAAGCCTTTGACCATAGATAAATCTTGGGTCAAGAGACAGAAAGAGAAGACTAAACTCAAATCAAAACCTAGGGTACCAACAATCTCCCCCTATTTGAGTTAAGTCTCTCAACAATTAAAACATACAAAACTAATTACAGAAAAATAAATAAAATGCATGAAGAGAAATAACTAAGCAGATAACATCAATCAAACAGATAAACAATTAACTATCAATCAATGAAATTTTAAGATGCTTCAGAGTTAGGTTTAGGATCAGAAGAGCTAGAAACAAAAGTAATTTTTCTAGAGGGGTCTAGAGCTTCTTTTCTCGACAACTTCAGGTCTTGTTCTCCAATGATTTTTGATTCTGTCATTCTTGGGACAACTGCCTCAGGATGCTTTTCCATGTACTTTGAAGGATCAAATATCTCAGGTCTAACCTGGAATTTATCGAGCTCCTTCATTCTGAATTTTGACATTGTGGTCAATCCTGCAGTGTCTTTTTCTTCTGCTTTTGCTTTCTTAATTTGAGCTGCTCCAACAAGTTTAAGAAAACGAGCCATCCTAAAATTAGGATCAAGCTCTGGGCTTTCATAAACATTCTCAGAAGATGTATCAACTGGTTCTTTATCCTGAGTAACTAGATAAGAAGGAGGGGCAGACTTAGCAAATGTCTTGCTAGAGATTTCAGATAAAATAATTTGCTTACCTTTTGAAACATCCTTCACAGAGTGATCTGGCTTAGGAGAGGTTGAGCTTTTGAGTTATTTAGAATGAGGAGGAGAAAATGTTGGTCTTTGATACACCACCTCCTTTACTTGTTCCTTAACAGCATCAGGTCTTTGATAGCCAGTTTGAGTTTTACCTTGATGTCCTTGTGAACTTCTCCTTTGAGCTGACTGAGATGGCTTGAATCTTTCAGACTGAGCAGCAGGGTTTGCAGATAAGTTTCCTGAGGCTCCTGCACTGGGAGGTGGAGGAGGAGGACCTCTAGGAGTCCATCTTGGGACAGGAGAGTCATACCTCTTTGACTTCTTCCTTTGCTTCTGCTGATTTTTAGAGAAAGCCATCCAGTGCTGGAAATCTTTTGATTTAGGATCAATTCCTTTCAGGATATAATAAGAAGTATCATTATCTGGATTAGGAGGAGGAGGAGCTACAGCTTTCCTTTTCTTTTTAGCAATTCTTTTTCTTTTTGACTCAGCAGACTCATCAGAATCAATTTCATCTTCAGAATTAGAAGAAATGGGCAGATCATATGGGTCAATTGCATCTTGCATAGCTCTTTCCTTTTCCTTTAGAGCAGCTTTTTCTAATTCTTCTTCCATGGCATCCTGTGCCAGGAGAGCATCTAAATCCAATCCCGGGGAATCATCCCATACAGTAGACTTTTCAATTTGAGCATCTGCAGCTTTTTCTTGTTGATCAGAAACTGTCATGGTGACCAGTTCTGCTTGCACTTCTGGCTGAGCAGCCTCAGAAACTTGAGTAAATTGTTCTGTTTCAGATTGAGCTTCTGGAGCTGGTTGGATAACAGGCTCTTGAATATCTAGAACTTCTTCCATATTATCTGTAGTATTATGAATAAAATTTTTCTAAATGACATCTAATCATCCCTTCCAGGTATTCCCATACAAGCATATCAGTTATCAAGTCTAAAAAGTAAGTAAAGGGGATACCTTCAGAATCGACCTTTGCGTGTCCTAACTCCCATAATTCATCTAGAAAGGAAGTGATAACTCCTTCTAGGTACAGGGCGACCAGGGGAGTAGAACAATCTTTTAAGCAGGCTTTGACAATAAACTCAGACTTCAACAATGCATCAGAAATTTCTTTTTCAGATAGAGGAGGAGGAGCTGAATCTTCTATTTCTTTCTCTGCCACTACAGGATGATCTGCTGGAGGGGAGGCCAAAGACTGCTCAGAGACATCTTCATTAAGCATCTCCCCCTGCCTGATTTCAATAGACACTGAAACCAGGCCCCTAGAGGAAGAGGGCTCAGCAGACTTTGAGAGTGCCCGGATGGCAGCAGTCAAAGAGGAGATAGAGGAAGCAAGGGGAGCAATCGCCTCTTCAATCATGATTTTGATTGAGGGGGTAATTAACTCCAAAATACTAGAGATAAATGCTGGAGTTATTTCAAAGGATGATGATGAAGATGATGGGGGAATCTCAGAGGGTGGATGATCAGCAGGAATGGTGTATTCATGATGGACTGGAGAGTGAACTGGAGATGGAGAGTGAGCTGGAGATGGATGAGTGGATGCAGGGTGATCAATGTGATCAGAAGAAGGAATTGGAGATTGAAGAGGAGTAGAAATCTCAGAAACCAATAAATCAAAACGGCGTTGAGAGATCCCAGCAAGATGAGACGGGAGAGGAGATGCAAGAGGAGAAGCAGAAGGTCGTACTTCAATTGAAGTTGATGGAACTTCAACTAAAGTAGACGGCAATGCAGATAAAGAAGATGGAAGGGATGGATATGCTGAGCCAGCTGCTTGTAGGGGAGGAGTGACTGAGGCAGTCCTGGTGCTCTCAGATGTAACTGGAGCAACCCCTGCTGGAGCGGGCTTCAAGAAGGTCCTTTTCCACTTGGCGAACAGGGATGGATCCATCTTCTTGCTGGCGTTTATGGAGGTAGCAGCTGAAACTAACAGATGGGGATATTTCTCCTTCAGGAAAATCCCAACTACCCTACCCAGGGTAACTTCTTTCTTGCTGTTCTTTTTCCTGATCAGATCAAACATAACACCTGCTCAATTAATCTGTTTCTTATTTACAATTGCACACATCAGTGCAAACTGCTGCCTTGTAATATTTTTGTGGGCAGAGTGCTTTTCCAGTAGCACTTTTCCGACTATTTCAGCAAGAAACTTAATCTTAAACGGAAAATTTACTTTAAGCAGCTTAGAGGGAATGCCTTCGGCATGTCCCAGCTCTGTCAGCATTTTCCCAAACTCTGGGGCATCTTGCTCGTACTCTTCTTCCCCATTTATCAATCCAAATATTTCAGTTAAAATAGCGGGAGTTAATGTTACCTCTTCTCCGCCGATAGTTTCGGTCATTGAATCATCATTTGAAGACGAAGTAAATGCCCATTCTTTGATCTCTTGAATATTTATCTTTATCCTGGAGGACATGAGCTTCTCTAAACCTTGATCTTTGCACAGATTAAGAATTTCCACAATTCCGGATTCGCAGCAGCTGAAGGCGTCGAAATCTACACTGAATCCTGCATCGAACTTTACTACTGTCAGGAGCGCTGGAGAAATCGCCATCGAAAGGGCTGGAGAAGACGAGGGAGAGACGGCGAGGACGAAGCGATAGAAAACGCAAGACAAAGAGCAAGCGGGAAGACAGAATGCGAAAAGACGCTCTCCGTCGATGATAAAAGCAACTATCTCTTAACCTAGGTCGACCATCGGCTTTATATTAAAACAACGATCGTCGATCTATTTAAAAGATACTAGAGACGATGGTCGAACGGTCGTTCGACGATCGGTCCTGAAGCAGAGTAGTCGATCAATCGTTCGACTATTTTTGTCTTCACAAACAACAAGCTGTCGTCAACCATAGATCGACGATAGGCTTGACCTGTTCGACTATCTTCGAATGCCGGTCGACAATCTTCAAGCAGATAAGCTATCTTCAACCATAGGTCGACGATAGGCTTGATCCGATCGACTATCTTCGAACGTCGTTCGACTATCTTCGAACAAGTTTCAACAAGGCAGACGTCACACTTAGTCTCTTTCATTAATCATGCCTAGTTGAACCAAAAAGAACAGATGCTTCTGTTCATCTAAGGGTTTGGTGAATATATCACCTCTCTGAAGGTCTGTGGATATGAACTCAAGGCTAATCTTGTTCTTTTCCACACAATCTCTCAGGAAATGGTGCCGGATCTCAATGTGTTTCGTTCTAGAGTGGTGCACAGGATTTTGTGTAATAGAGATAGCACTGGTACTATCACACATGATTTTTGTGTTCTTGTGTGAGTACCCATAATCCAAAAGCTGATTTTGTATCCACAGGATTTGTGAACAACAACTAGCAGCTGCTATATATTCAGCTTCTGCAGTTGAAGTTGAGACAGAGGTCTGCTTCTTAAAAAACCAAGAGACCAATCTCTCTCCCAGGAACTGACAAGTTCCTGAGGTACTTTTCCTGTCAACTCTACAGCCAGCATAATCAGAATCAGAATATCCAATTAATTCAAATTCTGACTCAGCTGGGTACCAAAGTCCTAGATTTGGACATCCCTTCAGGTATCTCAAGATTCTCTTTAGAAGAATCAGATGAGATTCCTTGGGGTTGACCTGGAATCTAGCACAAAGGCATATAGCAAACATTATGTCTGGCCTACTTGCAGTTAAATACAATAGGGAACCAACAATGGCCCTATAATTCTTTTGATCAACAGACTTTCCCTGATCATCAGAATCAATAACTACATTAGTAGCCATAGGTGTATGCATTGTTGAAGCATCAGCCATCCCAAACTTCTTTACCAATTTCTTGGCATATTTGGATTGGGAGATGAAGATGCCATCAGCATCTTGCTTTACTTGGAGACCAAGAAAGTAAGACAGCTCACTCATACTACTCATCTCAAACTTGGAATGCATCAAGTTAGAGAACTTTTTGCACAGTTTGGGATCAGTGGAACCAAAAATAATGTCATCCACATACACTTGAACTAACAGGATTGTGTCCTTGTGGTGCTTGACGAAAAGGGTTCTATCAACTACTCCCCTAACAAAGTTGTGCTCTAACAGGAAACTAGCTAGAGTCTCATACCAGGCTCTTGGTGCTTGTTTGAGTCCATAAAGAGCTTTTTGCAACTTGAATACATGTGAGGGCTGAGTTGAAGAAACAAACCCAGGTGGTTGTTCAACAAATACGTCTTCCTTTAGCTCACCATTTAGAAAGGCACTTTTGACATCCATCTGAAAAACTTTAAACTTCATATAGGTTGCATAGGCTAAGAAGATCCTTATTGCCTCTAGCCTTGCAACAGGAGCAAAGGTTTGGTCATAATCTATACCTTCCTCCTGTCTGTAGCCCTGAGCTACAAGCCTAGCTTTGTTCCTTACAATGATTCCATTTGCATCCAACTTGTTTCTATACACCCACTTGGTGCCTATGATCAGTTGGCCTTTAGGACTTGGAACCAAAGTTTATACTTTACATCTCTCAAACTGATTGAGTTCCTCTTGTATAGCAATGATCCAGTGGGGATCTAGCTCAGCATCTTTAATGGTGAGGGGCTCAATCTGTGAAAGGAAATAAGCATGCATCACATCCTGTCTTAACTGATGTCTTGTTTGAACACCAGCTGATATGTCTCATATCACTTGAGATGTAGGGTGATCTCTAAGTGTGACAACATCAGCAGGTGGGATGTGATCTTCAGCAATAGTTGGGATTAATTCCTCAGGAAGAATTTGATCTACTATTGGTGGTACAGCAACAATTTCTGCAAGGTCTTCATCACTGTTTGATTCAGTGATATGAAGAGTTGAAAGATGGAGAAGCTCTTGAGTGACATCTTTGCTAGATTCTGGTACCTGTAATGAACTAGAGGAAGGGGAAGTTTCCTTCTCCTTATAAAACATTTGAGATTCATCAAAAGACACATGAACAGACTCTTCAATTTTATAAGATGATTTATTAAATATCCTATAAGCTTTGCTTACTTGGGAATATCCAAGAAAAATTCCCATTGAAGCTTTTGCTTCAAATTTTCTAAGGTATTCTTTATTATTATTATGAATATAAACTACACAACCAAAAACTCTAAAATAATTTATTTTAGGTTTCTTTCCTTTAAGCAACTCATAAGGAGTTTTACACTTAAGCTTGTGTATCAGACTTCTATTCAAGACATAGTTGGTTGTACTAACAGCTTCTGCCCAATAGGAAAGAGGCATATTAGCATCTGCCAACAATGTGCTAGCAGCTTCAATTAGTGTTCTGTTCTTCCTTTCAACTACCCCATTTTGTTGGGGAGTTCTAGAAGCTGAGAAGCTATGTTTGATACCTTCTCTCTCACAGAATTCTTGCATGAGAAGAGAGTCAAACTCAGTACCATGATCACTTCTGATCAAGACCACATGAGTAGAGTACTCAGTCTGCACACATAATAGAAAATCTGTAAGGGCGTTGAAGTTATCAGCCTTAGTTTTCAAAAAGAACACCTAAGTGAACCTAGAGAAGTCATCTACAATGACTAGGGTGTAATACTTCCCTCCTAAACTCTGTACATTTATTGGGCCAAATAGGTCCAAATGTAATAAATACAGGATTCTAGGAGAATCACTTTTATTTACTGATTTAAATGAATTCTTGGTTTGCTTGCCTAATTGACAAGCCTTGCATAGGCTCTCCTTCTTGTAGGGGCAAGAAGGTAAACCTCTAACAAGGTTGTGTTTAGATAACCTAGATATATTCTTGACGTTAACATGGCTAAGCCTTTTATGCCATAAAGTATTGTTATTGGTTACTTCATTAAATAAGCAGATTTCAGAGTGAGTTGAGTTAAAATCTACTAAATAAATGTTACCTTGTCTAATACCTACTAATACAACATTATTATTTAAAGTAATATTACAAAGAGAGTTAGAGAATGATACCTGGTATCCAGCATCACATAACTGACTTACTGAAATTAGATTATGCTTCAGTCCAGTTACATAAGCAACTCTCTTGAATATTACAGCTCCAATTGTCATTCTGCCAAAGCCTTCAGTTTGACCACAGCTTGAATCTCCAAAGATTACCTTTGGGCCAAGCTTGGCCTTGAATTTTTACAGATGTTCTTTATTTCCTGTCATATGCTTGGAGCAACCACTATCCAAATACCACTTATTTTGAGTGATAGGATAGGTCTTCACCTGCAAATAAATCAATTAAACATTGTGGACCCAGGTAACCTTGGGTCCCTTGTTTTTCTCATAAGAAAAACTGGAAATAAATGAATAAGCAGGTTGAGGGTGATAACCTAACGGGTAAGATCTCCTAGGTGGGATTCTCCATGCAGATGATGGGTCAATGAATCTAGGGTTTCTATTTTCATTCTGGTTTCTAAAGTTCTGGGTGAAGTTTTGAAATTCATATTGAAAACGTCGATCAGCGTTCGACGATGGGTGCCCAGATCGTCGATCTCCGTTCGACCATTGGGCCTGCGATCGTCGAGCAGCATTCGACGCTCTTTGTATTTCCTTAAATTTTTGTTTTTTTCTCTTTTAGCTTTATTTAAAGCTTTATTAACTTGATTAACTTGCTCAGTGTTCTTTATTCCACTAGATGAAATAAAATTCACTGGAGTTGAAAGATTGTTTTTAAGAACAATTGGGGGTTCACTAGAAGATGCTCCTAAGCCTAATTTGTTATTGCCTGACCTAGTGTTAGACATACTGGTTATTTCAAGCAACTTAAGGCTTCTACCATTCAGAGATTCTTCTAACCTTTTGGACTTAGCTAATTCATTCTTAAGGAATTTTATTTCTTCACTAGAATTAGTGAGTTCTGCTGTTAACCTAATGTTTTCATTAGAAATCAATTCAGATTCAGCTAGTTTAATTCTAAGCTTTTTTATTTCCTTTTCAGAACTTATTAAATCTAAACATAAAGATTTAAAATCTGATTTAAATTCATCAGATGTAAAATCGTAAGAAGACAATACCTCATCTTCAGTTGGCATTTCTTCATCAGAATCTGAACTCTCTGCAGCTGAGTGATTGCTGCAGGCATCAATTGCCATCAGGCAAACTTCCTTTGCCTTCTTTTCTTCCTCATCCTCACTGGAGCTTGAGGAGGAAGATTCCTCATCAGAATCGCTCCAGGTTTCAGTAACAAAGCCTCTCTCCTTCTTTTTGTTCTTGTAGGAGGATGGCTTGGAATGCTTCCTGTGCTGATCCTTGTCTTTCCTTTTATCTTTATTCTTTTCCTCTGGGCAATCTGGAAGAATATGTCCAGGCTTCCTGCAACCATAGCAAATTATTTCTTTAGAAGGAGTACGATCATACCTTGGTTTATCTTCATACTTTGAAGACTTCTTTCTAAATTCTTTCCTTCCCATCTTGAGAAACCTTTTGGCAAATAATGCCATCAGTTCCTCATTAGACTGGCTTCCTTCAGAAGCATCAGCAGCTTTGAGAGCAAGGGTTTGCTCTTTTCTTGTAGGAGTTGGGGTCTTTGCTTCAGCCTCAGCTTCCCTGGACTTCAGCACTTGCTCAAAAGACTTGAGCTTGCCGAGAAGGGCTTCTGTTGAGATTTCTGTTGTGCTTCTGGCCTCCTTGATAGGCCAGATCCTCAGATCCCATGTGCTAGGGAAGCACATAAGAATCTTATCATTGATCTCTGTCAATGAAATATCCTTATCAAGAGTCCTCAGCTCATTGATGATTGAGCTGAGCCTTGTGTACATTGCTTCAACTGATTCAGCATCAGTTTTCTTGAAATTCTCATACTAGGAGATAAGGTTGGACCTTCTGTCCTTCCTTTCATCAGCTAAACCAGCTATAATCTGATTCAGTGTATCCCACATTGCTTTTGCTGAGGAGCAGTCAGCAACCTTCTGGAATACTCCATCAGACATTGTCTGAGCCAGAATGTTCATTGCCTTAGCATCTGCTATTTTTGCCTTTTTGTATTCATCATTGTAATCTGGAGGAGGCACTGCACTCATATCAGTTGATGATGAGGCAGTAGCTGCAGTAGGTGCTCTTGGTGGACCTGTCAAAATAGAAGCAAAAATACTCTCATCAATAGAGTTCATATATAATTTAATCTTTGCCTTCCAGATGCTGAACTTAGCCAAGTTGCATGCTGGAGGTCTGGTGCTAGAGTAATCCTTGGACTGGGCTATGATAGTGAAAGTGAATATCTATAAACTTTGGTATCTATCAGGATCTTGTGACTTAGGTGTTAGCATATTTAGTCAGTCAACCTCCCTCTGATACCAATTGAAAGAAAAGGGATAGATACTACTCTAGAGGGGGGGTGAATAGAGTAATCAAAAATTGCACTAGCAAAGTTGACTGTCTACTCAACTCCCTTGGAGTTAATTGCGGAATGAAGGTTATAGATATTTTAGATAAAACCCTAAAGCCTAACACAAGTGATGTGCACAAAGGGCAGCCAACTGTAATTACAGTTAAGGCTTGGAATCCTAAACAGCAACTAGCAAACCTAGTTAAAATCTAATCACAGCCAATCAGCACAGAGAATTAAATAAACAATCCAGACGACATAAGAAATTTATAGTGGTTCCTCAAACAACTTGGGTACGTCCACTCTTCAACCAACAAGATAGGAATCCACTCAGGTTTTTGATCAGGTGCCCTGCCACTAACAAGATCTGCTTCAGGTAGATCCAGAAACCCTTTAGACTTTTGATCAGGTGTCTAAAAACCAACACAGGTTTTTGATCAGGTGCCCTGCCACCAAGGGATACTTTTGAAGGGAGTAATAACCCTTTACAGGAGGGGGAAAGGAGGTTAAAATGTCTTCTCTATTTTACAATAGATTAGAGAAGCACAAGAACTTGCACTGAGCTAGAAAGCTCTTTAAAGAATCAAGGCTCCTCCTGGCTAAAAGAACGTCCAGGTGAAGTCTTGCTTCAGTGCAGAAACACTTCAGAAAATCTGAAGGAAAAAGCTACAAGAAGATAAATAATATGAAATAAAATTTCTTCTTTAGGCAGCTATCTTCTTCTTCTTCTTCAAAAATCTCTGAGTGAAGATCTTCCTGGAGGCAGGAGAACTCAGGTTGAAGAAGAGTGAAGAACTAAAACTTCTTCTCAGTTGGATGTGAATGAACTGAGAGTAGTTGAAGACTGTAAGTTGTAAGCTTGAATGCTGCTGTTAGCTTTTTGTATATCAGAACTAGTTGATTTCTTTCTCCAAAGAAGTCTTTATATAACAGCAGCAGCAACGGCTCTTACTTGAGTTTGAATCTTGTCTTCTACTGAACTCTGCAAGCTGAGTTGCACAAAGCATAAAGCAAGACAAAATACTGCAGACAGATATCCTATAAGAGGATAAAGCTTTCTAAGAAACTGCAAATAACTCTGATGAAATAATACAAGAGAAAGTCACATCAGAACAGACTCTTTACAGCCAAGGAAGACTTTTTGAGTCTAACGGCTATAAAGGACAGCCTGGCAGATAAAGCAGAAATCATATCTCAGTTAATAAGACAAACAACTTTGTCAGAAAAAGATTAGCTCATGCATAAGGAATGGAACAGATATTGCATGGAAATAATATCACAATTTATTCAAATAATCTTTTATAAAATATGCCAAGATAAATATGAAATAAATCACATCAAAGAAGACGACAAAACTACTCAAGACATACAGCAAAACGTCGAACGACCCTCGGAGATCGTCGACCTAAGCACAGAGATCGTCGACCTATCAGACAGATAGTCGAACGATCCAGATAGTCGAACTATCAAAGAAGATAGTCGAACTACCTCAGCAGATAGTCAAACTATCAGGACAGATAGTCGAACTACCAAACAAAACAGATAGTCGAACTATCAGATAGTTGAACTATCCAAGCAGATAGTCGAACTATCAAGCAACACAGATAGTCGACCTATCAACAGATAGTCGAACTATCAGAGCAACACAGATAGTCGACCTATCAACAGATAGTCGAACTATCAAAGCAAACAGATAGTCGACCTATCAACAGATAGTCGAACTATCAGATAGTTGAACTATCCAAGCAAATAGTCGAACTATCAAAGAAAACAGATAGTCGGCCTATCAACAGATAGTTGAGCTATCACAGAAAGCAGATAGTCAACCTATCAACAGATAGTCGAACTATCAAAGCGGATAGATAGTCGACCTATCAAACAGATAGTCGAACTATCAGATAGTTGAACTATCCAAGCAGATAGTCAAACTATCAAACACAACAGATAGTCGACCTATCAAACAGATAGTCGAACTATCAACGCAGACAGAACGTCGACCAACTGATAGACGATCGTCGATCAGCCGATAGACGATAGTCGAGCGGCGTTCGACCATAGTCGAACGAAAAACAACTTAACCAAATTTGCATCTGGAAAAGTGACGCCTCTAAAACTAGAGCAACAAGCCTTTGACCATAGATAAATCTTGGGTCAAGAGACAGAAAGAGAAGACTAAACTCAAATCAAAACCTAGGGTACCAACAGATGCACCTTAGCATGGATGGGTGTTTTGCCTTCTTCAAATAGGGGGAGATGGCTGGGAATTGTGTCCTTCAATGTTCCTTAGGATTTGAAGAGGCATCACCAATCATGTTAAGGGGCATAATGTATTTGATGTGTGTTTAAGTTCATGCATGCAGGTAGTCCATGATTGGACAGGTGAAGAAAAATGAGTTAGGAAGTAAACTCAAAATTTGTCAAGCTCAGCTCGAAGTTCGTCGATCTCAGCTTACAGATCGTCGAGCTCAGCTCAACAATCGTCGATCTAAAGTCAGACAAATCATCTAAGGCAAAAACCGCTGAGACAGCTAAGGCCGGTGAGAAGAATCTGCTGAGATAGAAGACAGTCACAGCTGAGAAGAAGAAAGCATCGAGACCGCTGAGAAGAAAGCGCTGAGATAGAAGCTTGTATCAGCTGTTAAGAAGAAACCGATGAGACTGCTGAGAAAGAACCGCTGAGACAAAGCCAGCAGAATTTGTCCAAGTCCAGAGAAGTAAAGTTTCATCGAGCTGAGCTCACATTTCGTTGAGCTCAGCACAGATTTCATCGAACTCAGATCGTCGATCATCGAGCTCAAGTTAATGTATGAAGATATAGAGGTCTTCGACCTGAGCTTACATTTCATCGAGCTCAGGTTTAAGTTTGTAGACTCAGATCGTTGAGCTCAGTATAGAGTTTGTCGATCTCAGATCGACGATAGTCGAGCCCAGTTCAAGCAATTCAGGCAGTTGCGGGAAAGCTATAATAGCATCGAACGCTATTGTTTGTCCTCTTCTTAAGTAGGCGGCGCTCACCATACTTGACTGGGCCCACATTCAAATTGTGTCATTGATTCAAATCAACAGATATAAAAAGAAAAAAGAAGAGGGGATTAGGGCAACGAATAGAAAAAATGCAGAGAAGAAGATACAGAAAAGTAAACTATAGGCGGCTGGACATCTTCTTCCACATCAAGCTTGAAAGCTCAAGTCCAGCGGAATAGCCAGAGGGCAAAGGAAGATAGCTGAAGCCCTTCAGGTTCAGCAAGATAGTTCTCTTTAGAACAAAGAAGTTGATTCATCCATTCAGCAAGTTGTTAGCTGTTCACCTGTGTAGCAAAGAAGAAGATAGTTGTAGAAGAAGACTCATCCCTTCTACAGCAAGATAGATTGATTGATATCTGCTAAGTCCAGCAAAGTAGACTCAGAGATCTTTCTCTGAGTCAGTTGGTTTTATTTTTCTTGAACAACTTGTATTAACTTCCTATAGGATTCATTTTATCTGAATTTGAGTGTAGGGCACTTTGTGCCTAAGGTATGTGACTAGTTAGTCACTGAGGTAGGTGCCCTGTTGAGGCACTAAAATAGGATCCAAAAGTGGATTTGAGTTGTCGGAAGGCTTAATAGCCTGAGATAGGAGAGTGTAGCTCTCTGTGGTAGGATCCTTTATGGATCTGAGGTAGGGTTGTCCTCCCAGCCTGAGTGTAGGGCTTAATAGCCTGAGATACGTGACTGGAGAGTCACTGAGCTGCAGGTGACAAGTGTTTCACTGAGTTGTAGGCCTTGGAGGAGGCTGAGTTGTAGGTACCTGGAAGGGTACTGAGTTGTAGGAGTGTTGCATCACTCTGAGAGTAGGGTTGTGTGCCTGAAGTTGTAGGGCTGAGAAGCCTGAGCTGTAGGCCTTAGAAATAAGGCTGAGGTAGGTGGTCAGTGGACCACTGAGCTGTAGGAGCGATGCAGGTCTATGAGGTAGGAACCTTTGTGGTTCTAAGTACAAGTGTCGACACTAGTGAAGGAAATGTGTCGACACCAGAAGCCAGTTTGTGTCGACACACCGGACTTGTGTCGACACCAGAAGCCAGTTTGTGTCAAAACACAGGACTTGTGTCGACACACAGAAATTCTGTCAGCAGCAGTTCTGTCGACACACAGGACTTATGTTGACACACAGAAGTTCAGTCTACAGAAATTTTGTCGACACACAGGACTTGTGTCGACACACACTCAAGAATTCTGTCGAAACCAACTATGTCGAGACCATAAGCAGTTGTGTCGACACACAGGACTTGTGTCGACACATTCAACAGAAGCTGTGTCGAGAAGATGGAGTATGGCTGTGTCGACACAGTGGGAGCTGTGTCGACACCATCAAGACCTGTGTCGACACATAGTCTATTTATGTCGACACTTATGAAGTGTTGTCTCGACGTTTTTTACTAAGATAAAGTACAATGAAGTATCAAGTGTCAGGACAGAAGACTTGACAGCTGTCATAACTAACGAAGTTGTCACATCTGTCAGAGCTGTCAGAAGGCGGTTATAAACCGGATAAACCGATAATCTCAGATGGGTTTATATATAGACATATGCTATCATAAAGAAAACAAGAGTGTACAGGTACATAACAAAAACGAGAGACAAACACAGAAGAAGAAAAGAAAGAAGAAGGCAGATCCTGAACAAGTCTGCAAGAGGAATTCAGATCTAATTCTGAATACAAGAAGGAAGTTGGATATAATATCATCTCCAACTTTATTTGAAGATCAACCTTACTTTGTTTAGATTCAAGAAGCTTTGAAGAAAGCAAAGACAGGTTGGATCTTAAGAAATCAGTTCATTCAAGATCAAATCAAGAAGCTTTCATCCATTCTCTTTCTATCTAGGTGAATATTTTATTGTTTTAAACAATCAATTTTTTCATGTAAGATCTTTTGTAGATCTAAGTTGTAAGCCTAAATCTATAAAGGCTGAGGTAGGGCTGAGTTCCTGAGGTAGGATCCTGGTGATCTGAGTTGTAGGCCTGGTGTTAAAGGCTGAGGTAGGAATGTTGCCTGAGGTAGGATTCTTTGGAAGAGTCTGAGGTGTAGGGCTTGAAGAAGTCTGAGTTATAGGAACCAGTTGGGTTCTGAGTTGTAAGATCTGCGGATCTGAGATAGTGGAAGGAAGTTTGGCCAAATCCAGTACTCTGCTGGATAAGTGAAGGGGGAGAGTGGACGTACCCACAAATTAGGGAACCACTATAAACCATTGTGTCTTGTGCTGTGAATTTTCTGTGATTGTTATTCTGTGTGTTGTGATTGATGTGTTGTGTTTAATCTGTTAATTGCCTAAATTTGTTAAAAAGGATTTGAACCTCTTCACCCCCCCCCCCTCTCTAGGTGTTTAGGCTTTATAAACCAAACTTTCAGTTTGTGCCTAGTCCAACAAATCAGTTGGATAGGTGGGAGGGAAAGTGAATGTACCCAATTGGGGAACCACTATAAATCTTTGTGTGTTTGCTGTGTTGCTTATTTACTTTCTTAATCTAAGGACAAGCTCTAGATAGATAAATTTGAAATCAACAAAAGAATAAATAAAATTTCAAAGACTTATTCACCCCCCCCCCCCCCTCTAGGTGACTAGCTAACCTTCAGTTAAGTAACTTTCACATAGCCGAACAAATAAATGGAAAAGGTGTGGAGTCTCATATCTAGAGGTATTATATTGGATACATTCTCCTTGGTCGACATTGTTGGTGAAAAACATCAGCACCACTATGATCAGGAAGAATGGAACAAGTATAAACTATCATGCACAAAAAGGATAATTCACTTCAGAAATCATAGAGATGTTGATCTGATGCCTGCAGCCCATCCAAAGCCAAAGGCTTATTTTGACAGACAGAGGCAGAAAAGTCAAAGTAGGCTGGACTAATAGTTATATTTTGTGTTGAGTTGTGGGTTGCCCCCCCCCCCCCAAACTATGAACAATTTGACATATATATATATATATATATATATATATATATATATATATATATATATATATATATATATATATATATATAATTTCTATGATTGTCTTGGAATGTGTGTTGTGTTTAATTTTTGTTATCCTTTTAAGTCCTAATGTTTTCATATTTTATTATTTAGCATGTGCAATTCACCTTAGCTTGTAAGATTCTGACTTCTTCAAAATGGGAGATTGTTGGGTATTATATCCCCAATAACCCTGATTTGAAGAAGGGTCCAGTCAAGCTAAGATAAATTGTGACTGTATTTGATGTTATCTTTTGAGTTATATATTTGTAGGTTTTCATTTCTAAGTACACATCAATGTCAGGTTACAGTAAGTCAGTGAACACGGGACTATACAATGTAATTCCTCATTGTGTAGGTCAAAGTGTTGACTCACGTGTAATCTCTCTATTGGGGTGTACTTCTATCCCAAGTACAGCAGAAGGCTCAAGGATGGTCAAGGCTTAGATTCAGAATGACAGGAATTTCTCCTAAGTAAAATTTGTCGAGTATGGTTCGGAATACTCGTCAAATTCATCGAGTATCAGCTTAATACTCTTCAAATTCGCCGTGTATACCTACCCATACAGTCGAATCCATCTCTTATACTTCGAGAAAATTCGCTGAAGAATTGAAAAATCTATTAAGTAAAATTCATCGAGTATCGTCGTGCATACTTGTCGAATTCGTCGAATGTATCTAACGATACTCGCTAAATTCGTTGAATATGCTAAGTGATACACGCTGAATTCATTGAGTCCAGTCAACACTACTTCTCTAGATTTTTCTATGCCTTTTCGTCTAATATCAAATCATTGAGTGCGTTGAGTTAACTCGACGATATTTGTTGAATGTTGTCTATGGCGTTGAGTGAGCAAAAGGAATTGAGTGCAACGGCGTTGAGTGCGTTGAGTCATTCAGCCGATACTCGACGAATTCGTGGAGTATACCTGCTGATACTCGACGAATTTGTCGAGTATGACTCTTCGCCATGGCATTGAGTGACCAGCCGGCCTAGGATGATTTGGCTAAGTCCTTTTCGTCGTATATATCTTCACACAGAAAGAGCTGAATCCCCGGCAGCGCCAATGGATAGAATTCCTATGCGATTACGACTTCGCTCTCCAATATCACCCCGGGAAAGCTAATAGAGTCGTTGACGCTTTGAGCTGCCAGCCTGCGATAGCTGGGAGTTGGATGGAGCAAATCCCTAAGGAGATATTCCAGTCCTTGATAGACTTGGAAATTACCCTGGTTGCCCAAAGAGATTCGGAAGAGTGTCATGCTCAGCTGTATTGGATGGAGATCCAATGCGACATCCGAGACCGGATACGTGAAGCTCAGAAGATCGACCCAGAGGTAGTGCTGATCATCTGATCTCTGCAAGGAGGGGCACGGGAGGATTATAATATGCATGACGGGATTCTGCAATTCAAGCATTGCATATTCGTTCCCACTACCGGAGGAATTTGTGAATAAATTCTGCAAGAGGCCCATCAGTCCAGGTACTCGATTCATCCTGGTGTAGTTAAAATGTACGTGGACCTGCGCAGGACCATTTATTGGCCTGGAATGAAAAGAGACGTCACCAACTTCGTGGCCTAGTGTCAAACCTGTCAGAAGATTAAAGCTGAAAGTCGCAGTCCAGGAGGCCTATTACAGCCCCTGCCGATACCGGAATGGAAGTTCGAAGATATCTCCATGGACTTCGTCCACGGCCTACCTCGATCCCGCATTGGGAATGACTCAATTTGGGTGGTCATAGATCGACTCACCAAGGTAGCGCGGTTCATTCCAAATCGATAGGGTGACAGAGTTGATATCCTGGCCAGAATGTTCCTAAAACAAGTAGTCCGATTTCACGAAGTACCAAAGTCCATCGTATCAGATCGTGACGGGCGTTTCACGTCTAAGGAGTGGAGGCGGGTACAGGCATACTTGGGAACCAAATTGGCCTTTAGCACCGCCTTCCACCCACAGACAGGCGGACAGACAGAGCGGACAAACCGGACGATGGAGGATCTACTTCGATTGTGCATAGTGGAACACAATTAGCCGTGGGAGCAGCTATTGCCGTTAGTCGAATTTTCTTATAATAACAGCTATCAGGCTAGCATTAAGATGGCTCCATACGAGGCATTATATGGAAGACGCTGCCGAACCCCGTTGACTTGGGCTCAGGAAGAGGACCTGAAATCCTTAGGAGTGGCTTATATTGATGACACTACGGCAGCGATACGGCTGATCCAGGAGCGAATGCGGGAAGCGCAGAGCCGATAGGCCAAGTACTACGATGCGCGACACCGACCGGTGGAGTTCAGCGTGGGGGAGATGGTGTTTTTGAAAATAAAGCTCATGCATGGTGTCTCCCGGTTGAGAAAGCAGAAAAAGTTAGATCTCCACTACTTGGGCCCCTATCCAGTGATAGAGCGTGTTGGCCCCGTCGCCTATCGTTTAGCCTTGCCCCCAGAGTTGGGGAATCTTCACAATGTGTTTCATGCATCTTCCTTGAGACAAGTCCTCCGGCAACCAGAACAGCACCTCCCTACCCCACCAGTGCAACTACAGTCAGATAGATCCGTCCAGCTTGAACCCGTCAGAGTAGTAGATTATAAGGTGAAGACACTACGTAACAAGACCATCCTGATGGTTAAGATACAATGGTCAAACTGCGGACAAGAAGAGTTCACGTGGGAACTTGAAGCACTCCGAGAGAAGCACCCGGAGCTCTTTCCCCAGGTATGTTACTTTTCCCCCAACTTCGAGCAAATTTTCGGGGACTAAAATCCTTTTATTTTTATTGGATTGTAACATCCCGACTTTTATTGGGCCACCAGAGCCTCAGTGGGCCCAATAAAAGTGGTCTGGACCCTACCCATGACTCGATGGGAGGTAACCCTAGTTAGGAAATAGATCTAGAGAACTCTGAATTAAGTTCTGTCAGTTCCTGTGGCCTCGTGTAATTAATACAAGCGCATCGGAACTCATTCAGTTGGACCCCGAGGTCATATATTGGATAAGACCATTCCTCGTAAAACGCAATGAGAGCGAGATTTAGATATCGAGCTAGAGAACTCTGATTCGAGTTCTGTCAATTCCTGTGACCTTGTATAACCTAGACAGGTGCATCAGAACTCATCGCGTCATAATCCGAGATCTAATGACAGATTTAGACACTTTGACCGTTTTAGCGCGCTGCGACGCGCAAATTTTGTACTTTCGCCAAACGAACTTCGATTCAACCCCAGTCAGTGGCGTTGGACTCGTTTGGTCAATACAAAGTCAATGGAATTGGTCCCGGATAGTTTCGATGATGGATGGTCAAACTGTGGTCAAATCAAGCTCAATCATGTACCGAAAAGCGTGCGCACACCAATTGTGACACGACACCCAAACTTTGACCCGATCCCGATGTTTTGGACTCACTTTGACTTTGACCCACATGGGGGACCCACCCTATGGTTTACTTGGTCAACCCCCCCCCCCCCCTAAAAACCCATTTTTGGATTTTTTTCTCCAAATATGGGCCCACCTCCTCTCCATGGGTGGATAATCCTCCCCCCCCCCCTCACCCTCCTTTGGGCCCCCAACCAGCAAGCACTCCTATGGGGCCCAAGTAGAGTCCCACCAACCCAATCTTACCCCACTCCCCTCTCTTTCTCCCTTTTCTAAAAACCCAAACCCACTAAACCTTCCCCCTTGGGACTGCCACATGGCAATACCTCCCCTCTCTGCTGGCGCCACCTAGCTGGAAGGAAGAGAGGAGGCAGCCTCCTCTTGGAATAATCCCACACCAAGGAAAAGGGGGGTAGCTTCTCCTCTCCAGCCTATAAAAGTACCCCCCCCCCCTCCCCCCCCCCCCCCCCCCCCCTCCCCCCCCCTCCCCCCCCCCCCCGTAATCCTCCTCACAGCTCACAGAGCAACTCCCCCCACTACTGCCCAACCCTACTGGAGCCCAGGTCGTCAGAAAAGGATCGACCCAAGCCCACCTCCTCCACCACTGCCACCTTTGGCATTACCGACTAGGCCGGACCCTCCCGAGCCCACCAAACTTAGGTGGACCTTATCCCCTCCTCCTTCCTTATCCCGTCGACATCCTGCATGCCCTCCCCGGCGGCTGGAGCGCCGCCGGCGCCACCCGAGCCCTCTTCTAGGAAGGGTGGTGATCGCGAGGGCAGATGCCACCCCTGCGCTAGTGGTGGCGCTGGGGGAAACCCTAGGCCACTGGGGGTGATAACCCCAGCGGCGGAGAGTGGTGGTGCCGTCGGAAAACGTCGTTCCGGCGGCAGCCGTAAAACAGAGCACGGCTCTGTTTATTTCTGGCAGTGGCGGCCGGCGGCGCAGGGCCGCCGGACCACCGCCAGCAAAGATCCCGACCCCCGGCACGTTGGCCGGGGGTGGTGCAGTAGGCGGCCAACAACCCGAGGAGCGGGGGTGGCGCGGCGGCGCCGGGAGCAGAGCCCCCGCCACCCCAGGCTCTCGGGTTAAGTTTTCCGGTGGTGGCCGACGGCGTCAGGCCGTCGGACCACCGCCCAGAGGGTCGCCGACCCCCGGCGAGTCGATCGGGGCCAGCGACGGCGGCTGGCAGTGGCTGGCCGCCGGTGGTGGAGGCTGCCACCTTCCACACCGCTGGGAAGCATAGCGGCCGTCCGATCTCAAGATGAGATCGGACGGCCCTGATCATCTTAATCCCTTCCCCCGCCTCCTCTTCTGTGCCCCCATAGCAGATCCGTGGTCGATCTGATGTGGGGAAGCGCTGTCCTGTGGTGCTGTTCGGCTCGATCTCAGCCGCAGGATCCTTTTGATCTGCTAATTGCAGACCACTTAATTAACAGAAATTTGTGGAAATTTCTGGGCCAAACCTAGGCCCCTAGGGAAAAAGTGATCAACATAAAAAATGTTCCACATGATGAGGGCTTCCTCCACAAAAATTTTGAGAATTTTTGGATTTGATTTAGTATTTTTAAAAGCCAAAATAAAATTTGTTTAACCAAATTAAAAGCCCAAAATACTTGGGAAAATTATAAAAAAAATTACTAGGCTCATTTTAGACCCTCCTAAGGGTTGTATCAAAATTAAGAGTCATGGGGATAGGTTTTGATATTTTTCCTAAAATTTGGAAGCCTAGGGTCGCGCTCAAAACGTATTCCGCTCATTTTCCCTCGAAGGTGAAAATTGGAGCGCGCAACCACCCTTCCTATTTTGAATAAGAAACTAAAATCATTTTATCAACGAGAGTGGCTGAGGCAAGTGACCAAGTTCCGGGTATTCTGAGATTTCGTGAAACCATCGAGCGCCTCGACTCTCGGGTAATTTGGAAACGCTCGGGAAATGTGAGAACGAGTGTTGAGTTATAAATTATCCTCAACGAATAATAAAGGTGTAATACCTAACAAGCCCTAATCCAATTAAGCCGTGATTAAAAGGTGCAACCAAATTTCTATCGGACCTTAATAATGGGTGAAACCCAAGGAAATCTCCTGAGAACGGAGATGGAACTGAAGCCTCCTGAATAGAGTGATTGGACTACTAACCTTTTATTTATATTTTACTCCAGTTTTGTACTGGTCAAGTACTTTCAATTCAGTTCTACTCCAGTCTCGTACTGGTCAAGTACTTTCAATTCAGTTCTACTCCAGTCTTGTACTGGTCGAGTACTTTCAATTCAGTTCTACTTCAGTCTTGTACTGGTCAAGTACTTTCAATTCAGTTCTACTCCAGTCTCGTACTGGTCAAGTACTTTTAATTCAGCTCTACTCCAGTCTCATACTGGTCAAGTACTTTCAATTCAGTTCTACTCCACCCTCGTATTGGTCAAGTACTTTCAATTCAGTTCTACTCCAGTCTTGTACTGGTCAAGTACTTTTGATTCAACTCTACTCTAGTCTCGTACTGTTCAAGTACTTTTAATTCATCTCTACTCCAGTCTTGTATTGGTCAAGTACTTTCAATTCAGTACTACTCCAGTTTCGTACTGGTCACATTTCATTACAGCGCTCTAAATAAGCAGCATAATCACCGCACTTGTCCTCATTGTAATTTACTATTATAATCCTGGGTCCTGCTCTAACGAGCAGTCGTTGTTAAAGTTGAGCCTTAGTTGGTGATAATCGGAGTTGAAATAGTCCTCCAGATCTAGCCCCAAATAATGCGCTCTCACGCTCCTTGACGAAAGTAGAGCTAAGCGTCGCCGCCCGAAGTTTAAGCCTAGTAGGGCAGGCCGACGTAGACCTAGTGTGTATTATGATTAAAATTTGTTTGATTGTTTGTAAATTACTTGAGGTGAAATAGTGGTGGGCCAGTCCCTCCCGCAAACCGTTAGTACCGGTATGGGAAGGTCGATGACTCAAGGCGACAGGGAGATGGGTACCACGGGTGATCGGTCGTTCTATTATTCCTTGTCAGGTTTCCTCCGCTGGTCGGCCAAAACAATTCGCCGGATGTCGCTTACATCCAAGAGTACACAAGGTTGTACGTTAGGGCTAGGGATTGTGCGGTACGACCACCCCCAGAAGTGGCAGGACTAGCCACTCTCACCGACGGCCACATCGGTGAGGCCCGCGGGGCTCGCTACCCTGCTAGAACAGAAGCGGTCCAAACTATGTCAACATAGGGTTTGTGTGCGCGGTTGTGAATGCCTGCGATAGAATACATGATGTGAAAACCTGATGTGCTGATGTGCTAGTGGAGCCTTGTTATAACTGATTTATATTGTTGTTGTTTTTCCAAGTTATACTATCATGCACTCTTTTATAGTTGCTCCTAGTTATACATATATGAAATGTTGTGTTAACCCTCTCTTGCTTCGGCTATTTACTTATGTTGGGTGAGTGTGTGCTCGTCCCCAGGATATGGATCCGGGGAGGAGATTTGTTTTCACTTAGTTCTGTGACTAACGGTTATCTAAATAACCATTCACAGGAAATGGAGCATCGTAGTGACCCACCGCCACAGGAGATTACGCCAGCGGCTAGGACTACTCGAGCAGATGCACCCCCGACATCCTCGGAGTTTAGAGGCGTGAGTACCACCGAGCAGCATAGGGAGAGAGAGTGTGAGGATTATAAGTAGTACTTGTAAAGCCCACGAGCTTATATAAATACTTAGGCTTCGGCCCTAGAACCTCTGTATTATTATATGATGTGTTATATATATCTGCAGTGGTTTGTTGTTAATGTTTCCGCTATACTCTGATGGGTTGTGAATGTTATGATTCGAGCCAAGCAAGGCGGCCAACTAATGCTTAGACAGGGTGGATCCTTTCCCCTAAGGAGCACTAGGTGGACGTCTTGGGCCAGTAGTACCCCTCCGGCCCGACCCGAGCTAAGGTTGGGGGTGCTACACTACCTACCACACCGCGATAACTACCCGAGTCGCCGTTCCAAAAATAATGCAGTACTACCGTCGGTAGTAGCAATACCGTCGGCAGTAGCTCACTTAGCGCTTCTGCCTCGACGCATTGGGCTAACGCCAAGCGGTAAATATCTAACGTCGCACGCTACCACTCGACGCTTCCACTCGACGCCTTCCACTCGACGAAAGAAAGCTACCGCCGGGCGATAGCGACCTACCGCCGCTCGGTAACGCCCAGAGCCTCAAGTCTAAAAAATCGGGGTGTTATAGCTTGAACGTACATTTTTAAAAGGAGGAGGGACTATCAAAGTCGTTCATTAGAGAGAAGTTCTTCAACTTCAGGTTCAAAGCAAACTTGTCGTTCACCTCACAAATCATAGAGCTGAAAAATTTGCGACACAAGCTTGAGGACAATCAGTCAAAGTTGAACGACAATCTCTTTTGTACCTAATTCTGAGCAAGCTGCCTCCTGAATGGCTCGCTTTCAAGACTGAAATGCACAGACTAAAAGAGAAGATCACACTGGATGAACTCTAAATGTTCATCCACATTGAGGGTCAAAACATTGCTGGGAAAATCTTTGAGCAAGTTGTACATCCCTCACAAGCTATCAACTTCGTTTCTTGACATAGCAAGCCTTCTCGGAAGCCCCCGACACCAAAGGGTGATACCTCTACGCAGTTGGCTGTCAAAAATCCTTCTCTCAAATGGAAGAAGGGCATCCGGGAGGGTAAGAGAAGCTCTACTCCACTTAGAGCTGTCACTTAAAACCGAAAACCGCAAACCGAATCAGAACCGAACCGGAACCGCAAAGAACCGGACCGAACCGTTCGCAAATTATTCAGGTTCCGGTTTGAATTTTGGAACCGTAAACAACATTAGTCCGGGTGTGGTTCTTACATTTTATTATCCGGACCAGAACCGGAACCGCCCGCAACATACAAGTCTCAAGTGGTTTCAAGGTTTTTAGACCCGATCCGAACCGGACCGAAGTAGAACCGAACCGCAACCCGTTTATTATTATTATTATTATTATTATTATTATTATATTGTTATTATTTTATAATTTATCTATAATATTTATACTTATTATCACGAGTGAAGCTTGTGCAGTTTGAAACCAAACCGCAATCACACTAAAGGGGGTCGATTTTGGACTGAACAAAACTTCACCGCATAATAACCATATGGTATGGTTTGACATTGGTGCGGTTTGAAAATATTTTATTTAAAAAATAATCATGAAATATACAACAACTATTTATTTATAATCATGAAAGATAGAAGACAACTAATTATCTATAATCAATTTTACTTACATATTTTTTTGAAATATTTTATTTAAAAAATATAGAAGATATACAACAACTATTTATTAGTAATCATGAAAGACAACTAATTATAGGCGGTTGTTACGGTTGAGCATGCCGATGAGATGTTCACAAGCCAACTAGAATTCGTGGCAAGTCTACACGCGTAGGAAGAAAATTGATACTATCCCACCGATCGCGGAAAAGACCGTCGAGAAGTGGGCAACATAACTATTTTTATTTTGAAATTGTTGAGTTTTACTATTTGCAGCCCGCTTTTATTTCATTTCGTCAAGCTTGATTTTGGTTTTAGTTGGAACCGATTGGAACCAGACCGAACCGCATGGAACCGGACCGAACCGATAATGGCCGGTTTGGTTTTGGTTCTTGTTGAACCGTAACCGGAACCGTTGACACGACGGTTCCAAAAATTAAATTGGAACCGGAACCAGAACCGGAACCGGTCAAACCAAATAAGATTTTGGTTCTAATTTAAAGAACCGTTACCTTAGTGGTTCAGTTCATGGTTTTAGTAGAACCGGAACCGAACCGGAACCGTGACAGCTCTAACTCCACTGGAGGTTGGTCTGAAACTTCGGCAAGATGAGGGAAGAGTTTTTGCAGACCCTTTAGTATTTCGGGCTCTCACGGGGAGTCTCATATATCTGACAATCACAAGGCTATATATTGCTTATGTTGTGGGCTAGGTTAGTCGGTATATGGAGGAGCCGCAGAAGCCTCATTTTGTGGAGGCTAAAGGTATCCTAAAATATGTCAAGTCTACCTCAAGGATGGGTCTCTTTTATAAGAGGGACACGAGCTTCAGTCTACACGGCTACATGGATGTTGATTATGGAGGAGATACAGATAATTGAAATTCGACGTCTGGTTACGTCTTCTTCACGAGATCGGCAGCTATCTCATGGTGTAGTAAGAAGCAGGATTCAATGTCTGTCTCCACTATAGAAGTGGAATACAAAGCTTCGACTTTGGCAGCTCAGGAAGCCATCTAGCGTAGGAGATTAGTGAATGGCATCCATGAGGAGGTGCAGAGTCCTTCTCTGTTTCGCAGTGACAATGAGAGTGCTCTTAAACAGGTCAACAATCCAGTTTGTCACGCGCGAACGAACAACATCGAGATCGAGCATCACTTTGTTCGGGAGAAGGTGCTAGAATGATCTTTAATGGTTGATTACATGCAGAGTCAGGATAATGTGGCGGATATCTTTACATAGTCGTTGTCGAAGGGGTCGTTTATTCAGTTACAGGGTTTGCTCGGGCTGGTCTCCACTTCCCACTTCAAGGGGGGAGTGTTGAAATTGTTAAAGTGGTAGTGGAGGTGGGCGGTCTGAAGTGGCAGACCGCACATTCGCCGAGTCTACCGTGGCCTGGTGGATTGAAGTTGTCAGATAGTCGGGTTGTCCTCTTCTTTCCTCCTGTGGTCTGGATCAGCAAGCACCCTTGGTGAAGTAATTGGGCGGTTATGGTTATCTAACCGCGGTTGTGGCGGACTCATCTGAAGTTCGCCGAGTCCGACATGTTTGTTCTTGCGGACTCATCTGGAGCTCACCAAGTCTGGTTGTCTTCTATGCTTGCGGTCTGGTTTTGAGATCATGGAGATTGGTGCAATTGCTTGATATGTTGATCACTTAAAGACCGCACTGTCTGGATAGGTGCAGTCTGCAATTGTGCTGACTGGTGTTGGTATTCGGCATTGGCGCGGTCTTGTTCCCAGGTGATGCGATTGTTTGGAGACTGTGAAGTTTGCTCGTTGTGGACTTGGTCATGGGAGTGTCAAGTCTGATTTTTTGCCTAGTCTGCGGAGATCGCCTGGTGCGCGGTCTGGTTGTTGAGTCCACCGAATTGCTCGGATTAGATGTAGAGTTCGGTAGTTCGTCATTAGCGCGAGGTGGATCAGGACGCGTGGCTGAGATATCCAAGTCCATGCGGATTGATGGTTTTATCCGCTAAGCTATATGTATTGTCGGAGTATCTGCATTGTCTTGCGGGTTGGTTCGTAGGCAGAGTTGTGTCTGCACTTCTTTGCGAACAACTCTTTCTTCAGTGGCGGACTGATGCTTGTATCCGCACATTGACGGGTAGTTTTCCTATCGCTATGAACGGTGACGGCACTCCTCCTCACATCTATAAATAGGAGCATCTGGCTCGTCATATATAATCGAGAATAGTGAGAACTCAGCTCGCACTTAAAATTTGTGATTATATTTATTTAACCGGTACGACTAAGTGAGGTTGACTATCTGTGCAGGTTGTGCGATTAGCATTAGGCGGCTAGGCAACTAGTGGAAACTTGGTGTAGAACAGTTCGCGGTTAACAGTCAGTGGATAACAACATGTCGCGGTTTCTGCAACTTAAAGTCACCTTATTCGGGGTTGCAGATAGAGTTTGGAGTTTGTCAAGCTTATCAGCGGGTTCTGTTTCTTTATCGTTAGCATTCGATAACAGGTTGTCCACGCGGCTAGTTGAGGACAGGCGACTTGGCCGATCTTGACGGACAGGGCTTGCGGCTTGAGCAGTTTGTGCGGTTACAATTTCTGTCCGTGTGGTTTCTTCTTTACTTATAGTTGTATTTTTCTGTTTTTCTTGGGTATATTGCTAAAATCATGTCATGCAATGTATGCCTTGTTTTGCAAATCAGATTAAATTTCAATTTATGACTCTTGTGCTTTTGTTGTGTTGATTACTACTTAGCTTCTTGTGTGATTGAGTGTTTATGCGACCTCTTTCGACTTACAATCTTAAATTTTTACACGCACCAACAAGTCCAGCAAGGGATGGGTAGGGGGATGTCAGAAAACATAAGGCAAGGAGCGAAACAAGCAGAAGAGGGTGGTGACGAGGGCATCAAGCAAGGCATGAGGATTGTTATTCGTGTGGGATGAGGAAGTTTGTCTACATCAAAATTAGGGTTTTCAAATAATGACCTAAAAAATCAAATTCATTAAAGTTTGTTACTTGTTAAATATGAATTCCTAATAACAAACACTCTACACAATTATAAACCAAAAAAAAGAGAATAAACACACCAGTCAAGGAATATTTAAGCGAACAAAAAGCAAAATATGACCAAAAAGAGAAACAATGACTATGGTCTTTTGATTAAGGTATTTTAATAATCACCAATGATAAACATATATTTTGATAATCTCCATTTTAAAATTTGGATGAGTGAAGTCAATGAAATTTAATTTAGAACTCATTCCAACATTCAGTGGGAGCTCTACAAGGATTAAGGTTTTGAGAACCGGACCGGAAATCGAACCGGTGAGTTCAAAGGTTCAAGGTCCGACCGGTTGGACCGGTCGGACCGGGGTCGAACCGTTTATCTGTTATTTGTATATATATATATATATAACAATATTAGAAAATAAAAAAATAATATTATAATAAATATTTTCATATATATTGTTATTTATCCTAATTATATTTTGGTAATATATGAATAACGTTAGATGTATATTACTAATAAATATGAATAGATATATTATATATATAATATAGTTCTTGCATTTTCAACAAAGTCAATTTGGCCTAGTGGATGAGGTATTAAGATTATTATTAAAAGGTTTTCTGGGTTCGAATTCTAGCAGCTTCAATTTAAATTTGGATTTTTAACGGGCTTAAATGATGATTTTTACCCGCCCGGTTTCGAGAAATCGCCCACGGTTTCCGGGTTCCCGGTCGGCCCGCCCGGTTCCCCGGTTTTCGGGCGGTTCAAGGCTATTCCGGTTCTTGTACATGGACCGGACCGGATAGGTGCCCGGTCGGCGGTCCGACCGGCCGGTCCGGTCCGGTTTTCAAAAGCCTGACAAGGATCAATAAGTCAGTGTTTTAGGCTCCGTTTGGCGTAGTAGTGGCGCGGGTAAATGCATGGGTTAAACCGTCATTTGTTAAGGATTGCCTAACAGACATCATCCGTTTGAATATAAAAATAGATGAAGTTTCTTAGATGGACGTTAACGAGTAACAATTTAACCCCCATGTTCATAACCGCCGCCACCATGCCAAACAAAGCCCTTAGCTGTTCGTGATCACCAAGCGCAATCCCTAGATAGGCACAACTTTGCAGTGCCACAAATTTGTCAGTCATAATAACTATGCATTGTAGTTGCTCTCAACAACCGAACAATACATATTTATATTTACTTTATTTATATTTATAATTAAAATGGTACTTAAAATTTAGAGTCGTTCTATAAATAGAGCATTGTTAGGAGCACACCTAATCTCGATATTAGCACACCAAAAACTGAAATAATATCAATTATTTTTTAGATTTGGTTCAATTCTTATGAGCACACCACCCGGTTTTCAATTTTCCAAAACCCTAATTTGTGACTCCTGCTCACGCGAGACCACGCCGTCATTTTCTCGTGCTACAATGCCATCGTTTTCGACGTCGGAGCTTCTCCGGAGTTTATTTCTTCCCAGCCTCACCGGAGTATCTTCCAACTCCTAACAATGTTCTATTGGGTTTATATTTTGTGTTTTAGTTTCTTATGTAAACTTATATATATGGTGAGGATATTTTGTGTTTTATTTTAGTTTTTTGATAAGTGTTTCGCATTAATACGTTGAAATATTAAGTACTAAGTTTTAGTTATGCTCATGAAAAGATTTAAAAAAAATTTATGTTGGTGCGCTCATAAAAATTTGAGCTGCAAATAAAATTTTATGATATGTTAGTATCAATAATGTGCTAATATCCAAAATATGTGTGTTCATAACAATTCTCTATAAATATTAAGATCAAATAACGCAACTTCTAAACATTTTAAATATTTATTTGTAAATTAAAATATTCTAGTTATATGCAAACGTTTTACATTTAATTAATTAATCAATTCATTAATTACTCCATTATTATTTTGCTGAAAGTACCGTACATTTTCACATATTGTTAAAAATATCGCACATTGTTAACCGCAATCGTGATAAAGATATCGTGCTTAAATTTGAATAAAAAAATATTTTTATTCAAAAAAGACAATAGAACATATTTTATTTGCAGCATAAATATCATGAATTACAGCATAAATATCAACCAAATAAGAAAAATAATACAAAAAAGACATTTTAAATGTTGCTCAAATCTGTGGTCTCCATGAAAAATATTTTATACAAAAAATCATGAAATTTGTTCCTATATAAAACTGATTGCGATAATATTTTATACAAATAATTGTTATCTCCATATTCCTATATAAAAAAGTAAATAACTGTAAATAAATACAACTTATTGCGATAATGAATAAAACAGTGGTTGAAAATATTAAGTGCTCATCAATTCTACAATTCCTATAAAAATAAAAGTAAATGATTTTAAATAAGTACAACTAGTTGTGATAATGAATCAAATAGTGATTGAAAACATTGAAGTGCTCATCAATTCTACAATTCCTATAAAAATAAAAGTAAATGATTGTAAATGAGTACAATTCAAGCTTTTAAAAATCGGACCGGACCGGCCGGTCGGACCGGTCGAACCGCGGACCGGGGACCCAGCCGGTCCGACCCAGGTAAGCAAACCGGACCCGCCACGGACCGCTCAAGAACCGCGGAACCGGGCGGGCGGACCCGGGCGCGGTTTCAGAAAACCGGGCAGGCCAAAGCCCGTTGTTAAGTAGCAGAAAAAAGGTTGTTAGGGGGATTCGAACCTCCACCAAGCCCAGATTAGATTAAGAGCGGACCACCTGACCATTTGATTCTTATTGTTTTCTTTCATATTATATTATATACATATAAATATTAACGTATATATAAAATAAACATATATAATTAATATACATATCTATATAAATATTAATTATATATATATTAGATATATTATTATATTAACATATATGTAACGGTTCGACCCCGGTTGAACCGATTCAACCTTAAACCTTTCCCTCCGCCGATTTGATGTCCGATCCGATTTTCAAAACCTTGGTACAATTAGTTGTGATAATGAATCAAACAGCACTTAATTATTGTTTTACCGAAGAAATGAATAGCTCATTAGCTCCACCAATGTTTAGCCTTTAAAAGACAAACGTCTTAAATTAGAAAACAATTTATTAAAAATCAAAGTTAATTATTAAATACGTACTTTAAATTTTGAACTATATTAATTAATATATAATAATTTTATATAGTTTTACAATAAAAATTATTTAATTTATGCAATTTGATATTAATTTTGCAATAAATTTACCTAAATTATATGCTAATCACATATAATATTTTAATTGTTTTGATAGGGGTGCGCCAAGCCTATGCAATAGTGCAACGCAAAGGCGACGCTTGAAGGCCCCAGCAGCAAGCTACTGTGGTGGACCCTCCCCCAAAAAAAATTAATTTAATATCATAGTGAGCCTATGGCCCACGTATCAGATATTAAACTGATAAGAACAGATACTACACTTGATCTTAGCCAAAAGGCCGAGAAAGGTATGATTTGATAAGGCAAGCTCGGCCCTATTTATAGCTGCATGTTGGGACAAAGAAATGTTATTGGCGATGTGGGATTAAATCTTAGGATTTCGAATTGCGCAAAAAAATAAATAATGGCATGCTTCTAATATTCTATAAAAGACGGGCCTAAAATGGTATATGTATTTCTGAGGGTATATTTGGTATAGCACTGTTTTGCATCAGCATATCATGCGGCGTTGTGCCAAACGATAATATAAAACAATGTCATTATAAAATGTGTATAAATAAATATCAAAATTTTAGAGTTTAAACTTTAAACTGCAAACATATCAATATATCTAAAAATCATACGTTTTTCAAGATATCCACTTCGTTTAGTTTGGCGTTTCGTCGCTTCCGTTTGGAGCAAATGCCGCGGGTAAACAAACAGGTGTCGGCGCCGTTGCTCCGTTTGCACCTGCTGGACAGAGAAAAAGCCATCAAATCAGAGTTTTTCCATCCCCCCCTCCGATTCGACACATCCGTTTGGACCCGCCGGCTCCTCCCACACCGCTCAATCAAACGAACCCGAATCGTTGAAGATACATAGCTACAGGAGTAGACGGGGTTCACTGTATTTAAAGTCCTGAAAATATTATTTTAGCACAAGCACTTTTCTAACAGGGGAATCAAATGCATACAAAACAATGGTAGTGGTGAAAATATATCATTTTACACTTTCACTGTCGCCTCAAGCAGGAATTTTTTTTTCGTGCAAGTAATGCACATATTAATAGGTGTGAGAAGGGCAGACCCAGCTGTAGGATCTGCCTTCTATTTGAATTTCAACGGCAGAGATCTGGTCGTATCTGGATCGCCGGTACATACAGTTGTATCTCCAGCATATACGGCTGAAATCTGGTCGTTGAAATCAAGATCCTATGATAAATACACATCTCACACCTATAGAAAGTGCGTTACTCATACCAAATTTGCACTCCTCAAACAAAGCGGTCTCCAACAGATCGTACTCTCAGATGGTGGATAAATCCTGATGGCCTAAAATATTTGTAAAATAATTAAATTATGTGTATTTACATGAGTCTACATTGGTCTACAGATCGTACATCTCAACCTGTTTCCGATCCCACCACCGGGAATAACGGGTTGTTGGAGGCCGCAATCTCCCTTTGATGAGTGAAATTATATAGGTAAGCGGGCAGCGGCCTCCAACAACCTGATGTGCCTTGTGGTTGGACCAGAGACAAGTTGGGGTGTGCGGTCTGCAGACCAATTGAGGCTGACCCTTTTGAGTTGGGCGTTGAGGGTGCCGACGATCGTTCTTTCGAGCTGTGTACTGGGTAGTCTGGGTAGGCCGTTACACACCGCCTATGTACTTTGTATCAATCAGCATATAAGCTCAAACACACGTGGTTCTATCATGGTGTCGCATGAGTTATCCTTTCGGACCATCCAGCATGCGGGTTACCTTTGAGTAGAACTCACACGTCATCCAATATTGTTCTCAGGGCATATTTCACAAGGCATAGTATTTTGGAAGGAATAATTTCCCATAAGCACATTAATCTTTGTAGGAATTATATCTCGAAAGAATATTAATTCATGTAAGGATTATTTCTCGAAAGCATGTTAATTCTCGTATGAATTATTTCTCAAAGACATTAATTCTTGTAGGGATTGTATCTCGAAGACTTATTAATTCTCATATGAATTTTTTTTTGAAGGCACATTGATTCTCGTAAGAATTATATCTCGAAGTCACATTAATTTAAAATATTAAGGCAACTATGATGTTGAGGCAAAGAATGCCTCAACTCCACCACACCTCACAGGGGTAGGTCAGATACTAAACTTTAGGGAAGTCGATTACTCTGAGCTCGATTTAAAGGAAGGAGAGAAAGGTTCTGCAAGCGGCAAGGCCAGACTTCCCGCAATGCAAACCTTTGTTGTGGTTGATATTATTCATTAAGAAGATGTTGTAACAAGTGATAGTCAAGGTTACAAGGCATGAAATCTGCGGCTACTGAAGAGAGTTCGTGATTACTGAAGAGTAACTGCCCCTATTGAGATCGCATGGAGAATATGCGGCTATTGAAGAGAGCCCGCAATTACTGAAGAGTAATCTCCCCTACATACATGGCAGCACCAGAATTATTGTTGATTGAGACCACCACACCAAACCATGTGTTCTCTCTCGTTCCCTTCTACAATAGTACGCCCCCTTATTTATACTAGTGGGGTTTGCCCAAACAGAGTACAAAATAACGGGTTGCCCAGGTACAAGAGAAGCGAACAAGGGTAAGAGGTTACATTGGTGTGCAAATAGCAAGAAAAAATTAGGTTGTGTTGTTACAAAAGATGTAACCGTGCGAACTATACAGAGGCGAGCTGGCAGAAAGGCTGGGTTGAGGCACTGAGCTCGGGCGGTCACTAAGAGTGTCTGCCCACACTGTTGAGGATGAGGCCTTGTTTTACAGGGAACCGAGAGTGTTAGGTTGCACAGTTGCTGAAGAAGTAATCTCCTGAACTGCTATGGAAGGAATGGTGATCAAGCTCGAGGTATCAAGGTCATTAGGCTATGCGGTTACAGAAGTGTAGCCGTCCAGTCTTCTTGAGGAGTGCTCACTGGCTCCTAGATGGCTGGAATAAGAGATTGAGCGATCACTGAAGTGTAACCGTCCGTGTTGTTTGAGTGAGCAATGAAACACTAGCTAGTATGCGTGGTAACATAAATGTAACCTCTCGGACTACTCTTGAAGCTAGAGCTAGTTGACTAAGGCTTAGCCGAGAGTGGAGATTGTGCAGACAGTGAGGGTTGTCCGCCCAACCAATTGTAGAGAAAACTCTGACCTTGCTAGTAACTAAAATGCATATTTGAGCAGGCTTGTTGGAGGAGAGAACCTCTAGATAGCGGCTGACCAAGGGGTTGAGTCTGAATGGATACTCAAGGAAGTCTGCTCGAGCCTCTTAACAGCTAACAGTAGCCACTTTAGTTGGGATTGTGAAGACTGTGTAGTTATAATAACTGTAAACACCCATACCCACTTAAATGTGAACTTTGAAGACCATGCACGATTACACTGGCTGGGACGCCGACAAGTTTAATAGGTAAAAATGTATGTGTTACCGAATGATAAATAAATTTCATGCTAACATTTTCATATATCGACATCTATTTTAATGTGCATGTAATATGTAAGTTTTAATTAATTTATGTACGCGGCGACATAAAATTCATACAACCCATCCACATGTTGGGCATGTAGGCCCACAATTCCAATGGACGGCTGCGATGACACCACTCTTGAACGCAAAGAAAAAAAATTGAAGGTGTGAACATACACAACTATGTCATTTTTTTCAACTTATATAATGATATACGAGCATTTTCGCATGGGATATTGCTCGTGCTTGATGCTCTTTGCATCGAAAGTACCCAACAGTGATGGTACCTTCACCCAGGACGTTCGGTCAATAGACAGTACATGGGTAGTCTCGTGCCCCGCGCGACAATACCACTGCCTCGGCAGTGTCTCGGCGCGACGACGCTCCCTCCGCTCACGAACCCTCGTGCGCATGACAAAATTGGGATTGGGAGAGCACTCGTCTTGACCTATCGATGAACGTCGTTGTTGGGTACATTGGAATATGTGTATCAGATTTGGAGAAGCCTCACCTAACTCAATGATATACATCAATGTGTATTTGATGGAATGTTGAGTTTGAATGTGCAGTTTAAAGAAATGCAAGAAAAATATTCTAAGTACAAGTGTCGACACTGGTGAAGGAAATGTGTCGACACCAGAAGCCAGCTTGTGTCGACACACAGGACTTGTGTCGACACCAGAAGCCAGTTTGTGTCGACACACAGGACATGTGTCGACACACAGATTTCAGTCTACAGCAATTGTGTCGACACACATGACTTGTGTCGACACACACTCAAGAATTCTGTCGAGACCAGAAGCAGTTGTGTCGACACACAGGACTTGTGACGACACATTCAACAAAAGTTGTGTCGAGAAGATGTAGAATGGTTGTGTCGACATTGTGGGAAATGTGTCGACACCATCAAGACTTGTGTCGACACATGATCTATTTGTGTCGACACTTATGAAGTGTTGTCTCGACGCTTTCTGCTGAGATAAAGTACAATGAAGTATCAAGTGTCAAGACTGAAGACTTGACAGTTATCATAACTAACGAAGTTGTCACATCTGTCAGAGCTGTTAGAAGGCGGTTATAAACCAGATCAACCGGTAATCTCAGAGGGGTCTATATATAGACCTGTGCTATCACAAGGAAGGGTGTGTAAAAAAAAGTGTACAAGAGAGTACAGATAGTACAGAATCCAACAGAAGGGAAAACGAGAAAGAAACACAGAAGAAGAAGGCAGATCATGAACAAGTCTGCAAGAGGAATTCAGATCTAATTCTGAATACAAGAAGGAAGTTGGATTGAAGATCATATCCAACTTCATTTGAAGATCAACCTTACTTTGTTCAGATTCAAGAAACTTTGAAGAAAGCTAAGACGGGTTGGATCTTAAGAAATCAGTTCAATCAAGAACTGATCAAGAAGCTTTCACCCATTCTCTTTCTATCTGGGTGAAGATTTTATTGTTTTAAACAATCAATTTTCTTGTAAGATCTTTTGTAGATCTGAGTTGTAAGCCTAAATCTATAAAGGTTGAGGTAGGGCTGAGTGCTTGAGGTAGGATCCTGGTGATCTGAGTTGTAGGCCTGGTGATAAAGACTGAGGTAGGGCTGAGTGCATGAGGTAGGATCTTGGTGATCTGAGTTGTAGGCCTGGTGGTAAAGGCGGAGGTAGGGCTGTTGCCTGAGGTAGGATTCTTGGGAAGAATCTGAGGTGTAGGACTTGAAGAAGTCTGAGTTGTAGGAATCAGTTGGGTTCTGAGTTGTAAGATCTGCGGATCTGAGATAGTGGAAGGAAGTTTGGCCGAATCCAGTACTCTGCTGGATAGGTGAAGGGGGAGAGTGGACGTACCCACAAATTGGGGAACCACTACAAACCATTGTGTCCTGTGCTGTGAATTTTCTATGATTGTTATTCTGTGTGATGTGATTGATGTGCTGTGTTTAATTTGTTAATTGCCTAAAATTGTTAAAAAGGATTTGAACCTATTCACCCCCCTAGATGTTTAGGATCTATAAACCAAATCTTTCAAGTGGTATCAGAGGGAGGTTACTCAAATATAGATCTAACAGTCTGAGTAGATCTCAAAGACAATTAACTGTTAGCCAGAATAGGTTCAAGTGAAAATCAGAAGGAACTTGGATCCATGAAACTTCCTATCTGTAGAAAAGAAAACTTTCGTATATGGAAAGAGAGGGTCAGATTATTCATGGAAGCATCTGATCCAAGAATTTACATAACAGTACTAGAAGGGTCATTTATTCCTATGAAGATCTCAATTCTTGATGCCAACCTCAAGACTCCTAAAAGCTATTCAGAAATGACTAAGGATGAGATCATCCTAGCAACCTTAGACAAGAGGGCACAGAACATAATTGTGAGTGTCATAGATGATTCTACATTCCAAAATCTGGTACATTGCAAAACCTCCAAGGAGATGTGGGACACTTTGATTGTCTACATGGAGGGAACTAAAGAAGTAAGAGAGGGCAGAAAATCCATGTTAAATCAAGAATATGAGAGCTTTAGACAAGCAAATATAGATAGTATAGCTGACTGTCCTGATAAAAGAAAGGAATCTAAGGACAAGAAGAAGCATCAAAATAAGGGCAAGAAGGAGAGATCCATTGTTGCCCAGAAGTAGAAGAGTTGGACTGACTCTTCATCATCAAAATCTGAAGAAGAGGATGAAGTAGAAGCCTATATTGGATTGTTCACTACAGAAGAGGATTCTGTAGAAACTGAATTCTTGCAAATGCTGAATTCTATAAATGGAAGTGAAGATCATTATTGTAGAGGGCTGATGGCTCTATCTGAGGAAGATCAGTGCTAGGATCAGCCTGGTCCCAGTAAGGTATACATTCCATCTTCAGTTTTTATTTATTATACTGGATCCGAATCAGAAGCATCTGCATCAAGAGATGTGGATGGTTCTGAATCTAAAGAGGATGTTCATCAATTAATTAATGAGTATGGTGGTCTATTGCAAGCTCTTAAGAGAAGCAGATTCCTTGTCAAGAAGCAGGCTGAGGAAATTGAATCTCTCAAACTAGCTGCATCAGATTCAGCAAAAATGTTGGATTTGAAATTGAAAGAGGTTACCAAACTGAAAAACATAGCTGTTATTTAGATTGGTACAATCACTTTCAAAAAATGATCACATCAAGAGTATGGCAGTAAGACTTTAGAAAGAAAAGGATCTTGTGTCTAATTTCTCAAAGCCAAAGTCTATCTTACCTATAATTGATAACTTCATTTCTTAGAAAGGTAAGACAGGACTAGGCTTCAAGGGAAGAAATAGGGCAGCTAATTCTCAAAGAAAAGGTAAAGCCCCAGTGTTGAAGCCAAAATTGACCTCAACGAAAGTTCAAAAATAGGGGTGCAGTCAACACCTACTTCTCTCAAGCCCCGACCCTCAACTGGTGGCTAACGTCCTAGGACTGACCCAAAGCCTCAACAGGGAGGTCCCACCTTACACCCGAAAGATCTCTGAGAGCTTCCCCTCCAAAGCCAAAAGCTGGGCTATGAGCTCCATAGAAAGCGCTAGAGATTTAGAGAATAATAAAAGCTTGCTCTCCAAGGAGTCCTTATGGGTCTATTTATAGTCTTTGCTGACCTGAAATTACTGAAATACCCTTGGTTGGGCTGCCAATAGCTGAATCCCGCTATCATGAAATACTAGATGCAGACCATGGGGGCATGTAGGTAATTTTACCCGAGGGCAACCAGGTCATTTTACCCCAGGCCCTGGGCCCCACCCGGCGAGAACCCTCCCGCCGCCGATTGGCGGAAGCTAAAAAGGGAGTGTCGAGTGCCTCGGACCGAGCCAGCTCATGCCTTTTGCGAGGGGTAAGCCTTCTCGCCCGGCTCTGGGCTGAGGTGGGTCTCGGTCGTGGCTTTACACGATCGGTCTCGCCTGCTCCTAGGCGGGAGCTCCTTATAAATAGGAGCTCTTCTGGTCTGAAGCCCAAAACTAGCTCGAAGTTAATCCAATCCTGGTCGTTGTTGCCTATGGGTCCCACTCAGCGAATATGGGTTGTACACAATCTCCGCTCTTTTCGAGATAGCCCTGCGCTTGAAAAGACATGTCCAACCCATGAATATTCGATGAGCACGTGTCACTTGACAAGAGAATCTTTGATGGGCCCAACCGTGGCTATATATATGTACTGATAAGCGACCGTAAGCCCTCCCCTGAATCGTTGTCCTTTGTTTGAGTTCTCGCGTGATTTCATGATGCGTTCCAAATGTGTCGACGAGCTGCTCACGCAGGACCTTCAAGATCGCATAAATGCGGCCCAGGAGCGAGCTCTGGCTAACGGTGCTATGGTGGCTCCCTGGCTGGCGAGGAAGTCTCCAACCGCTGTGCCCTCCGAGCTAAAAAAGAAGAAAAAGAAGAAGAAAAAGGTGAAGGCGGCCCGGCGAGACCTCTCTCACGAGAATAGGGGCTCGCCTACCCCGTCCCCAACCGTGCGCCTGATCCCTCTCCGCAGAAGGTATGTCTCTCCGTCTTGCTGATCGTCACGATTACGAGCTGATTACGCAAAAGGATTGACAACTGACGTGATACTTCTCGCAGTAAATGCCCCAAGATGACGACGTCGGGTCCCCGCTGGTGCCCCAGGACTCGTTATCTCGCAATCCCGAGAATCAACCTCGGGTCATGGAGGCAGCTCCTCTGGCTGACCTCCCGAGAACTGCAGGTATCCTTTCCACCCCATCACCCCTTTCTAATCATTTCAATCAGGTTTCCGAATCGCTGAACTGACTTTCCGTAGCGCCAGCTTCCGCCAACCTGGGTCTCGCCACCCGGGAAGACGAAGCACTGGCTGCAAACTTTCCTCCCCCAGCGGCTAATCCCGCCCTACTGGCGAGAGGGGTGGCTATCGAATCCTCCGCAACCCATAAGGATTCCAGCCATCCCGCGAGAGAGGACAACTCCCCCCTGCTTCGGGCCAGTCCGGGATCATCACGCGCGAGCCCTTCCGCCCGGGGCGAGGAAAGCCGCTCCACCTCCTCTACGGAACTGAGGGGGGGGGGGGCCTTCTCGCCTGTCGTCGGCCGATGGTTCTCTCCATACTGCAGGTATGCGAGATATTTAACGTAATTATTACTTAACTCTCGTCATATCCCTGGGACCCTTTTGGCAGGGGATCCGAGCTCGCGGTCGGGAGCTAACGAAGAGGATGAAGACCGAGAGGGAGAATATGACGAGAGCTCTCTCTTTCCTTCGACTGACGAGATGGAGGAAATCTTGAATGTCGTCGGGAGCGCGAAGAGGCGGGGAAAGAGGGTTGCCGCCATCTTGCCGGAGCTTGTTCAGCGTGAACGGGCCCACGCCTCTGCGGCGAAAGCGTTCCGTGAATCTGTGGAGAAAAGACTTGAGGCTCTGGAGCGAGACTACTTCTTAGGCGAGACGGAGCGGCCGGGAGGGCCTATCGCGGAGTCTTCCCCTGGGAGGTGTATTTCGCGGATCCGAGACCAGGCCCGGCGAATCAACCTGGGATACACCACCCTATCGTCCTACTTCAACCCGCTTGCACCTCCAAGCACTAGGCGGCGAGAACGAAGACGATGGCGCTGGGAACCGTATTAATTCTTAAAGTCTCGCCCTCTCTCACTCCTTGGCCTTCCCTTTCCCCAATGTACCCTGTCGTTTTTCATTTTTCTGTAATCCATAACTCTGCTATTATTATGATTATTTGTCATTCGGCTCTCGCTTGGCGAGAGTGACCCCTGCTTTGGTCTGGCTTATTGTCATGTTATCTTATCTGCTTGCGTGAATCGGAACCGTCGGTCAGTCACTATCATCCTGGGCGGAAAACTGAGGCGTCGCTGACTTAGGGCGTGACAGCTGTACCCCCGCCGCCTTTTTTGGGAGGAACCGTTATGATCACGGTTTTCTATAAATAGGGACGTCTACCAACCATATTTATTTCTCCGATCCGGAACCCTTGCTCTTCCCCTTGCTGTTCTCGCAACTTGCCGAGAACTCTCACCTGCTTCCGCCTTTTTCTCTCGTTCTCGCCCAGCTTTCGTTTTCTCCTCTTTCCCCGGAGATCTCGCCTTCAATCCCCTGAACACGATGTCGGTCAAAAACGAGGGACGTTCCAACTGCGCGGAAGCCTTCCGGAAGCACCAATTTCCCTCTTGTCGCATGACCATGGAAGAGTATCAACTAATCACCTCCCGTTATGTTCCCGTCGGCTTCACCGCAAGAAACCCTGACAACCATGACAAGGTGAACAGCGTGGGAGAGGGGGAGCTCGCCATCCCCCTTGAGCACTTCGAGGTGGGCTTCCGCCTCCCCCTCTGGCCAGAGATGTGTCGGGCCCTCCGGTACTATGGAGTGGTTCCCGCGCAGCTGAATCCTAACTCGGTCGCGATCCTTGTGGCGTTTATCTACTACATGCGATCCGAGAGGATCGAATTCAGCCTCCCTATCTTCCGGAAGTTGTTCACCTTCCGCGCGAAGGGAGGGGTGGTCTTTTTCTCTGGGCAGCTGCTCAAGACCACCGGTCTCGTCAACAAGCACCACCACTTGGGCGAGAAGTTCGTCTTCATCTCCGTCGATTTTGGCAACGTCCCTCTCGCAGCGATCCAATACGAGGACGTCGCCTACAAGCCGCCTACCCTGGGTTCGTTCGAGAGCGCCCTCCTGGATTTCTTCGGGACTAAGGACTTCGACGTCCAATTCCTCCGGCGAGACGTCGACTCGCTCCTTCCCGTGCCCCCGGGCGAAGGTACGATCTCGCTTTTAGTTCGGTGTTTTTCGTTCTAAGGCCTGGTGCTGAGTGATGTCGCCTTTGCAGGAGAGCGAGAGATCCCCCCGCGCCAACCCTTTGCCGATACCCGGGCTGCCGAGAGCCAGGCCGCGAGGCATCCGCTGGCTCTCGCAAAATCCGTGGCTCGAGCTTGCCGGGACAAGCCGGCCCCGCTACCCACGACCGGTGATGGGAAGCGGAAGCCCGGCTCTTTTTCGTCCCGGCCGCTGAAAAGACCAAAACCAACCGCCGCTGACAAGGGGAAGTCCGTGGCGATTTCGCCCGTCCAACCTCCCGCTCCGGGCCGATCCTTTGAAGAGCTCCTGCAGACGGCCAGCGAGATGAATGTTGCCGCCAGGGGTGGCATCGGGGTCCCTGACAAGAATCCCCCGGCCGCAAGCGAAGATGGTGGAGAGGGGGCCGCTGCCGAGATCTCCACCCAGTCTCTGCCTAAGGAGGTGCCGAAGGGGCACCGGAATTTTGGCTTCGGCACGAAGTGCCTTGATGCGGAAAAGAAACTGCTGCTTCAGTGGGATCCCGAGACCAACCGGGCCTCTGTCTCAACCCTTCTCCCCAGCTGGTCGGAGCGAGATCAGGTCACCGGCGAGGCCTTCTCATTGGGCTACGGCCTTTATAGTCGGGAGAGCGCCAGCCTTTACGATCAAATGCCCACCCGACTCTTGGCCTTCGACTCCACTCGGGCCCTGATGCGTGGGTTAGAGCTTGCGCACATATGCGCGCGTCGGAGCATCGACATCGACCGCAACTTCCTCGGCATGTACAAGGCGAGGGAGGAAGCGGTGGCTCAGATGCGTGCCTTGAAGAAGGAGCTGGCGGATGCCCAGCAATTGTTGTCCTTGCGCCCAGCGAAAGAGGTAGGCAAGACCCTTTTCAAACATTTACTCTTGCTACTTTAGATCACGGCCCCCTTTTTATTTTTCCACGCTGACCTCTCTCTTTACGCAAGACTCTGCTCAGGCCATGGCGCTTCGCGCGGAGCTGGCCGAGATACAATGTGATAACTTCTTGCTGAAAGACTAGCTCCGGCGCGCCGAGGCAGCTGAGGTCTCGCCTCCTCCTTCGTTGGACGAGAGATTGAAAAGCCGCTACTACTCGGAGTACGATATTGACAAGCTGCTGCAGGCCAACGCCCAAGCGACAGTCAGACTCACCATAGAGACGTTGCGGGACGTGAAGTGTCTGAAGGAGGGGGGCGAAACCATCGTCGCCCGCCAGCTTCTCCCGTAGCTCTTCGAGCCCGTCCCTAATCCCTCGGGCGCACCTGACTCTCCGCCCTCGGATGTCCCGAAATCTTTCGATGCTGGCGGCGAGACATCCAAGGAGGGCTCAGGCGAGAGCTCCCGCGGAAGCTCTAGCGAGAGCTCGAGTGGATATAGTGCGTCGCCTTGATGCAATTATTTCCTCCTTTTTGTTTGTAATGAGCGAGATTCTCCTTTTTTGTAATCATATTGAATATATTGTAAACATTTGTATTTCAGTCTTCCCCTTTTTTATTGTAAATATGTGTGTATGAGTAGATACAACTGTTGAGGCCGAGTGCCTCTCAAGCATGCTCCTTCCGAAACCCTTGGCTCGCCTAGGGTACCCCCCCCCCCCCCCCCTTAGTGATTGGTAGGTGGAAACCTGCCGAGAGCTCAGGTCTTAGACGTCTCGTTTTCGCGCCCTGCCGAGAGCTGTTTGCCGAAAACGTCGCTCATAAACCCTTTAAGGGGAGGACCGTCCCTCTTTACCTTGCGCGAGCGGGCCGAACCTTTCGCCCGGATCTTCGCACCGTACGGTCAAGGATCCCTCATAAAAAGCCTTCCGGCTGGGGACTTCTTTTAGCGAGATCCCCTCAGTCGAGGCCTCTTGGCCGAGACTTCTCCTGGCCGAGACTTTTCCCGGATGGGACCTTTCCTTGCCGGGACATCTCCCACCTGAGGAGACCTTCAACCCCTTTGTCCTGTCTTCCGAGTGAGTCTCTTGTTCGGTCTGGCACATCCAAACCAAAGTACTTCCAAGGGCCAAATCTCTCCCCCCACAGGCGAGCATTCGGACCTGCCAGCTGGATGAGAGCCTACGCAGCGGATCTACATGGGGCCGAGCCGAGCTCGGGGTGTTGATGAAGATTTCATAACCAAAACCTCTCTCCCACAGGCAAGCCTTCGGACCTGCCAGCTAGATGAGAGCCTGTGCAGCGGGTCTACCTGGGGCCGAGCCGAGCTCGGGGTGTTGACGAAGATTTCATAACCAAAACCTCTCCCCCACAGGCGAGCCTTCGGACCTGCCAGCTAGATGAGAGTCTGCGCAGCGGGTCTACCTGGGGCCGAGCCGAGCTCGGGGTGTTGATGAAGATTTCATAACCAAAACCTCTCCCCCACAGGCGAGCCTTCGGACTTGCCAGCTAGATGAGAGCCTACGCAGCGGGTCTACCTGGGGCCGAGCCGAGCTCGGGGTGTTGATGAAGATTTCATAACCAAAACCTCTCCCCCACCGGTGAGCCTTCAGACCTGCCAGCTAGATGAGATCCTGCGCAACGGGTCTACCTGGGTCCGAGCCGAGCTCGGGGTGTTGATGAAGATTTCACAACCAAAACCTCTCCCCCACAGGCGAGCCTTCGGACCTGTCAGCTAGATGAGAGCCTGCGCAACGGGTCTACCTGGGGCCGAGCCGAGCTCGGGGTGTTGATGAAGATTTCACAACCAAAACCTCTCCCCCACAGGAGAGCCTTCGGACCTGCCAGCTAGATGAGAGCCTGCGCAGCGGGTCTACCTGGGGTCAAGCCGAGCTCGGGGTGTTGATGAATATTCCACAACCAAAACCTCTCCCCCACAGGCGAGCCTTCGGACCTGCTAGCTAGATGAGATCCTGCGCAACGGGTCTACCTGGGGCCGAGCCGAGCTCGGGGTGTTGATGAAGATTTCACAACCAAAAACTCTCCCCCACAGGCGAGCCTTCGGACCTGCCAGCTAGATGAGAGCCTGCGCAGCGGGTCTACCTGGGGTCGAGCCGAGCTCGGGGTGTTGATGAAGATTTCACAACCAAAACCTCTCCCCCACAGGCGAGCCTTCGACCTGCCAGCTAGATGAGAGCATGCGCAGCGGGTCTACCTGGGGCCGAGCCGAGCTCAGGGTGTTGATGAAGATTTCAAACCTTATTCTGTCTTTAATATAAAAAGTAGGCAACTGATCAAATAAGGAATTTATTATTATAGCATGTAAAAGCTCTAATACAATCACCTTCCCCCTCTCACGGGTAGAAGCGTTTTAGGTCATCGCCGCTCCAGGTGTGGCTCAAGGTCCTCCCCTCCACGTCCTAGAGGTAGTATCCTCCCGTTCCAAGGACCTCCTTTACTATGTAAGGCCCTTCCCAGCTTGGGTTGAGCTTGCCCACGGGGGCTGATCTTCCCGCTGCGTCAACCTTTTTCAGTACCAGATCTCTTTCGGCAAACTGCTTGATCCTGACATGCTTTTCGAAGTACTTGGCCATCCGCTGCTTGATCTCTTCTTGCCTGATGGCTGCAACATCCCGCAGCTCCTCCACCATGTCTAGCGAGAGGCGCAACCCTTCCTCATTTTCCAACCTCCAAGTCTCGTCTCCTTCGCCCGAGGCCGTGACCCGCGGGGACCGAACCTCGAACTCTACTGGGAGGACCGCCTCACACCCATGAGAAAGCTTGTAGGGGGTCTCGCCGGTGGCCGTGTTCGGGGTCGTTCGCAGGACCCATAGGACTGAGGGGAGCTGCTCCACCCAATTTCCCCTCAAGTTCTCCACTTTTTTCTTGAGTAGGTTCACAATGATTTTGTTTACCGCTTCCACCTAGTCGTTGCTCCGAGGGTGGTGGACAGAGGCGAACCTGAGGTCTATTCCCAGCTGGATACAGAAGCTGATGAACTCTTCACTGGCAAACTGAGGACCGTTATCTGTCACTATTGCTTGGGGTAGCCCGTGCCTACATATGATCTCCCCCCAGACAAAGTTTCTTATAACTTGTGAGGTGATTTTGGCCATGGACTTAACCTCCAGCCACTTTGAGAAGTAATCGACCATGACCAGGAGAAACCTCCTTTGCCCACTAGCCAGAGGGAAAGGTCCGACCAGATCCATCCCCCAGATGGCGAAAGGCCAAGGCGACGTGATGCTCCAAAGCCTTTGAGCGGGCAAGAGATGGAGAGGGGCGAACAGCTGACATTTTGAGCATCTCTTTGCAAACTCTACTGCATCCTTCCTCAGGGTCTGCCAGAAGTATCCCTTCCTTACCACCCTTGCTTCCAATGCCCTTACTCTTGAATGACTGCCACACTCGTTCGAGTGTACCTCTCGCAGGATCCTCGGGATCTCTTGTTCAGTTATACATCTTGCTAGGAGTCCCGACAACATCTTACGATGCAACCCTCCTTCCAACATCAGGTAGTGAGCTGCCTTGCGCCTGAAGCATTTTGCATCCTTAACCTCCATTGGCAGCTCGCCAGTGTTCAGGAAGGTTACCAATGGATCCACCCACGAGGATCGCTGACCCACCTCCATCAGCTCTCCCTCCTCGATTGCGGGTCGGAACAGTTCAGTCAGGGTCCCTCCTCCCTGGGGTCCAAACTTTGTCAATCAATCGGCGGTTGCGCTCTCCTCCCGAGGGACATGCTAGATTGAGAATGATCGGAACCCTCTGATGATCGCCCTTACCTTGGATAGGTACTTTATGAGAGTGGGCTCACGAGCTTCAAACTCTCCTCGGATCTGTGATGCTACTACCATCGAGTCTATGAAGGCCTCCACATCCTGGATCTCAAGCTCCTTTGCCAAACGAAGACCGCCAATCACAGCCTCGTACTCCGCTTGTTGTTGGTCACCGAAAAGTGGTAGGCCACCGCCTGCTCTATAGCGACCCCATGGGGGCTTATCAGCACCACTCCTCCTCCAAGGGAATGCTTTCTCGAAGCCCCATCAACCATCATCTTCCACTCTCCCTGCGGCTGCGACTCCCCTTCTTCGACTTCAACACCATAGTCCGCCAGAAAGTTTGCCACTGCTTGCGCCTTGATAGAGAGTCTTGGAACGAAAGAGATGTCGAATTCGCTTAGTTCGATGGACCATTTGGCAAGTCTTCCCGAGTGCTCTACCCCTTCAAAGATCTTGCGAAGAGGATGGTCGGTCACCACCCTAATCGAGTGCACTTGAAAATATGGCTGAAGCTTCCTTGTCGAGATGATCAAAGCGTAGGCTAGCTTTTCGAGGATGGGGTAGCGAAGCTCCGCCTTCTTCAAGATCCGGCTAACATAGTAGATTGGTAGTTGCTTCTTCCCCTATTCCCTTATTAGAATGGAACTCACGGCCTCGGCCCCTACTCCAAGGTATAAGGCTAGATCTTCCCCCTCCTTCGGGCTTTGAAGTAGTGGATCCTGGGAGAGCTGACTCTTCAGCCCTTGGAAGGATTCTTCACATTCGACGGTCCACTTGAACTTCTGATTACCTCGCAGCACCTTAAAGAATGATGAACACTTGTCCCCTGACCTGGAGAGGAACCTGCTTAGCCCGACCAATTTGCCCGTCAAGCACTGGACCTCCTTGGCATTGCGAGGTGATTCCAAATCTAGGATGGCCTTCACCTTATCTGGGTTAGGCTCTACCACCGCCGGAGTCAAAAGATGCCCAAGGAACTTCCAGTGGCTGGCCCCGAAGACACACTTCAAGGGGTTTAGCCTCAACTTGAACCTCCGCAGGGTGGCGAACGTCTCTTCTAGGTCTCGCAGGTGCGAATCCACACACTTGCTCTTGACTATTAGGTCATCGACGTAAACTTCCAAATTCCTCCCCCTTTGATCTCGGAAGACCCGATCCATCATGCATTGGTATGTAGCCCCTGCGTTTTTCAACCCAAAGGGAATCATCTTATAGTTGAAGCATCCCTCCCTCGTGATGAAGGAGACATCCTTGACATCGGGAGGGTGCATCCAGATCTGGTGATAACCTGAAAAAGCATCCAAAAAGCTCATAATAGAAAAACCGACGGCTGAATCAACCAATGCGTCGATCCGAGGCAGGGGGTAACAATCCTTAGGACATGATTTATTTAATAAAGAAAAATCGATACACATTCGCCATTTCCCACCCCCTTTCTTAACCATTGCCACATTGGAGATCTAGCCTGGATACTGGATCTCCGAGATGAAGCCGACCTCCAGGAGCTTCCTGACATCCTCGTGAATGGGCTCCTTCAGCTTGGTGGCAACGACCCTCATCTTTTGGCGTATGGGGCGAGTCCGGGAGTCCAGGTTCAGGCGGTGGCAGGCCACGTCCGCATCGATGCCCGGCATGTCCGCCGCGCTCCAAGAGAAGATGTCGATGTTGCTCTGGATGGAAGCTCTCACCCGCTCCTGATCCTCGGGACCTAAGCCCCCGCTAACCCGCACCCTTTGGACCTGTCCCGCACTGGTGAAGACCTCTATCTCCACCACTTCCTCGGTCGGCTCCAGTCGCGACTGCTCCCAGCCGATCCTCGCTTCTTCTTCCATCTCCAATTCCTCCTCCCTTCCTATCTCCTCAACCTCCATCGCCTCTTCCAGGCTCTCCTGCTCAACTCCTGTTGCTCGCTTCTCCTCTACCTCCATCGCCTCCTCCAGGCTCTCCTGCTGTTGGTGCTCGACTTCTACGCACTCCTGGACCTCCTGCTCAACTCCCCTCTGCGCCTCTGCGCTCTCACTCCTCGACTACCCTAGGCTCATCTCCTCTCCCCGGACCTCCTTTTCCTTCTCCGCCAGCTCTCTCTCCAGCTCTTCTACTTCAGCCATCCAAGACACAGTATTGACTTCCATTACATAGCATTGCCTCGCCACCTTCGGATGCCCCTAATCCTGACCTACAACCCCTCCGTTATTGAACTTAAGGCATTGATGAAACGAGGATGGGATGCAGTGGAAGGCGCTGATGAGGGGAGGCCCAAATATGGCGTTGTAACTACTCGGGGCATCCACTATCACGAACCTACAGTTCCGTGACACGCCTCCCAGCTTTACATGCAACCCTACTCCCCCTTTCACTTCCTTCCTTTCTCTAGAAAACCCGAACAGCGGTCCATCCGAAGCCAAGACCCTTTTCCCCTCAACCTTCATCTTGTCAAAAGCCTTCTTGAAGATAACATTCACCGAGCTCCCATTGTCCACCAGTATCCTGGAGACCGTGAAGTTCTCCACTACTGTCTGGATCACCAAGGCATCGCAGAACGAATCCTCATAGTCCGGCATATCCGCGTATGAAAAGGTGATTTTTTCTTCCGGAGGGGGAGCTAAGGAGGTCGAGGTGACCCATCTTTGGAACATGGTTTAAAGGCTCCCCTTGTGGGTTGCCTCAATCCCAACTCCCCCGTGGATCACCCTGATCCCTCCTCGGGTCCCCACGTATACCTGGTCCTCACATCTATCTTCCCCCTCCCCCTGCTGCACTTCCACGATCCTTACCGGCGGATCCTGCCTCCCCATTCCTCTAGCTTCCCTCATCTCTAAGAACTCTGGGCAGGTGGTCGTCGCGTGAACTTCCTCCTGGTGGAAGTCACAAAAGGGCAACGCCACCCTACCTCCTCTTCCTTCTCCACCTCCCCTTCTTCCAGCTCCTCGAACTCCTCTTCTTCCTCCTCTTCCTCTACCAACCTCCATTGCTTCTTGCGAGGGCGGGAAGTGACCGCTCGATCCCTGCCTCCACGCCTGCTAATCGAACCTCCTCGGCTCCCAGAGGTTATCTCTTCCCTGAAAACCTCCTCCTTGACCCTGGGGGAGACCCTCCTGAGGCCTCCAACCCAACCAGTTATTTGGCTCTTGGGCCCCCCATCCATGCTGCTGCCCCTGCCCTCGGGGTTCTTCTCTCCTTCTCTCTTCTCTTTGCTCCATCTGCTCTCTCAGATCCCTCTTCCTCCCCGCTGCAGGTTCTTTATCATCCTCCGCCAACCTGGCCAACTTTCTGGCAAATGCCGAATTTGCCCTCTCGAAGTCAATCTCTTTCGCCGCCCTCTCCATGAGCTCCTCGAAGGAGAGGGGGGCACTCTCTTCAACTCCATACTAAAAAAACCCGGCCTCAGCCCCAGGGTGAAGGCGAGCATCAGCGCGTACCCTGGGACCTCCTGGACTAGGAGAACCTCTTCCTGAAACCGGTCAACATAATGACCCAGCGTCTCCTCCGGCTTCTGCCTTACTGCAAACAGGCACTCCGCCTCCTTCTTCCGCTTCTTCGACGTTGAGAACCTCAACAGAAACCCCTTGCGCAGATCTTCAAAGCTGTATATTGAACTTGCCAGCAACTAGTGGAACCAGTCCCGGGCCTTCTCCTTCAATGTGATGGTGAACAGCCGACACTTGAAGGCATCTGACATCTGCCTGATCAAAACTATGTCCTCGAACCACTGTACATGCTGCACAGGGTCATCCTTCCCTGAGTAATAGGACATGTCCGGCTCCCGGAACCCCTCTAGCACCGGAGCTGAGATGATGAGCTCGCTAAAAGGGCTCTCGCCTCCTGCCTGGCGAGAGGGCACGTCTCGCGGCCTTGGTTGACTGGCCCGATCTGCGAGACCGTGCCCAGGGAAGAGTTCTCGCACAGCCGCCTCCCTCTCGCCTAACTCCGCCGGAATCTCCTTTCTGGGGCGCTGACCTGGGAAGAGCTCCCGAGCGGCTACGTCCATCTCGCCGACCTCAACCGGGACCTCCTTCTCGGGGCACTGCCCAGGGGCGTTCTCTCCCAAGAGCGGGACCGTCTCAACCAGAACCTGAGGAGTCACCCACTCACTCCTTGCAGAGAAAGCCAAGCTAATGGTCTGCAGGACTTCACGCCTGAAGTCGTCCAACATCTTCCTCATCGCTTCCTCTCCCCAAGTGGGAGAACCCCCCAAGCCAGACCCTTCACCGTCACCTCCAGTCATAGGACAAAGCTCAAGGCTTTCTTGTATCGACTGCCTTCCACGCTCACTGCACCAGAACTGTTGAAGCCAAAATTGACCTCAACGAAAGTTTAAAAACAGGGATGCAGCCAACACCTACTTATCTCAAGCCCCGGCCCTCAACTGGTGGCTAACGTCATATGACTGACCCAAAGCCTCAGTAGGGAGGTCCCACCTCATACCCAGAAGATCTCTGAGAGCTTCCCCTCCAAAGCAAAAAACTGGGCTAGGAGCTCCTCAGAAAGCGCTAGAGATTTAGAGATTAATGAAAGCTTGCTCTCCAAGGAGTCCTTATGGGTCTATTTATAGCCTTTGCTGACCTGAAATTACTGAAATACCCCTGGCTGACCTGCCAATAGCTGAATCCCGCTGTCATGAAATACTAGATACAGACCCTGGGGGCATGTAGGTAATTTTACACGAGGGCAACCAGGTCATTTTACCCCAGGCCCTGGGCCCCACCCGGCGAGAACCCTATGCCGAGAACCCTCCCGCCGCCGATTGGCGGAAGCTAAAAAGGGAGTGCCGAGTGCCTCAGACCGAGCCAGCTCACGCCTTTCACGAGGCGCAAGCCTTCTCGCCCGGCTCTGGGCGGAGGTGGGTCTCGGTCGTGGCTTGACATGATCGGTCTCGCCTGCTCTTAGGCAGGAGCTCCTTATAAACGGGAGCTCTTCTGGTCTGAAGCCCAAAACTAGCTCAAAGTTAATCCAATCTTGGCTGTTGTTGCCTCTGGGTCCCACTCAGCGAATATGGGTTGTACACCCAGTTCAGCTATTAGCTATGAAACCCCCTATTTCTTTCAGAAAAGTGATGCAACCTACTAACATATATGATCATGACATCACTCATGGTCACTGTAACTATGGTGATTAGAATGGAAAGTGTGCAAATACTAATAGGGCATCCCATGAGCAAACACATAAGGTTATTAAAGAATCATTAGTATTTGCTGCTCCAGCACCTGCACTTAAAAGGACTGTTGACAGCAATATTGTTAAGCCTGGACTTAAGAGAAAGTACAATAGATTTGAGTGCTGGTGTTGTGGCAGGGTGGGTCACTATGCCATTGATTGTTGATACAATGCTAGTATTCATAATAAGGCCAGCTTACCTGTCAAAAAGGCTGCAGGTAAGCATGTCAAATATCAAGCTAACCTGAACCTAGGACCCGATAACAATTTGGGTTCTAAGGATAGATAATTTTATTTGATGCAGGTGAGTCCAAGTGGTCATACCCCTATATGATACTTGGACAGTGGATGTTCCAGGCACATGACTGGAACAAGAAGGATGCTGAAGGATTACTCTCCCAATGAAAATAGACCCAAAGTGATCTTTGGTGGATCTGAAAAGGAGTCATTAAAGGGTTTTGTGCGAATAGACCAAAAACAGTCCGGAAACTGGAGTAATGGAAATTTTATTATCCAAAAAACCATCTATTACAAAGGTATAGCCTCCCTTATATAGAATGGAGGAGAGAGATAGAGTACAAATACCCAATGTGGGACTAAATACAGAAATACAGCATATACAAAGCTAACCGCCTAACCGCGCGGTTAGTAAGAACACTAACCGCTCGATCACAAAACCGTCATGCCAACCCGCTATCGCTGCTCAGATATCAGACCGCCGGAGACAACCCGCCTAACCGCGCGGTTAGTAAGAACACTAACCGCTCGGTCACCAAACCGCCATGCCAACCCGCTATCGCTGCTCAGATATCAGACCGCTGGAGATAACCCGCCTAACCGCGCGGTTACCTAACCGCCCGGTCTGTAGTTGCCTGTCCGCCCAGGCCTATACAGCAACACTCCCCCTCAAGCTGGAGCGTATATGTCGATCATGCCCAGCTTGCTGCAAATATGGAAAAAGGAAGCGGATACAGGCTTTGTGAAGATATCTGCTAACTCTTTCTCTGACGTAACAAACGGAGTGCAAATCTGGTTCTTCAACACTTATTCCCGAACAAAGTGACAGTCAACCTCTATGTGTTTTGTCCGCTCATGAAAGACCGGGTTCTTGGAAATGTAGATGGCCGCCTTGTTGTCGCAAAACATGGGAAGCGGATAGTTATAGACCTCTCCTAAATCCAGCATGAGAGCTCGCAACCATTTCAACTCGCACGTGGTTGACGCTATACTTCGATATTCTGCTTCCGCACTAGATCTGGAGACAACGGATTGCTTCTTGCTCTTCCAGCTAACCAGATTTCCTCCAACAAACGTGCAAAAGCCAGATGTCGACTTGCGATCCCCTTTGTCGTCCGCATTGCTAGCATCGGAGTACGCTTCAACTCTCAAATGGACATTCTTCTGAAAGAGGAGACCTTTCCCAGGAGATGACTTTACATACTCCAGAATTCTTAGAGCGGATTGAAGATGGCATTCCCTAGGAGACTACATAAACTGGCTGACCTTTCCTACTGCATAAGAGATGTCTGGTCTGGTCACCGTGAGGTAAATGAGTTTGCCAACAAGACGTCGATACCTCGTAGTGTCCGATAGAGGAGGTGATTCGTCAGTCCATGTTTTGTCTTCTCCAGGAGCCATGGGACACCGAGCAGGTTTAGCGCCTGTCAATCCTGCCTCTTTCAATAAGTCAAGAGCATACTTGCGTTGGGAGAGAACCAAGGAGCACGGTTTTCGAGAGATTTCAATTCCCAAGAAGTATTTTGGAGAGCCCATATCCTTCGTGACAAGGTGTTGGCGGAGATGGTCCTTCGTCAAGGCTACACCAGCTTGGTCGTCGCCAGTAAGAAGTATGTCATCCACATAAACGGTTAGCACAACCAGACCCGAGGATGTCTTGCGAATGAACAAGGAGTGATCCGCCGAACTCCTTGTGAAACCGATTGCCCCAACTATGCCACTGAACTTGTCGAACCATGCCTGAGGACTCTGCTTTAGACCATAGATGGCCTTTTTCAACCGGCATACTCGAGTCTCCCCCTGAGCAACATACCCAGGAGGTTGCTTCATGTAGACATCCTCATGAAGATCATCATAGAGGAAAGCATTCTTGACATCCAACTGGGAAATAGGCCAATCCTTGTTGACCGTCACTGATAGAAGAACCCGAATAGTGCTGAGACGAGCAACCGGAGAGAATGTGTCGAAGTAATCAACACCGTAAGTCTGGGTAAATCCCTTGGCCACAAGACGGGCCTTGTACCGGTCCACACTGCCATCCGGACGGAACTTGATGACAAAGACTCAGCGACATCCAACCACATCCGTGCCAAAAGGAGGAGGCACAAGAGTCCAAGTGCCCCGCTCAGAGAGAGTAGCAATTTCTTCATCCATGGTCGCCTTCCAGTGAGGAACATCAAGGGCTTCCTGGTAGTTGCGAGGAGTGGAAGTCGCCGAGATGGCTAGGGCGAAGGCCCTACAAGAAGGTGTTAGCCGATCATAAGAAACAACAGCTACTAGCGAGTGCTGGGTGCACGTCCGAACCCCTTTGCGAAGAGCAATGGGCAGTTCCAGGTCATCTAGTTCCTCAGTCGCCGGTGCATCCGTAGCGGAGAAGGCTGGCCCGGGAGAAGGGAGAGACGGCCGAGGAGAGGAGGAAGATGGCAGGGGATCAACAGACGGAGTGTGCGGTAGAGTTGGTGATGGAGGAATCTCAAGAGGAGTGGATGGGACGGAGGGAATGGTGGGAGAGGGCAAGTCAGCCGGAGGAAGAGTAAGGTCAGAGGAGAAGTATGAGGCATTTTCAAAGAACGTCACATCCGCCGAAACGAACTGTTTGCGATGAACAGGGTCAAAGCAACAGTAACCTTTTTGAGTAGTAGAATAACCCAAAAAGATACACTTGGTGGAACGTGGGGATAACTTGTCGCGAGTTACGGAAGGGTTGTGAACAAAGGCGGTGCAGCCAAAAATGCGTAGAGGTAAGGGAAAGGCATTCTTGGCCGGATAGAGAATGGAAAAAGGTGTTTTGCCTTTAAGAACAGTCGAGGGAAGACGATTGATGAGGAAGCAGGAGATGAGAACCGCATAGCCCCAGTAGCTATGAGGAACCTGCATTTGTGTCATGAGAGTGCGAGCGACATCGAGGAGGTGACGGTTTTTACGTTCCGCACCCCATTTTGTTGGGAGGTATATACGCAGCTAGTTTGATGAATGATGCCGTGTTGCATACAGAAAGAAGAAAATTCATTACTCAGGTATTCTTTAGCATTATCTGAACGAAAAACTTTCACAGAAGTACCAAACTGAGTTTTAATCATAAAATAGAAGGATTGCCATACAGAAAATAGTTCAGAGCATTCTTTTAAAAGATACACCCATGTATATCGAGAGAAATCATCAATAAAGGTTACAAAATAGGAACTACCCCGCCCTATGGTAAGGGTGGGGGCAAGACCCCATACATCAGAGTGAACAAGGGCGAACGGCTTAGAAGAGCCACGACCTTACTTAGGAGGAAAGGGGGAGCGGTGATGCTTACCTAGCTGACAGGCATCACAGTTGATAGGAGAAGCATGCTGAGGTAGGTGGGGTAACAGTTGGTGGATGAGACGTGATGGAGGATGCCCAAGACAAAGGTGCCACTGAAGAAGATCTGTAGAAGCGGATGAGAATGCTGAAAGAGCGGATACATCATCAAGGAAGTAAAGGCCGCCTCTCTCAGTCCCAGTAGCAATTGTCCGCTTGGAGTCCGGGTCCTGAAAAGAACAAGAAACAGGAGTAAACGTTACTGAGCACTGAAGTTGCTTGCAAAGGGAAGTAACCGACAATAAATTGCACGGGAACTTGGGCACATAGAGAGTATCCGCTAGGCGAAGGGACGGAGTAACTTGAACCATGCCAGTCCCATGCACCGAAGAGGGAGAGCCATCCGCAACGAGAACCGGGGGCAATCGATCATGTGTTTCTAGGAGAGAAAAACACTGAGGATTGCCCGTCATATGATTAGTGGCGCCAGAGTCGATTAGCCATTTACCTTGAGTCACCACATGGGCGCTACCTGAAGTCGTGGCCACTCAACTGAAGCACTTCCAGGAACTCCTGGTTATTTGTTACCTTCTGAGGCTCCCGGATTCTTATGATATGATCCAGCAGCAAATTCTTGGAGAAGCTGAATCTCCCACCCTGGATGCTACAGCTGCCCGCATTGCCGCTGTTACCTCTCTGCTCAATCGACCTTTGCTTGCCGCTCCTCCTACTCCGGATGCCTATGCTCACCAAGCACATCGTGGTGGCTCGGGTGGACGTGGTCACCAGTCCGGCGGGCGCGTCCCTTCTCGCTATCTCTGTTCTCACTGTGGCCGAACAGGCCACTTGATTGACCGATGCTGGACAAAGCATCCGCACCTTCGTCCCTCTGGTGAGTTGGCGCTAGAGGAAGGGCACTTGATTGACCGATGCTGGACAAAGCACATCCGCGCGGTTAAGGATGAGTAAACCGGGCGAACAGAATGAGAAGATCGCAGAGAAGCAGAGGGGAGGTCGCGCGAGCTGAAAGATAAGATCGCGGCGAGAAGAGGAGGACGCGCGGACAGAAGGCAACGTAATCAGGGGGACTAGATCGCTCCCTCTGATACCATGTGCGAATAGACCAAAAACAGTCCGGAAACTGGAGTAATGAAAATTTTATTATCCAAAAAATCATCTATTACAAAGGTATAGCCTCCCTTATATAAAATGGAGGAGAGTGATAGAGTACAAATACCCAATGTGGGACTAAATACAGAAATATAGCATATACAAAGCTAACCGCCTAACCGCGCGGTTAGTAAGAACACTAACCGCTCGGTCATCAAACCGCCATGCCAACCCGCTATCGCTGCTCAGATATTAGACCGCCGGAGACAACCCGCCTAACCGCGCGGTTAGTAAGAACACTAACCGCTCGGTCACCAAACCGCCATGCCAACCCGCTATCGCTGCTCAGATATCAGACCGTCGGAGACAACCCGCCTAACTGCGCGGTTACCTAACCGCCCGGTCTGTAGCCGCCTATCCGCCCAGGCCTATACAGCAACAGGTTTGGTAATATTTCCAATAACTCTATCACTATCACACAAGTAGCTTATGTGAATGGTCTAAAACATAACCTAATAAGCATAAGCCAACTAAGTGATCTTGGTTATGACACTTCTTTCCACAAGGGTGTGTACCAAATAAGAAGGTCAAGTGATCAAGAGATCATTCTGACAGGCACTAGGAAAGGAAATGTCTACTATCTTAACTTAGATTGTGAGAATAAGATCTCTCCCATTTGTCTGGTTGCAGATGAGAAAGCATCTCATTGTGTCTAATGGCACATGAGGTTAGCTCACCTGAACCACAAGTCAATAGGTCAACTCTTTAGTATGGAGTTAGTGAGGAATGGTCCTCAGGTGAAGTGCATTAAAGAGGGTGTATGTTCAGCTTGTCAAAAGGGCAAACAAACCAAGACCTCTTTCCATGGACATGATACCAAAGATTCTAAGAGATGTCTATACCCCCTGCATGTGGATCTATTTGGTCCTATGTCAGTTCATAGTCTAGGTAGGAAAGTTTACACATTTGTGGTTGTGGATGACTATTCTAGATTTACATGGGTTTTCTTCTTGAGCCAGAAATCTGAAACCCATACTGTCTTTCAGAACTTTGTTAGGCAAATTCAAAATGAACTTAACAATTCAGTGATCAAAATCAGAAGTGACCATGGGACTGAATTCTAGTCTGAATGCATGACAAGGTTCTGTGAATAACTTGGGATTCATCAAGAGTTCTCCTCACCTAGAACTCTCAAGCAAAATGGGATTGCTGGGAGAAAGAATAGGACTCTTATTGAGGCTAGTAGAACACTACTATGTGACACTTCTCTCCCAGAATATTTCTGGGCTGAGGTAGTAAATACTGCATATCATGTTCTCAATAGAGCTTCCATCAACAAAAGACACAAGAAGACACCCAATGAGATTATAAAAGGCAGAAAACCAAACATATCCTACTTTAGAATCTTTGGTAGCAAGTGCTATGTTCTTAATAATGGCAAGCACTATCTAACTAAGTTTGCTGTCAAATCCCAAGAAGGGATATTTGTTGGGTACAACAATAGTAGTAAGGCATATAGGGTCTACAACTTGACTACTCAAGTTGTAGAAAAATCTGTCCATGTAGTCTTTGATGAATCTAAGTTAATTAACTGTGTGCTGTCAATCACTTCTTCTAGCACTACAAGGTTGATAGACAAGATGGACAAGCAAATCATCATTAAGGATCAACCTATCAGACAGGATGAGGAAATTGATGGATGCTGTCCAGGGGGAGTACAAGACCCACAAGCTGAAGATGAAGGCAATGAAGTACAGCTTGATGTCGAAAATGAAGAGAACCAAGAGATGAACAGATTTCCTCCAGCAATAAGACATCTGAGGGATCATCCAGCACACCAAATCATTGGTGATGCAAGACATGGTGTTCTGACTAGAAGCAAGAGCATGAACACAGTTCTATGTTCAAGCTTTCTGTCCCAAATGGAACCTAAGAAGTTTGAAGATGCTATACAAGTCCCAATTTGGATTGATGTCATGTAGGAAGAGCTGAATCAATTCAGAAGATGTAAAGTCTGGGAGTTGGTTCCTAAACCAAAGAATCACAATGTCATTGGAACTAAGTTGATCTATAAGAACAAGTTAGATGAAAATGGTACTATAGTCAAGAACAAAGCCAGACTGATAGCAAAGGGCTACAGACAGGAACAAGGAATAAACTTTGATCAAACATTTGCCCCAGTGGCAAGGTTGGAAGCAATAAGACTATTCCTGACTTATGCAGCTTATCAAGGGTTCAAAGTATTTCAAATAGATGTTAAGTCAGTATTTCTGAATGGTGACTTAAAAGAGGAAGTTTATATTGAACAACCTTCAGGTTTTGTAGATTCTCTTTATCCCAACTATGTATATAGGCTTAAGAAAGCTCTATATGGTTTGAAACAAGCCCCTAGGGCTTGGTATGAAACTCTGTATGCCTTCCTTATTGAGAATAGATTCTCTAGATGAAAAATTGACAAGACTCTATTCTTTAGGGAATTAACTGAAAACAATCTTTGTAGAATGTTTGCCAAACTTATGCAAAGGAAGTTTGAGATGAGCTACATGGGTGAGCTGAAATTCTTCTTGGGACTCCAAGTTAGACAGACTGATGATGGTTTGTCCATTTCTCAGTCTAAGTTCACCAAGAAGTTAATTAAGAAATATGGCATGGAGTCAGCCTCTACCATGAGAACTCCAATGGGGTCAAGTATGCCTATAGGCAAAGATGAGGCAGGAAAACATGTTGATGAGTCTTTGTATAAATGAATAATTGGCTCCCTTCTTTACTTGACTGCTAGTAGACCTGACATCATGTATGTCACATGTGTCTGTGCTAGGTATCAAGCTTGTCCAAAGGAATCTCATTATTCTACTGTCAAGAGAATATTAAGATACCTTAAGGGCACACCAAATCTTAGTCTTTGGTACCCTAAGAATAGAGATTTTCTGCTAACAGATTTTTCAGATACAGACTTTGCAGGCTGCAAAGAGGATAGGAAAAGCACCACAGGTACATGTCAATTGCTAGGTGGAAGATTGGTGTCATGGAGCAGCAAAAAGCAGATAAGTGTAGTAATTTCCACTGCTAAATCAGAGTATATAGTTGCAAGCAGTTGTTATGCTCAGTTGTTGTGGATACAACATCAACTTGAAGACTATGACATCAAGGTAAGTAGAATTCCATTATATTGTGATTCTACTAGTGCTGTATTTATTGCTAGAAATCCTGTTTCACATAGCAGAACTAAGCATATAGAAATCAGGTTTCACTTCATCAGAGAACATGTTGAAAAAGAAGACATAAGTCTAGAATTTGTCAACACTAAGAATCAAATTGCTGATATATTTACAAAATATCTTGATGAAAGTAAATTCAATTATTTTAAAATTGAATTAGGTATGTTGAACCTAAAATAAGATGTTAGATCAGCACAAAAAATTCTCAAGAAATTTGGCTAAGTTAGAAAGTTTGTGTCGACACAAGCTAACTGCGTCGATACTATCAGTGAGTTGTGTCGACAAAAGAATAAACTGTGTCGACACAGAAATAAAATATGTGTCGATAGAAAAGGTTTGTGTTGACACAACGCTATCGAGACCGTGTATTGAATGATTTTTGTGTCGACACACAAAAATCTTTGTCGACACATAGAAATGTCGACACCTACAAAGCTCTGTCGAGACCTAGGTAGTTTATGTCGACACATGTAAAATTATGTCGACTGATAAAATTCCTATTTAGGCGCGTCTCTTGACCTACCTTTACAAGAATACTATAAATAGGAGACCACAAAATCTAGTCGACTGTGTTTTCCAGAACTCTCGACTCTAGACCCTGTGTCGACAAGAACTTCTTTCATCTTCTCTCTTCTCTCTCTGTCATTCATGGTGCCACAACAGGAAGACAAGGTAAATGAGGGATATGAACTGGTATGTCAGGCGTTCGAGACTGCTTCCCCAGAAATCAAGGCGGTGATTACCCTAATCACCGAAAATGGATTGGAATACTTAGTTTCTAAACATACCAGGATATGGAAAAGGGAAGTTCTTGAATTTTACTCATCCGCATCCATGGATTCTGCGGGAATGAAGACTAAGTCATATGTTCATGGTACTACAGTAAAACTCTCACCAAAGAATATAAGAAAGTCACTTCAGCTTCCCAAGATTAAGGAAGAAGATGATATCACATCATCCATGACAAGGGATTCACTCCAATGGTGTGGATTGGATCCCACTATCAAGATTGGATCGTCAATGACCAGGAAGGGAATGAATTCCCAGGGTAAGTTCTTGTCTGAGATAATAGGCAAGGTTATTCTATGCAAAATAGGAGGACATGATAGGATTTCTGTCTATATGTTCAAACTCATGACCAAAGTTATTTTTAAGGTAACAGCAGACTGGTTTGCTGTAATATTTGACAAGATCAAAGAAAGTCTTAAGAAGCCCAATCGGGGTAGGATATTAAGCCTCTGTCTGGCTTCCACCATTCCAAAAGCAATGAATCAGACAACAGGAACTAAGATAAATCATATGAGGAGAATGGATCTGAGAATACTATCCAGATGGGATAGAGTTTTGACAAAAGATGTTTCTACCCCCCAGAAACAAGTGAAAAAGGATAAGAAAAAGAAAACTCCAACTAAGGCGGTAGAATCTTCTAGTGATTCTGAATAGCAGGTTGACTTCAGCTCAGATGAAGAGCAACCAAGAAAATCACTTACACCAACACCAGATAAAGTGGCTCAAGCCCAAGGGAAGATCATTCAACTACCAGAAAACCAGATGGTCTCCACTCCAGGGGGAGACAACACTGAGATTACAATTGTTCCAGAACCTGAACAATCACAGTTGTCAGCCCAAGGGGGTGGTATAGCTGAAGTTGCCCTGAATATTGAGAATGCAACTGATACTATTATGGACATAGTCTCTGAAATCAACAATGCTGCAACCATCAACACTGAGACAGAAGCACAGGATGTGCATATGTCAGACCCAGGATCAAGCTGAGCAACACCACTCCTCCAATTTAGAGAAAACAGAAAAGGATCTTGGTGTCCAGGGAGAACCATTTGTTGAGAAGGAGAAAGTTATTCCTCCAGTTCAAATGCAACAAGAGGTAACTCTAGAGGAGTTATTTCTTGATTTACAAGGAGCTAGGACTGAGAGAGAGCTACCAAGTACTGAGGGGGATATGCCATTAAATGCCTCTAGTCCTAAGGAAACTGTGGCTATAGAAAGTTCATCAAATTCTTCTGAAGATGAAGAGGCTTCCAGGGCCAAGAAAAGGAAGCTAATGGCACTCAGGAAGAGGAGCACAAGCTATAATAAGGCCTTGCAAACTGTCCTCTCAAACATCTGCTCCAGGAATAGACTTTCAGTTCACTTTTGGTGCAACTGTAAGTGAAAATGGATGAGCAAAGACTTGCTCTGGAGAAATATGTGGATGAAAGCAATAAAGAGTTACAATTTCAGCTGGCTCAAGACATCAAATCCATCAGATTTGAAGTGAATCAACATAAAAAGGAAATGACAGATTGCTTCCATAAGGGAGGTAATGTTGTGGTATACTTGGTCGAGCAACAACAAGGGATAAAGACTGCAGTTGATGACATTGCAGTCAAGCAAGAGTATGTTCTTGAAGATCAAATCAGAATGAATAACAATCTCCAAGATTCACATGCTGCTATTTTAACAAAGATTGGGAACTATTGCAACTGATATAAAGGCAGAAGTGTCCAAGCAGATCACAGAAGATCTAACTGCTGTTCAAACAACAATTTAAGATTCACAGAAGGCTATTTTTGATCACTTGAAGAAGTCCAGGGCCTATTACAAAGAGGGTACATAATATCTTGTTGATCAAGTAAGGTTTCAAAAGGATGATCTGAGAGATCATGTAGAAAGAGAAGTCATAAAGGGGGAGAGAGTGTTAGTCAAAGCAAGCTCTGATCATGCTAAATGGGTATCCAATTCCATCAGAGAAACTCTTGGATATCCACCTCTTTGTGATGATGAAAATACTGCTGAGTTAGGACTTCAACTTGATTACCATGAAGGGGTTCAACAGAAAGTTGTCCAAGTCATCTATCCTCCATCTGACTTTGAAGAAGTACAGCAGGCAGTACATCAAATGTATAGCCCTCCACAGGAGGCACATAAGGTTATTATTGAAAATTTTGAAATGTCTGAAGCTGTTTTACAAAGAGAGCAAGAAGCACAAAAGGCTAGGGATGCTCAGAAAGAGGCTCAACTATCTAAGAAAAGATTCAGAGAGCAGACTGAATTAAAGCCAGATTTTGAACAATGGAGTCCAACCTCCAAGAAATATCATTCTTACTGCTTGGAAAGCTGTGAAAGACAATATGCATGATAGAGGCAAATGGTATTCTGAACAAGAGTGGAGTAAATATCAAAAGCGGCAAGATGTCATATATCAGTTCAGAAAAGATCTCAAAGCTGGGAAAATTCCTACTAACTCTATGGAGCCTAGCAAATATTTCCCAAAGCCTTATCATTATTTTGAAAGGTTGAAGATTAAGGCAGAAGAGCTCAAAAAGAAAGATCAGAAAGGGAAGAAGCCAGCTGATGACACAGAATCCAATGTGCAAGCTAAGATTCAATCTGGCAAAGGACTAGTTATCAAGGAGCCTGATCAATCTTAGGGATAGATAGGCTAGACTTAGAACTACGTAATGTTTGTTCTAAAATCCTTGCAATTCAAAAACTGATTGTTGTTATAATGAATTTTATCATATCATATTTTGTGATGATATTACATGCTCTTTATGTTTATGAGTTACTCTGCCTGTGTAATGATTTTATACTTCAAAATCTTTGTTTTATTATGAGTGGTGTATATCATTGACTAAGGATTATGACTTCTCCAAATAGGGGGAAATTGTTGGGTACATTGGAATATGTGTACCAGATTTGGAGAAGCCTCGCCTAACTCAATGATATACATCAATGTGTATTTGATGGAATGTTGAGTTTGAATGTGCAGGTTAAAGAAATGCAGGAAAATATTCTAAGTACAAGTGTCGACACTAGTGAAGGAAATATATCGACACCAGAAGCCAGTTTGTGTCGATACACGGGACTTGTGTCGACACCAGACGCCAGTTTGTGTTGACACACGAGGACTTGTATCGACACACAGAAATTCTGTCAGCAGTAGTTGTGTCGACACACGGGACTTGTGTTGATACACAAAAGTTCAGTCTATAGTAATTGTGTCGACACACAGGACTTGTGTCGACACACACTCAAGAATTCTATCGACACAAACTATGTCGAGACCAGAAGCAGTTGTGTCGACACACATGACTTGTGTCGACACATTCAACAGAAGTTTTGTCGAGAAGATGGAGTATGGCTGTGTCGACATTGTGGGAGCTGTTTTCGACACCATCAATACTTGTGTCGACACATAGTCTATTTGTGTCGACACTTATGAAGTGTTGTCTCAACGCTTTTTGCTGAGATAAAGTACAATGAAGTATCAAGTGTCAGGAACTGAAGACTTGACAGCTATCATAACTAACGAAGCTGTCACATCTGTCAGAGATGTCAGAAGGCGGTTATAAACCAGATCAATCGGTAATCTCAGAGGGGTCTATATATAGACTTATGTTATCACAAAGAGAACAAGAGTGTACAGAGTACATAACAAAAATGAGAGATAAACACAGAAGAATAAAAGGAAGAAGAAGGCAGATCCTGAACAAGTCTGCAAGAGGAATTCAGATCTAATTCTGAATACAAGAAAGAAGTTGGATTGAAGATCATCTCAAAATTCATTTGAAGATCAACCTTACTTTTTTCAGATTCAAGAAGTTTTGAAGAAAGCAAAGACAGGTTGGATCTTAAGAAATCAGTTCAATCAAGATCTGATCAAGAAGCTTTCACCCATTATCTTTCTATCTGGGTGAATATTTTATTATTTTAAACAATCAACTTTTCTTGTAAGATCTTTTGTAGATCTGAGTTATAAGCCTAAATCTATAAAGGCTGAGGTAGGGCTGAGTGCCTGAGGTAGGATCCTGGTGATCTGAGTTGTAGGCTTGGTGGTAAAGGCTGAGGTAGGGTTGTTGCCTAAGGTAGGATTCTTGAGAAGAACATAAGGTGTAGGACTTGAAGAAGTCTGAGTTATAGGAACCAGTTGGGTTCTAAGTTGTAAGATCTGCGGATCTGAGATAGTGGAAGGAAGTTTGGCCAAATCTAGTAATCTGCTGGATAGGTGAAGGGAGAGAGTGGACGTACCCACAAATTAGGGAACCACTATAAACCATTGTGTCCTGTGCTGTAAATTTTCTGTGATTATTATTCTGTGTGTTGTGATTGATGTGTTGTGTTTAATCTATTAATTGCCTAAAATTGTTAAAAAAGATTTGAACCTCTTCACCCCCCCCCCCTCTAGGTGTTTAGGCTTTATAAACCAAACTTTTAGTTTGTGCCTAGTCCAACAAATCAGTTTGGATAGGTGGGAGGGAAAGTGGATGTACCCAATTGGGGAACAACTATAAATCTTTGTGTGTTTGCTGTGTTGCTTATTTACTTTCTTATTGCAGGATCTAAGGACAAGCTCTAGATAGATAAATTTGAAATCAGTAAAAGAATAAATAAAATTTCAAAGACTTATTCACCACCCCCCCCCCTCTAGGTGACTAGCTAACCTTTAGTTAAGTAACTTTCACATAGCCTAACAAATAAATGGAAGAGGTGTGGAGTCTCATATCTAGAGGTATTATATTGGATACATTCTCCTTGGTCTACATTGTTGGTGAAAAACATCAGCACCACTATGATCAGGAAGAAGGAACAAGTATAAACTGTCCTGCACAAAAAGGAGAATTCACTTTCAGAAATCATAGAGATGTTGATCTGATGCCTGCACCCCCCAAAGTACTTTCCAAAGCCAAAGGCTTATTTTGACAGATAGAGGTAGAAGAGTCAAAGCCGGCTGGACTAATAGTTATATTTTGTGTTGAGTTGTGGATTGCCCTCCCCCCCCCCAAAAAAAACTATGAACAATTTGATATATATATATATATATATAATTTCTATGATTGTCTTGGAATGCGTGTTGTGTTTAATTTCTGTTATCCTTTCAAGTCTTAATGTTTTCATATTTTATTATTTAGCATGTGCAATTCACCTTAGCTTGTAAGATTCTGACTTCTTCAAATATGGGAGATTGTTGGGTATTATATCCAATATAATCCTGATTTGAAGAAGAGTCCAGTCAAGCAAAGATAAATTGTGACTGTATTTGATGTTGTCTTTTGAGTTATGTATTTGTAGGTTTTCATTGCTAAGTACACACCAATGTCAGGTTACAGTAAGTCAGTAAACATGAGACTATACAATGTAATTTCTCATTGTGTAGGTCAAAGTGTTGACTCACATGTAATCTCTCACTATTGGGGTGTACTTCTATCTCAAGTACAACAGAAGACTCAAGGATGGTCAAGGCTTAGATTCAGAATGACAGGAATTTCTCCTAAGTAAAATTCGTCGAGTATGGCTTGGAATACTCGTTCGAATTCGTCGAATATCAACTTAATACTCGTCAAATTCGTCGTGTATACCTACCCATACCGTCGAATCCATCTCTTATACTTCGAGAAAATTCGTTGAAGAATTGAAAAATCTATTAAGTAAAATTCGCCGAGTATCGTCATGCATACTCGTCGAATTCATCGAATGTATCTAACGATACTCACCGAATTCGTCGAATATGCTAAGTGATACATGCCGAATTCATTGAGTCCAGTCAACACTACTTCTCTAGATTTTTCTAAGCCTTTTTCGTCTACTATCAAAGCATTGAGTGCGTTGAGTTAACTCGATGATATTTGTTGAATGCTGCTTATGGCGTTGAGTGAGCAAAAAGCATTGAGTGCAACGACGTTGAGTGTGTTGAGTCATTCAGCCGATACTCGATGAATTCGTTGAGTATACCTGCTGATACTCTACGAATTTGTCGAGTATGATTTCTTCGCCATGGCATTGTGTGACCAACCAGCCTAGGATGATTTGGCTAAGTCCTTTTCGTCGTATATCAAGATGTATTTGATGAGTATCAATATAATACTCGACGATACTCGACGAATTTGACTTAGGTCATTTTTCCGATAATTTTCAAAAACCAGTCTCGGGTTCGGTCGGCCATGCACAGTGCTTTTTAGGTTTCATTTTTGGAAACTTTCTTTATACCGTTGGTAAGAAAATCACTATAAATACCTAGGGATATTTTTCTTCCATACTAATCGTGATATTGCTAACATTTGAATCGACAAGAAATTTCCAAAACAAATAATTTTCCGTCCACCGCTGACGCTCTGTACGAATCGCGAAATCTCTCGATCGGACGCCGACTACAGTGCACGATTCGATCTTTATCGACCTCTACGTTTGGATTGTTGTCATCTAAAGATCTATACTCCTCCAGATAGTGTCGATTGAAGGTTCACAATTCAAGGTCTTCAAGATTTCATCTCTCCAAGTTCTCCAAGATTCAAGATCTAATTTTTCAAAGAATGTTGGGGCGAAGACTTGTAATCATTTGTGTTGTAATATTCTTTTACATATTGTAGAAGATCTATCTCCGAGTTTGTAGATCCGTTTGTGGATCGAGTTTGTAGATCCATTTGTGGATCCAGTTTGTAGATCCGTCTGTAGATCGAGTTTGTAGATCCATTTATGGATCGAGTTTGTAGATCCAGTTGTGGATCGAGTGGTAGGAGCGTCGTCTCCGAGTTGTAGGAGTTGCGACTCTGAGGTGTGAGATTGTGGAAATCTGAGATTGGTGAAGTAGCCGGATCCAGCCCTTCGTGGTAGATAGGCGAGGCGGGAAATTGAACTTACCTAACTCGGGGAACAACTATAAATCTTTGTGTTTGTGTGCTTGATTTTTAAGTGATTTTTATTCCGCGAAAAGACGCAAACATCACCTATTCACCCCCCTCTAGGTGATTTAGGTAGACGTTAGATACTTTCACTTAGCCTTCCCCTACCTAAAATTTTTTTGAAAAAAATCATATTATGAGAATGCGAGGATAAAATTCATCAATCCCTATATATATGCACCCAATTTAGCTATGAAGAATATTATGAAAAGATTATTTGTCAGGGAAAATAAAAAGATAAAATTTATCATTTTTTTAAATATATAAAATTAATAAAAAATAATAGGGGTGAATGGATAAAATTCATCACCTCCAATCAAAGCTCTCTTCATGTTTACTCAAACCCGTTTAGCCAATATAATTGTTTATAGATTTAAATTTAAATATTGGAAGAGCATAAGTAGTAGTTTGTATTTTTCCTTAAGCTTCTTCAAAGTTAGGGTTTTTTATAATTCTAATTCATTTTTGCTTACAATTTACTCAATTTTGTTTGTTACTTAGTTTATTTGAGAATTCTTAGATAAACATCATTCTCTTTTCACTTTAATTTTATAATTTCGTACTTAATTCGTTAATCCCTAAATTTTATTTTTATCTTACTTTTGATCTAAATAGAGTTTTAGTTTAATTAAAAAATTTTATTAATGTCTTATAAATATTTCTCATACTTCTCCTCTAGAATAACAAAAGCTCAAGTATTGGAGTATTTGATGAATAGTATTATATATATAATCTAATTTAGCATATTTTAAATTAGAATTATTAATATTGTAGCTACTTTTAGTTATAAATAAGATTTTTTATTGTTAAGCTTACTAATTTAAGTTTTGTTTGTTTTTATGGGTTTAATGTTGTTACCGTACTCCCAAAATTTGCAAATAACATTACTAAAGTTGTTATGTTGGCCGAGCACGAGAGTTCAAACTACACCCATCTAAAGCAAGATATCTAAAGTATTGTTGCACCCATGCAAGGCTGATTCATACAGCCACGTGCCTCCAATATAGTCGAGCCTTTTTCACGTGTAATACAATGCAAGCCCACATCCAAGCCTTGCCTGAGATGGACATTTATTTCCTCCAAGCTGCTTCATGCCAATTCTTCCATATGGTTGAACCTCCCATATAATTCCAAGTTGAATGGTCAGCCCATATGATTTCCATAATTATGCAAATGCAATGTCAATCACCTCCAATACCATTCACGTGAATTCATTAATCATATCGCCACTTATTTCATGTGGCCACATTTGCTCTGCACCTTCTCTTCATTTATTGTATGTCACCCTCTCCATTATATGCCACCTCATCACCTATTAACATATGCATATACTTAAACTCCTCATTTATGTAGATGCATATTCATGGCCCATCTCTATTCCATGCATGCATGCCACCTCACTCCCATTTAATATTGTTACTCTTGTTAACTCTCATTGGCTACCCGTGAGATCCATCTCCCCCTCTTGAATGATGTGGCCTTCCAACCCTTCATGTGTCATCCACCTTCATCCTTCTCCTTTGCTTGTAAGTAGTGGCCAAATTCCAGCATGTAGATGCACGTCTCTTCCACTACCCGTTTGGGTAGAGTATGCATTTTATTTCTTGTTTTTTCTTTCTTCTAGTGTTAATTTTTATTTACTTGTACTACTTTTTGTTTATGCAATGTTTTTTTATGTCATGTACTTTCATTTTTATGCAATGAAAATTTTATTTTAGCAATCTCCTTAATTTCTTCTTTATGCGACGTAATTTCCTTTCATGCACTCTTTATTTAGCTTGATAATGTTGTTCATATTTGTTATGAACTTTGAATGAAATAAATTTATTTTCATTTATATGTCTTTTCTATCTTAGATTTATTCCTGATTTAGAATGTTATTGAGTTTATATGTCGGTTATGGATTTCGATATTTCTTTTTGTATTCCAGTTAGCCAAAAGGCTCATGCATATGAATCAGTTGCTCAGGAATAAAAAGAGTTGATTGGAACTCTTGAGAGAGAATTACGTAAATCTTTTGGATTCAGTCAAATCATATAGCGGGATTCACCTCGCTAAAGTGAGTTTTAGGGGTTTCGATTATAGAATGAAAGTTTGGTCGATCAACCTATTCTCAAGTGGGAGTACCCTCGAGAGAGGTGCATTCATAATTCGGGAATCTCCACAGTCAAGGATCAGATTAAATGTTTATAAATTATTATTTTTATTTCATTTCAAAGTTTGTTTTAATCTAGTTAGGTTTTCTTATCTCATATTTTAGTTTCATTATAATTTTTCTTAAAGCTTTATTTTGATAAAATGACAGTTAGTTTTCTTGAAATAGTTATACTAGACAGACCCGAGTTTTAATAAGGTCTTGATATCTATATCATATGTTATATATGATATGTATGTTTGCCTTTATAGTGTATAGATTTGAAAAACATCCCGTTTTTCTTATTCAGTATACTTGTATCATATTCATTGTATGAACAATATTTTACACATTATGATTAATTATATATGTTTTTCTTGTGTTTTGCATATTACATCTTTCTTGAGCATTTATGATTTTGTAAAATACAAGAATAAATAATCTTTTGATATCTTATGTCAAAAATCTTTTATCTGTAACTTTTTATGTATTTTTCAAAACTCTTTATTCAAGTTGGTGTCTCCTATCACAAAAAAAATGAATCTAGAAAAATTAGAATGAAAAATTATATTAAAAAATCATTTTTTTCGAAGGTAAAGAATTACTCTTTGTTTCTAGTGCCATGCGATAGTACATAGCATGGGTGGTAGCATAAAAATTAGTTTTCCTTTCTTTATGTATTATTCTCTAGCATTGAAGATCATTTTACTAGTATGATCATTAAACACTTCTATGTTTTCTAGAAAATTATTTATTTCAAAAAAAAATTAAAAAATTAAATACAAAATTACAAAACAATTTCAAAGAACAAAATTATGTTTTTCTTATTATTATTATTTTTTGTTTACTGTTTTGTATTTTTATAAAATCAAAAATGATAAAAATTACCTGTTATTCATTGTCATTGTCAAGGATGATTGATTATATCAATTAAAGATCAAGTACAATATTAAATTTAATTTTCAAGATTCTTAAAAACATTGTTTTATATTTGTTTTGCCTTGAAAACTATCTAATAATATGCAATGAAATTGATTGTAGAAAGTATGTGTAGAAATATTTAGTATGCCTCTAAATATGAGTAATGTTTTATGTTTGATAATGATTCATTCACTCACTTTTTTGATAACGTGCATGTATTGTTAATCTTAGTCTTGCATGATGGTGCAGTGTAATAACATAAATAATTAGAATGCATAAATAGATTGTCGACATAATATTGAATTATTTATTACAATTCTTTATCTTTCATGCACTTATTATTTATAGAAGTGTCATTTAAAATTAAAATGATATGTTTGCAAAACAAGTGAATTCAAAGTTCATAGTCACTAAAATAAAAAATAGATAAAAATTGGCCAGGAAAATTCCACCAAACACTACTCACCTTCCTAATAAGTCTTAATAAATATTATGAGATTGAGCACCTTGGAGAAGAATTATGAAGTGTCTTGTAGCAAACAAATAATACGTCATTTCTCTCTTAGTACACAGGATCACAAAAATGAAAATAAAGTAAAAAAAAGAACAAATGTGAAGCACCTTAGTAGTTGTACTTCTATATATGTGTATTGAAATATTTTGGAAGTAACTTTATTTGTGTATTTTAATATTATATTATTCTATTATATATTTCATGTATTTTAATTAATTCACTTGTATATTTTATCAAAACACAATTTTGTACACATTATTATCTTTTATAAAGCCTTTACTCATGAGATTTGGAGCATAAATGCGCTAGATGATAAAAGCATGACTTCTACAATGTTTAATCTTACTTGAAATGCAAAATTAGTTTACATTGAAGTTCTTATCTTCTTGTTGATATTTTGAAATCATGCTTGCAATTTTTACTTCCAAAATTTCAAACCAATATCATCCCTTAGACTTTAATTGAAAACATCTCCTTATTAGGCTTAAAACTCATCATCTTATGTATGCTCCTATTTTCTAAAAAGATGTTTATTTTTAATAGTGCTTATTATACTTTCCAATACATTTACTGCATGTGCTCAATCTTAACTATTTATTTTTTCAACAAGTGGTATAATAAGTTTAACAAGAAGTATTTTTTAATTATTTACTCTATTTTTGTATCATTATACTCTCGTGCTTAATAATGCTTATATTCTTTTTAACAAGTAGTATCAAACAAACTCTACATTGCATTCTATTTTATTCACTACATAGATCCAATTAATTATTATTGCATACACTGACACCTATGTTCTTTTGGTACTATCAAAAAGGGGGAGAATAAAATTACATAAATTTAATACTTTAGGGGGAGTACAATAAAAATTCATAAAAATCATATGTATGGGGGGAGTAATCATAGGAGGAGCATACTTCACTCTGTGCTCAATCATGAAAATTCTTCACTAAGTGGTCTCTAATAAATTGCATAGTTATACGCTCATTCTTACTCACTTTTGCTAATAACAAAAGGGGGAGAATTAATTGAGAAATCTAGTTGAATAGATATTTATGGGGGTAAATTATAGGACAACATTTATGTAGGGGAGAGTAAATATAGGAAGAGTATTCACTATAATCTATTGTGTTATAAACATGTTATTCATGCATATATTTTACCATGCATATCTATAAACACAATTATAATCTTAAATTGACTAATTACTCATACATGTATTTATTATTATCAAAAATGGGAGTTTGTCAGAATATAAGTTCTGTATCTCTTGGTTTGAGAATAAAAAATATCGTGATGTATTTGATCTAGTATTGTGTTCGTCTATAATGTGCAGGCCGTATAGGTATAAGCATATATCGCAAGAAACTGAAGATCTAAAAATATAGCTAGCGCACGACATTAACACCTGCCACTGGTGCTAACTACGTAGACTGGATTATGTACACATCGATAGAAGAAAATCCAATTTTTGCATGTTCTTACAACAGTGCGGTAATTATACCGCCTGGTAATAACCTATGGGAAGCACGCCAATCAACACGTGATAAAGGAGCAACTAAGGAAGGAGATATGATGGATCTGCGCAAATCAAGCTAATGCCGCATGCTAACACCTACCATAGGGCAGTATCTGTTCGTGCTTAAAATTTTGAAGCACACCTTCCATATTTGCCACGATCTGCGTGCAACATACATGATATATGAGGTACCATGGGGCAGCAAGCCTGCTGCCCATGGTAGCACTCTGAATCTATTTAAAGGTCAAATCCCCCTTCTAAAAGATGACCTCTCTCTTCCATTAAAACCACAACTCTGATTCTTTTGAGAGAGGCTCATCACCAAATATTGAGAGAAATCCCATAGGCTAACATGGAGATCGAAAGAAGAATTTAAAGGGGAAGCGCTACAACGACTATTCTACAAGAAGGGGCGAACATATCAAGAATGCAAATTTATGCAATGCTTTAATCTTCACCTTCAGAAGTTCTTTAGAGGGTGTTCTACGTCATATTTCATATTTTATATCACTTTTATTTCTCTTTTACCTTTTAGTATCGGCGAACAAATTTTATGGGGAAAATGTCAGATTTCGGAAAGTGTTTTATGAGAAATTCGCTGCAGTTTGGCGACAAAATCTTGCGAGACTTAGGAGGAAATATTCCTAGGAGGATGTCAAATTTCAAGTAGGATTTTGTAATTCGCCTCATGTGTTAGAGACTATGTCTAGGTTAGATCTAGGGACAGTTCAAGGCCTTATCTGGGGAGAGATGGGCTAGAACAAACAAATCCTTGGGAGTAGTGGTAAATCCATAGATTTAATCAAGTTTAAATTAAATTTATGGCTGAAAGAGGAATCTGGAGGAGTTGAATTTAAACTTGATTAATAAATTAAAACTTGATTAAAAAATCCTTGAGGATAAAAGATGAGATTTTGAAAGGTATTTTAGGGTTCTTATACAAATTCCGAAAGATTATGTGAGTAGAAGCATGAGAAGAAGAGAGGAGATCAGCCGATCAGGGGAACTGCGCACGTGGCTGGACTCTAGAGACTGGAGGTCTGAAGGACAGGAGGAGTCGACTGTCGATTGTAAAGGAGGAGGGATAACGACAACGTGGAGACATGAGCAACGATTCCAGCGGCTCAGCGAGTTGGCGCCAGGCGGAATAGCCAAATAGCGATGCCAGCGAGTCCTCCAAAGAAAATAAAAACCCTAATGATGCGCCATGTGTGATGTTGCGCCAGTTTGCGGTCGGTCGTTATGCCAATCAACTAGTTCCAGGTTTATTTGAGAATTGTGTGAGTGATTTGTCTATTTTAGGTGTGCAAATATTCAAATTTCTTAATGTTTGTAGATATTTTCAAAAACAATGGGAGGGGCCAGTGTCCCTAGATCCCCCTCTTTGGATACGTGAGTGCTTGGGAGAAGGGTCGATATAGAAAATTAAAAAAGGATTTTTATTCATTGCCTCGATCTTAGCATCATAAAGATCAAAGTTTTGTAATCCCTATTTATTGAAATAAAAATCAAGTCTCTTTTACTTTATTATGATTTTATTTTATGTGACAAAATACTTTAAATAACATTTTTCTATCAATGCCTCAACTCAAAGTATATTGCAAATTACATTTTGTGGAATACGCTATTGGAATTCATTCTCTGTGAGATAGCCCTAGGTGGTAACACTTACTGTCGACCGTAGTGAAGAAATATTGAAATACAATTTATTTTAAAAGTAATATTCAATATAATATTTTCTGAGATATTAAAATATATCCTTCTATAAAATATTTTGAAACTTCTTTATCAACATCAATAATTTTATTTAAGATTAAATATCATAAAGCTCTTATTCACCCTCTCCCCCCCCCCCCTCCTCTAAGGGTGTTTATAGATTCAACAACTTTGATGCCTCATGGTGTTTAAAAGTTGGAAAGAAGTCTACCAACAGATATGTATTCATTTTGGGTGGAGCTGCTATTATTTAGAAATCCAAAAGACAAATTTGTATAACTTTGTCGTCTATGGAAGTAGAACTGTTTTCCCTAATTTGGGCTAGTGAAGAAGCAAACTAAATCGTAAACTTGATTTTAGATATTCCTTTGTCTAGGTTACAAGTTAATTCCTTGAGCTTGTATTGTAATAATTAAACATTAGTCTAAGTTATCAAAAATGTTATATATAACACTAAGAGGAGACATATACGGCTAAGATATGCTTTGCTAAATTATTTGAGAGAACAAAGAATTATCACTTTGATCAACTGTGATCAAAAGATAACTTAGCTGATCCATTGATGAAATAAATCCCCAAAGATCGACTAATCAAAACATTGTGAGAAATTAGACTAAAGAAAATTTAGATTGGTCTAGTCCAAGTCGATGTTTTGAATTTTTTCAAATTTCCTTTATCATAGCAAGCATATTGTACTCTGTTGATATTCTTGGTTGTTGGGCACGAATCCGATGAGTTGTTTTATTCCAAATCTAATGTTAATAACTTCACTTAGATTCATCATTCTTATCTTGGAGGAGAGTGTTATTCCAAATTTGATAACACATTCTGACTCGATTTGACTCTTCTCCTGATCATTCCAAATTTAATGTTTTCCAGTTAACTTTAAAAGAACAATAATTGTGACATTCTATATTGGAACACATATATAGCTAATGTGTCCGGAAGTCTATTAGATTATTATTATATATATAATGGATTCTGAGGTAGAACATATAATACTGTGAGTAGGTGTCCTTCTAACTAATTATAATGTGTTACGTTCTTACAATAGAACTAGATACATGTAAATTGATAAAGGTTTGAATTCATTTTCTAAATGAAATTTTTTGTTGAAGATCACATGAGATGTCGGAGATGGAGGAGCATTTGCTGAGTGGGATCTCGATCAGGATGATCTGTTGTACATCTGAGGATGATAACAACTAAAGTGTTATTTGGTCTCTTACTATTTTATATTTATTTAGAGCACTACTTAGCTCTCTTTTGATACACTTGTTGATTGAATTGTTATGCTCCTTTGTTGATCATTAGTCACTCAGTGTACTGAACATGTGTTATGATTGTACTTTAGTTTGGTATGTGTTGTTGCTGGGATTTATGTTTTTTCTTATGCATGCATATAGTTTCCTTTAAGTCTAATTTGTTTAGCATGTGTGGGATATGATTGTGAATGATTCACGATTAGTTTAACATTACACAAACCACTCATTCTAAGGTCTGGTTTGCGGTAAACATATGAGGAGATTATTGAATAATTTAACATAAGTTCGTTTGTATCGGGACCGAATCGGTAGTGACCTATGAGTTTCGTGTCATCTTATGGCTAGGCTCTACGCTGAAGGTACTATATAAGGTCATTCCAAACTTAAAGGTCCTTAGTAGAATACTTTGAGCGAGAGCAACCCTTACAGATTAGAATGAAAGGGAGACAGAAATATGGGTTGAACGGTGTGGGAAAACGCTTACACAATGCACTCAGAGGATTCGATGGCATTCGGCAGTGTGATCTCCATGGAGGTGTGATATTAAGCTTTTTTAAAAGCTTTACGCTACAACACCTGATTCCCTTGCTTGTTATTCGTCCTCCAGGGTGACTGGTGATGAGTCCAAAACATATAGTGTTTTGCGGACCCATCCAGGCTAGTTTTCACTCATATGCACTACACTTTTAGCCTATATTTGCTCCGATTTCACTTATACACACTTTCACACTAAGTGCACAATTTAGGCCCATTGAGGTGTGTTTTTGCACGACTTATTGTTGGGGGTAAGCACTCGGTGATCCCCATTATTTCATATGCTTTTTCTGGTTTTCTATCATACTGGAGGCTTGTGCCCCAGTTCTGGTTTTCCTATGCAGGCGAGCAAAGCCCCATCCAACCCAGTTCCTTCCTACAGGAATCGCACGGTCGTGCATTGTTTTCACGCACGATTGATGCAGCCGTGCGATGCCTACAACTTTTCTGGTGCTCTACCCCGAGCCGTGTGATTTGCTCGCACACTAGCTATTTTGCCAGTGCATGACCAAATCGCACGGCCTCGTCTTTTAGACAAAAGATTTTTTGAAATTTTTTCCCGTGCATTTTCTTCACACACGGTTGGGTTCAACTGTGCGCGAACAAAATGCACGACCTTTTTGTTTACCTCAAATTTCAACGTTTTGTCTCCGCCCATGCGTTTTGTTCTCGCATGGGTTGTTGGCCCGTGCATGTTCAAAACGCACAATTGGATTTTCTTCTACTAGTTTGGGAAGTTCCCATGTTGTTAATAACGCACGATGCATGCATGGTCGTGCGTTCGATCGCACGTGCCTATTTTTTCTGGCTGGGTACGATTTAAGCCGCAGGTTTCGCCCTATTCTGGATCTGACCTTCATTTTCTCGGGGGAGAGAGTCATGTTCGTGCCGCTCCACCATCGCCCATCATCTTGAGGTGCTCCGACCACGGTTTCAAGCTAAATGTCAAGCTTGGAGTTTCTCTCAGCCTCCTCCATCATCCACAAGCTTCCAAGCTCCGTTCCAAGGGTTTCATCACCATTTTTGAAGAGTTCTCCGGTGAAGTTGCTATCAGAGGTTATTTACAGAGAAGACAGGTATATTGGAAGAAGGTGGCAACTCTTCTAGACCCCAGACAATAGTCGAAGCCCGAGCGCGGACGAGGCTTGACAACCCTCGATTCCGGCCGTGAACCTAGATGAGTCTTCGTGCTTTGGTTGTATTCCTCCCTCCTCTTCATTTGTAATATTTTTCTCTTAAAATATTTGGGATTTGTGATTGATGATTGTATGAACCCTAACTTGTTATTTTTGAAATCATTCATGTCTATGTGGATGTTCTATGGATTATGCGTTGAGGAGCGCCTCCATTCCTTCTCGTACCCCCTCCATTGTGTGTGTATCGCACTAGCAATTGCTAGTGGCGTACATAGTGAAGAGGTGCTCTCGACCCTCACCCGTTGTTGCAAACCATTTCACCCTTACAAAGCGGTGAAGGTGACCCACATTAGTTTAGTAAGTTTCCTTCTCTATTGCAAAACCCAAATCAAGCTCCTGTTTTTACTTTCAAGTCTTTATAATTGGTTTTCTGAGCATTAGATTTGCGCACCTCAACATGCATTCCTTGAGAGATCGATACTTGGGGATAACCTCCGATTTTTTATTACTTGAGTGACTGGTGCACTTGTTGAACGCGCATCAAGTTTTTGGGGACGCAAGTGTGTGTGAATCTTATGGAAAGAAAATTGTTATAAGGACTGTGCTTTTGATTTTTTTTTCTTGTTGCTCTATTGTGAGTTTATGCAGGAGTGTGACCCTAGTGATCTAGTGGAACTTGACCCAGAAATTGAGTAGACGTTGTGTGTGCGCTGCCGTGCTGCTGTAATGGCTGAGAACGGGCTTAATGGGAACGATCAAGGGGGAGAGGATATACATATGCATGTTCATGTTGCTGATGAGCAGGATGTGATCCAGCCAAGGCCCCGGACAATGCGTGACTACACCACTCCCATTATTGGGAGTGTGTACCCTGGTTTTGGCACAACCATCACGAATAATCACTTTGAGATTAAGCTGTCTATTATGAACATCAACTGCAACAACGCACAATTCTCTAAGATGGAAAGTGAAGACCCATATCTTCATGTGGCTGAGTTCTCTAAATTTGCAGGACGTTCTGATATGCTGGTATCCCTGATGACACATTGAAGTTGAGACTCTTCCCATTCTCCCTACGTGACAAGGCTAAAGCATGGCTTCACATTATCCCACGGGGTGCTGTCATCACCTAGCCGGGATACCTTGTCATCGTTCTTCCTTACCATGTTCCGCCCAGTGTAAAAGGTTGTGTGTTTGAGGAGAGACATTGCTACCTTCCATCAGAATGATCAAGAGAACCTAGCTGAAGCTTGGGAAAGGTTCTCAGAGATGTTGAGGAAATGTCCCCAACATGAATTTTAACCACGCCACCTTGTAGAAAATTTCTACTTTGCACTAGAGCCGCATTATCGTGCAATGATTGATGTTGCTGCTGGAGGGACTCTAATGAACCACACTCCTAAGGAGGCACTCGGGATTCTTCAGAACACTGCTACTCACAAATCTTATTGGACAGCTAGAAGGAATACCCTGAGGAAATCAAGGGGACTCTACGAAGTAAATACTACTGCTGCTTTGAGTACTATTGCCCCACCTATGTATGAGAATCTAATGCTACTAACAAGACTTACTTCTGCTCCTGCACCGTTCTTGGCCATTTTCGTGCCAAGGTTGTGGAAGCTCGGGCACCATTCGTTTGAGTACCCTACTGGTGAGTTAACTTCTGATTGCTCTAAGATAAATGTGGAAGAAAGTGTTAACTATGTGAATAATCAAGGGTGTATCGTACCACTCTCTAAAACGTATAACACGGGTGTGAGGAACCACCCGAACTTTTCTTGGAACCAAAATGCTGCTGGCCAATGATGGCAACTAGGCCAACATCAATTTGATGCTCAAGCCTTTGGGAGCCAGTCGAGGCCACCATAATCGGGTTATACTCAAGGTCCCCCAGTGCAAATGAAAAGCACATTGGAAGAAATGATGGAGAAATTTGTCGATTTGGCCCAATCTAATATGGCCAATCAGACCGCCTCCATGTGAAACTTGGAAAAGAAATTAGGCCAATTGGCCCAAGTACTTTCGGAGTGAGCTCAAGGCTCTCTCCCTAGTACCACGAAATAGAATTTGAGGGAACAAGGGAAGAGCTTGGCTGAGTCTGATGGTAGTCGTGAGGGCGAGCTTGCTGTGAATTGCAAGATCAATGATATTGATACCACTGTGTTATGTGATTCGGGCTCATCATGGAACGTGCTTGCCCTGCAAGACATTGAAAAGCTTAAGTTGGAAATTGATGTTGATGAGTGGACATCTCTTGTCCTTGCTAACGGGTCAGTGGTGGTTACTGAAGGTGAAATCAAGGAGGTAGAGGTTATTGTGGAAGGCACGGTGGTTGTTACAAACTTTTAGGTATTAGGACCCATGAGGAACACATCCATCCCATTTTTGGGGGTCCCATTCTTGAAGGAGAGTGGCATCACCCTTCATTTTTCTAATGGTTGTGTTACCATGCCCTCTAAGGCAACACACCATGGTTGTCTGCCTTCAATGGTTGAGGCTCTCTCTAACCCAGCAAGAAATCATGATTTATCCGCTGTTATTTCATATTTGGGTTCAAGTAATATAAAGGGCATGTTTGTTACTGATGAGGATGGAATGATGAAGTGTGATGAGGATGCGGAATTGGAGGTTGTTGTGGAGTTTCTAGTTGATGCTGCTGAAAAAGTGGAAGGCAGCGAGACCGTGAAGTTATGTGTGGAAGAGGAAGGCTTGCCCGTGAGCTCATCAAGTGATTTTATTGAACTTAATATGTCGTGTAAACTTTTAAAAGAGATTCATTGGGTGGATTTGTCACCTGTCGTGGGTGAAGAGACGAATCCCCCCCACTGCTCCCCTTTTAGACAATATTAATTCTGATAGAATCGTTAGTGCTCAAAGCCGCTCTCCCATCGTGGAGAAGCTAATGTGAGAAAGACTTTTGCGTGTTGATCGCTCTGCTGCCCTCCGGCGTGAGAAGGCGGAGGCTAGAGGCAAGGGAAGTAAGCTTCCCTTGGGCTCTAAAGCTTTCACCTCCTGCCCATCTTGCGTGGTTGGGAAGAACCATCACAAGTCGGCGTGTTGTTGATGCGTGATGGTTTTCCGAGCTATTTTGTTCCTTCTAATTTTATTTTGTAAGCTTTTGTGGTAGTTAATTCTGTTGGTTCTTTTAATGGCACTGTTAGACTCTGCCGAGAACATTATTTTTTGACTGCTAATACAGGTATTGGTCCACCTTAAGGACGGTAAACAAAAGGGCTTCCGGGAGACAACTCATGTTGCGTTTTTTTATCTAACGCATTATTCTACCATTATCCTTCTTATGGTGCCGAAGTTTCTTGTGCAGGTTGTGGTCACTCTTGTACTGTGGGTGCGGCAATCCTCATCTAAAATTAATTCCTATCTTTCAGTATGCTCAATTCTGAGCATGGGTAACTCCTCCCCTTCCTCTTAGCTTGTTCTCATTGTTATATCATTTTGGGTTGCTTTGTTAGATTATGTATGGGGGAGGGAGTGTTATCATGTGCTACCCGTGAACGTGCACATTGCATAGCATACTAGAAGTAACTTTTTAATTTTAGATTTTATATTTTTGTTAGTTTATATTCACCGCACATCACAGCACCCACGTGAGTGCGTGCTTAACCGTTAGCGCGTCTCGGGTCAAATTGATTTCTTCTGTGCAATTTATAAAATAGTCGTGCTTGTTTAGGATTTTGAGACAAAGTAATTTGTGACTTGTGTAGTGCTCCTAGTCGAGTGCTCGTGGTTTGTGTTGAAATTGTGTAGATTCAATATTTCTTTATGCTCGAATAATTATATCTTTTCATTGAGTGTAAATATTGTTTATATTACTCAAAAGTGGTGAATCCGGTGGAATCAAACGGTAGCGTAGGAATGTGAGACGGTTATAAACCTCATATTGCTCGAGTCGGGAGGAAGGATTATCTTTTTCGGTGACTAAGAACTTGCCCCAAACTACTCTCGAAGCATTGGTGCATAGCTAGTCAAGCTACGCACATGATGTGTTAGATATTTAATTATATGTCCGCACGCGTGTTAGCCCGACTCGGAATAGGTTACGGGTTCGTGTCGTTCTAGGGTTAGGCTCTACGCTGGAAGTACTATAAATACCCATTCCAAACTTGATGGTGTATTCGTAGAATACTTTGAGCGGAGCCTCAACATTCTCAAAGTATAACGCTTTAGGGTTTCCGCTCCCGTGTTCGTTCTGCGATTTTCTCCGCCGCTGAGCGATTCCGCCGTTGCAATTCTGTGCGATTTCTCGATTCCGCAGTTCGTCTGCTCCCGATCGAGAAGAAGGGAGAAGGATCTATTTTTCTCTGCCGCCGATCGGAATCCTGCGAGCAAATCCGGTCTCCGGTGCAGCCACCGGATTTCGCGAATCGCGGATCTTGCCAGAGTTCCAGTCAATCACTACTTCCGCCGTTGATCGCGATTCCAGGGAGAAAGGTCGCTGATCTTCTCATCTCCAGCCCTCAATATAGATCGAGGGGATTAGTGATTCCGCCGCTTTGTCGGTCGTTCAGGAAGATCTCGCCGCCCAGATCTAGTTTTTTTTTTCCGCTGCGTGTGGATCGTGAATCAAAGCCTGCGCCGCTCCTGAGTTCTTCTCTTGTGCCCTGTTCTTCTTCTCACCAGGAAGAGGAAGATATCCTCCGTTTCCGTCGGCGCCGTCACAGCTTCTTCGATCCGCCGTAAGCAAGAAGATCTCAAGTTTCCGTCGCCGGATCTGTAGATCTGCAATAAGTCTTTGGTGCAGCAAGGCCTATCAGATCTGATCAGAAGCTTCTCTGATTGCTGCAGATCGGGATCTGCTTATCGAGAAGTATTTTCTCCTGTTCACCTCGTCGCCACTGATCGGGAAGAAGGTATTCTGAAACTTCTTCTCACAGCTTTTGCTGCTCCACTGCAAGCTATTCTTGCTCAGAACAAGAAGTGGATTTACCTGAGAAGAGGATTTCCTTGCAAGCAATTCACCTTTCTTACTCAGATCGAGAGACTTGGTCTTGTTCTTCTCAGAATTTCTCCCGTTCAGTGGATCAGGAAGAGGAAATCCAGATCTATCCCAAGTTATTTCTTATCAACAGGAAAGTAAAATAGTTGCTGCAGATCATGTGCTCGCAGATCAGGAATTTGTTGATCTCGATTGTGAGTTGATCTCTGGTTTTTGGCCCCTTTTGGTTGGAGGATCTATTTGTGGCAATCGTGCTCAACCGGAGAGGAGGAGAAAACACATATCTGGATTGGATCCGAAGACATTGCCTCGTTTCCGTACGGATCAGGTGACTTCTTACTTATTTTTCTGTCCAAGCTGAATTTAAATGTCGAGGTGTAGCTCACTCGACATTATGGAGCTTCAGTCATTCGCTCCCACTGATTTCCAAGTTTGGAAATTGCACGTCAAGCTAGGGATGAAAGAACGTGATATTTTTCTACACAGTTCTGAGCGATTACGCCACTACCCGAGAGGATGTGGACGTATTTCAGTGGGGAAAAGACGATGTTTTGTGCAGGGACTACCTCCGAAGATCCTTATGTCCTCGTCTCGCCATGACCTACGATGGTTGTAAGACTGCAAAGGAGCTCTGGGATCGCTTGAACGCACGCTTCCAAGAGGAGGAGGGATCGTTGAGAATTCCTCTTAGCGAGCAATTCTTTAACTTTAAATTTGATGCAAACTCTTCAATCACCTCCCAAATTGTAGAACTGGAAAAACTGCGTCTCCAGCTGGCAGAAGAACAGTCCGTATTATCCGATAGTCTCTTTGTGAGTCTGATTCTGCACAAGCTGCCTCCTGGGTGGATCACATTCCGACTGGAGGAGGAGACCACTCTAGATGATCTCAAGAGACTCATCCGCCTCGAGGATCAAAACAAAGGACATCTGCCGATTGACGACCCGGATCCCAAGTCCTTTGTGGCTATGATCGGGAGCAGTCACCGCAGCTCGTCCTCTGAGTGGTGGCTCGATAGCGGTGCTACCTGTCATGTGACGAATGACAGAGGTCTACTAGCTGACGTCCAGGTGGTCCAGGAGAAGGTGGAGAACTGCAATGGAGGAGAGACTCAGGTGACCCATGCAGGGACAGCCGAGCTGGTCCTCTCATCAGGTAAAATTTTATTTTTGCATAATGTTAAAGTAGTTCCTAACTTAACCAAGAACTTGATTTCCATTAGTCTATTAGATAAGGCTAGGATGTCCTTCACAACTCAAAACGGTAGAATGACCTTAACAGTCAATTCACATTATTTTGGGTGTGCGTACCTGATCAACGGAATGTATAGACTTAGCTTAAACAATGATAGCATTCACCAAATTAGTTCGAACCTTATTGATCCTAAGTTGTTACATAACAGACTTGGACATGTAAACTATAGGAAGATGCTAGATCTAGCTAAGAGTCATAACATCCCCTTAGATCTGTCGATTCGATTTGACAAGTGTGAGGTGTGTGCTCAGACCAAAATTACTAGAAAGCCTTTCAGATCGGTTTCTAGGAGCACGGAACTTCTTGAATTGATACATTCAGACCTCTGTGATTTTCGTAGTTACGTCACTAGAGGGGGAAGGAAGTATCTGATTACGTTCATAGATGATTTTTCAAGATTTTGTCATGTATATCTGTTAAAATCGAAAGACGAAGCCTTTGAGACGTTTAAGACTTTCAAGTCTCGTGTGGAAAATCAGTTAAATCTAAAAATTAAGAGATTTAGAAGTGATCGAGGTGGAGAATACACTGTTACTGGGTTCAAGGAATTTTGTGCCTCTGAGGGAATAATTCTTGAAACAACAGCTCCTTACTCACCCCAGTCGAATGGTGTTGCCGAGCGTAAGAATAGAACTTTAACAGAGATGTTGAACTTTATATCCTAACAGCTGGCATGCCTAATTCCTTTTGGGGAGAAGCAGTTCGTGCTGCAAATCACATTCTGAATAGAGTGCCTCATTCTCAGCTCACGTCTACCCCGTATAAGCTATGGCACGGTCATCCTTGTAGATATGATACTCTAAAGACTTGGGGTTGTATTGCCTATGTGCGCATACAAGACCTTAAGAGGCCTAAGGTGGGACCTAGAACAACGACGTGTGTCTATCTAGGTAGTGCAGAAGACAGTGCAGCAGACAGATTTCTCGATCTATCCACGAATACCGTGATAGAGTCTAGAGATGCTATATTCTTTGAAGATAAATTTGTCAAAGATCATGATTTATCTGTCTCTGGGTCTAATGATATGATTTCAGAATCTATCGTAGAACCTGAAGCTGGCCCCTCTGGCACTGCTCCTCAACCGTTAGAGGTGGAACCTGTTCCACTTAGAGCATCTACAAGAGAGAGGATCCCTAAGAACTTTGGTGAGAATTTCGTCACCTATCACTTAGAGGATGATCCATTCTCCTACCAGGAAGCAATGAGATCTAGAGATTCGTTGATGTGGGCAGAAGCCATTGATGATGAGATGGACTCGCTGCTACATAACAATACTTGGCATCTAGTTGACTTGCCGAAAGGCGCTAAAGTCCTAGGATGCAAGTGGGTGTTGAAGAAGAAACTTCATAGTGATGGGTCTATAGCCAGGTATAAAGCGCGTCTCGTAGCTAAAGGTTATAAACAACAGGGGGGAATAGACTACTTTGATGTTTATTCACCTGTGTGTCACCTATCGACTATTAGGATTCTTTTAGCCTTAGCATCTATCGAGAACTTTATAGTTCATCAGATGGATGTGAAGACAGCCTTCTTAAATGGAGAGCTTGATGAAGAGATCTACATGGCACAACCTGAAGGTTATGTGCAGAAAGATCAAAAAAAGATAAAGTGTGCAAACTGGATAAATCAATCTATGGGCTTAAGCAAGCGCCTAAGATGTGGTACATGAAGTTCGACCAGGTGGTAAAGAGCCTCGGATTTCAGTCCAGTCTCTCAGATAAATGCCTTTATCACCGCTCATTGTCGAATCAGACAGTCATCATATGCTTATATGTAGATGACATGTTGATTTTGGGGTCTAATCTTGCTGCAGTTAGGGATATTAAATCCACTCTAGCAGAAGCTTTTGACATGAAGGACCTCGGTCCTGTAGATACCCTATTAGGTATGAAGGTCAGAGTTGACAAGGGTCGAGTTACTCTTAGTCAGGCTCATTATATTGAGCAACTTCTTTCTACTTGTGGATATGATAACTGTAGGCCGGCTGAGACACCATTTGATCATAATGTCAAGTTGAGTCCTAATGAAGAGACCAGCATTGATCAAGTTAAATATTCCAAAATAATCGGTAGTCTCATGTACGCCACAAGTTGTACAAGACCAGACATTGCTTTTTCGGTTAGCATGCTGAGCCGTTTTACCAGTAATCCAGGCAAAGAGCATTGGGAAGCCCTAGACAGGCTGTTAAGATACCTGAGAGGTACTAAAGGTCATGCTCTGTGCTACACTGGTTACCCACCTACTGTGGAAGGACATTCTGATGCCTCGTGGTGTTCAGAAGCCGGGAACAGCAAGTCTACCAGTGGATATATATTCACCTTGGGTGGAGCTGCTATCACTTGGAAATCCAAAAGACAGACCTGTATAGCATTGTCGTCTATGGAAGCCGAGTTGTTTGCCCTAGCCTTGGCCGGTGAAGAGGCAGATTGGATCAGGAACTTGATTCTAGACATTCCCTTGTCTAAGCTACAAGTCAACTCGTTGAGCTTATACTGTGATAATCAAGCAGCAGTTCAAGTCGTTAAGAATGCCCTCTATAATACTAAGAGGAGACATGTACGACTGAGACATGCTTTACTGAATTATCTAAAAGAACAAGGAATTATCACTTTGATTGATGTACGTTCAAAGGATAACCTGGCTGATCCATTGACGAAAGGAATGCCCAAAGACCGACTAATCAAAACAGTGGGGGAAATGGGACTAAAGGCGATTTAGTTCGGCCTTAGTTCAGCAATAGGCGATTTAGTTCAGCCTTTTGTCCAAATGTTTTGACTAGTCTGATTTCCTTTATCAAAGCAAGCATGTTGTGCTCCGTTGATGCTCTTGGTTGCTGAGTTCGGATCTGGTAAGTTGTTTCATTCCAAACTTGATGCTAACAACTTCACCTGGATTCGGCTTTTGCCTTGGAGGAGAGTGTTATTCCAAACTTGATAACACAATCTGACTTGGTCTTGACTCTTCTTCTGGAGATTGGTTCCATTCCAAACTTGATGAGTTCCAATTAACTTTAGAAGGGCAGTAACCGTGACATTCCATATAGGATCACAGATATAGCTGCGGTGTCCAGAAGTCTGAGATCGTTTCGGTTGAAACAGATATCAGGTTCTGAGGTAAAACTATAATACTCTGTGAACGTGTCCTCCCAGCCAAATTAAAATGATTAATACTAAGTTCTTTTTGTAGAACTAGATATTTGCAAATTTGCAAAGGATAGAATTCATTCTGAAATGAAATTCTACGTTGAAATTGCAGGAGCTGCTGGGATAGGAGGAGCACTGGTTGACTGGAATCCGGATCAGGATGATCTTTGGATGATGAGTTTTAGAGCGTTATTAGTTTCTCTCTTACTACTTCTGTTTAGAGCACTGTTTAGCTCTTCTTTTATGCACTGTTTTGTTTGGACTTTCTAGCTCTCTGTTGATTGTGACGTCAGGCATATAAGGCCTGTGTCTTGTTGTACCTGAGACTATTTATGTGTTGCAGCTGAGTTTTGTTTACTTATGCGTGCATACTATTCTGTGCTTAAGTCTAATTTTGTTTGGAACTGGTGCTGGACACGGTTGTGTATGATTCACATTTTGGTTGAACTTTGCACAAACCACCCTCTATCCGAAGTCTGGGTACACGGCGAACATAGGAGGAGATTGTTAGATATTTAATTATATGTCCGCACGCGTGTTAGCCCGACTCGGAATAGGTTACGGGTTCGTGTCGTTCTAGGGTTAGGCTCTACGCTGGAAGTACTATAAATACTCATTCCAAACTTGATGGTGTATTCGTAGAATACTTTGAGCGGAGCCTCACATGATGTAGGTCATCATTTTGGCCCAGTTGTGCTTTGTACCATTCCTAACGTCTTATCCTTGCTAGCCCCATTGTGCATACCCATCCTTTGATTCAACTCCACTTTTATCTCACTAAAGCCAAAAAGTTAATCCTAGTCGCACGCCTAATTGTGAGCTTCATTTGCATTTTATTTCAATTATTGGGGTGTTGATGTGGTGACAATTCTTTGAGGTTATGTGGATGTGCTTATTGAAAATATATGATGAAAATGATTTGGAAAAAGTAATGAAAATGAAAAAAGAAAAAAAGAGTGAAAAAGAAAAGTTGTGAAAATAACTTCTGAAAAATAAAAAGTTAAATTGAAGATCTTTATATGTTGATCCTTGTTATAGTAGGTGGTGCACACACCCGTATTTTCAAGGTTAAGTCTGGGGGTGTGGTGCACCTACATGTTATTTTGTGGTGCTAGAAGATATTGTTGTGTGTTAGCTCAGTGGGGTTTAGTGTGCGTGCCATCGTGTTTATCATTCGTTTACCTCACCTAAACCCAAGCCCCATCTTAAACCTTAAGACATGCTGATTCGTGCTTAAGTCAAGTCAATTCTGTGGTGAGAGTGCGAAAGGGCAAGCATATGGTCTCCGACATTGATGGATTTCTTTGGAGGTGGTCTCGAGCTCTGGTCTTTGGCAATGCTCACCTTTAAGGCATGTCGACTTTCTTCCTACATGACTATTTGATTCACCAAGATTTTACTTTCGAGTAAAAATAATATTTAGATACACTCTTAGAAAAATATAAATTCTGTTGCATAATTAGGAATTTTATCTGATATATTTTCTATGCACATGAGTACTCGATTTCCCAGGGTACTCTGTATTGTAATTACTACGCCAGCTAACTATTTTCGGGTCCACAGAGAGATGATTTGCTCAAGACGAGCAAATGGTTAAGTCTGGGGGTGTGATGAGTCCAAATTATATAGTGTTTTGCGGACCCATCCGGGCTTGTTTTCACTCATGTGCACTACACTTTTAGTCTATATTTGCACCTATTTTACGTATACACACTTTCACGCTAAGTGCACAATTTAGGCCCGTTGGGGTGTGTTATTTTTGCCGCTCCCTTTAAACCGGGCGGTTCAACCCCCCATATGTATATATCGATATATGGGTTCAGAGTATGGATTTTTTCTTTTCTAACCTAGGGTTGCAGATCGAGAGATGGTCGCCGACTGTAAGGAGAAATCGCGAAGAAGAGGGGGCTGAGAGGAAATCGGAAGAGCCGACCGAAACAACTTTCCTGTTTCCCGTCCAGAGCCGCTACTTCCTGTTACGCGTCCAGAGCCGGCGAGAACTGTTGATGCTTCCTTCCTTCCCAACTAGAACCAGCGACTCCAAAAGACTCCAAAGGCGGCAACTTCAGAGCGGCGACAGCGGCACTATCTTGTCTGTTCCAATCCAGGGGAGATAGGGGAGGCCGGTGGTTTTGTGAATGCCGACGGGTTAGGTGTTGTTTGTGTAATCCTTGGCGCTCCAGGTTCTATTTCTCTTATATGTATCCATGTATTTAAACTCTCTGATAATAGTGGAACGTTCTCCAGTGCTCTCTCCGTGGATATAGGAGCTTCTCTCCGAACCACGTAAATTTTTTTGTGTTGTCTGTGTGTGCTTGGAATTTTGCTATTTTATGTTGTGACAATACTATTGTTCGTTTCCGTTGCGTTGTCCGCGATTTTTTTCAAAATCGCGGATTCGATCCAATTTTATAACAATTGGTATCAGAGTGAGGTTCCGACCTTGGACCTCTGAGATCAAAAGCAATGGCGACAAAATTCGAGATTTCGAAGTACGACGGCAAAATCGATTTTGGTCTATGGCATAAACGGATCAAGGCAGTACTCGTCCAGCAAGGTATCCATAAAGTGCTTCTCGACAAGGAGAAATCCGGGAAGAAGGATGAAGAATGGGAGGAGCTAGATCTGAAGGCCACCAATACGATCCAGTTGTGCCTAGCAGATGAAGTCATGTACAACGTAGTCGATGGTGAGACTACAACTGATCTGTGGAAGAAATTGGAAGAGCTTTACATGTCCAAGTCGCTCACGAACAAGCTCTACATCAAGAAGCAGTTGTATAGCTTAAGGATGTTAGAGAGCACTCAGTTGTTGGAGCATATGAACGTGTTCAACAAGATCATTTCTCAGTTGCGCAGCATGGATGTGAAAGTTGAGAAAGAAGACCAGGATCTTCTTTTGCTGTCTTCATTGCCGAAGTCTTTTGATCACTTGGTCACCACTATCCTTTACGGGAAGGATACTCTGAAAATAGAAGAGGTGATGATGACCTTGCTCTCAAATAAAATGAGGAGCAAGTCTGTCCCAAGCACCTGTGAGGGTCTTCTAATAAAGAGCAGCGAGCCGATCAGAGGCAGATCAAAAAATAGGGGCAAGAAAGCAAACCGACCCAGGTCAAAGTCAAAGAACCGGAACAACAAGTGCCACTATTGCAAGGAAGAAGGGCACTGAAAAAACAACTGCCCGAAGAAAAAGCTCAAGGAAAAGAATCAAGAGGCACGACAGGAAACTATGGCTTCAGACCAAGAAAGTGACTCTGATGTACTTCATGTTCGATCAACCCTCGACTCCACCGATGCATGGATCATGGATTTTGGATGTTCTTATCACATGTCCCCGAATAAAGAATGGTTCTCCACCTTTAAGCAATGTGATGGTGGTCGAGTTCTGATGGGGAACAGCTCAGAGTGTAGGATGTTGGGGATTGGCAGCATCAGAATTAAGATGTTCGATGGAACGGTCAGAACACTCACAGATGTCAGGTATATGCCTAATTTGAGAAAAAGCCTGATCTCTCTAGGCACTCTGGAGGCAGCTAGGTACTCTTACACTAGTGTTGGTGCATACTTGAAGGTCAAGAGAGGCGCTCTGGTGGTCATGAAAGGAGAGTGCTCTGGCACTCTCTACAGGCTGATTGGTACTACTATTCCTGGGGACACAGCGGTTTCTACGGCATCAAATGAGGATTCCTCTATGTTGTGGCATACCTAACTTGGACACATGAGAGAGAGAGGACTGTTGGAGCTACATAAGAAAGGCTTGTTGAAAGGGGTCATGACGTGCAAGATGGATTTCTATGAGACATGTGTTCTCGGGAAGCAGTGCAAAGTGAAGTTGTAACACCCCTATCCGTCACATAGCATATAGCAGTAGGTCCGGCCGGGGCCCGACGCCATATACTACGGACAGACCGGTTGGTTACGCGTTGAAACCATTCAGTCAATCACAACGTCCTACACAACACCTAGCGGAAGCAATTCATAAGTTGCATAATTAAGAACCCTGCTAACATGAATGTCCACTAACCCAAAACATAGGAATGTTGAATACACACAACAACTGGCCTTAAGGCCTTACAAAGTTTGCTTAATTAAACATGTCTTTCAAACCTCGGCACGCAGGCCGGCCATACACGAGATAAACGGGAAAACATAACAAGATTAGGCCTTCGAGGGCCGGCACAGCATCATGGGAATTAGCCCGCTATTTCCCGCTCGGCTCCGCAACACCTGCAAGACACAATCCACCGCTCGGTGGTAAACAAAATAACGGTCAGCTATGCTGACCAAATTATAACGATCCCGCCCCCAATATCGGGGCGGCAATGCTCTTTCCCTGCACTTTATTAGTATAATCATCAAAGTAGTGTAAGCGTCAAAATACACCACATCACAGGCGTAGGCTCGCACGGCCACACACCCCGTGCACAGAGGGCACATTCACGGCGGATCGGCCAATCGTCACGTCAATTTAATCCATAGATGTTCCCGTTCCACCGCCGCCTCTTGGACGGCCAACCATATGAGCATTTTGCCTTCCTGGCCTTGGTCACGACAATTTAAGTCATAGACCGCCGAAGACCCTCATCCATGCCAACGGTCCCACCGAACGACATAGACCGGGTACGGTTCCGCCTGACCCATGCTCACACCGCAATGACGATTTAAGCCATATGTGCATGTCAAGACTCACCGAGTCCCATTTCCACCACAATAATCACATAACCCGGTTATGTTCACGTTGGCTCCCCGGCCACCGTGTTGGCAAAACCCGCTTTTGCCCAGTTTTCCGGGTGCACCTTGGAGTTAATCTCTAAGGCTCCCTGTTGCAATCTACCACGTAGAAAACCCGAAAAATGCCCAAACATCCGGAGTCTTGCCCGGTTCAAATGCAATGCAACATCACCGATCCGGACCAACATGTCCGAATAGGCTTCACACACAATGCCTATGCCCGTTTACGCATACGGACTCTACACAAGGGGGACTTCACATATCTACCCCAAGGAACGCTCCAACTCTTTGCTCACTCGCAAGAGAGGGCTTCCTATGCAAAGGAAAAGAGGGCTTCACATGCCCTAGGATGAGAAATCGTTACCCTTGCTTTCTTCCGCGGCGCCATGACGATCCACTCGGATGGAAAGCACCGTATCGGCCTCGACTTCGCGGATCTGAAGTCGGCTCGCGATTTGGAGCTCTGAAGCTCCGCCGGTGTCCGGATCTAGCTTCTTCTTCCTCCTCCAAGCTCTCTCCTCTCTCTAACTTTAGAAAGAGAGTCAACCAAGGGAAATGAGGGATTCTAAACCCTATTCCCGGACTTAAGCCCCTCAGGACCAATCCCAGCCATCGGATCCCAAGATAAGGAAACGGACGGCCACGATTAGGCCTAAAATACAAAATCTGGGGCCGTACGCGGGTTGCAACACGGCCGTGTGCATGGCCGTGTCACCCATTCGCCGTCTCGACCGACGCGATAACCAGCACACGACATTCTACACGGCCTCCGACACGCCCGTGTCACATGTGACACGCCCGTGTCACGACCCGTGTCACGCCCCCCGTGTGCAATCGGCCAACATTCGCAACCCGAGAAGGACACGGCCTGCGACACGGCACCAGACACGCCCGTGTCACATGTGACACGCCCGTGTCACATGTGACATGCCCGTGTAATGGCCCGCGTGCCTTACTCAACGGACACGGCCTGCGACACGGCACCAGACACGCCCGTATCACATGTGACACGCCCGTGTTTGTGTCCGTGTCATGGACTGTGTCACCCGCTCCAAGTCCCAGACTTGGCTTAAAACGTCACCCGTCCCTCTTTTGAGTTTCGGGGTGTTACAACTCTCCCCCTCTTAAAAGAATTTCGCCCACGAAATTACTAAAGGAAAGAAAACGGAAAACTTTAAGCAGTACCTGAGCGGAATAATTCCGGGTACTCCTCCAGCATAGCTTGCTCTCGCTCCCAAGAGAGCTCCTCTTGACCGCAATGGTCCCACCGGACCTTGACCATCCAGATTTCCTTGTTACGAAGCCTCTTGACCTCTGAATCTTCAATACGAACGGGCTTGACCCTAGTCGTCAACCCTTCGTCCACCGGCACTTGATCAACTGCGATCACCTGCGAATGCTCTTGCACCGTCTTCCGCAATACAGAGATGTGGAACACATCGTGTAGTCCACTCAACTCCACCGATAGCTTCAAACGATAAGCCGCTTCGCCGACCCGCTCCAGAATCTCAAAGGGTCCAAGGTATCTTGGGCTCAGCTTCTTCAAGCGTCTTACCCGCGAAACACCCTTGAACAGCTTTACTTTCAAGTACACCCAATCGCCCACCGCAAACTCCACGTTCTGATGCTTGGCATTGTAATACTTAGCGTGCCTGTCCTGAGCGATCAACAAGCGCTCCCGAATGATCCACACCAAAGAAGTAGCACTCTCCACCTCCTGCTTCTTGTACAACCTTTCCTCACCTGTTTCCAGCCATGACAACGGCGTGCGATACTTCCTACCATATAGGGCCTCGAAGGGCGCCATTTGAATACTCGCCTGGTAGCTATTGGTGTATGCAAACTCCACCAAATACAGGTGGTCTTCCCAATGCTTCCCGAAGTCTAGAATACACATGCGTAGCATGTCCTCCATTGTTCTATTGACTCTCTCGGTCTGTCCATCCGTCTGCGGATGGAAGGCTGTGCTGAACTTCAACTTTGTCCCCAGCATCTGCTGCACCAATCTCCAATCATTGGACGTGAAATGCTCATCGCGATCACTCACAATGCCACGGGGCACACCGTGCAGTCTAACTATATTATCCACATATAGCTTCGCCAACTTCTCCACCGAGTCATCCTTCCTATGCGGAATAAAGTGTGACACTTTAGTTAACCGGTCTACGATCACCCAGATGGCGTCGTTCCCCTTCGGTGACCTTGGCAAACCATGCACAAAGTCCATCGATATGTCGTCGAACTTCCATTCCGGTATAGGCAAGGACTTCAAGAATCCTCCCGGCTTTTGGCACTCCGCCTTCACCAAGGCGCACGTTTGGCACTTAGCCACAAACAACGCTACGTATTTCTTGAGCCCCGGCCACCAAAATAGCTTCTTGAGGTCACGGTACATCTTTGTGCTCCCTGGGTGGATTGAGTACTTAGTATGATGAGCCTCGTACATCAACTCCGCCCGTAGGTTACCCCCGCTTGGGACGCACAACCGATAATCCTTCCTTAACAACCCGTCCTCAACAGAAAATTGGGAATTTGGCCCATCCCATGCTGCATCCATAAGCTCTTTCATGCTAACATCCAACTCCAAAGCCTGCCGAACGTGATCAGCCAGGTCATACTTAACTTCCGTCCAATTCAACAATGCTTTGGCGCTAGTCTGCTTGTCCACGCAACAGATCTCTAACGCCTCCAACTCCTGTACTAGCCTCTCATCATGCACCGATAACCAATTGGCTTGGGCAGGAGTCCTGCGACTCAACGCATCCGCAACTGCATTGCCCTTGCCCGGTACATAATGAATCTTGAACGTATAGTCCCCCAGGAACTCCATCCATCGACGCTGCCTCATGTTGAGATCCTTCTGATCTAACAGGTACTTCAGGCTCTTGTGATCGGTATAAATATCGACTTTTACGCCGTACAAGTAGTGCCTCCACAGCTTGAGCGCAAATATCACGGCCGCCAACTCCAAGTCGTGGACCGAATAATTCCTTTCATGCACTTTTAGCTGACGTGATACATAAGCTATCACGCTCCCATGCTGCTGCAGCACGCAGCCCAAACCACTACCTGAGGCGTCACTATAAACCTCGAAGCCCTCGGTCCCACTCGGCGAACTAAGAACTGGCGCCGTGGTCAACCGTCTCTTTAGCTCTTCAAAAGCTTGCACGCACTCCTGCGTCCACAAGAATCTCTGATCTTTCCTTGTCAACTTCGTGAGAGGTAGCGCTATCCGCGAGAAATTCTCTACGAAACGTCTGTAATATCCGGCAAGCCTGAGAAAACTACGGACTTTCGCGACAGAAGACAACATAGGCATCGCAACAATCTTCGCCGGATCTACCGCTATACCTTCCCCACTGACAATGTGACCAAGGAATGCTACTGAGGGTAGCCAGAACTCGCATTTGGAGAATTTTGCATAGAGCTCGTTCCTCCTCAACGTCTCCAACACCAGATGCAAGTGCTTGAAGTGATCTTCCTTGCACTGCGAGTACACTAGAATGTCGTCAATAAAGACGATCACAAAACGGTCCAGAAAATCTCGGAATATTCGGTTCATCAAATCCATAAACACCGATGGCACATTCGTCAGTCCAAACGGCATGACCGTGAACTCAAAATGCCCATACCTTGTGCTGAACGCCGTCTTCGGGATATCACACTCCCTTATCCTCAGCTGATAGTACCCAGACTTCAGATCCAACTTCGAATACACCGACGATCCGACTAACTGATCGAAGAGATCATCGATCCTTGGGATTTGGTACTTATTCTTCTCCGTTAGCTTGTTCAACTCCCTATAGTCGATACACAGCCGCATACTCCCGTCCTTCTTCTTAACAAAAAGGACCGGTGCGCTCCAAGGCGATGAGCTTGGACGCACATACCCTTGCTCCAACAACTCCTCTAGCTGAACTTTCAACTCTGCCATATCCTTCGGCACCAACCTATAAGGAGAACGTGACACAGGCTTGGCACCTGGCACGAGCTCGATTGTGAAGTCGATCTCACGCTGCGGTGGGGCTCCGGGAAGGCTATCCGGGAACACATCGGGGTATTCACAAACCACGGGGATACTATCCAAAGCGGACTTTGGCTCTATAGCCCCCACTATCGCAAAGAACAGCTCTGCGCCAGCACGAACTGGCTTTACCACCTGAAGAGCAGACATCAACGTCCTGCTCGACCCCTTCAGTCCCGTGAATGTTGTCTCCCGTCCAACACCCAGATTGACCTCCTTACTATTGCAATCAATATATGCCTTCTGCTCCGAAAGCCAATCCATCCCAAAGATAACGTCGAACTCTACTAGCGGCAGCAACGACACTAGCACGTCAAACTCTTGGCTCCTAATATGAACCTTTACGACGCATACACGGTCTGCACGCATCGAACAACCATTCGGTAGCAACACATCCAGTTTGTCCTTCGCCATTGAAGAAGGGACTCCGATGCGCGTTTTGAAACTTTCGGACAAAAAGGAGTGTGAGGCTCCCGTATCAAAAAGTGCTCGTGCCGGACTACCGCCAATCAGAACAAAGCCTATACAAACATGAATAAGCTAACAAGCACTAGGCATCAGTATTTAAAGCTAGCTTGCTATAAATTAAACCGTACCTGTCACCACGTCTGCTTGTTTGATGGCCTCCTGCTGGCCTAAGTTATAGACTCTCGGTTGAGTCGGAGCATAATGTGATGCGGTGGACTCCACCGCCTTGCCTTTCTCTTCATAAGTAGCTCATTGCTTTCTCTCAGACTTCGGACGTCCGCTCCAACAATCGCGGGCAAAATGCCCCGTCTTTCCACAAGTAAAACAAGCGCCCGGGGTTCGATTTATAGTCGTCACCGAGGCACCTGAAGAAGGGGCTGGACCCGACGTCCTAGCCTTCTTGTAGAACTTGCGATAACCCGACTTCGACGTAGTCGGCGCTTTGAACTCCGATTTCTTTCCACCAGGTTCCTTCTTAGCTTGCACATTCTTCATGTCCTTTTCCAAGAACCGGGTCGTGTTGACCAAGGTTAGGAAACCCCGCGCCATAGGCCCCGACAGTAACAACCTCAGTTCATCTCTTAACCCTTCATAGAAGCGGTTCGTCTTTCGCTCCTCGTCGGCAAAGGTAGCGCTAGCATATCTCCCCAATCGAGCAAACTCGTGGAGGTACTCGTCTACGGTGCTATCTCCTTGCACCAACTTTTGAAACTCGTTCTCTAGTGCGATCCTCTGCGCTGAGGGGAGGTATCGAGCCATGAACAGTCTCAAAAACTCCTCCATAGGAACTTCGGCCAACGGCCTTCCCCTCAACAGGTGTAGCTCTAGACCTTCCCACCATAACCTTGCGTCTCCGTCCAAAAGAAACGTCGCTATCGTTGTCTTCTGCTACTCTTCTGTTTCTGTTATTATCATCACCCTATTGACTCTTAAGAGCCAATCTTCGGCCTGGGTCGGGGTTCCTGATCCCGAGAACACTGGTGGGTGGAAGCCCATCACATGCTTAAGCTGTCTCTCAGTTGCTCTCCGAGGTAACTCCGACTCCACCGCCACCTGTTCCACCCTTCTAGGCTCCGCCTCTTGGAGCAGCACTTTCTCCACAGCAGGAGCAGGCTGCTTCACCTGCCTTGCAGGCTGCGCGTTGATCATATCCATGACAGCTTCTACCACCAACCTAATGGTTTCGGCTGACAGAGATGTTGCAGGCGCATCACTAGGAGCGCTGCTTGCCTCAGAACCTGGCCGTTCCGACGGTCCAGCACCACTTCTGGTCACCTATAATCGTGTAAAAACACTGATAAGCGACCAAACAATATTGCAAACAGCAATTATAGGAACACGCAGGTTCCTCAAACAAGTGTATTTTCATTCCTAAGTGGACATTCATGGGTTCTTTTCATGTTATAACGATGACGCACACACATGTGCTCACCTCCCCTTAAAGTGAATTTGCCCACGAATTTATTTAAGCTTGACCGAAATCGGTAGTCTGATACCAATTTGTAACACCCCTATCCGTCATATAGCATATAGCAGTAGGTCCGGCCGGGGCCCGACGCCATATACTACGGACAGACCGGTTGGTTACGCGTTGAAACCATTCAACCAATCACAACGTCCTACACAACACATAGCGGAAGCAATTAATAAGTTGCACAATTAAGAACCCTGCTAACATGAATGTCCATTAACCCAAAACATAGGAATATTGAATACACACAACAACTGGCCTTAAGGCCTTACAAAGTTTGCTTAATTAAACATGTCTTTCAAACCTCGGCACGCAGGCCGACCATACATGAGATAAACGGGAAAACATAAAAGATTAGGCCTTCGAGGGTCGGCACAGCATCATGGGCTTTAGCCTGCTATTTTCTGCTCGGCTCCGCAGCACCTGCAAGCCACAATCCACCGCCCGGTGGTAAACAAAATAACGGTCAGCTATGCTGACCAAATTATAACGATCCTGCCCCCAATATCGGGGCGGCAATGCTCTTTCCCTGCACTTTATTAGTATAATCATCAAAGTAGTGTAAGCGTCAAAATACACCACATCACAGGCGTAGGCTCGCACGACCACACACCCCGTGCACACGGGGCACATTCACGGCGGATCGGCCAATCGTCACGTCAATTTAAGCCATAGACGTTCCCGTTCCACCGCCGCCTCTTGGACGGCCAACCATATGAGCATTTTTCCTTCCTGGCCTTAGTCACGACAATTTAAGCCATAGACCGCCGAAGACCCTCATCCATGTCAACGGTCCCACCGAACGACATAGACCGGGTACGGTTCCGCCTGACCCGTGCTCACACCGCAACAGCGATTTAAGCCATATGTGCAGGTCAAGACTCACCGAGTCCTGTTTCCACCACAATAATCACATAACCCGGTTATGTTCACGTTGGCTCCCCGGCCACCGTGTTGGCAAAACCCGCTTTTGCCCAGTTTTCCGGGTGCACCTTGGAGTTAATCTCTAAGGCTCCCTGTTGCAATCTACCACGTAGAAAACCCGAAAAACGCCCAAACATCCGGAGTCTTGCCCGGTTCAAATGCAATGCAACATCACCGATCCGGACCAACATGTCCGAATAGGCTTCACACACAATGTCTATGCCCGTTTACGCATACGGACTCTACACAAGGGGGACTTCACATATCTACCCCAAGGAACACTCCAACTCTTCGCTCACTCGCGAGAGAGGGCTTCCTATGCAAAGGAAAAGAGGGCTTCACATGCCCTAGGATGAGAAATCATTACCCTTGCGTTCTTCCGCGGCGCCATGACGATCCACTCAGATGGAAAGCACCGTATCGGCCTCGCCTTCGCGGATCTGAAGTCGGCTCGCGATTTGGAACTCCGAAGCTCCGCCGATGACCAGATCTAGCTTCTTCTTCCTCCTCCAAGCTCTCTCCTCTCTCTAACTTTAGAAAGAGAGTCAACCAAGGGAAATGAGGGATTCTAAACCTTATTCCCGGACTTAAGCCCCTCAGTACCAATCCCGGTCATCGGATCCCAAGACAAGGAAACAGACGGCCACGATTAGGCCTAAAATACAAAATCTGGGGCCGAACACGGGTTGCAACACGGCCGTGTGCATGGTCGTGTCACCCATTCGCCGTCTCGACCGACGCGATAACCAGCACACGACATTCGACACGGCCTCCGACACGCCCGTGTCACATGTGACACGACCGTGTCACGCCCCCCATGTGCAATCGGCCAACATTCGCAACCCGAGAAGGGCACGGCCTGCGACACGGCACCAGACACGCCCGTGTCACATGTGGCACGCCCGTGTAATGGCCCGTGTGCCTTACTCAACAGACACGACCTGTGACACGGCACCAGACATGCCCGTGTCACATGTGACACGCCCGTGTTTGTGCCCGTGTCATGGCCCGTGTCACCCGCTCTAAGTCCCAGACTTGGCTTAAAACGTCACCCGTCCCTCTTTTGAGTTTCGGGGTATTACAGAAGTTGGTGACGTCAAGCAAGCACAGCAAGCAGACACTGGAGTGCATACACTCAGACGTCTGGGGGCCAGCCCTAGAGACTTCACTTGGAGGTGCCAGATACTTTGTGACCTTCATCAATGACTTCTCAAGAAAGGTCTGGATCTACTTTCTCAAGCACAAGTCTGAAGTTTTCGAAAAGTTCAAGATCTGGAACACCAAAGTGGAGAAGTGGACCGAGAAGAAGGTAAAATACATCAGACCTGATAATGACGGCGAGTACACCTCAGCGGAGTTTCAGGCATAATGCAATCAGGAGGGCATCACTCGTCATCTCACCATTCCCGATACATCGCAGCAGAACGACGTCGCGGAAAGGGTGAATAGAACATTGCTGGAGAGAGCTCGGTGTATGTGTCTATTTGTCGACCTACCAAAGTCTTTCTGGGCCAAAGATATCAATACAACATGCTATCTAGTGAATTGATCTCCATCTATGTCACTAGATCTGAAGTCTCCTCAGGAATTCTGGTCAGGCATACCTATTATTTATTCTGATATTCATATTTTTGGTTGCCCTGTATACACACTACTGTAGGAATCAGAGAGGACTAAGCTGGATGCTAAGTCCAAAAGATGTATCTATCTCAGCCAAAAGGCCGGCACAAAAGGGTTCAAGTTGTGGAAGCCTGAAACCAAGAAAGTTGAGGTCAAGCACGACGTCATCTTTATGAGGCTTCTATGCTGAAGAGTCTTAGTCTCAAGCTAAAGAGGTGGAGAAGACTCTAGGCTCACTAATGGAGGTGGAGCTTGATGAAAGCAATAAAGAAGATGACGGTGATGAGTCATCTGACTCTGATAAGTCAGACACTATGCAACCTACCGAAGCGGAGCCGTACACGATCGCTAGAAGGAAGGCAAGGAGAGAGGTCAAACTGCCTCTCGGGCTATAAGACACTGTAGCATACGCCTTTCAGGTGATTTCGTCAGATCCTAGTTCATACTGAGAAGCTATAGAGAGCAGAGACAGTTCTCTGTGGAAAGCGTCTATGATGGAAGAGATAGATTCACTTCAGAAGAACCAAACATGGGACTTGGTTAGTCTGCCCAAAGGAGCCAATGCAATCAGCTCCAAATGGGTGTTCAGGAAGAAGGAGTCTACATCAGGGAAGGACCAGTGGAGGTACAAGGCCAGATTTGTAGTAAAGGGGTTTGCGTAGAAGAAAGGTGTTGATTTCGATGAAATCTTCTCACCCGTGGTGAAGCACTATTCCATACGGATGCTGCTTGCTATGAAAATGATGTGGGACATGGAGCTGGAGCGGATGGACGTGAAGACGACGTTTCTTCATGACAGCTTAGAGGAAGAGATCTACATACTGCAACCTGAGGGGTTCATTCGACCTGGTGGTGAGAAAAAGGTGTGCAAGCTGAAAAGTTCTCTCTATGGTTTGAGGCAGGCTTCAAGGATGTGGTACAAGAGGTTTGACACTTTTATGACATCACATGGCTATAGCAAGATCCAGTATGACAACTGCGTCTACTATAGGTTCCTAGCAAACGGAGATATACTGATTCTGATGCTCTACGTTGACGACATGTTGATTGCTTGCAAGTCAACTCGAGAGATTCAAGCACTGAAGCAAAAGTTACATGTTGAGTTCGAGATGAAGGATCTTGGTCACGCACAGAAAATCCTTGGGATGGAGATCAAGCGGGACAAAAAGTGAGGCATGCTTTGGCTTTCTCAAACTGGTTACATACAGAAGGTTTTGGAAAAGTTCAAAATGATGGAGTCTAAAGCTGTTATGACTCCCTTGGGACAACAGTTCAAATTATCATCACAACAGTGTCCATACTCAAAAGAGGAATGCCAAAAGATGCTCAGAGTGTCGTACGCTAGTGCGGTAGGATGCTTGATGTACGTAAAGATCTGTACGAGACCAAATATCACTCAGGTTGTGAGTGTTGTCAGCAGATACATGGGAAATCTGGGGCGACAATATTGGGAAGCAGTCAAGTGGATTCTGCGGTACTTGAATGGAACTCCAGACATTGGTTTACTTTTCAAAAGGGGCGAAGTTGCTGGAGCTTTAGAGGGCTTCGTTGATTCTGACTATGCGGGCGATCTTGACAGAAGGAGATCTATGTAAGGGTACAATTTTCTTCTAGGTGGAGGTCCTATCAGTTGGAAAGCCACTCTTCAGGACATTGTTGCTCTATCTACGACAGAGGGGGCGTACATTGCTGTAGTGGAAGCCGCAAAGGAAGTCATCTAGCTCAAAGGTCTCACCAAGGAACTCAGGATTACTCAGGAATCAGTGAAGCTACACTGTGACAGTCAGAGTGCAATTTGACTTGCAAAGGACCCGATCTATCATGCAAGGACAAAACATATTAATGTGTGGTACCACAAACTGAGGAAGTTCGTTGGAGGAGGCGAGATACTGTTACTGAAAGTACCTACGGAGGATAATGTTGATGATATGTTGACAAAGCCTCTGATAGGTGTCAAGTTCAAACATTGTCTTGACTTCGCTCACATTTTCACCTGCTGATCGTGGTGACCCATGGGAGAGGGGGCGTTCTATTTGGGAGAAGATCCAAGCTGATGGTGGAGCTCAATCTCAAGGAGCGTCAAGGTGGAGATTGTTATTTTTGCCGCTTCCTTTGAACCGGGTGGTTCAACCCCCCATATATATATATCGATATATGGGTTAAGAGTATGTATTTCTTCTTTTCTAACCTAGGGCTGCAGATCGAGAGTTGGCCGCCGGCTGCAAGGAGAAATTGCGAAGAATAGGGGGCTGAGAGGAAATCGAGAGAGCCGGTCGAAGTAGCTTTCTTATTTCCCGTCCAGAGCCGCTGCTTCCTGTTACCCGTCCAGAGCCGGCGAGAGCCGCTGCTGCTTCCTTGCTTCCAGACCAGAGTCGGCGAATCCAGAAGACTACATAGGCGGCGACTTCAGAGCGGCGACAACGGCACTGTCTTGACCGTTCCAGTCCAGGAAAGATAGGGGAGGTCGGTGGTGTCGTGAACGCCGACGGGTTAGACATTGTTTGTGGAATCTTTGGCGCTCCAGGTTCTATTACTCTTATTTGTATCCATGTATTTAAACTCTATGATTATAGTGGATCGTTCTCCGGTGCTCTCCCCGTGGATGTAGGAGCTTCTCTCCGAACCACGTAAATTTTTTTGTGTCGTCTGTGTGTACTTGGAATTTCGCTATTTTATTTTGCGCCACTGCTATTGCTCGTTTCCATTACGCTGTCCGCGGTTTTTTTCAAAGTCGCGGATTTGATCCAATTTTATAACAGGGGTGTGCATTTGCACGCCTTATTGTTGAGGGGTAAGCACTCAGTGCTCCCCATTATTTCTTATGTTTTTTCTGGTTTTCTGTCATGCTGGAGGCATGTGCCCCCGTTCTGGTTTTCTTTTGCAGACAAGCAGAGCCCCATCCAGTCCAGTTCCTTTCTGTATGAATCACACGGTCGTGTGTTGTTTCACGCACGATTGATGCAGTCGTGCGATGCCTACAGTTTGTTTGGTGCTCTGCCCCAGGCCGTGTGATTTGCTCGCGCACGGGATGTTTTCCCATTCGTGACCAAATCACACGACCTTGTCTTTTAGACAAAAGATTTTTTGAAATTTTTTCCCGTGGGTTTTCTTCATACACGGTTGGATTCAACTGTGCGCGAACAAAACACACAACCTTTATGTTTACTTGGAATTTCAGCGTTCTGTCTCCGCCCGTGCATTTTGTTCTCGCACGGGCTGTTGGCCTGTGCGTGTTCAAAACTCACGATTGGATTTTTCTTCTTCCAGATTGGGTGGTTCCTGTGTTGTTAATAACACACGATGCACTCACGGTCGTGTGTTCAACCGTGCATGCATATTTTTTCTGACTGGGTACTATTTAAGTCGCAGGTTTCGCCCTATTCCGGATTCGACCTTCATTTTCTCGGGGGAGAGAGTCATGTTCGTGCCACTCCGCCGCTCCACCACCGCGCATCATCTTTAGGTGCTTCGACCACGATTTCGAGCTACATAACAAACTTGGAGTTCCTCTCGGACTCCTCCATCATCCACAAGCTTCCAAGCTCCATTCCAAGGGTTTCATCGCCGCATTTGAAGAGTTCTTCGATGAAGTTGCTATCATAGGTTATTGACGGAGAAGACGAGTATATTGGAAGAAGGTGACAACTCTTCTTTACCCCAGACGTCAGTTGAAGTCCGAGCGCGGACGAGGCTTGACAACCCTCGATTCCGGCCGTGAACCTAGATGAGTCTTCGTACTCTGGTTGTATTCCTCCCTCCTCTTCATTTGTAGTATTTTTCTCTTGGAATAGTTGGGATTTGTGTTTGATGATTGTATGAACCTTAACCTGTTATTTTTGAAATCATTCATGTTTATGTGGATGTTTTGTGGTTTATGCGTGTGAGGAGCGTCTCCATTCCTTCTCGTACCCTCGCCATCGTGTGTGTGCCGCACTAGCAATTGCTAGTGGCGTGCGTAGTGCAGAGGTGCTCTCAACCCTCATCCGTCGTTGCAAACCACTCCACCCTTGCGAAGCGGTGAAGGAGACCCGCATTAGTTTCGCTAGTTTTCTTTTCTGTTGTAAAACCCAAACCAAGCTCCTGTTTTTTACTTTCAAGTCTTTATAATCGGTTTTTTGAGCATTAGATTTCCGCACCCCAACCTGCGTTCCTTGAGAGATCAATAATTGGGGATAACCTCCCATTTTATATTACTTGAGCGACCAGTGCACTTGTCAAACGCACATCAACTGGTCGTGACACGGTCAATATCCCAAGTAATGGAAAATTGGTTCATCTCTCGAGTAGGTGTTGTAGTGCGCTCCGAGGGCCAACCGAGTTAGAAAAGAAGTTGTAGATCTTGTATGAGGAAACACAGGATAGAGAGCAGAGCCTGATGACGATGATGGATTGAGGGGATTGATTTGAGAAATGCCGATGTAGGGTTTCGTGAGCGTTCTAGCAGTGAGCTGGTGAGTGAAATGAAATCTCGAGAGGGCCTCGATCATTTTCAAAGCATGGCGTGAGAGATTAAGTCTAATCAGAAGGTTATGATTTTGAATGCACAACAGATATTCTCCCAATGGTTTTTAGTTCCATAATTTTGTAATCATCCATATATCTTCTTAGGATAGTATATATCTGTATATTAAAAAGAAATACATAAGTGATTATATGGGCTCACTTATGGTCCTTCAAAAGCCCATCAAAATAATTGTGGTCATTCGTTTTCAATTAGAGATGGAGAGAAAAGAAAGAAGAAGAGAGAGAGATACCGTCCATCCGAGGTGGAGAGAGAGAGAGAGAGAGAGAGAGGAGACAGGGAGGGGATGAATGGGGGAGAGAATAGAGAGAAAGATAGAGGAGAGAGGGGTGAAACCTACTTCAATAAATATAGATAAAAAAAATAAAGCGGGAGAGTGGGCGCGGCCAAATATTTAGGAGGGGAAGATCACAAAGAGAAAGAGAGAGGAGAGAGGAGAGAGGGGGAGAGGGCCAAAGAAGAATTATGGGAAGAGTGTATAGAATGAAAGAGTGAGGAGAGAGGGGTGGACCCATTGCAATAAATAAAAATGAAAAACAACTTTAACACACTATGAATATGCTGCAACAGCCCGTTTGGATGCGGGCGAAGCCTGCCAGAGAGCATTGAGAGTAGTGAAGATGGGTGCAACACGACCTTTATGCGGGTGAAGCCCGCATTGATGCGACCGAAGGTCGCCCGAGAGCATCGAGTACGGGCGTAGCCCATGCGAAGATGTTGTGTGTGTGTGTAAAGGGAAAACACCCTTTCGTGAAACATTACTTTCTCGATTTACCCCACTTTATTACAAAATTCTATGTTTCTTTAATTTATGTTTTTTTTATTTTAAAAAATATGCTCTCATATAGACAAAATCTCTTATCTACAATAATAAATGTGCTCTTTGTTGCTCGCAAACCCCCGTTCAAATAGAAAAAAAATGAGTGACGAGCGGATTATATCGCTCCGGGGATTGCGAGTGGCGCAAGCTCAGGAGCAATGTCTTGGCCAAAGTACTGTCACGTGGGGCACTGGGATCCCCCACGTGCACTATCGCGGTCAGGGTACTGTTTCTGGTTGATCATAGGGGCGGAGCCCCTTGCCTCTCACTTGTATTTAAAAAAGAAGGGTGATGTTATGGGCAACCCAACTTTGACTAATGGCAAATCATGTTTTGAAAAAATAAGGATTTTTTTCTCCTCCTCAAACCTATCAGTGGCAGCCCCTTTCTTTCCTGCCCCCTTTCTTTCGCACTGCAAACAAGAAGATTGTGGCCTCAGATTCCCAGAAAATCTTATTGCAGATGGGTCTCATCGTTCATACCAATCACAATTGCCGTACTTTTCTGCTGCTTCTCATGACGCCTTCAATGGTGGTCAAACTGATAACAGACATCGAATTTCTCCACCGGAATCATCGCCGAAATGTTCCACGCCTCCCTAAGCGCCCTCACCGTCAGTGCAGTGGCAACCCTCAACACTACAAAGCGCGCAATTGCATCAAATTCAAAAAACTTTACGTAAAAATGACTTTTTCAGCCATTTGATTTACCAGTTGCGATGACAGCAGTCAAGGTGACGATGTCGCCGGATGTTCGGACGATGACGGCGAAGTGATCGCGCTCTGTGCCAATGTCCTCGGTTGCGTCGGCGCACTGATCCGCCATGAGAGTAGCAACTGAAGTGATAGCCAGGTCTATGCACGCTGTGTAATCATGCTTCCGTCGCCATTGCTGCCACAGTCAGCGCAACTCCGGCGACTGAGACCATCGCATGCAACTGTGGATTGTGCGTGCACGACAAATAATGTTTTGGTCTGACATTAACATTCTTGATTTGTCATTATTCTTGTGCTGTCATTAGTCAAAGTAAGACTACCCATATGATCACCTTAAAAGAAGAGCAATGTTAAAGGCACGCGTGTTTTGGCTATGTGCACACACGAAGCTAGCTAAAATCATATTATTTTGACACTTTTTCGGAAGTCAAAAAGCTTTATGCGCAGTCAGCGATTTGTTCATCCCAGCTCGCACGACGTCTTAGGCTATATTTGGTTCGACGGTGGCGGGTGCATCCGGTGGGTCGAAACGACACTTTGGAATCGGAGGAGAGAGGCAGGAGTCGAAACAGAGCGGATCGGGACCGTTTCCTCCTTGCTACGGGTGCAAACGGAGTAAACGCCGCCGCCGGCCGTTTGTTTACCCGACGTTCGGAGGCGTTTGCTCCAAACGGATGCGGCGAAACGCAGAACCAAACGAAGCCTTAGTGTTTCTCGATCTCGGCATTTGTACTCTCATCGACCAGCATCCAGCCTCCCCAATTCGCAGAAGATGAAGCTGACAACCTCATTTACTCACGCCGACGACCCCTCTCCTGCTCCAGAGTTCATCTTGTCGACGAGCTTGCACCTTTCTTTCCTAACGGCGATGACTCCTCCCCTCTGAGCTCATGCCGGCGACCCCTCTCCTTCAGAGTGAGAGGGAAGTACATAAAAAAACAAGTTTTTATTTTGTGTGCACATATAGATTTCGGTTGCAAATAAAATTTAGTCGTGTGCACATTACATTTGGATGCACATAGCCAAAACATGTGTGCCTTTAACATTGCTCTAAAAGAATTAGGGTGATGTATGGGCAGCCCTACATTGACCAATGGCAGCACCGGGAAAACGACAGATTGAAAATGTTAATGTGATCAGACCCAAATAATAATTTGCAGACAAAACAGAAAACTTATAATTTTGTGTGGAAGATTACTCCCATTCAAAAATCAAAGAAAAGAATAAGAGTTTCTTTGGGCATGTTCCCAAGCAAGTGTTTGAGAGAAGGAACTTTGTTATTGTTGAAGGTCCAAATTAAAGGCCCGCAGCTACTGCAATACTGAGCACCAATGTGGCACCTGAGCATCAAGAAGTTGAGGTTCCCAGAGGTCCTCCTCTAAGGCTCAGTTTGGCATGGTGGTGGGGGTCATAATTGCATGGGTTAAACCATCATGCGTTAAGGATCACCTAACAAACATCATCCCTTTAAACATAAAAATGAATGAAGTTACTTAGGTGGGTGTTAACGAATTACAATTTAACCCCCATGTTCATGACTGCCACCACCGTGCTAGACGGAGCCTAAGGCTCCATTTGGCGTGACTTATTTTCACCGGTCAAGCGGTCACGACCGCATGAATCGGGCCTTAATTTAGGTCCGATTCATGCGGTCGTGACCGCTTGACCGGTGAAAATAAGTCCCGCCAAACGGAGCCTAAGTGAAATTGATTTCTTGTGGAGGCTACGAAAAGAGAGGAGCATTAGTGTTGCATTTGAGTATTTTAAATTTGTGGTTGGTTCTAGATCCTTCCAACACACTCCTCTAATATACAAAAGCTCCATTTGGGGGGGGGGGGGCTTATTTTCACCGGTCAAGCGGTCGTGATTTCATGAATCGGGACTTAAATAAGGTCCGGTTCATGCGGTCTCAACCGCTTGACCGGTGAAAATAAGTCCTCCCAAACAGAGCCCAAATCATGATAGAAAAGCTCGGTTGGGAAAATAAAATAGACTTATTTCAATACCTTCTGCAACAGATGAAGCTGGAAGGTCTATCCTGCTCTGAAGCTATTATAGTCAATGTTATAAATTCTGGCAGATCAAGCTCTTAAAACTTTTTACTCTGCGAAGGATCTTGGTTGCGAGCCTACGGTGAAGTTATACAATCATCTTTTGGATGCACTACTGAAGGAAAACAAGTTCAGCACAATTCGTCCTATCTTTGTAATAGGGTCGTTGTTCTGGTTTTTGAGGTTTGTGCTATATCTTCCACGGAGACTTTGCTCGCCGGCACTGGTCTTCTGGACACAACGGCTGTAGGGAAAGATGTTAGATATTTATATATATGTCTGCACGTGTGTTAGGCCAACTCGGAATAGGTTAACGGGTTTGTGTCATCTTAGGGCTTGCTCTACGATGGAAGTACTATATATACTCATTCCATGCATAGATGAGGTATTGTAGAATACTTTGAGTGAAAGAGCAAACCTAACATTCTCAAAGTATTCGGTTAGGGTTCGCTCCCGTTCTGCGATTTTCCCGAATTCTGCCGCTTGTCTTCCCCGTTTTTCGCAGTTGTTTGTTGCAAGATCCCGAGTTCTGGAGTCAAGGATAGCAGGGAATCGCAAGGATCGCAAGGAATAGATCTAAAATCTGAGTGTTTCGCTGTGACGATCTCGGATCTAGCCCTCGAGCTCTGAAGTTGCCGATCTGTGGTCGTTGCTTCCTCCACAGATCCGCCGCATGGACCCGTGGCCGAGGCGCTATTTCCGTACAGTTACGACGCCATTGCCGTTTCCCTACAGATCCGGCTGCAAACAACGTGAAGGACTATATCCCGGCGCGATTTCTTCCCGACGCTGTCGTTGCCGATCGGGATTTCTTGCCGCAGTAGATCACCGGCTCTGGTTCTCGGTGTGGCTTGGGGCTCGCCGGAAAGGATCGTGCTTCTGCCTTTGGTCTTCCGCTGCGATCTGTGGCCGCTCCTCGATTCTTCTGTCACGGTGGTTCCTGCTTCTGTCATCGCCGATTAAAGAAAAATAAGGAGACCTTGGGCTTTTGCTGATCTGGGAGAAGTTGCGGTAGGAGGTGTTCTGCCGATCTTGGTCGTCGGTGTACTCCAGATCATCATTTCTGCTGCTTGATCTGCTCCTCATCTTCCTGTCGATCCTATTTTTCTGCCTGGGAGGGCTCACGTCGCCGCTCTTGGTTTCCTTTTTTGAGGTAGATCGTTCTGGATCTGTGATATACAGCTGTTGATCCCATCCCAGATCAAGAAGAAGCAAGGTCGACCACCGCTATTAGATCAATAAATATTAAGCAGATCTGATTAAAGCAGATCTGTATCATTTTCTCTACAATGGATTGGTATTTACTTGTGGAGATTGGAAATGAATCATTGCCTTGATACAGAAGAACAACAAATCTAATTGGTGGATAGATCTACATCAAATCCATTCAGATCTTGGTTGGGGGAAGACGGTGTGCTTTTAAGTGTTGTTATTCAGATCTTGTCTTCGGTGACTACGCTTATAAAGTTGGGAGGAGCAACACTATTTTTGGATTGGATCCGAAGATACTGGGTCGTCTCCGCACAGATCAGGTGACTTCTAACAAGTTTTTATGTTTAAGCTAAATTGAGATGTAGAGGTGTATCTCACTCGATATCATGGAGCTTCAATCGTTCGCTCCCACTGATTTCCATGTTTGGAAACTGCACGTCTAACTGGGGATGAAAGAACATGGTATTTTCTACACTGTTTTGAGTTGTTACGCCACTACCCGAGAGGATGTGGATGTTTTTTTGTAGGGTAAGGACGATGTGGTTTGCAGGGACTACCTCCGAAGATCCCTAAATCCTCGTCTCTCCATGTCCTACAGTAGTTATAAGACTGCAAAGCAGATTTGGGATTGCTTGAACGCGCGCTTCCAAGAGGAAGAGGGATCGTTGAGAATTCCTCTTAGTGAGCAATTCTTTAACTCATAATTTGATATAAATTCTTCAATCACCTTCCAAATTGTTGAACTGGAAAAACTGCGTCTCAAGTTGGCGGACAAAAAGTCTGTAATATCCGATTGTCTCTTTGTGAGTCTGATTCTACACAAGCTGCCTCCTGGGTAGTTCACCTTCAGACTGGAGGAGGAGACCACTCTGGATGAACACGAAAGACTCATCCGCTTTGAGGATCAAAATAATGGGCATATGCCGGCCAACAACCCGAAACCAAGGCCATTCGTGGCAATGGTCTGGAGTAGTCACCGCGGTACATCTTCTGAGTGGTGGCTCGACAGCGGTGCTACCTGTTATGTGACTGACAGAGGTTTACTAGCTGAGGTCAAGGTGGTCCAGGAGAAAGTGGAGAAATGCAATGGAGGAGAGACTGAGGTGTCCCATCCAGGGACAACTGAGCTGGTCCTCTCTTCAGGTAAAATTTTATTTTTAAGCAATGTTAAAGTAGTTCCTACATTAACTAAAAATCTGATTTCAATTAGTCTATTAGATAAGGCTGGGATGTCCTTCACAACTCAAAATGGTAGAATGACCTTAACGGTAAATTCACATTATTTTGGATATGCGTACCTGATCAATGGAATGTATAGACTTAGCTTAAACAATGATAACATTAATCAAATAAGTTCAAACCTTATTGATCCTAAGTTGTTACATAACAGACTTGGACATGTGAACTATAGGAAAATGCTAGATCTAGCGAAGAGTCATAACATCCTCTTAGATCTGTCTATTCGATTTGACAAGTGTGAGGTGTATGCTCAAACCAAAATAACTAGAAAGCCTTTCAAAACAGTTTCTAGAAGCACAAAACTTCTTGAAATGATACATTCAGACCTCTGTGATTTCCGTAGTCACGTCACTAGAGGGGGAAGGAAGTATCTAATTACCTTCATAGATGATTTTTCTAGATATTGTCAGGTGCATCTGTTAAAATCGAAAGACGAAGTTTTTGAGATATTTAAGACCTTCAAGTCTCGTGTAGAAAATCAGTTAAACCTAAAAATTAAAAGATTTAGAAGTGATCGAGGAGGAAAATACACTTACTGGGTTCAAGGAATTTTATTCCTCTGAGAGAATAATTCTTGAAACCACAACTCCTTACTCACCCCAATCTAATGGTGTTGCCGAGCGTAAGAATAGAACTTTGATAGAGATGTTGAATTCTCTACTTCTAACAGCTAGCATGCTTAATTCCTTTTGGGGAGAAGCAGTTCGTGTTGTAAATCATATTCTGAATAGAGCGCATCATTCTCAGCTCACTTCTATCCCGTATGAGCTGTGGCACGGTCATCCTTGTAGATATGATATTCTAAAGACTTGGGGTTGTATTGCTTATGTGCGAATACAAGACCTTAAGAGACCTAAGGTGAGACCTAAAACAATGGCGTGTGTCTATCTAGGTAGTGCAGAAGATAGTGCAGCCGACAGATTTCTCGATCTATCCACGAATACTATGATAGAGTCTAGAGATGGCATATTATTTGAAAATAAATTTATCAAGGATCATGGTTTGTCTGTCTCTAGGTCTAATGACATGATTTCAGAATCTATCGTAGAACTTAAAGCTGGCCCTTCGGACATTGCTCCCCAACCTTTAGAGGTGGAACCTGTCCCACTTTGATCATCTACAAGAGAGAGAACCCCTAAGAACTTTGGTGAGAATTTCTCCACCTATCACTTAGAGGATGGTCCATTCTCCTACCAAGAAGCAATGAGATCTAGAGATTCATTATTGTGGGCAGAATCTATTGATGATGAGATGGACTCACTGCTACATAACAATTCTTGACATCTAGTTGACTTGCCGAAAGGCGCTAAAGTCCTAGGATGCAAGTGGGTGTTGAAGAAGAAACTACATAGTGATGGGTCCATAGCAGGTATAAAAGCACTTCTCGTAGCTAAAGGTTATAAACAATAGGGGGAAAAAGACTATTTTGATGTTTATTCACCTGTGTGTCACCTATCGACTATCAGGATTCTTCTGACCCTAACGTCTATCGAGAACTTTATAGTTCATCAGATAGATGTGAAAACAGCCTTCTTAAATGGAGAGCTTGACGAGGAAATCTACATGACACAACCTGAAGGTTATGTGCAAAAAGATCTAAAATATAAAGTATGCAAATTGGATAAATCAATCTATGGGCTTAAACAAGCGCCTAAGATGTGGCACATGAAATTTGACCAGCTGGTGAAGAGCCTTGGATTTCAGTCTAGTCTCTCAGACAAATGCCTTTATCACCGCTCATTATCGAATCAGACAGTCATCATATATTTATATGTGGATGACATGTTAATTTTAGGGTCTAATCTTCCTGTAGTTAGGGATATTAAATCCACTATAGCAGAAGTTTTTGACATGAAGGACCTTGGTCCTGTGGATACCCTGTTAGGTATGAAGGTTAGAGTTGACAAGGGTCGGGTTACTCTCAGTCAGGCTCATTATATTGAGCAATTTCTTTCTATCTGGGGATATGATAACTGTAGGCCGGCTAAGACATCATTCGATCATAATATCAAGTTGAGTCCTATTGAAGAGACTAGTATTGATCAAGTTAAGTATTCCAAAATAATTAGTAGTCTCATGTATACCACAAGTTGTACAAGACTTGACATTGCTTTTTTTGGTTAGCATGCTGAGCCGTTTTACTAGTAATCCAGAAAAAGAGCATTGGGAAGCCCTAGACAGGCTGTTGAGATACCTGAGAGGTACTAAAGATCATGCTCTGTGCAATACTGATTACCGACCTACCGTAGAAGGACATTATGATGCCTCGAGGTGTTAAGAAGCCGGGAATAACAAGTCTACCCGTGGATATATATTCACCTTGGGTGGAGCTGCTATCACTTGAAAATTCAAAAGATAGACCTGTATAACATTGTCATTTATAGAAGCCAAGTTGTTTGTCTTATCTTCGGCTGGTGAAGAGACAGATTGGATCAGTAACTTGACATTAAACATTCTCTTGTCTAAGTTATAAGTCAACTCGTTGAGCTTGTATTGTGATAATCAAGCTGCAGTCCAAGTCATTAAGAATATCCTCTATAATACTAAGAGGAGACATGTACGACTGAGACATGCCTTATTTAATTATCTAAAAGAACAAAAAATTATCACTTTGATCGATGTGCGTTCAAAGGATAACCTGGTTGATCCATTGACGAAAGAAATGCCGAAAGACCAGCTAATCAAAACAATGTGGGAAATGAGACTAAAGGCGATTTAGTTCGGCCTTAGTTTAGCAATAGGCGATTTAGTTCAGCCTTTGTCCAAACGTTTTGATTATTTTGATTTCCTTTGTCAAAGCAAGCATGTTGTATTCCGTTGATGCTCTTGGTTACTGAGCTCGGATCTGGTACGTTATTTCATTCCAAACTTGATGCTAACAATTTCACATAGATTCGACTTTTTCCTTAAAGGAGAGTGTTATTCCAAACTTGATAACACAATCTGACTTGGTTTTGTCTCTTCTAAAAGAGATTGGTTTCATTCTAAACTTGATGAGTTCCAATTAACTTTAGAAGAACAGTAACCGTGACATTCCATATAGGATCACAGATATAGTTGCGGTGTCCAGAAGTCTGAAATCGTTTCGGTTGAAACAGATAACAGGTTCTGAGATAAAACTATAATACTCTGTAAACGTGTCCTCATAGCCAAATTAAATTAATTAATACTAAGTTCTTTTAGTAGAACTAGATGTTTGCAAATTTGCAAGAGAATTCATTCTAAAATGAAATTCTCGGTTGAAATTGTAGGGGCTGCTGGGATAGGAGGAGCACTGGTTGACTGAGATCCAAATCAGGATGATCTTTTGGATGATGAGTTTTAGAGCGTTATTGTTTATCTTTTGCTACTTCTGTTCAGAGCATTGTTTAGCTCTTTTTATGCACTATTTGTTTGGACTTTCTTGCTCTCTATCGATATGTGATGTCAGACATATAAGACATGTGTCTTGTTGTACATGAGACTATTTTTGTATTGCAATTGAGTTTTGTTTACTTATGTGTGCATACTATTTTGTTCTTAAGTCTAATTTTTGTTTGAAACAGGTGTTGGACACGGTTGTGTATGATTCACGATTGGTTGAACTTTGCACAAATCACCCTCTATCCGAAGTCTGGGTTCACGACGAACATAGGAGGATATTGTTAGATATTTATATATATGTTCGCACGTATGTTAGGCCAACTCGGAATAGGTTAACAGGTTCGTGTCATCTCAGGACTTGCTCTACGCTGGAAGTACTATATATACTCATTCCATACATAGATAAGGTAATGTAGAATACTTTGAGCGAAAGAGCAAACCTAACAAAATAAAGGGGGTGGCGATCTAACAGTAGTTGGCAATCCAGGTGCTGGAGGCGATGCAGCCAATTGGAATTGGGTTATTAGGACTGCCATTAATAGGTTTGTGGAAGAAAAAAATTCTTATTTTTTCAAAACATGAGTTGGAATTAGTCAAATTAGAGGTGCAAATTTAGCCCGAGTCCGGTTGCCCGACCCGAGTCTGAGCCCGAATAGGCCTGGGCTGATTAAGCCCAAGCCAAGCCTATGGGGCTCACCAGGCCAAGTTATTTTGGCAGAGCCCGACCTAGTTCCCGACCCAGGCTAGGCCTAGGCCTTACCAGACCCAAGGCCCGATTAATATTATTCCTGCTGGGGCCGCCATAACATTAAATTGCTGATGTGTGATGGCCCCAAGCTTCTTTGACTGCCCAGCTTGCTAATGACAGCAGCTTGTCATTGGCATTTCAACATACTTGGGTCCGATTTTGTGGGCTCAGTCGGCCCCCTTAATTTGCAAGGGCCCCGCCCCGGCCTAGGCCCAATTTGAGTTAGGCCCTACCTGGGCCTGACAACAAAAAAGTCTGGGCCCAAGGGGTCTAGGCACATCCCTGAGCCGGCAAGCCTTATTTGCTCGCCTAGTCAAAATAGGGCTGCCCAAAGCATCACTAAGAATTAGTTATAAAGGGTGTTGTTATTCATACCCCATAAATGGATATTCATACCAATTTCTTAATACATTTAATCATTTTTAGAACCCAATAAATCTAATATTTATACTAAGTCCCCCCTCTTCTCTCACACAAGCCCGACGAAGCCCTAGCCCCTCTCTTCCCTCGGACAAAGCCGTCACACTCCTCCCCTACAGTTGGTGTCGATTCTCAGCGGCGCTCTTCTCTATTTGGCGTCGATTCTCAGTGGCTCTCTCGGGCCCAAATGTCCTTGTCGGCTCATACAGTAATGAGCAAACAACACGGTTTGCCAATCGGGCCATCAATAAGAGGGAGCACCATCTTCCCTAACCTTGATGGCCAAGATCATCTAGGAGACTAGGAGACGGCCGAAACCACGACGTCCGTACATAGGGTGGTTGGCATGTCCTCAGAGAAGATGTCGGTGTAGTCGTCGCGACCAAGGAGAGGAAGAAAAGGGATGAAGCAACCTGACGGCCGGCTGAAGGACCAATCGTGAGGTGAAAACTGGAGGGTTTCGTAAAGCCGACACACCTGCTGGCTTAGGGTTTGGAATAGGAAGAACTTGGAGCCAGCGACACGAACGGTGTTCTTGCGAAGGTGGTGACAAAGAGGATGTTCACCAACGTTGATCTAAAGTTGACTCCAGTGGAGAGTTCTTCCGTTGTCAAGTTCCTGCTGTAGGAGGGAAGAGGCGACAAAAGCCCCACTTTTGAGCTGATATGTTCAAGATTTTACCTACTTTAATTTTGATTCGTTTAGTTGGAGAAATTAGAAGGTGTTAAGTTGGTGTGATTTAAGTTGATGCTATTTATATATGTTGTTAAAATTTTATATTATTTGAGTATACGAGAACAAAAATGTGTTCTTAAGATTACTCATATATTGTTTGGATATGATTATCATGTATGAGTGCAAATACCATGTTTGAGTACAAATATCATATTTGAGTATAAATATCATGTTTGAAATGAGGTATCAATAACAATTCCTTTTATAACAATTCTCTTTATGTCGTACAAATATCCATTTATATGGTACAAATATGAGTTACAAATAATCACCAATAACAATTACCTTTTTAAAATAGTGCGTTGCTATCCGCACCGCAGTTTTGGCTATTCACATCGCACTTTCTACTAATTTTTCGTGTCTTTTGAAAATACATTTTGTACATGCATTTTTAGGAGAAGTGTTCAACACGAAAGTTGTCGTCGAGATCTACAACTTTCGTGTTGAACACTTCTCCTAAAAATGCATGTACAAAGCGTATTTTCAAAAGGCGCAAAATCTGGACATATTTCCAAAGTACGTCATGTACATGCATTTTTAGGAAAAGTATTCAACACGAAAGTTGTAGATCTCGACGAGATTCTACAACGAGATCTACAACTTTTCGAGATCTACAACTTTCATGTTGAACATTTTTCTTAAAAATGCATGTACAAAGCGTTTTTTAAAAAGACACAAAAAATAGAAAAAAGTGTGGTGCGAATAGCCAAAACTGCGGTGCGGATAGGAGGGCACTTGAAATATGATCTCAATTATACGTTGAACATTAATGGAAGGGAAAACCAGCACCCTAATAACAATCCCCAAGAAGCCCTCCCTCGTCGGATCAAATTGAAGCAACGGCCTGCTGACTCCCGCCGAGCGCTGCGTCCGACTGCAACGGCGGTCGTCGGACTCTACAGGTCCCCCCGCCCTCGACCTCTCTCTCCGCTGCTCCTTCTCCTGCCATCCTCCTCGCAGCCCTCCGCCGGCGACTCGAGACCTCCAGCCTGGCCCGCTTGAACGCTTCAATCTGCCGCAAAACTGGCCGCTGAGACTCCAAAGGTACCCCCACCCCAAATTTCTTACACTGATTACCGTCCTCTTCGCATCTATCACCATTTAAACGGCCTCCAGCCACCAAACCTCCTCACAGAGCTTCTTCTTCTCTCCTCATTAAGCAAGAATCTGAGGTTAATTTAAAACAATTACTGGGGGGGGGGGGTAGAATAATGTGACCTGCTTAATGAACAGTATAAATTAATTGTAGGGCATTGTATCCCCCGAGTAAAGTTTTTTTTTTTCCTATAAATTGATTTTGAACAATTGAAGTAGGGGGGATAACGATATGAATTTGATTATATGAACTGGGAGTATTGTTTTGGCTCTTGACATTTTTTTAGATCTACCGTGTGTCATCTTCAAAATTCAACATCTCAGCATAGAACCGAATCGATCATTCATTTCTCTTCCTGCTACATCAAATAAAAAAAGGTGCTGTTACTAACAAAATCAATTTGGTTTCTAGCAAATCATTACTATTAGCAAATCCTCGTTCTTCAAATTGACTATTTGAAAATCATTTTGTTACTAGCAAATCAATATAAAATTTTTAAAAAATTTTAAATTTTGCTTAAAACATTCGTTCTTTCAAAATATCCCACTACATATAATGACATTACAAATGATTTCAAATGTATTTATTCAACCACTTATGTTAGCATTAGAAATGAGTCAAGATGCAGTAAAATTTTGTTTAGTATGTCCAAAACTCCTTTTTCAACAAAATATCATCATCTGCATCAAAATCTTTAAACAAATTATTGTTCGGTTTAGAAATATATTTGATTTCTAATTCCTATAAGGGTGTGATGTATATACGAGTTAAGTGTATATAAAAATATACGCGTCTTTTTGAACTGTGTCTTATACGTACATTTTCATGAGAAGTGTTCAACATGAAAGTTGTAGATCTCCACGAGATCTATAACTTTCATGTTGCACACTTTTTTATTTGAAGCAATTTAGACCCCTGATTTGGCCCCTTAAAAAAGTCACGCCGAACATATGTACAAATGCCCGGGATCGGCGTGACTTTATTCATGGGTCAAATCGGGTGCTTAAACGGCTTCAAATTAAAAAGTGTTCAACATTAAAGTTGTAGATCTTGACGAGATCTACAACTTTCATGTTGAACACATTTTGATTTGAAGCAGTTTAGACCTCCGATTTGGGCCCCGAAAAAAGTCATGTAGAAAATCTGTACGGACGACTCGTTCCGTGCGTGTCTTTTTTCGGGCCCATATTGGAGGCCTAAACAACTTCAAATCAAAAAATGATCAACATGAAAGTTGTAGAATGAGATCTATAACTTTCATGTTGATCACTTTTTCAAATGAGAAATATTTGGGGCTCAAAATTCAAAAAATCAAAATTGCAAAAAAAGCAAAATTGGTTTTCTAGTAGTAATTTTTGGGAAGAGAAAAAAAATTCAAAAAATAGCTGAATCTGTTTTTTTTCTGGTTTGTTAGTAACGAAAATGAGTTTGCTAATAACAACACCCAATAAAAACCAAATAAGCATTGAAATTCCGTTGTTTTAGTTTGCCAACATGAATGAAAGTGTATAGATAAGACATTCCCATCAAAATAAGTTTTTTTTAATTGATTGAAACACTGTATACTGAAGATCTAGCAATGAACGATTCTACTTAAATAAATTGGTAGAATAAAAGCGAGATGAGAGAGTAAGAGAGACCAAATTAGGGTTTACAAGGGATATTTATATCTAGGACAGTGAAGGACCCAAGCACAGGTTGATGGTGTGGCCGTGGTAGAGATTGCCGAAATAGAGCTTCTCCTCGCACACCTCTTTCATTCCCATGACCCTAAATTCTATGACCTCGCCAATAGTTCAAAGTTAATAATAATAATAAGCTAAAGTACCCTCTATATATAATTTATAAGGAAAACATTTGGCCCTGCACCCACGCACACATCACACTAAAAATCTATTACAAACCATTCATACATATGCTTGATTTAGAAGATGCACATCTAGTTGCTGACGACTATCCAAAATGTTTATGCTGACATCTTAGAAAAAGAATTTCATGATTTCTTTTTATTCTTTTTTATTTTCTGCATTTTAAATTTGTGCATCATACCACCAGATATACACTTTGTCAAACTTTTTAGACTTAAAAGAGTGTGCAGTTTTATATTAGGGCTCTGTTTGGCGCAGTGGCGGCGGTCATGACAGCGTTGGTTATGAACCGTTGTTCGTGAACCTCACCCACAAAACTCCATCCACTAAGTTCAAAACTAGTTTTCTTTTCTTGGTGACGGTCATAATCGTTGTCATTGACAGCTTCTACGACTACCACTCCCACGTAAGAGATGGTGTCGGTAGTGTACCAGTCGAAGTAATAATTACTATGAAGAATAAACACCGAATATCGATCTTACTAGAACACATGCAAAGAGGATTAATCAATTTGATTCTTTAGCTATTAAGGTGGATGCAGATCGTTGATTTGAGTTGTTTTTCTACGCTATGTGCATGAAAAGAAAAGTCCTAAACTAAGAGCGCTTCGAGAACAACATTCCCTTCACCACAAGAGCACATTAAACATCACAACCATCAACATATCACATCAAAGGGAAAGATTCATGAACATAAAGAAAACACAAGACATGGTTTAAATCAATGTTCACCAACAACAAATCCACAACCAATCATCCAATAAGCTAAGGAGAAAATATAATCAAACAAAACCAAGATTGACAAAGAGATGTGAAAGAGATACAAACAATGCTCAAGACTCTTCCCCGTGTTCCAGTGGGGCTCTGTTGTAGGTAGATTTGATCTGCCACAATCCTTTGCTGTCGCTCGGGGTCGAAAGGGAGCGGTCACCTCCACAGAAACCTTGCTCGTATTCTCGATGGTATGTGAAGTCCATGTATCGATGCCTTTCTCCTCTTTCTTGATGTCCTTAGAATGATGAAGGAATCACCTTCTTTGAGCTCCAGGATGATGGAGGAGACCTAGGGGAACTCCCCTAACCTTGGAGAGGTAGAACCAAGTGAAACAAATAGCTTTTCCCCAAAGGGCTCAGTCTAATTCGTCAATCAGCGTATATATAAACCTGCAAAAAATTATGAGCACACGTGATTGAGCGGACGGCCGTGTCCTCGTTCATGCGTGGAGAACAAAGAAACGGTCGGGAAAATGTAATGATGGGTAGCCGCAATATGATTGTGCATTTTGGTCGTGCACGGTCATGCTTGACCAAGCCGCTCGGGCATTTTCATATTTTTGTAACCTGAAGAGTTGGCGTCCATAGCAACGTGCATGGTCGTACATGTGTGAACACATACGATCGTGCGGAATCTTAAATGCAAATCACTCGTGCGAATTGAGCACACACGATCATGCGAGAACAAAGCACACGAGCTTTTTTAGAATTTTATTTTCTAAGACGGAAGGTCATGAATTCGCATGATCGTGCGGCAATAAGCTCACACGGTCATGCGTTTCACTACAAAATGCAAATCGTGCCCCAATCTCCTCTTGGCTACCCTTGGTTACACAATCATGGATACATTATCATTAAAAAGGCTACAAAGAAGTGATAAGACATAAATCAAAAGGTTGATAAGGAGAGACAATCCCATCCAAACCCAATTCATACAGAATCCAATTCATTCTATCCCATGCCTACTCTTGTGCTTCTTTGGTAAATGATGAAGATACGAGTGGAAATTAGATAAAGTGAGAGTGAATATGAATTAAAATTTGATCTAGAATGGTGCTTAAAATGCTATATGAAATCCACTCATCAAATAACTCCAAACTTAAATGTTTGCTTGTTCTAAGCAAACCATTCTACTCACTAGGGATTAATGAAGTATATGGACATTTTGAAAATGAAATAGTAAGCAAAGAAGTTGTTATGGATCGGTTTCAGATCCTTCATCATTTATCATATTATATGTATTGAGGAGTCAAGTCTTATTATATTAGTGTACTTTAATATTTTATGCATCTTCATGTATTTACGGGTGTGTCACCCAGGGGTTCTATAAATAGACCCTTAAAGTCTTGTATGAGGTTATCAGTAAAATGAAGTTCTAATTTTTGTCCCTTGTTGTGAGATCTTGGTGGCTCTCTCCTCCAACGAGCAACCCTGCTTAGGCAGCCGCGGTTCTGGCTCCACGGTATCCTCCACCACCGCCATCATCTCCGCCACCGGCCACTACTCTGGCGAGTTACCGCTGTTACGGAAGTAGGCCCGTAACAACTTGGTATCAGAGCTTCTCGGGCACGCGCGCATCAACACTTCTCTGCTACAGTTGTGCCCCACTCACCAATGATAGAAGCAGTCCTTGCTTCTTCATCGACACCATAGACCCCCAGTCATTTCTTCTTCATAAACCTCCAACTGCTGCTTCTTGACGGCGCATGCCCTTGTTAGCCAACGCAGTTTCACAACCTCCAGCTCGATCCACTTCAACCAACAACAGTTTCTTCATACACAGAGCGCCTCTGCCAAAGTCTTCTTCAGCCTCGTCATTCCCGACAAGAGCTACCGCCTCTTCTTCATCCAACCGTTGCGCCGGGGAACGTTGCCAGCAACACCCAACGAAGCAGCGACGATTTGAGATCGCAACCAGTCGGCCAAATCAACTCCCTTACGCAGCTTCCTAGACCTCCCTTTATCGCGTCAACAACACTGTTTCCTCACCAACGAAGCTCGCACACCCTCTGCTCCAACAGGACTCCTACAATTTAGGTTTCCGTCAACAGTCTTCCGCGCCCGCTGCTCCTCATCGAGCCGCCCAGTTCAACAACTCTCGAGCCCCGGGCCGGGCGCGTTTTCATTTACCTCGAGCCCCCTGCCTCCTTTTCCCTGCTTCGAGCCCCTCCCACAACAGCTTTATTTCTTTTTTAAAACCTTACAAAGTAGCCCACACCTCCTTTCATTTATCTACTATATAGCTCATTAATTAAGCCAACATCCTGCCATTTTTCTATTATTCCGAGTCCCCTGCGCCGCCTAATCCAATTCAGCCTCTTACCACCTAATCCATCCGGCCCCACCCTCTCCTTATTTGGACATCCAGTTAATCAATTTATCAAGTATTTGGATTAAGTCCTAAATCAATTAATTAATTGATTTAGTTGTTTTAATTAAATACTTTCGATGGACACAAAATTAAATGTTCTCCAATCAATGCTACGAGATTTCATTGCATCCATTGACACACGCCTTCAGAACACCGACGCGCTCCTCCACCAAATTACGAATCCGACAACCGATTTTCTACCGCAGCTCGTGTTGCTGCAACTTTTACCTGCGTTGCCGCCGCCTCTCCTCTTGCATTCGCCCTCTTTGCCGACCACTGACGCACCACCGCTCTTCGCGGTGATTTTTCCTCCGGCTACGTCAACGCTTATTCTGCTAGTAATTGCTCTGCCAGCCCCGACTCCAGTTGCCTCGGCCGTAGCGTCGCCTCATCTTTCGACTCTAATCCGCCAGCACCTTCTTCGCCAGCTGACGATGTGCCTCAGCTTCCCTTACCGGCTCCTACTCCGTCGACCCTTTCTCTGTCAGTTCCCCTGACCATCTTGTTTTCCCCTCTGTCGGCACTTGCTCAGCTGACACCTGTTCCCTTGACTCTGATGGATCCATTCCTGCGGGCGATCATCGTCCCTCCGGCCTCCTTATTGCTACTGCTCACTGTCGCCCCACCAGCTCCAGACACATTTCGGCCGCTATCTATTATTCTAACGTCACCGCCGCTCCTCGCCGAAGCTACCAGCAACGTGGCACACTTCCAGACGCTATTCTGGAGAGAGATAAAGATGCCATATAATGCAGTCATCCACGCGAAGTTCGAGCTTGAAGACAAGCTCGATTATAATTCTTGTCCCTTGTTGTGAGATCTTGATGGCTCTCTCCTCCAACGAGCAACCCCTCTTAGACAACCGCGGTTTCGGCTCTACGGTATCCTCGACCACCGCCATCATCTCCGCCTCCGACCACTACTCCGACAAATTTCCGATGTTACGGAAGTAGGCGCGTAACAGAATTCTAGTGCATATCATGTAACATCGGAAATTTGTTACCAACTTCCGATTCGTATCAAATGTGTATTCTATACCTCCCTAATTAGAGTAGATTCTACAGAGTTCATTGAGAAAGTGATTTGATTATCAGATTAGTATTATCGTCTCAGCACTACGGGTTACCTTGTAAATAAATCCATCAATGACATTGCTCATAGGCTTGCCCATCTACAGTCTCTCCACCACACTGATTAGGAATATGTGCTTAGGATCTATATGACTCAACGTAGCAGGATGAAACTTAAGGCTTACGCTCAAGGTGTGGAAAGCAACAATAAATATTAGAGCTAGACACACTAAGCACAAGTAATGAGCTTTACTAAAAGATAATCCACCATCAAAAGACATAAAGTGCATACCCCCCCCCCAAAATTTGATTTCTATTATGTGGGATCACTTCACTAAAGAGCTACACTATCACATTTATTTCACTCATTTTTACTTTTTTTTTTGCAGCACAATTCCTTTTTCAATTTCTTTTGTTTTTTAGCTTTTCAATTCTTTTCCTGCACACCTAAAAAAAGTAAATAATTTTATCCTCTTATCTCTTATGCATTTTTTTTCTTCCAATCACAAACTTGAAATCTCATTCATCATAATAAGAGAAAAATAAAGCTCAACGTAAGTGTGATAAATAGGACAGGAAATTTGGCTTTGATGATTGGCAAGTTGTGGTAGCAGAAAGAAAAGGGTGTATCCTCAATGTGGTGGTGCAATGGTAAATAGTGAGTGGTACGGTGTAAAAGCTGAAACTATCCAAAGAAAGGTCTACTTCATTTCTTAAGCACACACTCAATCAAAGCAAATGCTTTGAGTGTCGCGTCAGGGCAAGTTCTAGTCACCTAGAAAGGATACCCTTCCATGGCAATACGATAATACAGCTCTAGCAACCAATCACACACTACTACACTAATTGTAGAATACAATTACCCTCAAGTGAGAGGTCGACAATACAATTAGATATACAACAAAAGATGTAAAAATAGACTATACAAAGGTAATAAATTTAAAGAAAGCTTCAAATAAAACACGCTCCTAAACTAGAACACTGCACGAGTCTACAATTTACCTACGTGACATATGTCAAATGAAAATTTACTAAATTACCGCTAGCAAGATAAGAATGAAAAGATAGCAAGCAAACCAAGTTTAAGTGATTTTTTTTAATGAGTGTTGAATAACTATGAGTGGAAGTGGGCATAAAAATAAGAGATGTAAATGGATGCAAGTAAAAATGTGGCAAATGCGAGTGCATGAAACTACCCCCAAACTTAAACAATTCATTACCCCCGATGCACGAAGAAATGAAAGTACGGGAGAGGGGAAGAGAGTCGTTACCCCATGCCAAAGAAGAGTCTCCACTACATCAATGAAGCATTGCCCAAAGGTGTGTTAGTCCATCAAGAGGAATTAAAGTACACTGGGTCCTGCAATAGGGATTAACTCCAAAGTAAAATAAATAATTAATATAAATGAAAACAATGATTAAAAATAAAAATAAGCATGCAAAACACACCAAATAAGACACGTGCTATTTTTTACGTCCCCAGTTGGACTCATGCATAAAAAGCAAATCATAACAAAACAAGAAAAATCACAAACACATGAAGATGAAAATGTTTTAGGTCTATGCTTGGGGTGTGAAGACCCTTTATTCCGGGCTTCCCAAAAGATTTCAAGGATCGAACGTAATTTCAATAAAAAGGTCGCAGCATAAAAACCACAGTACAAAGATTATAAACACCAGAATTTTTATTCATTAATTTATTTATTTACAATAGTTGCTACAAAAAATTTTAAGTACTTAACCGTACTCAATACAAAAATCGCAATCAGAATCGGTACACGAGGTTTTGTGCCTTTCCTGAGCTTCGCCAATGCCTATGAATATCTTTAACCATACCTTCGTCAACTCTTCAGGGGGGATCCTCTTTGGTGCACTGGGAGACGCTCCTGTCGCCTAACAAAAAGTATTCACGAAGGGTTAATCATAAAAATATGACTATGTGGAAAAAGTATTTCTTGAAACAGTTATACATGCAGACAATAAGAAATAATAATATGCATACATTACAATAAACCATAATTACTTAAATATTTATTCTCAAAATTATTTCTTGAACCCTCCCTTTTTAATTACATCAAATAGGAAATATTTAGGTATGCAACTTGAATTGGTCACACCCCTTTAGGGTAAAAATTATAGGCTCACCCCTGCTGGTAAATCCATCAGTAGATGTCTCTACATCATATGATTCGAATCCTTCATATTTCCTTATGCAGAATTTTAAATTGATTTTATCTTTATCGTAATTTTTGTGAAAACATGAGTTTTTAATAAAAAAATTCCCCTCAAAAATATGTATTTCATAGCGATATATCATTGAGTTAAACTCATATGCACAGACAATGCTTATTTAAAAAGGTAAAACAGGAATATGAAATTACGTGAATAAAACTTATTCCAAGAAATAAGAAACTCACTAAGGTCTTGCCTTTATCAGTACTTTTGTTCGCATTATTATCACGATTATCTTGCGACGCCATTATCTTGTTCCTTAGCCTCGAAAACCACTGAAATAGTACTTTATTTGGGTTGCGTCACTTGATATTCGTAGCGTTAATGTTTTAAAGGATTAAATAATAGGCGTTAAAAATCCGTCAAAATACGAAAGCCAACATAAACGACAAAATAAATAATATTTATACTTGATGTCTAATCAAAAACTGTCCTCTACAGAGACTGTAAATCCAAAATCAGCGGTTTAAACAACATAAAAACAGCCAAAAACAGCTTCTAAATAGCTCAAAAATAGTCTCAAAAGAGTCCCCAAAAGTATGCATACAACCATTTAAAAATAGCAAAGTTTTAATACCAAGATCAGTCCAAAACAGCCCACTAAAATAGTCATAAAATGGTCACAAAGCTGCCTCAAAATAGTCTCGAATATAGTAATAGTAGAGTAGAAGAGTAATGACTAAACCAGTAAAGGGAGGAGAAGGGGCAGCTCACAGCAGCAACAACAACTACATAGGAGGCAACAGAGCAGGGGAACCAGCATCAGTTCGGGAGCAGCAACAGGGAGCAGCAACAAGGAGCAACATCAGGGAGCAACAGTAGGGAGCAACAGCAGTAGCTCGGGAGTAGCAGCAGGGAGCAGCAACATCAACAGGGCAACCACACAAAGGGGCAAGAAAGGAAGAGAGGAATAGCACATGAAAGAGAAGGGAGTGAAGAAATGAGAGAGGTTCAGCTCTATTTATAACAAGAGATAAGAGGTCGTAAAATAAAAAATCCAATCAAGAGAGTTATTGCACCTCTTAAAGGTGTCATAAAGCAAACCAAGTTACACCACCAACCAACACCAAACCTTCCAAGTGTCAAAACAATTCTAAGGTGTCACCAAATCAGCCCCAAAGCACAAATTAGCCAACACTTGGCTTATCCAAGTGTCAAAACCAACCAACACCACACCAGCCAGCACACCAAATCAGCCAGCACAAAATTCCATCCCACTTTACTAATGACAGCCCACTTAACACAAGCCTATTTTAAATGGCAGCCCACTTAACAAGCCCATACAATCACATTATTTGGCTATTGGCACCCATAATAAATAAATAAAGCAAATGTAACTAATAAAATGAAATGAAACTTATAAGAAAATACAAAAATTTTTCGTAAAAATTCGATTTGCCTCTTGTTCATCATCGGGGAAAAATTAAAATTATTTGACGCATTTTTGGGGTGTCACAATTCTTCTCTCCTTAAAAGAGTTTTCGTTCTCGAAAACAAACTTTATAAATTGAAAGTTGATAACTTGAAACAAGAATTTTAAGAAAAGAACCAATTGTTTATTTATACACAAGGAGTTAAAATACATATGTACATATGTTTTATACTATGCATCTGTTACAATTTATTTCCTGTGATACGGTTCTAAATTGAACGCTCGTGGATGGATTAAACGCTCTTCAGGAACTTCTGGAGGAGGAATTGGACCAGGGACAGGAACAGGTGCAGGTGCCGAAGCTAACGATTCAGCAAGAATTTGATATAATTAGGGTTGCGGTAAAAGTGGTGGTTCTCGAGAGTTAATTTCTTTGTTCAGGAGCTTCAGACATGTTCTCTTTGTATGGCCAGGTTGACGATAATAATAACAAGTCCCAATTAAACATTCTCCTCGATGAAATCAACCACATTTGGTGCACTTCGTCGTAGTTGTTTGGGATGCATTACTGGTTGATGAGCTAGTCTGGAATGTCTTAGCATCTTTACTTTGGGATTCATCTTGCGTCTGCGTTTTTGTTATTTTTCTTTTTTCATTATCTCGACGTTTCTGCGACTTTTTCTGATCAATCTCCACTAATCGCGCTCTCTCGACCAGCTTCCCATATTCTAAGATATCAAGAGGTACTAACAAATTACGAATATCGTCTTGAAGTCCTTGCTGATACTGTCGACAACGATCTTCTTCGGAGGTCACGAGAGAATCGACATAGTATGCCAACTTGGAGAATTCAGTCTCGTACTGCAGAACTGTCTTTGTCCCTTGAACGAGTCGCAGGAATTGGTCGTGCAAGACTCTTTTCTCTGACCGCGGCACAAACCAATTTGTAAATACCTGAAAGAAGTTTGGTCACGTTACAATGCCACGTCTAGCGAACTTTGTAGCGACAACATTATTCCACCAACGCTTAGCTGCGCCTTCAAGTAAAACGAGGCTAATCCTACTTTTCGATCTTCTGGACAGTCCATAACTTGAAAGATCGTTTTATGCGGAAAATCCAGCCTTCAATCTCTAAGGGAGACAAGCCTCCAATAAAGGTTGGTGGTTTTAACTCCATGAATTGTTTTAGGTCATAGTCCATTTGTCGGTGTTGAGATGCAGGTGCTACCGGAGGAAGATCAGGAGGAGAGTTCATTGGATATTGTCTAGGAGTAAGATCAATACGAGGGAGTGTTGGTCCTAATGCAGCTAATGTAGGAAATATTAACTCAAGAGCTTCCGCAATTGCTAACACAAATTTTGAAGGGTGCTGTTGACGATGTCCATTATCGCTTTCCTCGGATCTTGTTTCTTGCTGAACTTCATGTTCTTCTCGAATCTCTTGACGAGGTCGACTAGAATAAATTTGGATGGGTTCCTATACGTAAATTTTAAATTAATTATGTTAAATTTTTAACTTGTGTTATGACTTCGTACTGTCTACAACACAAATTATTTAATATTGTTCCCTCTGATACCAAGTTGTGAAGACCCTTTATTCCGAGCTTCCCAAAAGATTTCAAGGGTCGAACGTAATTTCAATAAAAAGGTCGCAGCATAAAAACACAATACAAAGATTATAAACACTAGAATTTTTATTCATTAATTTATTTATTTACATTCTACAAAAAATTTTAAGTACCTAACCGTATTCAATACAAAAATCACAATCACAATCGGTACACGAGGCTTTATGCCTTTCCTAAGATTCGCCAATGCCTATAAATATCTTTAACCATACATTCACCAACTCTTCAGGGGGGATCCTCTTTGGTGCACTAGGAGACGCTCCTGTTGCCTAACAAAAAGTATCCACGAAGGGTTAGTCATAAAAATATGACATGTAAGAAAAGTATTTTTTGAAACAGTTATACATGCAGATAATGGGGAATAGCAATATGCAGACATTATAATGAACCATAATTACTTAAATGTTTATTCTCAATATTATTTCCTGAACCCCCCCCCCCCCCTTTAATTACATCAAATAGGAAATATTTAGGTATGCAACTTGAATTGACCAAACTCCTTTAGGGTAAAAATGTAGGCTCACCCCTACTGATAAATCCATCAGTAGATGTCTCTGCATCATAGAATTCGAATCCTTCATATTTTCTTATGCAGAGTTTTAAATTGATTCTTTTCTTTATCATAATTTTTGTGAAAACAGGAGTTTTTAATAAAAGTTTTCCCCTCAGAAATATGTATCGTTTTCATGTTTTTTTCTCGCCCACATTTATTCCATAGCGATATATCATTGAGTTAAACTCATATGCACAAGCAATGTTTTTTTAAAAGGTAAAATAGGAATATGAAATTACGCGAATAAAACTTAATCCAAGAAATAAGAAACTCACCAAGGTTGTGCCTTTATCAGTACTTTTGTTCGCATTATTGCCGCGATTATCTTGCGACGCTATCCTCTTGTTCCTTGGCTTCGGAAACCACTGAAATAGTATTTACTTTATTTGCGTTGCGTCACTTGATATTCGTAGCGTTAATGTTTTAAAAGATTAACTAATAAGCATTAAAAATCTGTCAAAGTACGAAAGCCAACATAAACGATAAAATAAATAATGTTTATACTTGATGTCTAACCAAAAACAGTCCTCTACCGAGACTGTAAATGCAAAATCAGCCGTTTAAACAATATAAAAACAACCAAAAACAGCTTTTAAATAGCTCAAAATAGTCTCAAAACAGTCCCAAAAAATATGCATATTATCCCTTTAAAAACAACAAGGTTTTAATACCAAAATCAGTCCAAAATAACCTACTAAAATAGCCATAAAATGGTCACAAAGCTACCTCAAAATAGTCCCGAATATAGTAATAGTAGAAGAGTAATAGCCAAACCAGTAAAGGGAGGAGAAGGGGCAGCTCACAGCAGCCACAACAACTACACAGGAGGCAACACGGCAGGGGAACCAACAGCAGTTCGGGAGCAACAACAAGGAGCCGCAACAGCAGCAGGGCAACCACACAAAGGGGCAAGAAAGGAAGAGAGGAATAGCACATGAAAGAGAAGGGAGTGAAGAAATGAGAAAGGTTCGGCTCTGTTTATAACAAGAGATAAGAGGTCACAAGACAAAAAATCCAATCAAGAGAGTTATTGCACCTCTTAAAGGTGTCACCAAGCTACACCAGCAACCAACACCAAGCCTTCCAAGTGTTATACCAACTCCAAGGTGTCACCAAATCAGCCCCAAAGCACAAATTAGCCAACACTTGACTTATCTAAGTGTCATAACCAGCCAACACCACACCAGCCAGCACACCAATTCAGCCAACACAAAAATCCAGCCCACTTTACTAATGGCAGCCCACTTAACACAAGCCCATTTTAAATGGCAGCCCACTTAACAAGCTCACACAATCACAGTATTTGGCTATTGACACTCATAATAAATAAAGTAAATGTAACTAATAAAATGAAATAAAACTTTAAAAAAAAATCGAAAATTGTTCGTAAAAATTCAATTTGCCTCTTGCTCATCATCGGGGAAAAATTAAAATTATTTGGCGCATTTTTGGAGTGTCACATGGGGTGCCTCAGAAGAGCACTTTGTTAACTCCCATAGCTGGACTAAATCCGTGTATTAACAAGTTAATCAGCTATGCGTTGATTTATAGTAGTTCTCAGCATTTATCTGAGAAGATCTGGAGACCAAAATGTTAGAAGTTAGTGGGATATGAGTTCCTCCATCTCCAGCCATCTCCTTTTCCTTTCTAGTAGGCAAGCGAGTTGCATGTTCAACTTGTTGTTTCCTTCGTTCTTCTACGTGCGGCGATCGCCGTCGCGCCTCCTTCTTTTCCATTTCAACAACATAATTCTTCTCAGAGTTTTCCACTGCCTTCAGTGCAATATCAGACCAACGAACAAATTTCTTCTTGATCAGTACTATTATCAGTTACTGATAAAGATATAGCTCTATCTACCGACAAATCAACAACCATGTTCAAAATATCAGCTACCACGACTCCGGGATCAGCAACCACCTCTAAAGCTTAGTCTTCCACATCAACTTCATCACCTAAGTTCTCAGTCTGCACACTAGTGGAAAAATCAGAAATATAATGTTGTGGCAAAGTAGAAATATTATTAGAAATAACTTGGGGGTCCGCAGCAATATCCTTGGAAGGAAAAAAATACGCCCTCTGCCAAATGTTGAGTGGCACCCAATGATTCCAGGAGTGGGGTGCCAAAAACTGGCGGAGATTCATTCTCATGATGCCTCATCACCTGAAAATCTGCAAGCACCGTTTCCCCTTCCAAAGTGATATTTACACCCTCGGCGGCTCCCTCAGTTTCCAGCGGTGCACCATTTGCAAGAATGAGTAATGCATGCTTTCCCGCAATAGGTTCAATCTCAAATTTCTCCAAATCTTGAAGAGCAATCAAATTGCAGGTCGAGCCTGTATCACAAAGGACTTGGTTTCAGTGTTATTAATTTTACAATTGATAACGATGTCTCCCTCAAGAGTCGGTGCTTACTCGGAAGTGACTTAGGCTTGCTCCTTAGGATTAGTTTCTGTAGTACTGAGGAGTGTACAGTGCTGCCGGTCAGCTAAGAAATTGGCCAGTTGGCCCATTTTTTTTGGCCAGTTGGCCCATTTTTTTTGGCCAGTTGGCCCATTTGAGTCTTAAGATTTTTGATGGAAGCACGCTGATTTTGAATAGCTGTTTGGGTGCTTTCCTTGAATTTCTCCATCATTGCTTCCAAATCACTCTCATTCTCTTGAAATTGTTGGGCAGGCTATGGGGCTTGATATTGTTGCATTGGACGACTCCCACTAGCTTGCCCTACATGGTTATGATGCCCATGCTGCCATTGATGTCCCTGTTGCCATATCTCCCATTTGAGCATTAAGTGCGATGAAGGCGTCAACCTCGCACACATCCGTTGCTTTCTTGGGAGCACCTTGCCGAAAAGATCACTGGAAACTTTGGGTGGCAATGTCTTGAATCAGCTCATAAGACGCCTCTAAGGTCAACTTCATTAGATTTCCACCTGCAGCTGTATCAATATTAGAGTGGTAATGTGGATCAAGAGCAAAATAAAACATATGAACCAATAACCAAGTGGGTATTTCATGTTGAGGACACTTTGATGTAGAATTGAATTAGAGTTTTGAAAATAAAGCAATTTTATGCAAATTAATTTAGTTTTTGTAGGCCGATCGGGCCAGCTCGAAATTTTCCGCGCATACAACTACTCTTAATGATAACTTCAGCAAGGTCGTTAATCGTTGTTCAAGAAAATTCATTGGCGCCTAATGAGTTGAATCGTAGCAAGACCCGTATGACCACAATCATAAATCACAATTAATAATTTATGAGATAACGGACCAAAAAAGCCGAGGAACGTTCGAAGGAAAGCTCATATTATCTAAACAGAATGCTTAAATTTAAGCAAAATAAATCGGAGCAAGGAGGTTAGAGGTTACGACATAGGAGCTTGGCCAGCCCAAACTCAAGAGTGCAGTCGCTCAAGCTTGGTTGGACCTAGATTGGAGCCGGATTAGTGGAGAGGTCGACGACTGCGTATCCAGATCGTTGGAAAAAATGCATCGTGGTTGACGACCACCTGGAGCTTGAACCCAACGAGAGGATCGGCCTTGGGAGAGGTTGAATAAACGACAGTAGTGAGTCTCGAATTGTTAGAAGAACATGCTGAGGTCGACGACGATCTATAGTTCGGCACCTGGAGGGAGGAGCGGCCCTGGAAGAGATGGGTCGCTGAAGCTGTCGACAAGGGGTACTGGCTGAAAGGTCACACGATGCACCGATCGACTGAGATTTCCAGTCGCCGACGGTCTGGGACATGGGGAACGGGAACGGGAACGGAGCTAGCGGTATGGATCTTCACGGCAGGGCAAAAGAACGAACTGGAATTCGTTCTCTGCTGTCCGGTCATCCTTTTCCTTCTCAACAGGGGTTTTAATAAATAGAAAAAACTTATGATTTTTTTCCTTTATTATTATTTCCAACATTAGATGATTTCCCCCAATTATTTCTCTCTAAATGGCTAGATTATGATCAACTAGGTTTAAAAGAAAAAAACCCCTTTTTTAATCAGGGGCTTATGATTTCCAATATTTTCCTCCAATAATTTTTACATTTTCCTTAAATAACCCACGCTTGCTTTTTCTCATCCTAACTACCTGAATTACCAGACCTTTTATTTAGGGTCTCATCGGACGGTCTAACTAACGAGTTGAATATATTCAAATAAAGTAGGTGCTCTGGAAAAAAAATACATGACGATAATTAAAAGCATAATCATAAAACAATTCATGACACATGTTGGCATCATTCATCTTGGGATACGACGGTTGGTGCATCAATTCCCTCTGGGTTGAGAGCGCTCGGGCCCGACAAGAATTCGCAAAAGGTGGCAACGGAGGGAGCAAACGTCATCACTGGTGTAGGTCCGGTGGTATGTCTGGGTCCTCAACAAGTGGCTCGACGTGCTTCTAAACTTGAATTGGACCAAACCTTCTGCAAAATGCAAACACCTGACCTTCCTTTTAAAAGTACAACTCATGGCGATAACGACCGACTTTGAGTTTGTGATGTTCAAAGGTTGCTCACAAAATATTAACAATAATTTCATGCAATTCCTTTACATAATTGATATGTGTTTGCGTATCGAATGAAATACGTTCGTGGAATGAGAGGTGAGGGTGGTCAGATAAGTGGAGTAACACAAATAATCTCGAAAGTAGATATATGAGGGGAGCAACGTTTAGAATTATTAAGTGTGAATTGTGCCCGCGGAAGTACAAAATCCCATTGTGTTAGATTCTCCCCGATTAAACACTTACGAAAATTTCCCGAACTTCTATTAACGACCTTGGTTCGTTCATCGATCAGAGAGTGGTAAACGCTACTAAAGTCGAGTTTAGTTTCCTTTTAACCCCTTAAGTTACTTCAAAATTTTGATAGATAATATTTAATATAATGATATAACTTCGCAAATCCGCCTATATCCAAATGATAAAGGTGATGTCTCTAAATATGAAATCGACAGAGTGAGGTGTGTCGTGTGAATGTTCATTAGATATAGTATAGGAAAACTGAGAAATATCAGGTGGCACGTCGAGGATCAATAAATGTGCGGTGAGTGACACATCTGGACCACGAGGTACTTCATGGGGTGGGGGTTTATGTGAGAGTGCGATAAGCAGTAATGTGGTGGAGTCAGTGAAAAGTGAAGTAGAACTCGTAGAGGTTCTCTCGTGGGCCCTGGGATAAGGCAGTTCTTCTGGGGAAGAAGAACTATCTTGTGTCCATTGTGCTCGAAAGAATGTGTTACGCCTAAGATCGTAGGACGAGACATGATTTGCTTTAAACGGGAAAACGGATACAATCCGGAGCGAACTCCAACCAAAATCTAGGAGGCTGGTTCCTCCTAAGACCCCTCTCTCAAATGAGAGTCAAACCCTAATAACCAAGGATCCCTATACACTCCCCATACCTCCTTCTTATATAGGCAGGGGGGCTCACATGACATTAAATATAAAATAATATTTAATTAATATTAATTAATTAATACCAATTAATTACACAAATTAATTAAGGGGGTTTTCATATGCGTGCTTCGATAGTGTTGACGATGTGTGGCTTCTCTGGCGAGTGCATGTGGGTAACAATATGTCGGTCTTGAAAATCGGTCTTGTCCTCAAGGCCGAGTTCAAAATATTTTCCGGGATCTTTAAGAACGGAAGCGATGTAACCCGAGAGGAGAGGGAAAAAGGAAGGTGAAACTATGGGTGTGATGTGGCCGGTGGAAAAGGGAGGTAATTGGTAAAAAAAATTAAAATTGGTAGGGGATGATGGGCAAGGGTGAGGGTGATTTCGAGTGTGAAAGGTAAAAAAAATCATGGGTTTTTTTGTGGGGGCAACCGCACATGGCAGGGACGGAATGGGATAAGCCATAAATAATGGAGGTGTGCGGCTCAAGGTTAGCGACAGCGTGGGAAGGAGCCTCGATCGCATGAAGGGGAGGCCGCTGCTGGATCTTACGGAGTTACGGGTGTTGGCGTATGCCATAGGTAGTATCGATGACGCAGGAAGAGCGGCTGCTGCCGCTGTAGGTCTCACCGCGTGTGTTGTTAGGCGGTCGACGACGCGGAAGGGTCGGGCGCCAGCGGTTGCGGTTGACGCGCTGCGGGTTGGATGGGCAACGGTGTACGCTGCTGCTGTCAAAAGCACCGCTGGAGGTGCGGTGGCGGCTGCTGCCGCCGGGATCTGGGCGAAAATGTCGATAACGGCGTTGGAGAGGCGGGCTTCCTCTGTTGCCGCTGGAAGCGGTGCGGAAAGGGCGCTGGTGGCGCGGGTTGCTGGTGCGGGAGAAGTGCAGCCTGCTATTGGAGCGGTGGGGGCTGGGTCAGAGGTGGTGTGCGCTTCCGCTGTGGGTGGCCGGTCGACACAGCGCAGGAGTTGCTCTTGCAGGAAGGCCGACAGGGAGGTGAGGGCGGTGGATTGTTCGTCTAGGCAACGTTCGGCGGCGGCGAGATCGCATTCGATGGAATTGAGGCGGTTGTCCAGCGTGGCAGGATCCGCGGCGGCTTCGAACAAGCGGACGGGGGCGGCAGGTCGGACCATTGTTACGCCTACGATCGAAGGACGAGACCTGATTTTCATTAAACGGGAAAACGGATACAGTTCGGAGCGAACTCCGACCAAGATCTAGGAGGCTAGTTCTTCCTAAGACCCCTCTCTCAAATGAGAGCCAAACCCTAATAACCAAGGATTCCCATACACTCCTCATACCTCCTCCTTATATAGGGAGGGGGGACTCACATGACATTAAACATAAAATAATATTTAATTGATATTAATCAATGATTAATTAATTAATTAATACCAATTAATTACACGAATTAATTAAGGTGGTTTCTATATGCGCGCTTCGATAGTGTTGACGATGTGTGGCTCCTCTGGCGAGTGTGTGCGGGTAACAGAATGAGAGTTCCTCGTGCCGTCGTGCATGACATGCCGGTCGTACTGCCAAGATCGCCCTAATTAGATGTGACAGGCGTCCATGATAGAGACATGACATAATACTCTATTTGAATATCTGCTCCATATAGAAAACTCTACTAGACAATAATGAGTGACGGGCATAGTCAAATGACTATGGACTCCGGATAAGCTATAGGGTTATTCTATCGGATGTGCTTCAATCTCTAATATGTCGATCATGCATTGAGAAACAAAATTCTCCATGCTACCATTATTGATGATAATGGAACAAAATTATCCCTGAATGCGTGCAGTAGTATGAAAAATACCGTGCCTCTTATGGTCATCCTCAGTAAACTCATTAGGGGTGATCGGGCTATATCGTAAGACACAGACTAAGTGTTCAGCGTGCTCGCCTTCCACTTCTACAACATCCTCAAACTCGTGCTCATAGGATCAGGGAGAGACTCATTAACATAAACTCTATACTTAGGCTCACGTCCATCAGTAGAATCGATAATAGCGACGAAGTGGCGTCGCGAGCACTCAGATGATTTGTGGTCCGACTCCATACACTTGAAGTATCGGAATACTTCAGTGTTGGGCTTAGCCTTAATAATCTCCTTACCCTTGGAGGGAATAGTGGACGGGGTCGGAGTTCTGACAGTGATAGGTGGGTGAGGGGAATTCATGATCTTAGCAGTGGTGGTAGTGGTGACGCTCGATTTGTATCTATCAGTAGATCTGACTCTGGATGTCTGCTTCTGTAAGGACTCCACTCTCCGTGCATGACTCGATATCTCTCCTAAGTCCTTACAATCAAGTAACTCTAGCTACTCTCTAATGGAATAGCGCAACTCGTTCAGATAACAGGGCACAGTCATACCATCATCCTCTCGGAGGTCAGGTGAGATTGTAGGACTAGGAATTCGTTCGTGTACTCATCCACCGTTAATCTGTCTTGTCGTAGGTTGTGGAACCTACACTATAGGGTTTGTAAATAATCTGCTGGGACATACCGCTTTTGCCATCTCGCTTCTTAATTGAACGACATTTTTCAGTGGAGAAGAATTTTTTGAGGAATTTTTGTGTCATCGCTTCCCAAGTCGTCACTGACCCTACATGAAGAGAATGCAACCAAGCCTCGGCTTTATCCCGTAAAGAAAAGGGTAAGAGTCTTATCCTAGTTACGTCGTCAGAAATACCTACATATCAAAAAGTGTCACAAATTTCATTAAAATTAGAGATATGAATGCGAGGTTTATCAAGTGGAGATCCAGAAAATTGCAGAGTTTTGTATCATGTGAATGATTGCAGGTTTGATTTCAAATTGTGGTATAGTGGTCCCCGGTTCAGGGGTGGGATAAACACTTCCCATGGATGAGATAGTATAATCCATCATGGTACATGCCTTTTCTACACCTCAACATTTTCAGCATTCAGTTGTTGCTGGCCCGGGGCTTAAGATTCATATTTTCTTTAGGTCTTCTTGGAAGAGTGGGTAGGGTGCGCTCAATTTCAGGGTCTAAAGGAATTAGATCATCGTGATCTCTTCCTTCCCTAAACAAAACTATAAAGAAAAACAAGTACAAAATCAAAAACTAACTCTGGGTTATTCGTTAGAGCTAATAAAAAAGCTATTAAAACAGAAAACTTGCAGAAAATTAAGGAAATGAAAACCTTCGTAGACAAGTACTCAACTCAAAGAATTGCACAAGTGTTGTGTTCCCTGGCAACGACGCCAAGCACTTAATCGCTTCTACAACCACTACTGCATAGGAGATGGTGTCGGTAGTGTACCGAAGTGATAATTAAAACGACGAATTAACACCGAGTATCGATCTCACAAGAAACACAGACATAGATGATTAATCGATTTGTTTCTTTAGCTATTAAGGTGGATGCAGATCGTTGATTTAAGTTGTTTTCTACGCTATGTGCTTGAAAACTCCTAAACTAAGTGCACTTCGAGAACAACATTCCATTCACCACAAGAGCACATCAAACATGACAACCATCAAGATATCACATCAAAGGACAAGAGTCATAAAAGGGAAAAAAATCACAAAACATGATAAATCAATGTTCACAACAACAAATCTGTAATCAATCATCCAATGAAATAAGGAGAAAACTTAATCAAACAAATCTTAGATTGACAAGGAGATAGGAAAGAGATACAAACAACGCTCGAGACTCTTCCTCGGGTTCCAGCGGAGCTCTGTAGTAGGTTGCTTTGATCCGCCATGATCCTTGGCTATCGAATGGGAGTTGTCACCTCCACAGAAACCTTACCCGTCTTCTCGATGGTATGCGAAGTCCACGTCTCGATCCCTTTCTCCTCTTTCTTGATGGATTTAGAATGACGATGGAATCACCTTCCTTGAGCTCCGAGATGATGAAGGAGACCTAAGGGTTCACCCCTGACCTTGGAGAAGCCAAACCTGGCAAAACGAATAGCTTTTCACCAAAGGGCCCGGTCTAATTCGCTAATCAGCATATATATAAACCTGCAAGAAATTACGAGCATTCAAGATCAAGCGCACGGTCATGTCCTCGATCGTGCGTGAAGAATGGAGAAACGCGTTGGAAAATGAAACGATGAGCAGCCACAACATGATCGTGTGTTTTGGTCGCGCATGATCTTGCGTGACCAAACCACATGGGTTTTTTCAGATTTTGGTTTTCTAAAGAGTTGGCGGCCAAAACAACATGCACGATTGTGCGTGTGTAAACACACACAATCGTGCGGAATCTCTAAATGGAAACCGCTTGTGCGAATTGAATGCACATGATCGTGCTAGAACAAAACGCACAAGCGTTTTCAGAATCTGATTTTCTGAGATGGAAGGCCGTGAATCCGCACGATTGTGCGTCAACTCACACGGTTGTGCGTTTCACTACAAAATGCAAATCATGCCCAAACTCCTCTGGGATACCCTTTACTGCACAATCATGCATACAATATCATTAAAAAGACTACAAAGTAGTGATAAGACATAAATCAAAAGGTTGATAAGGAGAGACAATCTCATCCGATCCTAATTCATATGAAATTCAATCCAGTCTAGCCCCATGTCTACTCTTATGTTACTTTTGTAAATGATGGAAGATATGAGTGAAAATTAGATAAAGTAAGATTGAATATAGTTAGAAAAAAATATGTAAAGGCCCATATAGTGGTCCATCATAAGCCTTCTTCCTCTTTATGTAATAGTCACACATCTTGAAAAAGAGACTCTTCTCTCCCTTCTCTCCCTATATATATGTATTCATACTTGTATTTACATACACAAAAAGTATATGCAAAATTTTACAGTTTCTTCCCAAGTGTTTATGTTTTTCTCTACATGGTATCAAAGCGATCGATCCCTCTGGGTGGTCTCTGATTTTCTAACTGCAACACTCTCTGCGGTTTCCTAACCACAACCTTCCTGCAGTTTTCCTCTGCGGCCTCTTTACTTCCGGACTCTGGCGGACAGGCTGTTTCTGACCGCAGGGTACTCATTGTGTTGGTCCCTCCTAGTTTCAGATCTCTAGTTTTTTATAGACTTCTTTGTTGGGTCCCACCGTGCGGTCTATTTTGTGTCCGCCACGGTCTGCCCGGTCTGCTCTTACCGCGTGGTCTGCTCTTTCTTGCCGCATGGTCTGCGCTTCCTTGCCACTGCGGTCTGTAGTCTATAGTCGCTGCGGTCTACTCTTCCTTGTCGCTGCGGTCTCTAGTCTCTAGTCGCCGCGGTCTGCTCTTCCTTGTCGCTGCGGACTGCTCTTCCTTGCCGCTGCAGTCTTCCCTTTCTTGTCGCCGCGGTCTGCCCTTCCTATAACTGCTGCGGTCTGCTCGTCCTTGTCGCGTGGTTTGGTTTGTGCTGCTGTTAACCGCGGTTCTTACCGCTGGATTGTCTTTTTCGAGACCTGCGGTCTTCTCTCTGTGTCCGCCTGAAGTTCCCTCTGCCTTGCTTGCCGACCTCTACGTCTTACCACAACCATCTATTATTGCCGCTGTCTCTTCTCAGTTCGCTGCTCAGTCCGTTGTGGCCTTGCCGTTTAGCCCGCTTCAAACCGCGCTGACGTGTTATCAACTCGTTGCAATCTTATGTCTTGCTCGCTGCTTCTTGTTCGCTGCTCGCTGGGATTGTGTCTCCTGCTTGCTGCGGTCTTGCCTAGCAGCGGTTGCTCTTGCTGACTTGTGTATTTCCAGTCCGCTGGATTTGTTGTTACTGCCTCTGACATTGTCCGCGGTGGTCTGTTTGTTGTGCCTGCTTAGCCGCTTATCCGCCATGACAGTTAGCCGCTTCACCTAACCGCCAGTTCATATCACCATGGATTCCTCTATAGATTCTTCTCTTTCAGCCCACTTGGTCCCTGCTCCTTAACTGCGTGACGAGTTGAGAATCACCACCATCTCCCTTACCGGAAAGAAGAACTTTGTTGAATGGGTGCATTCTGGCCGTCGAGTACTTCAGTCCAAGGGACTTCTGCATCATCTAACTAAGGATACTCCTTCTGCACCTACTGATGACTGACTGCGTGATGATGATTGTGTTCAGACTTGGCTTCTCAACTCCCTTGATGACGAACCTTACCGCATGGTCATATATCATGAGACAGTCAATGCAATGTGGGATGAGCTCCATTCCCTGTACTCTGGAAAGGATAGTCTCCAACACCTGTACGACATCATCACCGACCTTCAGTCTCTTGACTTAGGTAGTGCTGCTGACTTAACTTCATTTGTTGCTCGGTCCAAGTCGATGGTTGATGCCTGAATTCGGCATCAGCCCCCGAGCTGCTCAACGCGCTCAAAAGGAAACTGTTGGTATTGTCATGATGATGACTCGTGTTCCGCCTCATCTTCTTTGTGTTCGGGTTCAGATTCTCTCATCTCCTACTATTCCACCATTCTCTGATGTGTGCTCCATGTTGCTAAAAGTTTCACCACCTATTGATGCTATCGACCCTCCTTTTGCGGCTCTTCTCCAGCAGTCTTCTGTACCATTACTCTCTCTCCCTCCCTCTACTCGTGGGGGTCATACAGGCTCCCAGGGGAGGGGCCAAAGTGGCCAGCCGAGGCCCAAGTGCTCTTTCTGTGGTAAGGACGGGCACCTGGAGGCGACCTGCTATCGCAAACATGGTCTGCCTCCTCGTCCCAATGCTTCTGTTGCTGCCCTCAGCCCTTCTGAAACTCGTGCTGATTTTGACGAAGTCCGCCTCCAGTTCCAAAAACTATAGGGGTTGCTCCACAACTCACCTGCCTTTGTTGTCTCTGTCTCTCATGAAAGTATCTCTTGTCTCTCCACTAGTCCGTGTTGGATAGTGGACTCCGGTGCTACTCATTATATCACCTCCTTGAAGCCACCTCAATACTTGGACTCTCCGCAGCCAAAGTTTATCACTGTAGTCAATGGCCACACCGCTCCTATCTTCGGCTCTGTTAATATACCTCTCAATCGCTTTATTTCTCTTCGCTCGACTCTCCATATCTCGGGCTCTCCGTTTAATTTTCTTTATGTTAGTCACCTCACTACCGATTTGGATTGCTCTATTACATTCAACTCTTCTTCGTTTCTGATGCAGGACCGACAGACGCAAAATATCATTGGTAAATGTCAACTGCACAACGAGCTCTAACTTCTTGATGTCTCACCTACTGTTCTCTCCTCTGTCTCATCTGTTGACTGACATCAGCGTCTTGGGCCTGCTCCTCTTCCGGTTCTCAAGAAGGCTCTTCCTGATGTTCAGCTTCCTACTTTTACATGTGATTCTTGTATTTTGGGGAAACAATATCGTTACTCTTTTTCTCCTCATTGTACCTGGAGCTCTGCTCCTTTATGTTAGTACATTTTGATGTTTGGGACCCGTACAAAATAACAAGTGCATCTGATTATCGTTATTTTATCACCTTTATTGATGATTATTCTCGAATGACATGGTTTTATTTACTTCGTGATCACTCCGAGCTTTCTCGTGTATTTCGAGCTTTTATTCTTGAGACTCTTACACAATTCTTTGACAAAATCAAAACATTCCGGACGGATAATGCTCAAGAATACAATAGTCATGAGTTCGATAACCTCTGCTCTGAGTTTGGAATTATTCATCAAAATTCATATGCATATACTCCCCAGTAAAACGGTGTGGCTGAGCGCAAAAACAAACATATTCTTCATGTTGCTCGCTCTCTCATGATTCAAATGCACGTTCCCAAGACTTATTGGCACTTTACGCCTTTCGATTAGGGGTGCAACTCGGATCGGTTCGGTTCGGTTCCACTCAGAACCAAGAACCAACTCGTATAGGTTCGGTTCCAAATTTTTGGAACCGGAACCGACCCACGGTTCTAAATTGTAGAACCGGAACCGAACCAAAAATATCGGTTTGGTTCCGGTTCGGTTCTCGGTTCCTTAAATTTAGGGTGTAAATATGTTGCACTATAAATAATAAATGCAAAACCAATGTTTATAAATCGAAGAAACTAGGAGACTTTAAGCTTGCATGACTCCAAAATCATCAGGATTTTTTAGATTACTAAATACATTTAATAATCTTATTATACAACATTTCATATTAAAAGATTCTAACAATTAAGCAAAAATTCAACATTGTCAAAATATAAGCAAATAGTTTATAAAATTACATATGAAATATCTTCATCAAGCTAATTATTCATCAATCTTTTTCAAAAGCCTCTTGCTCATCACAAATATATTTTTGATACATAAATTCAATAACTCGGTTCTCGGGTCAGTTCTGGGTACCCGGGTGTAAGAATCGAGAACTGAACCAAGTGGTCGGTTCTTAAAATTTTGAACCCAGAACCGAACCAAGACACATAAGAATCAACCCGAACCACTCAATTCGGTTCGGTTCCGGTCCGGTTCTCGGTTCTTCGGTTATTTTTGCACACCCCTACTTTCGATGGCACGCTATTTCATTAACTGTCTGCTCTCCTCCGTCCTCAACAATGTCATCCTGTTCAGCCTCTTCTTCCCTTCTACACCTCCATTCCCTCTCACACCTCGAAAATTTGGTTGTACCTGCTATGTTCATTTACTAGGTTTTTCCACTGACAAGTTCGATCATCGGTCCGTCAAACATATGTTCGTTGGTTATTCCCGCACTCAAAAAAAGTATGTTTTCTATTCTCTCACTACCCGCAAGGTGACTGTTTCGGCGGATGTTACCTTTCTGGAAGATCAACTATTTTTCTCCACTTCAACGTCCTCTCTACCACCACCTTACCAAGACCTGTCATCCCAGTTACGTATCCATCACCACCAGTTCCGTCTCCTCCGGTTTTCTACAAACCCCCCTTCTTCGTATGTATACTCGTCGACCTCCCCGCTCCGTCGTCCCACTGTAGTCGGCCTCAACCTCAGGCACTTTATGCCCCGTCGACCCAGGTTCTCCCTCCATAGCTCATCCTCTGGCAAATTATGTATCCTTACATCGCCTGATCCCGATGCTTTAAACTTTTGCTACATCATTATCCTTTATTTCTGTCTCTAACTCTGTGCAGGAGGCTCCCCAACATTCGGGCTAGCAGGCGGCTATGAACGAAGAAATGACGGCCCTCCGGGTCTTTGTCATCAAGCATGCTTCTGATTGGACGATTGATCGTCTTAAGGCCCATCTGGTGGTGCGTGGATTTACTCAACATCAAGGTCTCGATTATGAGAAAACATTCTCTCTAGTGGCCAAGCTAAACACTATTCGTGTACTCTCCGTAGCCGTGCATCGTCAATGACCCCTAAATCAACTCGATATCAAGAATGCTTTTCTCAATGGTGATCTCTAAAAAACTGTCTACATGCAACAACCTCCCGAGTTTGAGACTACGGGGGAGTCCCGAGTTTGCCATCTTAAGAAGTCGATTTATGGTCAAACAATCTCCTCAGGCTTTGTTTGATAAGTTCAGCAGAGCTGTTCGGAAGGTTGGCTTTACTCGGAGCTCGACAGATTTCTCTCTGTGTACTCGACATAGAACAACAAGAACGGTTCTTCTTTTGGTGTATGTCGATGACATCCAAATCACTATAGATGATTCATAAGAAATACAAGTGGTCAAACGACACCTCAGTTCTGTTTTTCAAACAAAAGATCTCGGGAACCTTCGATACTTCCTTGACCTTGAGATTGCAAGACATCCTGATGGTTTTGTCCTATCTCAACGGAAGTACTGTCTCGATCTTCTTCAGGATGATGAATATTCTGGATGTAAGCTGATTAACACTCTTATGAATGTCAATCACAAGTTGTGTGCTCATGCCTCTGATATAGATCTTTTTCCAAATCCAGAATACTATCGACGTCTGGTTGGAAAACTGATTTATTTAACAGTCACAAGACCAGACATGTCCTTTGTTGTTGGGGTTGTCAACCGGTTTATGCATTCTCCTCGGGTGTCTCATCTACAGGCTGTCGAACGTATTTTATGATACCTGAAAAATGCTTCTAGTCAAGGGCTGGTATACAAAACTTCTTCCTTGTCTAATCTAATGTTGGTTGTGTGTTCAGATGCTGATCATGCTGGTTCTCTGGCGGCGGCCCGCCAACGGATTTTGTACTTGTTGGGTTCATTGCCCACAATGTTCCCTAGATTTGAAGAGACAGACACAACCAATACTAAGAACATAGTTATATTTGATGTTGTTTAAATTCATCATGTGCAGGATGTTCCATGGAACATGTTTAGACAGGTTGTCTAAGTGTTTGTGAGAAGTGGTCACAAGGTAGAAAAGTGTACTCAATGAAGCTGGCTGGAAAGACAAGAATTTAGCTAAGTTCACAGACGTTGAATGAAGTAAGCTCACTCAATGCCAGAAGTCAAGGAGCAGTTGACAATGCAGCTAAGTCCACAGGCATTGAGTGGAGCAAGCTCACTCAATGCCAGAGGTAAGAAGGAATGTTGGTTGGCAAGAATGTGGCTAAGTCCACAGGCGTTGAGTGAAGTCTACTCACTCAACGCCATACAGTTAAAAACTGTGAGTAAGGCAATCAAAGCCTAAGCAAAAACAGGTTGATATTTGACTAAGTCCACATGCGTTGAATGAAGCTTGTTCACTCAACGCCATAAGGCGGAAAGCGTTGACTGATCCTTATTCCGTCAGAGCCTAAGTATTTTGGCGTTGAGTGATGAAGACTCACTCAACGCCTAGTGAGAGAAAACTGTCTTAAGTACTTTGGCGTTGAGTGATGAAAGCTCACTCAGCTCCTAAGCTATGTTATTAAAGGCGCGCCTCGGGCGCGCCTAAGGCTCCAGGCTCACCAGGCTCAGAGGTTTGCGCCTCTGTGCGCCTTATTTGCGCCTTAAGAATATAAAAGACGCGTCGAGTGAATTTTTTGTTGTAAATTTTTTCCTTCAAAAATTAAGAAAAAATAATGCAATAACTCAATATTTTTTTATTGATTTAGTGTTTATGAAAGATAATTATGCGTTGAGGCTTAGATATGATGATATAAGTGACATTGATTCTATTTTTTAAGAGAGATAAACGATAGTAATGAATGACTAATTAGTAGACTAGATGAAGAATTTGATCGAGAAACTGAAATGATGTTTGGTGCTGATTATTTAAAATGGATGTGGTTGCGCCTTGTCGTCAGGCGCGCGCCTGCGCATTGAGCCTTGCGCCTAGGCTCCAAGACCCCTTTGCGCCTTGGTGCGCCTTGCGCCTCAGCTCCTAAGATGCAGAAAGTTTGGCCAAGGCAAAAAACGTTGAGTGGACTCAACGCTCTCAACGTCTGGATGCAGAAAGATTTTGGCTAAGTCCAAAAGCGTTGAGTGAAGCTTGATCACTCAACGCTCTCAACGGCTAGATAGACAGAATTTTGTCTAAGTGTTTTGACATTGAGTGAAACTGTCTAGACTAAAGTTGTTTGATTGTGACTAAGTCCACAGATGGTGACGTCAGCAAAGGTCAACAAGTCAACAAAATTCAAATATGTTGCGGGAAAGCTATAATACGCGACAAATGTAGCCACTTGCCTACAGTACTGCAATTAAAGCAAAAGCAAAGTTGTAGCTGTCATTCTCAGTGGGTCCCACGGGTCAAAATGGGCGTTGATCGGCGAAATAGAAAAGGAAGAGATGAGATTGAAGAAATAATCTTTTAGGGTTTAGTCTTTTCACAAAGCGGCAGAACATCTTCGTCCTCCTCGTCATTGTTGTTGAGGTCAAGGCTGAAGCTCAAATCGACTAATCCAAAAGTTCTTCAAGTTAGTTGTTGACATCTCCATCATCAACATCAAGATAGCTGGTGTCATCTTCATCTTCACCAGCAAGGTCAGAGACATTCTCTCTGAGAAAAGGATAGCAGTCAAGGGCTAACCCTAGCTGCAGTTTCTGATAGCTTCAAGCAAGATAGCTGGTGTCTTTTCTATCTGCATCAGCAAGCTCAGAGTGATTCTCTGAGAAAGAAGAGGCAGCAAGGGCCGACCCTTACTGCAGGTACTTCACAGATCCAGCCAATCATTTCTGAAGAACATTCTCTGGAAGCTGTGAAGAAGAAAGCTTGAAGAAACAGGTGATCTGAAAGCAGGCTCAGCTGACTAATTCTCTGGAGCCAAGTTAGGACCTAGCCTCGGGTTCAGTTCAGGAAGAAGCAGAGTAACAGCTCTGCAGGTCACTTCTCAGCACAAGCAGAACAATATTGAAGATCTACTCTTGTTGCTGTGAAGAGGTTAGGGCTGGGATTCTCTCAGCTCAGGTAGCAGCAAGACTAGCTGCAGTCACTTCTCAATTCCAGCAGGAAAATCTCTGGAGCTAAGAAGAAGTTAGGACTGAGTATTACTCAGTTCAGGTAACAATAGGTTTTGGGACTATTTCCCTAGAGTCAAAGTTGGGCTGAGTTTATCTCAGTCCAAAAGATTGGCACAGAGAAATATCTCTTGTCAAGAGCCAAAACAACCAAACTCACTTCCACCTTGTAGGATCCTTTTGGATCTAAGTGGTAGGAGCAAATTTGCTCTGAGGTACGATTCAAGTTTGGATCTGAGTTATAGGGCAGTTTTGCCTGAGGTAGGATTCTGTTGAGAATCTGAGAGTAGGGTTTTGGCCTGAATAGTAGGATTCAAGTTTGAATCTAAGCTGTAGGATCCAGTTTGGATCTGAGGTAGGTGATCTGTTTATCATTGAGTTGTAGGACTTTTGAGTCTGAGGTAGGAGAGTCATTCTCTCTGAGTGGTAGGGCACATGTGCCTGAGTTGTAGGATCCTTTGGAACTGAGGTAGGGTCTTTGTGCTTAAGGTAGGAGAGTTATTCTCTCTGAGGTAGGATCCCTTGTGGATCTGAGGTAGGGCTGTCCTCCCAGCCTGAGTTGTAGGGCATTTGGGCCTGAGGTAGATGATCTTTGGATCACTGAGTTGTAGGGCCTTGTGCCTGAGCTGTAGGTCTTGGAGGAGATCGAGTGGTCCTGCGTGATCGTGTTGTAAGCCCTTAGGAGCCGAGATTGGAGAAGTCTCTTGTCTAACTATAAGTTAGAAAGGTGGGAGGGAAAGTGGACGTACTCATAATCTAGAGAACCACTATATATCTTGTGTGTGTTTTTCTTGTGTTGTTTCTTTTTTGCAGGTTGTGTGTATCTTGAAAGCAGTAAATTACTAGCAGCCAAAGCACTTCAAGAAGAAAAATTAAAGATAGTCAAAATAGACTATGAAACCTATTCCCCGCTGTAGGTGATTTAGCTATCTTTGAAACTAAAGACTTTCAAGTGGTATCAGAGGGAGGTTACTCATAAAGGACTTAACAGTCTGAGTAGACCTCAAAGGATAGCTAAAAGGTTTGCACTCGTGGGTTCAAAAGAGAATCATAAGAAGTGGAGTTCAATGGAGCTTCAAGTATGCAGTAAGGAGAATTTTGTGACCTAGAAAGAGAGGATCAGGCAAATCATGGAAGCCATTGATCCTAGAGTCTTTGTCACAGTTCAAGAAGGATCTTTCATTCCCATGAAGGTCTCTGTATTAGATGCAGAAGTCCAGACTCCAAAGAGTTATGCTGAAATGACTGAAGATGAGATCATTTTGGATACATTGGACAAGCAGACACAAAACATCATTGTAAGTGGCTTAGATGACTCCACCTTCCTAATTTTGGTCCACTGCAAGACTGCCAAAGAAATGTGGGACACCTTGATTGTCCACATGGAAGGTACAAAGAAGGATGATAAGGAAGAAGAGGAAGACTTCATTGGGATACTTGCTGCTATTGCTGATGAAGCTGAAGATTATCTTGATGTTGGGACAAGTATCAGGGTCACTCTGTCACATTCAGAAAGTGATTCAGAGAATGATGATAATGAAGTAGATGACTGCAGATGTTATGGGCTAATTGTCATGACAGAAGAAGAATCCTGTCAGGATCAACCTGGTCAAGATCAGATACAATCTCTGTCTAGTTCTTTTTATTGTTCAGGTCATGAGACCAGTCCAGATTCAGAAGTTTCTTCATCCAGTGATGAAGATGACTCTGAATCTGAGGTAGATATCAATCAATTGATTGATGAGTATGGTAAACTTCTAGAAGCTTTGAGGAGAAGCAGGAAGTTAGTCAAGAGGCAGGCTGAGGAGATTACCTCCCTTCAATTAGCTGCTTCCCAGCAAGCTGTGACAACATCCTTGCTGGATCAGAAGACTGGGGAAGTGAGCCAACTAAAGGCCATCTCAGTCATCCAACTTGAAACCCTAAGCCAAAAGGACAAGATCATCTTGAATCTTGAAGAGGAGCTCCTTAAGGAGAAAAGGACAGTGGCTAGTTTTTCTAAGCCAAGTACTGTATTGCCCTTGATAGATTCCTTCTCCTCTCAAAAGGGTAAAAAGGAGTTGGTAGTCAAGGGAAGCACAAGAGTTGACATTTCCAAAGGGAAAGGCAAAGCTCCTGTAGTGTCTCAGTCAACCTTTAATAAGGTAATCCTCCCTTCTCACAGGTATGACCTTGGCTGCTTGCATGGTCACTGGAAGAATGAGAATTCTTCTTGTAAGAATACACGAGTACTTCCAATGAAATAAGAAAGGGTAGAGGAATGAGTGCATTTAAGACCCATTCATTAAAGACTCAGACCAAGGGTCAGTCTACCAGTAAACCTGACTTGGCTATTTCTGATGATATAAACAGCATGTCATCTGCAAAGAAGACAGTTGTAAATAGCATTCAGAGCAAACAAAGGAAGCCTGCTGGAAGACTAACCTTCTGTCAGATCCTTGCTGAAAGGAACCTGAAGAAAGCTGATGCCCCTCTTCCTTCTGTACAGTCAGCAGTTAACCATATTGCCAGACCTGCTTAGAAGAGAAGATACAATATTCATGAGTGCTGGTGTTGTGGTAAAGTGGGTCATTTTGCCCTAGATTGCTGGCACAATTCAAGTGTGCCCAGAGGTAATGTTGGTCTTCCTATCAGAAAATCTGCAGGAAGAAAAGTGGTGATTCAGAATAACAAGAACCTAGGACCCAATACCTATTGGGGTCCTAAGGTAGGATAAATTTTGTTTTGCAGGTTAGTCCAAGTGCTCATCCCTCCTTGCGGTACTTGGACAGAGGATATTCCAGACCCTGGACTGGAACAAGAAAGTCATTTTATGGATCATACTCCAGTGAGGGCTAGACCTAAGATCTGTTGTTGGGAAGTTGGTGATGGAGATTGACCATCAAGGATACTCCTCCTACTTCCCAAGAGGAAAAGGATGGTGTGTGCAATCCTGAAGAAGGATAAAGTGCTTAAGTCTTGAGTAAAGACCTTCTAGTAGAATCTGTCTGGATAAACAGATCAGCAGGTGTCAGTCAGTAAAGCTCTAAGGAATCTGACTGGTGTGACATTGTACTGCTGCCACCTCAGCAGAATAGTGAGAAGAACAAGAAGGATGTACTCATCACAGTACAAAGCACAGGAAGCAGCTCTTCTAAGAGCAGTAAGGAAGAGGCACAAGATCCCTAGCTGGAAAGAATGTCTACTGGTATAAACTATAGACTTTCAACTGGTATACACTAAGGACTTTCAAGTGACATGCAGAAAAGACAAACTCAAAGATTGTCCAAGTGGGAATCAGTGGAAAGTGTGGACAGGATTTATGCAACTACAGGATCTGTGCAAATGTTGAGGGGGAGGCTGTCAAGCTAGATGCTCCTGTTTGGAATGCATGTCCGGTCTGGGTTGCTGGACAAGCTTGAGTCTTACCCACAAGATATTCGACACAAAATAGGTCAGCAATACTGCTGAAGATCAGCATGTCTCAATGGACATTGATGGGGTTGAGAAGGACACTACCTAGATGATTGCTCCAGCTAGTGGTGATACAAGTCAGAATATTCCTATGGGAATAGCAGTGTAAAGAAAAACTTGGTATCAAAATGAATGGATGGTTCAAGGTAAGATCATCCAAAGTGCAAGGGGTATCAACTGGCATAGGAGAATTGTGTCAGTGGTATCAACTCAAGAGATATAATCTCTAGTCAAGTGATATGATCACTATTGGAGATACAAAGAATGAGAGGAAGATTTCAACTGAACTCCTGCTCAAGAGAATGAGAATGTCATACCCTCCCTGACTGCAGCTGTATGAACCATGACTGCTGCTATAAAGTCATAAAGGGGAGTAGACAATGATCAAGAAGAGAGTGTGCAAGGTACAAGGATGATAGGAAAAGCAAGGATGAAGCTTGTCATTTCCAAGGGAAAAGGGTGACAGTGGACCAGTGGTTTATGGAATAGCAAGAAGCTACATACACTGTTGGATCAAATACTTATCTGCAGGGAGGTGTTGTTTACAGTTGCTGTGAATCAAGCATAAGCTCCAGGTCTACAACATTGAGATAAGTAATATTTCTTTGTACTGAAAGTCAACTAGTTAAATTCCCACTGCTAGGAATCCTGTCTTTCATAGCAGGACTATGCATGTTGAGATTAGGTATTATTATTAGGGAGCATGTGAGGAAGGAAGACTTTTGTCTTGAATTTATCCTCACAGACTAACAAGTGGCTGATATCTATACTAAACCACTAGATGAAGTCAAGTTCAACACATTCAAATTTGAATTTGGTATGTTGAACTTGGTAGAGCTTCAATTGCTCCATGTAATATTTCTGTTGCAGAACTCACCTTTCTTGCAGGGAATAGTAAGTGGTATCAAGACTAAGATGGACTCAAGTGTCCAGTAAAGAGAAGATAGCAGATGCTCCAATTGAGGGGGAGCAAATCCAGCAAATAGCTGGAACAAGTTCAGCTTCCAGTTAAGAGGCAGCAAGCAGCTGCAGTGGATCATAGATCATCACAGCTGATCAGCAGGTTCTCAGGACTATTCATAGTCTGAGGGGGAGAACAACCTTAGTGGTTTGCTGCTGCTGTGCAGTCACAACTGCTGCTGAAAAGTCATGTTGTTGCAGGAAAAGAGGAAAAGCCAGTAAATCTCTTACAACAGATACATGTTGCAGAAGCTTTAAATGATATTAGGTGTGGCATTGGCTAAAGTGTACCAATGTTACAGCTAGCTCAAGTGGTTGTGGTGATGTGTTGCATCTGTGTATCAACACAATAGGTATGCCTCCTAGCCTAGTAATTTGATCACTAGGATAATTTCTCAAGTGGTATCAACACAGTGTTATGGCTAGGATAAAGAGATAAATTATCTGGTGCATAATCCCCTCACCTCCCTCATAAGAAAATGGTTGAAGAAGCCAGAAAGGGGAAGATGTGAGCAATACATTCCTAAAGGGCTTATGTGTGCAATGCATAAAGCAATGTAGAGCAATTCTGAGTAGAGCAATTGCAATACTCAGCAGGTGTTGTGGCATATCAAAAAGGAGATGATGTGCAACACATGCCCAAAGGGAGATGCATATTACTGAGTAGTGCATATTACTTGGAAAGATTCAAGTAATATGAGGTATGCAATGACTACATGTTGTGCCATGTTGCATATTATGAGGAAGTGCTTATAGTGGTGCTCCATTTAGGCTTTAAGAGAAGCTTTAAGTAAAATAAGCTAAGTGCATATTATTTGAGCAATTGTTCAAGTGATATGATGATGCAGTTAAATGGAGTACATTATATTGATATGCTGATAATTCAAGTGACAAGATAACAGATATAACTTACAACTGCATGAAGTTAATATGCCTATTATGTGAATGCTTCTTAGTATTGCTGGGTGTTTTGCCTTCTTCAAGTAGGGAGACATTGTTGGGTCCATTGCCCACAATGTTCCCTAGATTTGAAGAGGCAGACACAACCAATACTAAGACCATAGTTGTATTTGATGTTGTTTAAATTCATCATGTGCAGGATGTTCCATGGAACATGTTTAGACAGGTTGTCTAAGTGTTTGTGACAGGCTATGAAGCACAGGTACCTGTACGTGGTACGGGTACGGTGCGGGTACCGGTACGTGGTACGGCAAAATTATAAAATAGCACGGTACGAGTACGTTTGGGTATGTGAAAAAAAATTAAAAAATACATATAACAAGTTAAATTGCAGTAAGAATATATTCAATGAAATGTTATCAGTTATCACCATACATGCACAAGATGTTAAGATTGTCCACATAAATAAAGAAATTAGACTATTCTAAGGAATGATGAAAGTGAGAATCATACTAAAAATATCCTCTAGGAAAAGGAAAACTGATGCAGGACAAAGGACGCTAGGGTTCACGCGACCAAAATCCTCTTTTTTTTTAATCAAATAAAGACAATGTGCATCCTTTTCTCACAAAACTTTCAAAACCAAAATTTTAAGAAAATGAAGATCTCATGAAGTAATTCTGATCATAAGAAGAGAAACTGTGTTACATGATGACTGGGGATTCAAGAAATCCAGCAGGGAAGAGCTGGCGGAGGTGGTCGGCGGTTGGCCGGCTGCAGGAATGCAGCAGGGAGGAGCCGACGGAGGTGGTCGGCGGCTGGCCGGCTGCAGAAATGCAGCAGGGAGGAGCTGGCGGCTGGCCGGATCTGCAGGGAGAAGGAGGCGGCGGGCTGGCTGCAGGAGCTAATCGACGGTCTGGCTGGAGGAGGCTGCGGGCGGCTGCTGCGGCTGGAGAAGGGAGCGGCGGTGGCTGCGGGAGCAGGGGCGCAGGGAAGAGCCGGCGGATGTGGAGGGGGAAGATGGAGGGTGAGGAGATGAAGATACAAACCTCTCTTGGAGTCAGCACCAAGGAGGGCCTCCGGAGTCGGCACCGGCGGCGTGGCCGAAGAGATCGGGAGAAAAGAAGCCGGCGGCTTTTCTTTCTCCAAAATACTCGATCCCCCCAGCTGCTGCCCTAAAGCACTCATTTATAATAAACCTCATCAAATCCAACGGTCTAGATCGTCCGGATGGTGGCTGCATCAAAAGCTGAAAATATACTCAAAATATATAAATTAATATATCATTTCGACTCGCGGCGACCCTCCGGACGCAACCACGGAGTCGGATCGGGGATACGATCAACGGGCGGGGCCCGTTCCCCACCAATCTCCCCTTGTTGGAGAAGATTTGCCCTCAAATCTTTAGGGCTTCCAAGGGGGCTTCGCGGGTGGTCTGCACTGTTTCCCACTGTCACCAATCATCAGATAAAAGCTTCCAATCCCAGATGCTGGTCTCGCGATGTTGCAAGTAATGTATTCACTGCCTTTGGGAGGCTTGGGCGACGGCCTCAATCTCAGAATCTGACGAAAAACTGTAGCAACTGGTAAGGGAGCAGCGCTCTCTAATCTTGCACCGCAAATGATCATATCGATCGGCGATGTGAAAAAAGATATATCGATCTGTGTCTCTGTATCACCTGGGCCCCAATCAATCTGATCAAACTGCAACAAGTCATCACTATGTCCTACCCAGTCTGGGCTCTTATCCAAACCAACTGATTTGCCCTCAGGGGCATTATCGAACATCAGAAAAGGGTCCCTAGCCGAGCTGAGAAGTGACTGATCAAACCACTGTGACAAATCCATAAAAGTGAGCAAACGGCGCAAAGGCTCATAGGGCGGTACTACCACCATCAGACTGAATGTCCTTCTGCGCTCAATCCACTGGCGGGCAAATCTCTGAACGATAAAAGTAGCTCTCTGCACTGTCTGGTACCACTGTCTCTGTAATAATCCTCTCATGCGTGACTGAATCACGAGGACTGCTCTGGTCATCTTCTTGAAGGATCGGCGCTGAATAAGCCCTCAGATGTGAGACTGTATCAAGACTGCTGCTCTTTTCCGTCGCTGCTCTAAAATCTCCTTAGCATCATTCTCACGCCAATTCTTCACATAACCTGCCCAAATGGCATCTTCTTTCTCTTCCCTTTCCCTTTTCTGCTTACTCTCTTCCACTCTAGCTTGTTTGTTTCTTTCAAGCTCAACCCAATGTCTCTTTCTTAGGGAAGGTGACGGAAGATCATACGAATAGGAGGAATGGCGGACTGAAGGATATGTAGTAGATGACGGAGAATATGAATCGTAGGCATGGGAGGGGACTCGCCTCGATTCATGGGAATAAGTGGTGGAAGAAGGGGAATATGGATCGTAGGCTTGACGAGAGACTCGCCTCGATTCATAGGAGGGGTATGCAATGGAGGAGACATGAAGATTTATGTGAGTAAGATGCCTCACGAGAGGAATGAACATTGGAATAGCGGGGAGGTGGGGAAACATATGATTCAAAATCGTCCGAATCGTCAGAATCGTAATAACAAGGAAGCGTCATGGGTGTATGCAAACGATTTTCAAGAAAATGAGAAGGATTGAAAAGTTTGAGAAAACTTTTCAGGCGCCTCTGATACCAATTGATGCAGGACAAAGGACGCTAGGGTTCGCGCGACCAAAATCCTCTTTTTTTTTATCAAATAAAGACAATGTGCATCCTTTTCTCACAAAACTTTCAAAACCAAAATTTTAAGAAAATGAAGATCTCATGAAGTAATTCTGATCATAAGAAGAGAAACTGTGTTACATGATGACCGGGGCTTCAAGAAATCCAGCAGGGAAGAGCCGGCGGAGGTGGTCGGCGGTTGGCCAACTGCAGGAATGCAGCAGGGAGGAGCCGGCGGAGGTGGTCGGCGGCTGGCCGACTGCAGAAATGCAGCAGGGAGGAGCTGGCGGCTGGCCGGATCTGCAGGGAGAAGGAGGCGGCGGGCTGGCTGCAGGAGCTAATCGGCGGTCTGGCTGGAGGAGGCTGCGGGCGGCTGGAGAAGGGAGCGACGGTGGCTGCGGGAGCAGGGGCGCAGGGAAGAGCCGGTGGATGTGGAGGGGGAAGATGGCGGGTGAGGAGATGAAGATACAAACCTCTCTTGGAGTCAGCACCAAGGAGGGCCTCCGGAGTCGGCACCGGCGGCGTGACCGAAGAGATCGGGAGAAAAGAAGCCGACGGCTTTTCTTTCTCCAAAATACTCGATCCCCCCGGCTGCTGCCCTAAAGCACTCATTTATAATAAACCTCATCAAATCCAACGGTCTAGATCGTCCGGATGGGGGCTGCATCAAAAGCTGAAAATATACTCAAAATATATAAATTAATATATCATTTCGACTCGCGGCGACCCTCCGGACCAAGGTTGTCAGGATCGAGATCCTAGATGAGATCGTTTCGAGGTAGGATCGGATTTGATAGTAGGGTCGGATTGAGGATCGCTTTACAAAATCAGGATCGATTTACAAAATCTGGATCGTAGGATCGTAAGATCCTATGATCTGGATCGCGATCCTGACAACCTTGCTCCGGACGCAACCACGGAGTCGGATCAGGGATACGATCAACGGGCGGGGCCCGTTCCCCATCAAAAACACAGTAAAAGAAATCCATCTAAAAGAAGATATAGGATTATAGTTCACCAAACACAAAAGAAATCCAATGATGATATAGTCATATAGGGCATACATAATTCAACAAAACAAATAAAAATCTTATGATGACTAAAGTTCTTGATTTTCAAGGTCATCGTTTTCTTCATCGTTAAATAATATTGCTTCCATCTCTGGCTCATCAAGCGATAGGTTAACAATTTCAAGAATACCAGCACCCTCCATAGAATCAAATGCATCTCCACTAATGTCCCATATTTTGGTGTCTCCTTTAGTATAAAGTGGCATGCTCCTTGAAAGAAGACGAATATTAGAATGCACAAAGACCACATCTTCACATCGTTGTGGTGTCATCTTATTTCTCTTCATGGAATGAATGAAAGAGTAAGTACTCCAATTCCTTTCACAACATGAAGATGAACACGGTTAACTAAGCAGTTTTAGGGCTAATGATTGTAGCATAGGTGTTGAAGCACCATGAGCTAACCACCAAACTATTGACTCCATTGCACCTCTATCAATCAATGAATCTGCATCCCCAAAATGTTCTAGATAGCCAAAAAATTTAGCATACTCCGAAAGAATATCAACTTTGCTACTAACAACAGAACAAACCCTTATACCCTCATTGTTTATTAGCAACAAATGAGCTTTGACTCTTACGTATGACCCTTGAAAATCCATGTTACAATAATTGCATTTCCATTTTGCATTTCCTTCTCTTCCCCCCTTTTTTAGAGTCAATGTAATGTGCTTTCAAAGCGGAAACAAGTCATCTTCTTCAAGATTAGTTGAATCCATTGAACTTGATGTAGAAGAACTCATTTTGAATTAAAAAAAACCTGAATTAATGATAAAAATATTTAACCCAAGTCATGTATAAAAAGAAAATTGATACAAAAGGATGTACAAAGAGCATTTGATAAATGATAATATTTAACCAACATAGAAAACAATGGTGTAAAGCAAACTCATAAGAATTACTCATGTTGAATGCAAACTCCAAAGAGACTACTTAAGATTTTTAAATTAAATGTCCTTAAATCTACTAACTCACGCCGAATGCAAACTCCAATAGATTGCTAATTAACTCCCAAAAATAACTATGAGATTGTTATTATGGACTGCTTATTTTATTTAAGGACATTTGTCGTGGGTGAATGTCGCCCACGCCGACCGTGATATCATAGTTATGGGAGATATGAGTGAAAATTTGGAGTACCCGTGCTAAAATCAAAGTGATCGCTCTGAAAATTTTGAGTACCTAATTAACCAAAGTGATATCATACACCAAATGGGAATGATTTCTAGGTTTGTATGCTATTATTTACAATTTTAATGGATATTTTCGAAGAGACTACTTATGGGAGATATGAGGTAATAAGAAGCATGTATAATCAGAGAAGAACCTTGAAATTAAAATTGGGGGTAAACCAAATCTCATAGATTAGGGGTGAGAAGGCAATGAAGGGCGGTGTAGCCCTGACCGAGCTTGCAGCCTTGCAGTCGCGTAGCTGGAACAGTCGGTGTAGCGCCGACCGAGCTTCTGATATAGAGAACGACAGAGCCCTGGAGTTCCGTTGAGGTCGACAGGGCTCGCAGGAATCGATGGCGTCGAAATAGTGGAGACCTGGAGTCGTGGGTTTGTCGATAGGGTTCGCGGGAGGATGTCGCCGTCGAGGTCGCTCGCAGGAGATCTGCCGCCGTCGAGGTCGCTCGCAGAAGGGATGTCGTCATCGAGGTCGCTCGCAGGAGATATGCCGCCGTCGAGGTCGCTCGCGGGAGATCTGCCGCCGTCGAGGTCGCTCGCGGGAGATCTGTCGTGGGTTTGTCGAAGAAGTTAGCCCTAACGTGAATAAGGATCCGCGCTATTAATAATATCGGGAAGTACCCGGCAGTACCGACCCGTACCAAAAAACAATAAACGTACCGGGAACTTTTTTTGCCGGGCCGTACCAGTACCCGCAAACATACCGTGTACGGGTACAGGATATTTTTTGGAATACCCGTGCTTCGTAGGTGATAAGTGGTCACAAGGTTGAATGGTGGACTCAAAGAAGCTGGCTGGAAAGACAAGAATTTGGCTAAGTCCACAAGCGTTGAGTGAAGTAAGCTCACTCATCGCCAAAAGTTAAGGAGCAGTTGACAATACAGCTAAGTCCACAGGCGTTGAGTGGAGCAAGCTTACTCAACGCCAGAGGTAAGGAAAAATGTTGGCTGGCAAGAATGTGGCTAAGTCCACGGGCGTTGAGTGAAATCTACTCACTCAACGCCATACAACTAAAAGCTATGAGTAAGACAATCAAAGCCTAAGCAGAAACAGGTTGATATTTTGACTAAGTCCGCAGGCGTTGAGTGAAGCTTGTTCACTCAACGCCATAAGGTGGAAAGCGTTGACTGATCCTTATTCAGTCAGAGCCTAAGTATTTTGGCGTTGAGTGATGAATGCTCACTCAACGCCTAGTGACAGAAAACTGTCTTAAGTACTTTGACGTTTAGTGATGAAGGCTCACTCAACGCCTAAGATGCAGAAATTTTGGGCAAAGCAAAAAGCGTTGAGTGGACTCAACGCTCTCAATGCCTGGGATGCAAAAAGATTTTGGCTAAGTCCAAAAGCGTTGAGTGAAGCTTGATCACTCAACGCTCTCAACGCATAAATAGACAGAATTCTGTCTAAGTGTTTTGGCGTTGAGTGAAGCTTGTTCACTCAACGCCTAGACTAAAGTTGTTTGATTTTGGCTAAGTCTACAGATGGTGACGTTAGCAGAGTAAACAAGTCAACAAAATTCAAATATGTTGAGGGAAAGCTACAGTGCGCGACAAATGTAGTCGCTTGCCTGCAGTACTGCGATTAAAGCAAAAACAAAGTTGCAGCTGTCAATCTCAGTAGGGCCCACGGGTCAAAATAGTCGTTGATCGGCGGAATAGAAAAGAAAGAGATGAGATTGAAGAAATAATATTTTAGGGTTTGGTCTTTTCGCAAAGAGGCGGAACATCTTCGTCCTCCTCGTCATTGTTGCTGAGGTCAAGGCTGAAGTTCAAATCGACTAATCCAAAAGGTCTTCAAGTTAGCTGTTGACATCTCCATCATCAACAGCAAGATAGTTGGTGTCATCTTCATCTGTAGCAGCAAGGTCAGAGACATTCTCTCTGAGAAAAGGATAGCAGCCAAGGGCTAACCCTAGCTGCATTTTCTGATAGCTTCAAGCAAGATAGCTGGTGTCTTTTCTATTTGCACCAGCAAGCTCAGAGTGATTCTCTGAGAAAGAAGAGACAGCAAGGGCCGACCCTTACTGTAGGTACTTCACAGATTCAGCCAATCATTTCTGAAGAACATTCTCTTGAAGCTGTGAAGAAGAAAGCTTGAAGAAACAGGTGATCTGAAAGCAGGCTCAGCAAACTAATTCTCTGGAGCCAAAGTTAGGACTGAGCCTCGAGTTCAGTTCAGGAAGAAGCAGAGTAACAACTCTGCAGGTCACTTCTCAGCACAAGCAGAACAACATTGAAGATCTACTCTTGTTGTTGTGAAGAGGTTAGGGTTGGGATTCTCTCAGCTCAGGTAGCAGCAAGACTAGCTGCAGTCACTTCTCAATTCCAGCAAGAAAATCTCCGGAGCTAAGGAGTTAGGACTGAGTATTACTCAGTTCAGGTAACAGTAGGCTCTGGGACTATTTCCCTAGAGTTAAAGTTGGGCAGAGTTTATCTCAGTCCAGAAGTTTGGCACAGAGAAATATCTCTTGTGTCAAGAGCCAAAACAACCAAATCCACTTCCACCTTGTAGGATCCTTTTGGATCTGAATGGTAGGAGCAAATTTACTCTGAGGTAGAATCCAAGTTTGGATCTGAGTTATAGGGCAGTTTTGCCTAAGATAGGATTCTATTGAGAATCTGAGAGTAGGGCTTTGGCCTGAATAGTAGGATTCAAGTTTGAATTTGAGCTGTAGGACTCAGTTTGGATCTGAGGTAGGTGATCTGTTTATCACTGAGCTGTTGGGCTTTTGAGCCTGAGGTAGGAGAGTCATTCTCTCTGAGTTGTAGGGCACATGTGCCTGAGTTGTAGGATCCATTGGATCTGAGGTAGGGTCTTTGTGCCTGAGGTAGGAGAGTCATTCTCTTAGAGGTAGGATCCCTTGTGGATCTGAGGTAAGGCTGTCCTCCCAGCCTGAGTTGTAGGGCTTTTGGGCCTGAGGTAGGTGATCTTTGGATCACTGAGTTGTAGGGCCTTGTGCCTGAGCTGTAGGTCTTGGAGGAGACCGAGTGGTCCTGCGGGATCGTGTTGTAAGCTCTTAGGAGCCGAGATTGGAGAAGTGTCTTTTCTAACTATAAGTTAGAAAGATGTGAGGGAAAGTGGACGTATCCATAATCTGGGGAACCACTATATATCTTGTGTGTTTTTTTTGTGTTGTTTCTTTGTTGCAGGTTGTGTGTATCTTGAAAGCAGTAAATTACTAACAAGCAAAGCACTTCAAGAAGAAAAATTAAAAATAGTCAAAAGAGACTAAGAAACCTATTCACACCCCCCCTCTAGGTGATTTAGTTATTCTTGAAACTAAAGACCTTCAGTACTTACTTCGAAGGTCACCTTGTTACCTGTCGCAGTAAGAAACAGTCCGTGGTTTCTCGATCTTCGGCCGAAACTGAGTATCGTTCGATGGCGTCTGTTGTATCTGAGCTCATATGGCTTGAGAGTCTCCTAGGTGATATGAGAGTAAAACTTTCCTCATCAGCCACCTTACTTTGTGACAGTCAAGCTACGATACACAGCTAAAAATCCTGTCTTCCATGAAAGAACGAAACAAATTGAAGTTGACTGCCACTTCATTCGGGAAAAGTTTAAATGAAGAAGCTGGAATTGAAACATATTCTGGCTACAGACCAAGTTGTCGATCTTCTCACTAAGGTCTTACCGAGTGCTCTATTTTATCAGTTCTTGTCCAAACTGGGTGCCTATGAATTGTACGCTCCAGCTTGCGAGAGTGTTAGAAAAAGAATATGTAAAGGCCCATATAGTGGCCCATCATAGGCCTTCTTCCTTTTTATGTACTAGTCCCACATCTTGAAAAATGGACTCTTCTCTCTCTTCTCTCCCTATATATATGTATTTTTGGAAAAGCCCATGTAAAGAGGCTCATGTTGGAGCCCATTTATTTAGTTTTCTTCTTTTCTCCTCTTTAGTCCCACATCATGTATAAGGATCTCTTCTCTCTTTCTCCCTCCTATAAATGTGTATTCATACCTTGTATTTGATTATTGAGATAGTATATACAAGTTTGAGGTTTTCTCCACATGGTATCAGAGGAAACTGGTCCTCCGCGCGGTTAAGTTCTTTTCTAACCGCGGCTTCTCGTGCGGTTAACTCCCTTTCTAACCGCGGCTTCCCGCGCGGTTAAGTTCTTTCTAGCCACTCCTGCTCTCTCTCTCTTATGGCTTCCACCTCTTCTTCTTCTCCTCTTGGCCCCCCTTTTTTTATAACTCTCTCTCTGTCAGGTGGGGCCTTCTCCCTTTTCCCTCTACCCACGCGGTTTCTTCCCGGCTAACCGCTTCCTATCTACTCGTTGCGGTCTCCTTGTCTACCCGCTGAGTTCTCGCCTTCTCGCCTTCTCACCGCGTGCTTCTTATACCCTCCTTCCTCTCTTCTCGCCGCGACTTCTCTTAGTCGTTGCGGCCTCCCTAACCGCTGCGAGCTCAGCATCTAGGTCGCAGCATCTTTCCTTGCCGCCGGTGTGCTCACCGTGACCGTGCGGACTTCTCGCACGGTTTCTTCGTTGCTTAGTCGTTACGGCTTCCCTAACCGATGCGAGCTCCGCATCTAGGTAGCGACATCTTTCCTTGCCCTGGTGTGCTCACCGTGACCGTGCAGACTTCTCGTGCGGTTTCTTCTCTGCTTAGTCGATGCAGCTTCTCTACCCACCGCGGGCTCCGCATCTTGGTCGCAGCCTCTTGCCGCTGCTGTGTTGTCACCGAGACCGTGCGACTTCTCATGTTCTCTAGTCAAGGCGGCTTCTCCTCTCTAACCGCTCCGTTTTTTTGGTCACGGCCTGTTCTTTCCTAGCCGTTGGTGTGTTGTCACCAAGACCGTGCGGTCTTCTCGCGCGGTTTACCGTGCGGCCTCTTTCTGCTCGGCGTGCTCGCTGTTCTGGCCGCCCAATCTACTCGCGCGGTCTCCTCTCTATCCGCTGGTCTTCTTGCCGCCGATCTAGCCTCCTGACCGTCTGCACATGGGGTCTTCTCTTTATTCTACCGGACAGGTAGCTTCCTCTTCTGCAGACCGCCTGACCCTTGCCCCTGAACTCCGGGATGAATTGCGGATCACTACTATTTCTTTAGCCGGGAAGAAGAACTTTGTGGAGTGGGTGTACTCTGTTCGCCTCGTTCTTCAGTCCAAAGGCTTTCTACATCACCTGACCCAAGTTGTTCCTGCTGCTCCTACTGAAGACTGGTTGCGCAACGATGGTCGAGTTCAGACGTGGCTCCTCAACTCCCTTGATGGAGAACCTTATCGCATGGCCATGTATCACGAAACGGTCAAGGCGATGTGGGATGAGCTTCATTCTCTCTATTCCGGCAAAGATAGTCTCCAGCACCTGTATGACATCATAACTGATCTTCAGACTCTTGATGTTGGTGGGGCCGCTGACCTCACCTCATTTGTTGCTCGGGCCAAGACTCTGGTTGAAGTCTGGATTCAACATCAACCTCCTACGATGGATCTTGCTGCACAACGTGCTCAAAAAGAAGAGGTCGGTGTTGCCATGATGATGGCTCGTGTACCACCTCATCTTTAGAGCGTTCAGGCTCAGATCCTCTCCAGATTGCTCAAGGGCTCACCACCTCCTGATAGTTCTGGACCTCCATCACCGACTCTCCTTCGGCAGACTTCTGCGCCCTTACTGCCTCTCCCTCCTCCTGCTCGTGTGTGTGGGGGGGGGGGGGAGGCGTTCAGGCTCTCGAGGCCGAGGTCGGGGAGGCCGGCCATGACCAAAGTGTTCCTTCTACGGTAAGGACGACCACCTTGAGGCCACTTGCTATCGCAAGCATGGGCTTCCTCCTCGTCCACATTCCGCTGTTGCTGCCAACGACTCATCTGTCACTCGTACTAACCTTGAAGAGGTCCGACTTTAGCTCCAACAACTTCATGGTCTGCTCAGTCGCCCACCTGCCTCTGTTGCCTCTGCTTCCTCCATCTCACATGAATGTATCGCTTATCTCACCACTAGTCCGCGCTGGATAGTGAATTCAGGTGTCACTCATCACATCACCTCTCTGCGACCACATCAGTACCTGGATTCTCCTCATCCTAAGTGTATTACAGTGGCCAATGGGGACACTGTTCCGGTCTCCGGCTCTGCTGATATCCTTCTTACTTCTTCTTTATCTCTATGCTCGGCTCTTCATGTTCCTGGTTCCTCGTTTAATTTACTTTCTGTTGGTCGCCTCACTGCTGATTTAAATTGTTTTGTGAACTTTACATCTTCTTTTCTGATACAGGATCGATAGACGTGGAATATCATTGGTAAGGGACGACTGCAGAACGAGTTCTATCTTCTTGATGACTTTCCTAATATCCTCTCTTTCGTCTCCTCCGTCGATTGACATCAGCATCTTGGGCATGCCCCTTTACCAGTCCTCCAGAAGGCTCTACCAGATGTATCTCTTCCTCCTTTTTAGTACAAATCTTGTGTTTTCGGCAAGCAGCATCGTTCATCTTTTTATCTTATTGTACTCGGAGCTCTGCTCATTTTATTTTAGTACACTCTGATATTTGGGGACCGTACAAAATCACTAGCATTTCTGGATATCGTTATTTTCTAACTTTTATTGATGATTATTCTCGAATGACGTGACTATATTTACTTTGTGACTGCTCTGAGCTTCCTCATGTCTTTCGAGCATTCCTCCTTGAGACCCGTACGCAATTCTTCGCGAACATCAAAACTATTCGCACTGATAATTCTCGCGAATACACTAGCCACAAATTTGCAAACCTTTGTTCTGAATATGGGGTCATTCACCAAACATCATGTGCTTATACCCCCCAACAAAACGGAGTCGCCGAACGTAAGAATCGACATCTACTCGATGTTGCTCGCTCTCTCATTCTTCACACGCAGGTTCCCAAAGCTTATTGGAACTTTGCACTCACGACAGCTTGATATCTGATTATCCGTCTCCCTTCCCCCATACTCCATAATGTCACTCCGTTCAGCCTCATGTTCCCCTCGGCTCCAGCATTCTCTCTCATACCCCGCATCTTTGGGTGTACTTGTTACGTTCACATTCTTCGTCCATCCACGGACAAGTTGGATCCCCGGGCAGCCAAACACATCTTTGTTGACTATTCACAAACTCAGAAAAGCTACGTATGCTACTCTCCTGCTACCCGCAAGGTGACTGTTTTTGCTGATGTTATCTTTCAGGATGATCTTCCTTTCTTCTGTACTCCAGATCCAACACCTCTACCACCACCCGTCCTACGAGCTGTCATTCCCATTACCACTCCTCCACTACCAAAAATTCCTGACCAGGCTCCCACTATTTCCAAGCCACCTCTTATACGTGTTTACACTCGTCGCCATCCTGGCTCCGTTGCCCCAATGCAGTCAGCTTTGACCTCTGACGTTCCGCGTCCTGCTGATCTGGCACCAGAATCCGTCGTTCATCCCACGACGAATTATGTATCCTTACATCGCCTATCCCCACAACTTCAAACTTTTGTCATTTCACTATCTTTTATTTTTGTACCTAACTCTGTGCAGGAGGCTCTCCAACATCCTGGCTGGCGGGCAGCAATGGAAGAAGAATTTACAGCTCTTTGGGCTAACCAGACCTGGAACCTGGTACCTCTACCTACCGGTCAGACACCTGTTGGGTGTAAATGGGTCTTTGTCATCAAACATGCTCCTGATAAGAAAATTGATCGTCTGAAGGCCCGTCTGGTGGCTCGTGGCTTCACCCAACAACAAGGTCTCGATTATGAGGAAACATTCTCTCCAGTAGCCAAGCTCAACACTATTCGTGGTCTCCTCTCTGTGGATGTGCATCGCCAATGACCCTTAGATCAACTGGATATCAGGAATGCGTTTCTGAACGGCGACCTTCAGAAAACAGTCTACATGCAGAACCTCCTGGGTTTGAGACCACGGGGGAGTCCCGAGTTTGTCATCTTAAGAAGTCTATCTATAGTCTCAAACAGTCCCCTCGGGCATGGTTCGACAAGTTCAGTAAGGCAGTTCGGGAAGTCGGCTTTACTCGGAGCTCAGCAGACTTCTCTATGTTCACTCGTCATCAGGCAACAGGAACGGTTCTTCTGTTAGTATATGTTGATGACATCTTAATCACTGGAGACAATTCAAAGGGAATCCAAGCGGTCAAACAGCACCTTAGCTCCGTCTTTCAAACAAAAGATTTGGGGCATCTTCGATACTTCCTTGGTCTTGAGATCGCGAGACGTCCAGATGGACTTGTTCTCTCCCAATGGAAGTACTGTCTGGATCTCCTTCAAGATGCTGGCTACTCTGGATGCAAGCGTGATACTACTCCAATGAATGCAAATCATAAGTTGTGGGCACATGCTTTCGATGCAGATCTTACTCTCCAAAATCCGGAAAACTATCGACGACCTATTGGGAAATTGATCTACCTAACGGTCATAAGACCGGATATATCTTTTGTTGTTGGGGTGGTCAGTCGGTTTATGCATGCCCCTCGAATATCTCACCTTCAAGTCATTGAGTGTATCCTAAGATACCTTAAAACAGGTCCGGGTCAAGGGCTGGTATACAAAACCTCATCCTCTACTCCAATGTTGGTTGCGTATTCTGATGCAGATTATGTTGGTTCCTTGGATGATCGACGGTCAACCAATGGTTTTTGTACCTATTTTGGAGGTCATCTTGTTACTTGGCGAAGTAAGAAACAAGCCGTGGTTGCTCGATCCTCAGCTGAAGCAGAATACCGATCGATGACATCAGTTGTCTCTGAGCTTACATGGCTTGAATGTCTCCTCGCCGATCTAGGAGGAAAACTTCCCTCACCTGTCATCATGTTATGTGACAGCCAAGCGGTTATACACATAGCAAAGAATTCAGTCTTCCATGAAAGAACGAAACATATTGAAGTGGACTGTCACTTTATCCGGGAGAAAGTTCAAATGAAGAAGATAGAATTGAAGCATGTTCCGGGTACTAAACAAGTTGTTGATATCCTCACAAAGGCCCTACCAAGTACCATATTTTATCAGTTCCTGTCCAAGCTGGGTGCCTACGACTTGTACGCTCCAGCTTGCAGGGGAGTGTTGGAAAAGCCCATGTAAAGAGGCCCATGTTGGAGCCCATTTATTTAGTTTTCTTCTTTTCTCCTCTTTAGTCTCACATCATTTATAGGGATCTCTTCTCTCTTTCTCCCTCCTATAAATGTGTATTCATACCTTGTATTTGATTATTGAGATAGTATATACAAGTTTGAGATTTTCTCCACAGTATTCATACTTGTATTTACATACACAAGAAGTATATACAAAGTTTTACAGTTTCTTCCCAAGTGTTTGTGCTTTTCTCTACAAATATGAATGAAAATATGAGCTAGAATGGTGCCTAAAATGCTATATGAAATCCACTCATTAATCATGCCAAACACACATTCTATGACGACAACATCATTACCCCATCTCACTTGAGCAAAAATGCCGCACCAACCGGAGCCTAGATCATTAGAGAAACTTCCTTATGATTTCCCGTTATTCTTGTTAAATTGTACAACATAGAATCAGCTATAAATTTTGTACACCCATTTAATATTAATGGTGCACAAAATACCATCAAGTAATCAACACTTACTACACAAAAATCGTTAATCATTAACTAGTAGCATTGAGGAACCTCTCCCCCCTACAGTCATCTTGAACCACATGAGTCCCTTCACATATTTATGAATAGATGGAATCTCTAAAGCGAACACAATCCTATATCATATAAATCGGAAATCGGTTACGGAATAGATTAAAAAAATTAGCAACAACATACCCTTGTTATGTTCAAATATTTTCGCAACAACATACCCTTGTTAAATCTATAAACAATACTGACCATGGAGCTAATGCTGAACCAACTTAGTGAAGAGCAAAAACAAAAGCCACATTCTTAGGTGATGCAGTGGCAGATCGACTCGAGACAGGATTTCCAAATGCAAACCTAATTGCAAAGCGGTGTAACGATAGTGCTCAGTGGTCCGCTCCAAAATTGCAGCAAAAAATAATTTATTATATAATTATCAGCAGAGGCTCGACAAGCACAATTAATTAATTAAAAGGAGAACAAAACATTAATTTTGCAAACAATTGAGGCGCAGACAATTTTAAGCGGACGCAAAATAAACTCCGCAAATCACACGAGCGGCGATATTAATGACAAACAAGAATAACATCCACTACAGATATAGTGTCAAATTAAACAACAATAAAAGAAAAGACAGTTACCACAACTTGCATATGCAGGCGATATCGGCGGCGGTTGTTGGCGGCAAGTGAATGGTGTTGGCGATATAGATTGTGGAGGACGGCTGTAGGGGAGGTAGCCGGCTGTTGGAGGGAAAATGAGGTGGTGGTCGGCTGTTGTAAAGACAACAGGGAACTGGAGTGTGGGAGAAAGGGGTTCTACGATGGGGCTGGTGGCGGAATAGGAAGATAGAGAAGGTCGTGAAGGGGGATTAACTGGAGAGAGGAGGTAGGTTCTGGCGGTGATGGTTGGGATCGGACGGAGGCCGCCGGGTTGTGGGCTAGCAGGAGTTACGGGCCGGTTGAGAGCGATCAGGCGTGGGAGAGCAGGGAGGAGGCCGACGGGTTTGTGTAGGCGTGGAAAGAGGGAGGCGGGAAGGTGGAGAAGGACTCACGGCGGCTGACCGACGGTGGAGGAGGATGGGATGGCTCGACGTCGCACCAAGCAAGGAGGCTCCAGGAATCGCTCCTGAGAGAATGACCGGCGGTTCCGAATCAAACGAAACCCTCGATACTTCTTTCCCCAAACCGCCAGCATATAAAGCCCTAATAATAACTGCATAGTGTAACTGCAGAAATAAAACCCAAATAAAACCACTTGAATCGGAGGGCTCACAATGTTTGGTCTGATCGAGGGGTAAATACATCACAAAATATAAAAAGCTATATATAGATTCGACTCAGATCGATCATTCGGACGCGACCACGGGCTCCGATAATCCATCCGGGTAACGGATCACCGCCTCCTGTGGGAATACGCGCATGTCGGTCGTGGTGCGCCGCCATCTCCCCTCGGCTTAAAAGCACTCAACTCTGGTGAGTGCGGGTGGTCACCCTCGCTGTGTAGCCACGGAGCGAGTCTCTCGAACTCCTCTGAAGATATCCATGTAGCATCGTGCAGGGGTCGGCCGCTCCAAAGAACAAGATAGCGTAGGGTATCTCGTCCGCCTGCGGCGTAGAAGTCGAGACCGATGGCCTGAAGCACGTCATTTGTAGAAGCAGGTAATACCAACGTATCTCCGTCTGACAATGATGCATCTCTGTCTGGCAATGATGTCGGTGGAACCGTCAGTGGTGCAACTCGATCTGTATGTCGCGACGCCGCTGGGGGCAACAAAGAGGGACTGGTGGAGGCAATAAGAGAAGAAGGCTCAGGTTGTGGGGCTAAGGCAGACGAAGGCTCGGGTAGAGGTGTGGCGAGTGGGTCCACATACACATGCTCCTCGTAGTAAGGAGTCAAATCTTCTACGTTGAATACTCGGCTAATGCCCATACCATGTGGGATGTCTATCTCATATGTGTTCGTACCAATTCGTTGTACGACTGTATAGGGGTCCATTCTGCGTGCGCTTAATTTTTTTGGTTGTCCCAGTGGGACCCTCTCAGATCGAATGCGAATTAATACATGTTCTCGTGCCTCAAAGATTTGTTCCCGCTTGTGTTGATCTGCTTGGTCCTTATAATAAACATTACTAGCTGCAATCTTCTTACGAACCGACTCGTGTAGGGCGTGCACATACTGAATGAATGTCTCTACTGACTCCTAGGAGTGATGCAAATCATACGATGAACTCAAGTCACACAGCATAGAAGAGTCAGACACTATATGTGAATGACCATGCATATGATGCAACAAACACAAATGACTGGCGATTGGCACGACAAACTGACAAGACGCATATGTAAAATAACAATGAAAGTATTTAAGGATGGGTGGTTTATCTGGAGGTTTCTTGGGCGGGGTGTAGAAGAACTCACTAAGTGTACGGGCACCACCCAACTGATTAACTGAGATATTGACAGTGAGTCGCGGAATCAGGATATGCCAAATAACGTCATAGATGGTGACAGAATAGTGCAATGCACGAATATGAAGGGTACCTCTCAAATGACAAAGCTTGTCAGGTGGCTCACCAGGGAGTGTATACCAAAAGTTGTCACGTGTGAGATGATCACGGGTGCAGCCGTGCAGGTACACGACCCCTCATTAAAGTGCAAACAGGGAAGTTCGTCAAATAAGCATTCCAGTGACGTAATCCCGGGGAGGTTGCTAATGATAGCATGGTCCTCCAAGAAAAGGCACCAATAATAGTAGTGTCTGTGGGATCAAGTAGAATAACCACAACAAAGTCAATACCAGGCTCATGAATCCCCCAAGGGAGTAGTGTCTCGTCGGGAGGCTTATCTGGAGGTCCAACGATGAAGTCATTAATAATGGGATGATCCTCCGGATGAGTATAGCTGATAGAGGTTGTGTCCTCGTAAGTGGGTAAGGTGTCCACTACGAAGTCAACACTAGGCTCTCGACTCGATATAGAGACATGGGTAGAGTAGGAAGAGCCTCTACTCAAGTGTGGGTCACTCAGTATAGTGTTGATATACGGACCCTTAACCAAAGGAGGCACTATGTCTAAGTGAGGTGTGAAGGATGGATATACCATCACAGTGTCACTGGGTCGCTCATCCTCACTCACGCGACCACACTCACTAGTCATACGAGTATCGATCTACACCTGTATAATGAGATCATGATCAGGTTCAACAACAAGATCACAGGGACAACGAGCCTCGTCAAAAGAGGGAGTAGCAAAAGCAAATGTCAGGTCTCTCATATTGATCGGAGCACTACTAGACGTATCAGTGGCTTGACCTAAATCTCTAGGCTCTCTTCCTAGCGTAGATCTTATGCGATCAAATTGAGCATCTAAGAGATCAAAGCGGTCAAGAACTAATCGCTGAAACTCGGCCTCAGGTAACTCTATTTGCGGAACCCTAGGAGGGTCTAAATAATGGTGATCTCTATAGGGTTCCTGAGGATCATCTAGACGGTAGTTCCAAACATATTCAGGTTGTGCTCGTGGGGGTGTGTGAGCCCTACGAACGTTCAGTGGTGATTGCATGTATTCAAACTCAGATTCCTCAATCACATGAGATGTGTAACGACGATGACCTGAACGATACTCCACTCTATCATCATAAAGTCGCGGAGATGTGTAATGATGATAACGTGAGGACCTATCGTCGTGGAGATCGTTTCTAGTATAATGAAATTGCGTCGAGGGGTCGATACGATCTCTAGTAGTGATGGGAGAGGAGCGATAATTATCATTGTGATGACACGAGGGTCTCTCTAAAGGGGCTCTATGAGATCGGCTATAGGTGGACTCGAGATCCCCAAATAGAGGAGACGAGCGACGACGATAACTTGACATAACTCAACTTTAATACTCCTACCACTACACAACTTGCAATGACCTAACATATCCCTCTGATACCAATTTGATGTAGTGGCAGGTCGACTCGAGACGGGATTTCCAAATGCAAACCTAATTGCAAAGCGGTGTAACGATAGTGCCCAGTGGTCCACTCCAAAATTGCAGCAAATAATAATTTATTATATAATTATCAGCAGAGGCTCGACAAGCACAATTAATTAATTAAAAGGAGAACAAAACATTAATTTTGCAAACAATTGAGGTGCAGACAATTTTAAGCGGGCGCAAAATAAACTCCGCAAATCACACGAGCGGCGGTATTAATGACAAACAAGAATAACATCCACTACAGATATAGTGTCAAATTAAACAACAATAAAAGAAAAGACAATTACCACAACTTGCATATGCAGGCGGTATCGGTGGCAGTTGTTGGCGGCAAATGAATGGTGTTGGGAGTAAAGCGGGGCTAGTAGTGGCTTGGGTAGATTGTGGAGGACGGCTGTAGGGGAGGTGGCCGGCTGTGGGAGGGAAAATGAGGTGGTGGTCGGCTGGAGTGGGGGAGAAAGGGGTTCCACGATGGGACTGGTGGCGGAATAGGAAGATAGAGAAGGTCGTGGAGGGGGATTAACTGGAGAGAGGAGGTAGGTTCTGGCGGTGATGGTTGGGATCGGACGGAGGCCCCCGGGTTGTGGGCTAGCAGGAGTTACGGGCCGGTTGAGAGCGATCAGACGTGGGAGAGCAGGGAGGAGGCCGACGGGTTTGTGTAGGCGCAGAAAGAAGGAGGCGGGAAGGGGGAGAAGGACTCACAGCGTCTGGCCAGCGGTGGAGGAGGAGGATGGGATAGCTCGGCGTCGCACCAAGCAAGGAGGCTCCAGGAATCGCTCCTGAGAGAATGATCGGCGGTTCCGACTCAAACGAAACCCTCGATACTTCTTTCCCCAAACCGCCAGCATATAAAGCCCTAATCATAACTGCATAGTGTAACTGTAGAAATAAAACCCAAATAAAACCACTCCAATCAGAGGGCTCACAATGTTTGGTCCGATCGAGGGGTAAATACATCACAAAATATAAAAAAACTATATATAGATTTGACTCGGATCGACCATCTGAACGCGACCACGGGCTCCGATCATCCATCCGGGTAACGGATCACTACCTCCTGCGGGAATACGCGCATGTCGGTCGCGGTGCGCCGTCACTAGGTATCTCAAATTAACTAACATTATAGTCAAAGGGAATGAGCACCAAAATTTCATTGTTTTAGTTTTACCAATGTGAAAGAAAGTGAATTAATAAGAAATTTTCATCATCATAAGATTCTTTTTTATTGATTAAAATAGTGTACCCCTAACATCCGGTAACAAATAAATTCTACTTAGATAAAACAAAAGCGGGATGAGGGAGTGAGAGAGACCAAATTAGGGTTTATGAGGAACAAACATGTAGGGAAGGGAGCAGACTTGAGACAGGGATTGATGGGCAGTCTTGACGGCCCGATACAGGGAAGCAAACAAACATATTTGTGAGATTATTTAGGGTCACATAATAATTATTAGGTAAAGTATATTGACACTTGAAGGGGAGCCTTGACACACCGGTTGAGGTGTTGTTGTGTGGCCTTGAGGTTACGGGTTTGAGTCCTGGAAGCAGTCTCTTGCAAAAAATATAGGATAAGGTTTTCTTACATTTCACCCTTGTGGTGGGACCCTTCCCCAGACCCTCATTGCGCGGGGATGCTTTGTGCACTGGCCTGCCCCCCCCCCCCCCCTTAAACTATATTGACACTTCTAGAGTTTATAAGTGTAGAGGAGAAAAAAGGAATCTTGTATATATGTTCACTTGTCTAAAATACAAAGAATGTGTACAAATTTATAGAATGGAGAAAGAGAGAGGAAGGTCTTATACATGATGTGAGACTAAAGAGGAGAGAGAAATTACAATAAAAAATACATAGTGGGCCTATGTTTAATGGGCTTTTCTAACACTCCCCTGCAAGCTGGAGTGTATAGGTCATATGCACCCAGCTTGGACAAACACTGGTAAAATAAGGTACTTGATAAAGCCTTCGTGAGAATATCAACAACTTGATCAGTGCCCGGAACATGCTTTAATTCAAGTTTCTTCATTTGAACTTTCTCCCGAATAAAATGACAGTCTACCTCGATGTGTTCCGTGCATTCGTGAAACACCGGATTCTTTGCTATGTGTATGGCCGCTTGACTATCATAAAATAGAACAGCAGATGAAGGAAGTTTTACTTGCAGGTCAGCAAGGAGGCTTTCAAGCCATGTGAGTTCTGAGACAACTGATGTCATCGATCGGTATTCAACTTCCGCGGAAGATCGAGCAACCACGGCTTGTGTCTTACTTTTCCATGTAATCAGATGACCGCCAAAATATGTACAGAACCCACTGGTTGACCGTCGATCGTCCAGGGAACCAGCATAATCGGCATCTGAATAAGCAACCAATGTTGGAATAGAGTTGGAGGTTTTGTAAACAAGCCCTTGACCTGAAGCTGCCTTAAGGTATCGTAGAATCCGTTTAACCGCCTGGAGATGAGAAACCCGGGGAGCATGCATGAACCGACTGACAACCCCAACAGCGAACGATATATCAGGCCTCGTGACCGTTAGGTAGATCAACTTTCCCACAAGGCGTCGATAGTATTCCGGGTTCTGGAGAGGCAGGTCATCATCAGAGGCATGAGCACATAGCTTGTGATTTGTCTCCATCGGGATATTAGCTGGCTTGCAACCAGACTGACCAGCATCTTTGAAGAGATCAAGACAATACTTCCGTTGGGAGAGGACAAGACCATCATGGCGATACCTACGACTTCTTTCTGGGCACGTTGGACAGCAAGGTCCACAGTAGGAGGCTGATGTTGGATCCAAGCTTCGACCAGAGACTGAGCCTAGGAAACAAAGGAGGTCAGATCAGCCGCCCCACCACTATCAAGAGCCTGAAGAGCAGTGATGATGTCATACAAATGATGAAGACTATCTTTGCCGGAGTAGAGGGTATGGAGCTCGTCCCACATACCCTTGGCCGTCTCGTGGTACATGGCCAGGCGATAAGGATCACCATCGAGAGAGCTGAGGATCCACGTCTGAACCCGACCATCGTTGCGTAGCTAGTCGTCAGTAGGAGTACCGGTAACGACATGAGTCAAGTGATGAAGAAATCCCTTTGACTGTAGGACCCGGCGAACAGAGTGCGCCAATTCCACAAAATTTTTCTTGCCAGTCAAAGAGATAGTAGTAATCCGGAGCTCATCACGAACATCCAGAAGGGAGGTCGGGCGGTCTGCAAGAGTAACCGCCGGTCCGGTAGAGTTAGCAGGAGACGTCATGAAGACAAACCGCGGCTAGGAGAAAAGCCCTGCAATAGAGGAGCCCGGACTGGTAGAGAGGTCGCGCGACTAGAGACAGGCCGCGTGGTCAGACTGCAGGGAGACCGCACGGTCACGGTGTGAAGACACCAGCGGAAAGGGGGGTGCCGCGACCAAGTTGCGAAGTCCGGGAGAAGGAGATCGCAGCGGTCAGAGCCGGAGACTGCTCGGCTGGGAGGGAGGAGAAGACCGCGACCAAAATGCGGGAAGGCAAGAGCCCGCACGGTCTGGGAGAGCACATCAGCGCTCAGAGCAAGGGAGGCCGCAATAGGAAGCGAGCGGACATGGAGAGGAAACCGCGAGTTGAAAAAGAACTTCGAGCGGATAGAGAAGGCAGCGGGAAGAGAGGCCGCGGGATGAGGTCGCGAGTAGCAGAACTCCAGCGACAAGAAGACAGCAAATCGGGCGAGCAGGAACAGTCCATGGCGAGCAGAAGCGGTCCGCGGCGAGCAAAGGCAGTCCGCGACGAGTAGAAGCAGGGAGAGACCGTGGCGGACAAGAAGAGCCAGCATCGGACATAAAAGAGGAACCCACAGCGGGCAGAGCGAGATCAAGTGGGAGAGGTGGTCCCCACTGGTCAGAGCGGAAGGAGGCTATAAGAAGCCCTTGGAGGAGGGTGGAATCACAGAGAGAAGAGGAAGCGGAAATAGAAAAGGGAGGCTGCAGGAAGCCGAGCAGCAAGGGAGGGCAGCGTACAGAAGAGCAGGCCGCAGCAAGGGAAGGAGACCGACCGAGAAGGAGACCGCCCGAGATAGGCTGTTAAGGAAAAAGAAGCCGCCCAAGGAGAACCGGTGCCTCTGATACCATGTAGAGGAGAAAAAAAGGAACCTTGTATATATGTTCATTTGTCTAAAATACAAAGAATGAGTACAAATTTATAGACGAGAGAAAGAGAGAGGAAGGTCCTATGCATGATGTGGGACTAAAGAGGAGAGAGAAATAACAATAAAAATACATAGTGGGTTTATGTTAAATGAGCTTTTCTAACAATAAGAAATAATTAGGGACCCGATTCATGAAGCGAACCAAAAAAATTTGCGAGATTATTTAGGGGCACAATAATTATTAGGTAAAGTACTTTTTTACGATAATGTAAAATTTTTATTGAAATGAAAATATTATGTTTATTTTAAATTCTATCATGGGTTTTACCATTCTTATGCACTGCAGTGTTTAATGTCTTCCTCATAAATTATATTGTACCTTAGCTTAATTATTATTGACTCTTTATTTATTGTTAATGTAGAGAAAGGATTCTCTAACAGTTAATAAGCAGAATTTAAGGACATGGGAACTAGAGAGGTGTACGAGGAGAAGCTCCGTTCCGGCAATCTCTACCATGACCCCACCATCAATCCCGGACTTGGATCTGCACGCTGCCCTAGATGCTTGTCCCTCGTAAACCCTAATTTGGTCTCTTTCTCCGTTTCTTTTATCCTGCTTTTATCTTATCAAAATATTTAGGCAAAATTGTTTGTTGTTGGATATTCAGTACACACTTTTAATCAATTAAAAAAATCATTTGTTGATGGGAATTTCTTATCGATGCTCTTTCTTTCATGTTAGTAAACTAAAACAACGAAATTTCTTCTCTCATTAGGTTTTTTTGTTATAGCAGGAAGAGAAGCGAGTGATTACTTCAGTTCTGCAAGATTTCATTGTTGTGGTATATGTGTTGCGTTGAGATATGATTGAATGTGACTATTGTGTTTTTTAATATGTGATACCTGAATGTTGTTTTTGTTTTCTCTCTTGTCTAGGCTGGTTCTGGCATCAGCGCAATGCTCGGTGCTGTTCATGGATTTAACACGGGTATGTTACTGAAAATTTCCAAACTTTTGCATAGCTATTTTTTATGATATAGCTTTATTTGTTCCCTCCAGGGATTCCATTAATTCAGAAACATGTGAAGGGACCCATGTGGCTCAAGATGGCTGTAGGGGTGAGTGGTTTTTCATTGCTTCTTTTTATGATATGAAATTTTGTAAGGTCTAATACTATGTTGTGCACCATTAATATTAAGTGGATGACAAAGTTTAGAGTAGTTATGTTGAATTCCCATTTTTCAAATTGAGTTGAGGGTTGGATATTTAAAAAACTGCCAGTAATAGTCTAGATGGAATTATTCTCCACCATTATGTACTCTTACTTTCCAGAGAGAGATGAAGGTTCAAAAACTATTACAAACCATTGATACATAGTACTTATTTGTATTAATATAGTTGATCTGGAGGATCCATTTTTGTGGTTGATGACCAAATAAGTTGTATTCTTCATCATTAGCAGTCATGTACAAATCCCCCTTGTGCAGTGTCCATTGATGGCAGGATATACGATCATCACTCGAGCAACGACTGAGCACCATTGCCTCCGAACACAACTTTGTATTAATATGCTTGATATGGATGATGCAGTTTTGTTGATAATTGTTGAAGAAAATATGTAAATGTCCAAATTAAGGACCATCTTGTTAGTTAGTTTAGTCTCACATCTTAGGATGAGGATCCTCTACTCTTTCACTTCTTATATAAGAGTACAAATACATGTATTCATATAAGAAAGAAGATTAAGAAAATAATAAATTACCTTTTATTTCTCTCTCATGTGTATTTCTTCATGGTATCAGAGTCGACGATCCTAAAAATTTTACTCATGCTCTTTGCGCAGTTAGAAATTTCCTAACCGCACATCCTCCCTCTGCGGTTAAATCTTTCCTAGCAGCAGTCTCCTTTGTTGCTACCGCTTTCCAATTATTTTTCTCCCCCATTCCCTCTATTTTTATAGCCTTTTCCCCTCTGTCGCTGCGTCCCGCGTATCTGACATTTTCTGTGACCTCCTTCGCTTGCCGCAGCTTGTGTGCCTTATGGGCTTGTTACCCCTTCTTGCGCGGCTGTTCTGTCTGCTTCCTGGCGGCTCTCTTCGGCTCGCCAACTATCTGGAGTTGCCCTCTCTGGAGCATGCACCATGTCGCTGTTGTTTTTCAGTGATCTTCTTCCTTGCCAAGCTCGCGCGGCCCAGGTTCTTGCTCGTCTAACCACAGTTGCTTATCTTCGGGCCGTCATTGCTCTTCTACTTGCACACCGCTCCACCTTGCCGCGTATTATGTTGACCTTGCCTCTGGTATTGATTGCCTAGCAGCAGGTTTTTGATCGTCGATGCTCGTCTCCCCTCCCCCTAGTCGCACGTTTGCGTGTTGCTTGCCTTGCTTCTCTTTCCGCCGGTGTTTTTCGCCCGACCGCCCACTGTCCGCTAGGCGTCTCTCTTTGCAGAGGTCTTCCCGTGTCCCGGCTCGCAACCGTTGCTTGCCTAGTTGCAACTCCATCTATCCGCAGACGCTACTCGCCTAGCCGCTCTCCTTCTTGCCGCAACTCTAGCTGATGTTATTGCTCCATGGATTCGACGGATATTCCCTCTCTTCCTGCCTGTGCAGCTATATCTCTCCCTAAAATTTGTGATGAGATTCGGATCACCGCCATCTCTCTCAATGGAAAGCAGAACTTTATTGAGTGGTTGCACTCCGTTCGTCATGTTCTGCAGACCAAAGACCTTCTTCATCATCTGACACAGGTCGCTCCCACCGCACCCACCGAGGAGTGGATCTGTGATGACGGTCGTGTCCAATCGTAGATCCTCAATTCTATGAACACTTAGCCATATCCGATAGACATGTTTCATGAGATTGCCAAAGCCATGTGGGAGGAACTCCACTCTCTCTATCCTGGCAAGGACATCCTCCAACGCCTGTTCGACATCATCACCGATCTTCAGACACTGACACCGGAGCAACATGTGACTTAACCTCTTTTGTTGTGAGATCCAAGACTCTTGTTGAAGCATGAATACAACATCAACATCCCACGACGGATCTTGCAGCGCAACGAGCACAGAAAGAAGCATACGGGATTGTCATGATGATGGCATGTGTTTCACCTCATCTTCACAACGTTCAGACTCAAATTCTCTCTTCATCTACAACTCCCTCTCTTTCGAATGTATGCTCTATGTTCTATGCCCTTGATGGTTACACCGCGACCTGATGTTCCTAGGACTCTCTCCGGCTCTCCTCCAGCAGGCTTTCACCTCTCCTGCTCCTTCGGCTCGTGGAGGTCGCACCACTTCTCGGGACCAGGGATGTAATGGAAGACCCCGTCTTAAATGTTCTCACTGCGGTCGGCATGGTCACCTTGAGGTCATCTGCTATCACAAGCATGGTTGCCCCCACATCAAAATGCTTCCATTGCGGTCGATCCTAACCCCTCCACTCGTAACGAGATTGATGCCTTGCGCACACAGCTCCAGCATCTCCAATGGATGATCAGTCGCTCATCTGGCTCTGTTGTGTCGATCTCTAATGAAGGTATAACATGTCTCTCCCTTAGATCCAACTGGATTGTGGACTCGGGTGCTACACACTATATTACTCCGCAGAAACCTCCTCAGTACGTACACTCTGCGCATCCCAAGTTCATCGTTGTGGCCAATGGTGACACCACCCCGATTTCTAGCCCTGCTGATCTTCCCCTCACTTCAACCCTCTCTCTATTCTCGGTTCTTCATGTCTCGGGATCGCCTTTTAATCTTCTTTTTGTTAGCCGTCTTACTTAGGACCTTGATTGATGTGTAACTTTCTCTCTTTTTTTGTGCATGATCGACGGATGCGGAATATCATTGGTAAGCGGCGGCTGTCGAATGAGCTCTATATATTAGATGTTTCACCTACAGTTATCTCCTCAGTCACTTCTGTTAATTGGCATCGATGCCTTGGGCATGCTCCCCTCCAGATCCTCAAGAAAAAGCTCTTTCTGATATCTCTCTTCATGATTTTACTTGTGAATCATGTATCTTTGGCAAACAACATCGTTCGTCTTTTATCCCTAATTGTACTCAGAGTAATACTCATTTTGGCTTAGTACATTCTGATATTTGGGGACCGTATAAAATTTCTAGTATTTATAGTTATCACTACTTTGCTACATTTATTGATGATTACTCACGCATGATTTAGTTGTATTTACTTCGTGATCGTGTTGAAATCACTTATACCTTTCATTTGTTTATTACTGAGACTTTTACTCAGTTTTCCAGTACTCTAAAGGCACTTCACACCGATAATGCGCATGAATATACAAGTCATATGTTTTCAAATCTTTGTACTGATTTTGGGATCATCCATCAAACTTCATGTGTTTATACTCCCCAACAAAATGGTGTGGCCGAGCGGAAAAATCATCACGTTCTTGACGTCACCCGATCACTCATGTTTCAAATACAGGTACCCAAACTTTACTGGAACTTCGCAGTTTCTACTGTCTACCATCTCATAAATCGCATGCCCTCCTCCATTATCAACTTTGCGGCTCTGTTTAGTCTTCTTTTTCTTTCCACGTCCCTTTTTTCGTCACAACTTTGCGTTTTTGGATGTACATGTTATGTCCATAATCTTAGTCCTTCTACTGACAAGCTTGCTTCTCGCGCTACAAAATATATGTTCGTTGGATACTCCCGCACTCAGAAATGGTATGTATACTTCTCTCCCAATGATCGCAAAGTGATTGTTTCCGCATATGTCACCTTTCTCAAGAACTAACCTTTTCACTTCTCTCCTTCAACTCCTCCTATACCTCCTCTTCTACCACATCATATCGTCCCTGTTACATCTCGAGTTCCACCATTTCTTTCAACGCCGACTCCAGTGCCCCCCAAACCACCTCTCTGTGTGTACACCCGTTGTCCTCCTAAATTTGATGCCCTATAACAGTTACTCTCTACCAGGGATATCTTGCGGCCCGTCGATCTGACATCGACCTTTACGGCTCATCCCTTGGCGATTTATGTATCTTTACATTGCCTCTCCCCGCCTCTTCTCGAGTTCGTGCTTTCTCTATCCTCCATTGTTATACCTAACTCTTTGCATGAGACTCTCCAACATCCGGGGTGACGTGCGGTCATGGATGATGAAATGACTGCCCTATAGGCTAACCATACTTGGGATCTTGTCCCTATTTCTCCTGGACAAACTTGTGTGGGATGTAAGTCGGTTTTTGCGATCAAACATGCTCCAGACAGTACATTAGAATGCCTAAAGTCTCGGCGTGTGGCTCGATAGTTCACTCAACAACAAGACCTCGACTATGACGTGAATTTCTCACCAATCACCAAGTTAAATACTGTTCAAGTACTGATCTCCTTAGTTGTTCATTGACAGTGACCCTTGCATTTCTCAATGGTGACCTCCTAAAAATTTTGTACATGCACCAACCTCCCGAGTTTGAGACCGCATGAGAGTTTTGTGTTTGTCACATCAAGAAATCTATTTATGGTCTCAAATAGTCTCCTTGCGCATGTTTTGACAGGTTTAGTAAGGTTGACCGTGATGTTGGATTCACTCGAAGCTTGACTGACTTCTCACTTTTTACTCGTTATCAACCAACCGCCACACCAATTTTCTTAGTTTACGTTAATGATATTCTGATTACTGGTAATGACTCCACAGAAATGCAAATGATTAAGCAGCACTTAATTTTGTGTTTCAAACTTAAGATCTGTGAAATCTTTGGTACTTTATGGACTTAAGGTAGCGAGACAACTTGATGGTTTTGTCCTATCTCAACGAAAGTGTTATCTTGATCTTCTTCAGGATGCTGGCTATTTAGGATGCTAGCCTGCTGACACTCTTATGGAAGTCAACCACAAGCTCTGTGCTCATGACTCTGACTCCAATCTACTACTCCCAAACCCAGAGTATTATCGTCGTTTTATAGGAAAGCTGATATATCTTACTATTACAAGATCCGATATCTCTTTTGATGTTGACATTGTAAGCCGATATATGCATGCTTCACAGCCCTTTCATCTACAGGCTATCGAGCGCATCCTCAGGTACTTGAAGTCTGCTCCTGGACAAGGACTCTCCACAAGTGTTTTTGTCAACTTTGGAGGACACTTTATTACCTCGCGTAGCAAGAAACAATCTGTTGTTGCTCGCTCATCTATTGAAGTCGAGTATCGTGCAATGGCTAATGTTGTGCCCGAGCTTACCTGGCTTGATAGTCTCCTTGCTGATTTGGGAGTAAAATTTTCCTCACCCACAACTCTATTTTGTGACAGTCAAGTTGCTATACACATTGTCAAGAATCATGTATTCCATGAGCGAACCAAACGCATTGAAGTTGATTGTCACTTCATTCGGGAGAAGGTTCAGTTGAAAAAGTTGGAATTAAAACATGTTCTTGCTACCGAGCAAATTGCTGACATTGTCACCAAGGTCTTATCTCAGCCATTATACTATCAGTTTTTGTCCAAGATTGGTGCTTATGATTTGTATGCTCCGGCTTGCAGGGGAGTGTTTAAGAAAATATGCAAAGACCCAAATTAAGGCTCATCTTGTTATTTAGTTTAGTCTCACATCTTAGGATGGGAATACTATTACCGTCCTCTATCAGTTATCTTCATATATATGTATCGAGTCGTGATGTATTTAGTTAGAGTCGTCGTTATTAGACTCGTCGTAATATTCTAGTATTTTAATATTTTAAGTGTTGTATGTAATTACGGGTTTACACCCGGGGTCCTATATATATGGGCCTTGTCTTGTAGTTGAGGGCAAGCATTGAAGAAATGAAGTTCTCTTTATCTCTCTAAATTTCCTCTCCCTCTCTCTCTCTAAGCTATTCTCTGCTTCCTCCACCCTCTAGGGTTTCTTCCTCTCTCATCTCCTCCACCATTCTAGGGCTTGCCTCTTGTATCTCCGACTCCAATAATCCTCAACGAAGCAAGACCACAACAACTTGGTATCAGAGACTCTTTCCTCCCCTCTTTCCGCTTACGTCGTCCCTCCGCAACAGATCCCCATCGGCTCAAGCAACCCTCCTTCCCCGTCGACCCGAGCTCCCGCTGCTTCCGCGATTTTTCCGCCAACCAGAACCGTCGGCTCAAGCAACTCTCCTCGCCGTCGACGTCGCGTCTAGCCGCAGCCTTCTCGCTCGCCCAAGCCTCAAGCTGCTGACGTCGGGTCACCGTCGTCGCCTGCAACTCGGAAGCCTTCCGCAATTTTTCCGCCTCTGTTGTCCAGTTGTCGTCGTCGCCTGCACGCCGAACGTGCATCTCGCTTCTCGTCGAGCCAAGCACCGCTCCCTCTCTATTATCGAGCCGCCCATACCCCGCCATTTAGAGCGTCGAGCCTTTCAAGTCCCGAGCCACAACTTTGGGGAAGTGTGCAGCCCCCTCCCAACCTAATTCCTCAGGCTATTGTTTTTAATTAATTCCTTGTGAATTAATTAATTCTCCTCGAATTAATTATTTCTTCAATACATCATGATGAACATTAATCTTAGTGTCGCGAATGCGGCCATCTTCCAATCGATGCTGCTGAAGTGGTCAACCTCATTTTGGGACTCCATGTCTCTTCTCGACTCCAAGCTTGACCAATTGGAGAGGTCGGGCTACTTTGACATTACGTCCTCGGTTGTTCCGCCTCCTCCGCCACCGGCCCCTGCCTTGCCGGTCCCACTCTCCCAGCCTGTACAGCTTGTGCCGCCTCCATCGTCCTCTCCGCCGCCACAGCCGCAATCCTCACCGCCGCCATCACCATCGTCGTCGCCACAGCCGCCGCCATCGCCGTCGTCACCGCCTCGGTCTGCTCTTGCTCCGCCGGCCCCTGGCTTGTCGCCACCATCGGTCGTTGCGCAGCCTCTTCTGCCGTCCCGGGCCCCGGTGACCCCGTCGGATCCCTTCCTGCTGCCGGTCATCGCTCCTCCGCCATCCCTGCTGTTGCTACTCACCAACAGACCAACCAAACCCATTGCTTCAACCGATTTTCTTTTTGACGGCGCCACCGCTACACCTTATTTCCCACTCCACCGTGACACGCTACAATGCCCTTTTTTGGCGCGAGATCAAGGAGCCCGATGAGTCGATCATCCTACTGCAGTTCAAGCTTGAGGGCAAGCTCAATCTCAAGGACGGGTGGAGTGTTACTGTCCTCCGTCAGTTATCTTCATATATATGTATCAATCGCGATGTATTTAGTTAGAGTCGTCGTTATTAGACTCGTCGTAATATTCTAGTATTTTAATATTTTAAGTGTTGCATGTAATTACGGGTTTACCCCCGGGGTCCTATATATATGGGTCTTGTCTTGTAGTTGAGGGCAAGCAATGAAAAAATGAAGTTCTCTTTCTCTCTAAAATTCCTCTCCCTCTCTCTCTAAGTTCTTCTCTCCTTCCTCCACCCTCTAGGGTTTCTTCCTCTCTCATCTCCTCCTCCACCATTCTAGGGCTCGCCCCTTGTATCTCCGACTCCAACAATCCTCAACGAAGCAAGACCACAACAGATCCTCTCCTCTTTCTCTTATATGTGTACAAATACATGTTTTCATACAAGGAGATAAATTTCCTTTTATTTCTCTCTCCTGTGTATTTCTTCAGTAATGATGGCTGAATAAGTTTTATACTTCATCATTAGTAGCCATGCACGGATCCCTGTGTTCAGTGTCCACTGATGACAACACGCGATTATCACTCGAACAATGATCGAGTACTATTGCCGCCGAACACCACTCATAGTGGACCATGTTCACACCTTCTAGTATCTATAAATTATTTATATATAATTAATCAATTAATTTTAAGCTGGGCATTTGTATTAAAAAAAGTCACATGTTCCATTATATTAGGGAGATCAAAATGGAATAACTTAGATTCATTATGTGGTTTTATTTCAGGTCCATGGCCCACCCCATAGTCTTTTTTTAATATAGTATAGACCAGAAAAAATTCTTATACTTTCTTGCTATTCCTGTTAACATGCAAAGTTATTTTCACCTAAAAAATGATTATTACTTTATATGTTTTAGACTTCTCTTCTCCTCATTATCATCATATTATCCTAATTATCTGCAGAGAACACTTGAGACACTTTACGCTTGATTTGGAGGATACCATGCTAGTTTATGATGTCAACCAACAAGTTTTATATTTCTTCATTAGAAATACTCTCTTATTCCTATTATTCTTGTTAAATTGCAAGGTTGTTTTCACCTAAAAGATGATTCTGTTCAGTTACTATGGAATGATTATTACTGACGACCAAATAACTCCAAGAATTGACACCACTTTGGACAGTGCAAATGAGGGAGGATCATACTTTCTTATAGGCCCCACGACACTTCAACCGGACCTTGCATAAGGGCATACCCATAACTAAAATTGAGCTGCATAAAGATAATTCCACTAACCTAAAAGAATGGTGTTGTGAACTATAATCTATTTCTTTTCAAAAAAAACAAAAAATGGGGCTTCTACGAAAGGATGAAAAACCCGCCTTTTCAAATTGGACTATAGTTCATGCCAACAAGTCCACCTAATTGGTGTATTATCTATCATGCCAATAAGCCCACCAAATTCTTAAGCTGTATCTCATTCTAATAAATCTATAAATCCTCAGACTAGCTCTCATACCAGTAAGTCAGTTGTATCCTTAGAATGACTCTCCCTCCATCAAGTCTGTGAAATTACCCGTATTGGTAGTGAAGTAACAAAGTTACGAGTTATTTTAAACGAGCTAGTGTTGACCTATTAATCCACAAATCAATTGAATTTCGCGAGCCCATAGTTATTTTAGGTGCCCAACTTCACCCAATGCAACAGTTTTGTTGAACCCAAAATGTCTGCTCTTAGTGACTAGAGGTCTCATCACTACACCGAGAACATGTTTGTTCCTCTCCTTACGACTCATCTCTATTATTGCTCTCTTAGAATCTCTCTTTAACCTCCTTACCAAAATGTCTGCTCTTATGTGATCGTAAAGTACCATTAAAACTTATAGGCAAGTTTTATCGTATTGCAATTAAACCAGCGATGCTCTATGGTTCGGAGTGTTGGATAGTGAATTGTGTAAATGAGCAAAAATGGGAATTGCGTAGATGAGAATGCTTAGGTGGATGTGTGGACACACGAGACTAGATAAAATTAGGAATGAATGTATCAGGGATAAGACAGGAGTAGCACCAATTGCAGAGAAGATGGAAGAAGCTCGACTAAGATGGTTTGGACATGTACAAAGGAGACCATTAGAGACACTTGTTAGGCGTTGTGAGAGTCTAGTCACTAGGCATGTTAAACGAGGGAGGGGTAGACCAATAAAGACTTGAAATGAAACTATAAGGAAAGACATGATGTACTTAGGCATTAGTGAGAGTATGACAAAAGATAGGGCACAATGGCGACAAAGGATCCATATAGCCAACCCCACTATAGTGGGATAAAGGCTCAAGTGTTGTTGTTTTAATCTCCTGAAAGAAATCCCCTTCCTCTTCAAATTTAAGGTTTATGTAACTAGTGAAAGCAGGAAAGGAGGAACTACCGTGTGGCAGCTTGCATGAGTTGGTCATTAATCATTACATGTGATAAAAAAAACCTGTGTAGAATACGATGTTAAGATTCTATCAAAAGGCACGATCTTCATCAGATTATCAGTTGTCATGTAATTGTTGTTGTAAACAACGTTTCTTACTTCATGGTCTGTATGTGTGATAAAGAGATGAGGGCAATGGTGTTTGCACGGGCAAATACTTTAGAGGCGGGGTACCATTTGTGATGATTACTACTCTCCCAGTGTTGGTTCCTATTTTCCTATGAAATGATGCAGGTGCCATAAATTTCTCAATCATGTGGTTTAGTCACCTCTAATAGAGGGATCAATTGTGGAGGATAGCCAATTATGTAAATTGTTTGCAATTAGATTAGAGTTTTGCAACAAAGATGTGTCATAATCACAGATTTATCTGCATTTGCTTGAGAATGTTTGAGATGATATAACTCATCATTGTTATTTAGACATCTTGATATATATCAAAAACCTAATAAATTTGGTCCACCGGGTCAAACCTTTGATGATAAAACCATCAAATTTTGGATGGGTTGATCACCCATCCCACTAAATTCAACTCCTGTGATGATTTTCAACCTAGAGAGTATTTAATATCCTTAAACAAGAGTGTTCTTTGAAAATGGGCAGCATGCAATTAACCCCGGGGCTATTGTGCCCATGGAAAACTGTCTACCAAATCTAAAAGAAAACCCTATCAGGGATTATTTTTTAAAATTATTATGGTCTGTTCAATAGCAGGAATTGGAACTGAAAAATTGCAATTCAGTCCAATTCTAATTCTCGTTGGAATTAGGAGCAAAATTTAAATTTTGGTGTTCGACTGCAGGATGGAATTCAATTATATGAATTGTAATTTTAAACTAAAATTTTTGCAATCTAATCAAAATGCAATTAAAAAATTAACCGCTTATAACAAGTTGAATGACCGGTGACCGCAAATATGAAACAACTACAAATAGTAGTCTACAAACATTAAAATGTCCATAAACAATGGCTAATGTGCAAATGAATATTAAAAAAATCGTAAAGTTGCATCCATAGCCACGCGCTCATGCGATCTGGCAAAGCAATAAATATTTCAAACTTAGTATTTTCATAAGTAAACATATATGTGGCTGATTAATTCATGTTCATTCAGATCAGGCATTCTATCAAGTGCTGCATATATTATCTCAGTGTAAGGCGATGAACATTGTGACCCACTAGTAGTGTTGTTGTCGATTTCCTGATTCAGACTAGTATCCACCGAGGAAATGAATTTCGTTCAGGAATCAATCCTAGTTGCTCTTTTCTTCGTCATCTGAGTGTTCACCGCCGAATCTAGAGCAATCATTTGCAGTGTTGCTTTCTTCCACAACCGACTCTACATCAATCTCGTTATTGCTCTATAACAGTCATTGCATAATCCTTCTTGCATAATACTGCAAAATCCCTATAAATAATAAGTATTTTGTCCCTATAATACTTACTTTGGGATGAGCCTATCTAATTTGTAACATCTCGAATCCGATGAGGTGTGGAGTGTCTTTGAGGCAGAGAGGCATGAAGAAAGACAATTTTTGTCAGACTTTAGAATGATAGACTGGTAGGTGAAGGAATGAGATGAATCACACATTTGTTGAGGGAAAATTATTGGGCTTAAGTAATGATTTGAACTCTCAAATATCAAACGTCCCTTTTGATAGCAAGTTTTGTTGTGTTGTTGGAAACCTGTAGATAAGCGTGTTCTAGTAGTAGTGTTGAGATCGACCTATTGGTAAGTATTCATAGGCTACATGTGAAAAAGAATCAAAATTGTGCGGTTAAATTAATGAGTTGTGATGAACTAAATTGGATAATATTTTTGATATTGTTGGTTAGTGTTTGTAAAACCGAATGTATTAGTTAGACACAATTTTTTACCAATTTTTTTACCATTTGGGACTCAGAACCATTCCAGCCTCTCCAGGACATCACCTAACAGTACCTTCTCATCCAGAAAGAATATATAAGAACTTCATATTTTTGTCACAAACCCCTAGAACGCCAGTCCTGATTGTCTGCTTACGATTTCAACATCTACCATGATCGGTCATAGGAACATTCACTTCAATATCTGTTTGTCTAGACTCTAGAGCCCACACAATCAATAAATTTGAGGAAGTCATTATAATAATACTTCTATATACATGTGCTAATTATAACTGCATATTCCATTTTACATAACTTTTTAATTGAGAGGAGATTGGTGAGTGATACACAATTGCTTGATGAGGTTCATGTTGATTTATTTGTGCAAGAGATGGGAGAAGAGCTATATGATTATGATGTTGTTAGTCCAATCCAAGCAACAAATGAGTGGACCAATTTTAGGGACAAGTTTGCCATAAATATGTTCAACTAATGTCAGGCTCAACGAAGATTTATTTAAAAGTGTTGTAATTTAGTTATGCTTTTTTAAAAGGATGTTTATTTCATTACTTTTTGAATTTCACAATGTTAACAAAGTTATAATTTTGTTATATATTTTGAATTGGGCAATTCCATCTTGCAGCTAAGTAACATAATTGGACTTTAGTTTCCAATTCCTGCGATCCGAACATCAGTGTGAGCATGCATCTGATTGTCCACTTTGTGACAAATTGAGTTAAATATAGACCATGAATGTGGAGACCGCTAGTTTTCTTCCTCTATTTATAGATTTATTTTATTTTCATTGATTTTTGTTGTGAAACTTCATATAGTAATGCTTAGTATGTTTTATTATTAGTTTTCATGATATCTATATTTTTTGTGGATAGGTTCCACCTGTTGTTCTGTTTTCTGGAGTTAGTGCTGTCTTTGGAGGTAATTTCCTTGTCATTCTTGATACTTACGGTTTTCAGTAATCATTCATTATGATTTTCTGTATGTGGCAAGGCATTGTTGTAATGTTCACCATTAATTTAATGGCTTGCCCGAGTAATTGAACCATCCAATTGCGAGAACTACTTGAATGGGATCTGAAATTAAGTTTTGGTAATTGCATCTTGTTGTACTTTGTAATATTTGTAGTTTTATCTCCTTGGTGAACGTGGGTTTTACATGTCCAGCCTTGCTAAGGTTCGTTGCTTTGCATCAAATTAAACCATATGCTCCACTGCTTATGTGGGCCTCCTATTATATAGAGTTATTTTTTTCCAAACATATTCTTTGATGGAGATCGACAGCGACGATGGCCCACGCACGTGTATTCCCGCCGAAAGCGGGCGTGATTTTCTGATCCCGCACTTTGAGGGCCCTTCCGGACGATCCGAGCCCGCGGATGCGTCCGGAAGGTCGACGCGAGTATTTTTTGTATTTCGTTTTATCTTATTCGGACAAGTATTGACATTATTTTGGCACCCGGAAGATCGGACGATCTGAGCCCTTGATTCCGGATGCCCTAGCTTTTATTTTCTATTTAAATGGAGCCAAGAGGAGGGTTTGGGCACCGATTGATTGAGGAGATTTTCAGCCGGTCTAGTTGGTGCGACGCCAACACCCCCAGGTGCGACGCCTAGGGTTTTCCGTTCCTTGCTGCCGTTCTCCCCTCCCGCGCCTCGCTAGCTTTCTTCCACCGCCGACGGCCCACCTCCAGCCATCCTCCAACCCCGGCAAGCCCTTCCAGGTCCGTCTTCAACCCTGTCGACCACCCTCCAGCCCTCCAGCGACCCCGATGGCCCACCGCCAGCCTTCCTACCACCCCGCCAAGCCTCTCCCTACCTCCCTTCAACCCGTCGACCACTCCCCAGCCTCCCCTCTACCCCGACGGCCACCCCAACCCTTCCTCCACCCCGCCAACTCCATTTCCAGCCCTCCCACAGCCGGACAGCCCTAGTCCAGCCCTCCACCACTCCCTCCTCCCTCCACACAACCACCATACCCCACCACCGTTGGCTACCAAAGACCCGAACCCATTCCTCTCCGCATATGGCGCCCCCGTCCGATTGGCTCCTCGTATGGTTGTAAGTTGTAACTTGGTTTTTGAGTTTAAACTTGATTTCTCTTGCTTAGATTTCTATTTACCTTGTTTGTCAATTAAGTGATATTTGGATTACTCGAATTTGTGCTAACCTGCAGGGCAAACCCGCTTATCATTTGAATCTTTGTGCTCCCGATTTGCAATCACGCCTATGTGTTTATCTCCTTACTTCTTAATCGCTTTGTGGAATTCTGCATAGGTTTAAACTACCCATTTAATTCACTTTAATAATTGTTTGGATTTCATGAAGCTCGTGCCGTGTTAGTTCTCCACATCGCGAAACCTGTTGTGCGTCTAGTCTCCCAAAATCCTAGCCTGCCCCTGCGTCAGATTGGTATCAGAGGGTCAGGTTCTCGCACGTCGCATGTTACGTAGTGGTAGGCCATTTAGACGAAACATGTCTGATCCGAACCTCAACGATGAGCGGGCCGGCAATTCCAACTCCAATTCAGAATTGTCCCCCGCCGAATTTCAGCGCGTGATGATAGACCGTTTCGATCGATTAGGCGTTCAAATCAATGAACTTTGTGCGCACCAGGACGCATACGAAGGCCGGGGCGACCACCCCATCCCTCGAAGGTACCCAGATCCCCCTGATTATGATCATGATCCCCCACGACGTCCTGGGCAGCCCCGATACGACTATGCCACCGCTTTGACGGCTACCCCAAACACTGTGGAGGGACACCACCTAGGGAGGATGACATCATTCGCCGTATTCGTATTGAGGTTCCTACATTTGACGGTCATCAAGATCTCGGAGCATTCAGTGACTGGCTTCGGGAGATGGAACACTATTTTGACTGATACGACATGAGTGATGAGCGCAGAGTGAGATTTGCGCGTATGAAGTTAGTGGGATCTGCGATGAATTACTGGACTAGTGTAGAGCGAGCCTTAGAGCGGGATGGCTATCGGCCCATTATTAGGTGGGAAGATATGAAGAGACGCTTGAAGGAGAAATACCTCCCCGCGTCATATCGTGATCGACTGTTAGATTAGGTCTATGCGCTTCGGCAGTGCACGATGTCAGTAGCTGAATATATGACTAAGTTTGACGACTTGATGGTGAGGAGTGATCTTCGAGAGGAGAGCAGTGCCGCGGATTCCCGGTTTCGGTACGGCCTACGGCCCAAGATTAGAAGGGAGCTGATTCCCCACCGACGAGAGGCAGTCGAGCATATTTATGAGTTGGCCCTGGAGTACGAGCTCTACCTTCGGACTACTGGGCCCCGCCAGTAGGTCCCTAGGGTTGATGGTCCCACATTCAGGAGGTCCACCCCTCTTCACCCCCAGGCCCCTGCTCCTCCCCCACATCCCTGAGGATGTGAAAGGGAAGGCTGTTATGACCGGGCCCCCTAGGCCCAGTGGTCCTCAGTGCTATAGATGCTCTAGACGAGGTCATTATGCCGCACAGTGTCCTATGCGGAACTTGTTGATTGAGGATGAGGAAGACGAAAGCGTAGACCCAGTGAGAGAGACTGAGGGCGATGTAGTAGCCACTGTTGAGGAAGATTGGGAGAGTGACGCTGAGAGATCTCTAGAGCTAGGGGTTATGCGCCGCCTTCTGCATACCCCTCGTTCGGAGGATGATTGGCGACGGACCACCATCTTCTATACTTATTTCCAGAGTGCAGGCGGCCCCTGCAAGCTTGCTATTGATGGGGGGAGCTGCGTTAATATTGTCGCCAAGAAGGCGCTCGAACGGATGCAGATCACCCCCGAGCCGCACCCCCAGACCTATCGTGTCCTATGGGTGGACAAGTCTGCTATCCAGGTCACCCAGCGGTGTTTAGTGCCCTTGCGATTAGCGTCCTTCGAGGACAAGGTCTGGTGTGACGTCATCCCGATGGACGTAGCCCATGTCCTCTTAGGTCGACCCTGGTTGTTTGATCGCGACGTGACGTGCTTCGGGCGATCGAACACATGCGTATTTTATGATCGGGGCCGGAAGATCACCTTGACCCCAACCCAGCCCAAGGACTCATCCAAGGGCAAGGTCGAGTCCTCCGTCAGTGTCGGGTCCTCCAGGCCCCTGCACCTTCTGAGGATGCACGATTTCATGAGAGCCTAGACTCGGGGATCGTATTTGTTGTAGCGGCTACCTTGGCTCCTGACACTCCTAGTGGAGATGTCGTTCATACTGACCCAGATTTGCAGCGACTACTGAGAGACTTTACGGACATCACACCCGAGGAGCTTCCTGACGAGCTTCCTCCTCTGAGGGATATCCAGCACGCGATCGACCTTGTGCCTGGGGCATCTTTGCCCAACCTCCCACACTATCGTATGAGCCCGACCGAGCATGCCGAGCTGAAGCGGCAGGTTGATGACTTACTTAGGAAGGGTTTTGTACGCGAGAGTTTGAGTCCGTGCGCGGTCCCAGCCCTTCTCACCTCGAAGAAGGACGGGAGTTGGCGCATGTGCGTTGACAGTAGAGCCATCAACAAGATCACGGTGAAGTACCGTTTCCCGATTCCCCGTCTCGACGATTTGCTTGACGCTATGGCGGGTGCCCGTATTTTCACGAAGATCGACCTTCGGAGCGGGTATCACCAGATTAGAGTCTGTGAGGGAGATGAATGGAAGACAGTCTTCAAGACGAAGGATGGCCTATTTGAGTTGTTGGTGATGCCCTTCGGATTGTCGAATGCCCCCAGTACGTTCATGCGGGTGTTGACCCAGATCTTGCGGCCCTACATGGGCAAATTCCTCGTTGTGTACTTCGATGACATTCTTATCTATAGCCAGGAGCGTACTGATCACCTGCGCCACGTCCGATTGGTGTTCGACATCCTCAGGAGAGAACATCTGTTTATTAATATGAAGAAGTGTGATTTTCTGGCTGAGTCGGTCCACTTTCTGGGCTATATCATTTTAGCGTCGGGCATCTCCGTGGACCCCGACAAGGTGAGAGCGATTCGTGAGTGGCCCGTCCCCACGACCATCCACGAGGCCAGGAGTTTTCATGGACTTGCCACATTCTACAGGAGATTTGTCCGGGGTTTTAGCACGCTTATGGCCCCCTTTACGAGCTGCCTTCGTAAAGGAGAATTCATGTGGACCAAGGCCGCCACTAAGGCTTTCGAGGAGATCAAAGATCGTTTAGCTTCTGCCCCTGTTCTTAGATTGGCAGATTTCAGCCTAGCCTTTGAGGTTGCGTGTGATGCTTCAGGACTAGGGATCGGAGGAGTACTTAGTCAGGAGGGTCATCCCATTGCTTATTTCAGCGAGAAGCTGAACGAGGCCCGCCAGCGGTATTCCACGTATGACCGCGAGTTTTATGCGATCGTCCAGACCTTGCGTTATTGGCGGCATTATCTCCTACACAAGGAGTTCGTGTTATACTCTGACCATTAGGCTTTACGATACCTCGAGTCCCAATCGAAGCTTAGTCATAGGCACGCTAAGTGGGTAGAGTTTCTGCAGAGTTATCACCACGTTATCAAACACCGCGCGGGTGTCGAAAACAAGCCGGCTGATGCCTTGAGTCGCCGGGTTAGTCTCCTGCAGACGATGAGCACACATGTCACAGGATTTGAGCGTCTCGTTGTAGAATATGCCGAGTGTTCTGATTTTGGGGATATCTATAGGTCCCTCACCCGGGATCCTCCGGACACTATTGAGGGGTTTACGGTTTCCGAGGGATACCTGTTCTTCGGCACCCGACTCTGCATTCCCTCCACTTCTCTCCGTGACTTTTTGATTTGGGAGATGCATACGGGAGGTGTCGCGGGGCACTTTGGGCGAGACAAGACTATCGCCTTAGTTGAGGATCGTTTTTATTGGCCTTCACTGAAGGGGGACGTAGCGCGTGTGACGAGGCATTGTAGGACGTGCCAGATGGCCAAAGGCTCGCGCCAACCCAGCGGCCTATATTCTCCTTTACCTATTCCTCACAGACCCTGGGTTGACATCAGCATGGACTTTGTTCTTGGGTTGCCCCGCACGCCCAAGAAACATGATTCCATTTATGTCGTCGTGGATCGCTTCTCGAAGATGGCCCACTTCATCCCATGCCGCAAGACGGCTGATGCCTCCCTGGTTGCCGCCCTATTCTTTAGGGAAGTCTTTAGATATCACGGATTACCTTCATCTATAGTGTTTGACCGTGATGTCCGGTTCATGAGTTACTTCTGGAAGACACTATGGATGAAGACGGACACCACTCTTAAGTTCTCCACCGCCTACCACCCACAGACGGATGGACAAACGGAGGTGGTCAACAGGAGTCTGGGTTCCCTCTTACGTTGCCTTGTCGGGGAGCATGTGTGTACCTAGGACTCAGTGTTGCCCCTAGCAGAGTTCGCGTATAATAGCTCAGTGAATAGGACTACTGGCCTTAGCCCATTCCACATCCTCTTAGGGTACGAACCCAGGAAACCAGTTGACCTAATTCCCCTCCCACTTGAGTCCCGCCCTAGCGAGTCGGCCGAGTCCTTTATCCAGTATATGCATGAGCTTCATGAATCCATCCGAAAGAAAATCTCAACCAGTAATGATAACTATAAAGCCTATGCGGATGTACACAGGAGGGAAAGGAGCTTTGAGATCGGCACACAGGTGTTGGTTCGTCTTCGTGCGGAGAGGTTCCCCTCAGGAACTGCAAAGAAACTAAATGCTAGGCGGATGGGCCCTTATACGGTGGTACAAAGGATAGGGCCAAATGCTTATGAGATTGACATTCCAAGGCACATGGGGATCAGCAGAGTATTCAACGTGGAAGACTTGACTCCATACTACGAGGAGCAAACTTATGAGGATCCTTTCGAACCCCTTCCCCCAGAGCCACCATTTGAGCCACCACTTTCCCAGTTGTCACCTTTACCCTCTCAGTCCCAGCCCACAGCTTCACCGCCTGGGGAACTGGCAGTACCACCGGCTTTGCCACCACCGGAGAGTTCATTAGAGAGTGAGCCACCACCTGCAGAGGCGGCTACCAACATGGAGACCATTGAGGGCATCTTAGCCCATTACTACATGACAGCAGCAGATCCGAGCACTTAGCGATACTTGGTCCACTGGAGGGGCCGTCCCAGCTTTGACGACACGTGGATCGCCCCGGGAGAGCTTGAGAGGCTTGCCCCCGAGCTACGCCAGGAGTATGATCGCCTCCATTCCTCGGAGATGAATGTTTCTAAGCCGGGGGGAGTTGATGGAGATCGACAGCGACGATGGCCCACGCACGTGTATTCCCGCCGAAAGCGGGCGTGATTTTCTGATCCCGCACTTTGAGGGCCCTTCCGGACGATCCGAGCCCGCGGATGCGTCCGGAAGGTCGACGCGAGTATTTTTGTATTTCGTTTTATCTTATTCGAACAAGTATTGACATTATTTTGGCACACGGAAGATCGGACGATCTGAGCCCTTGATTCCGGATGCCCTAGCTTTTATTTTCTATTTAAATGGAGCCAAGAGGAGGGTTTGGGCACCGATTGATTGAGGAGATTTTCAGCCGGTCTAGTTGGTGCGACGCCAACACCCCCAGGTGCGACGCCTAGGGTTTCCCGTTCCTTGCTGCCGTTCGCCCCTCCCGCGCCTCGCCAGCTTTCTTCAACCGCCGACGGCCCACCTCCAGCCATCCTCCAACCCCGGCGAGCCCTTCCAGGTCCGTCTTCAACCCTGTCAACCACCCTCCAGCCCTCCAGCGACCCCGACGGCCCACCGCCAGCCTTCCTACCACCCCGCCCTAGTTCAGCCCTCCACCACTCTCTCCTCCCTCCACACAACCACCATACCCCACCACCGTTGGCTACCAAAGACCCGGACCCATTCCTCTCCGCATCTGGCGCCCCCGTCCGATTGGCTCCTCGTATGGTTGTAAGTTGTAACTTGGTTTTTGAGTTTAAACTTGATTTCTCTTGCTTAGATTTCTATTTACCTTGTTTGTCAATTAAGTGATATTTGGATTACTCGAATTTATGCTAACCTGCAGGGCAAACCCGCTTATCATTTGAATCTTTGTGCTCCCGATTTGCAATCACGCATGTGTTTATCTCCTTACTTCTAAATCGCTTTGTGGAATTCTGCATAGGTTTAAACTACCCATTTAATTCACTCTAATAATTGTTTGGATTTCATGAAGCTCGTGTCGTGTTAGTTCTCCACATCGCAAAACCTGTTGTGCGTCTAGTCTCCCAAAACCCTAGCCTTCCCCTGCATCATTCTTCAGATGGGATATTTAATGTGTTTAGCTACAACACTTTATGGGTCGATACACAAAACTCCTAGTATCCATTGCTTAAGGCTAGGACTATAGGGCTTACTAATCTCATTTGCTTCTCTAGCTTTGATCTCTCAGTGTTGGTGTCGACCGAACAAAATGCTTTTGCCATTGGTATTCTTTTTGTCAACACATTTCATATTTCCAACGGAAATTTCTTCTACTCCTACCGTACTCTACTTAGTTTTCACTCGCTTGTCCTGCATTCAGCCCTTTTAGTATTCACTTGCTTGTCCTGCATTAATGATGCGGAGCGGAACGTGGACCTGCAATGGATGACGAGTTTGGGCCCGTTCGGGGACGATTGGCGACTTACCATATATGGGTGCCTGGATCGATGATTCGACTCCGTAGATGTGTCCGGATCCGCGTTCTGATGTTATTTCATATATAGCTTCATTATTTTCGGACATTATTTCATGTATTTATTGCATCGAAACCATCGGCCAATCATAGTCGTTGATTCTGGGTGCCCTAATTTTTAGCTTCTTATAAATTGGTATTAGGGCTGCTGATTTCATTCAGATTCATTGCTGAAATTTGGAGAGTCTTCTTCCTCATTTTCGGTGATCTCTCTGCGGTGCCGACTCCGTTGAACCCCTTGGTGACGACTCCTTGGGTAAGCCTTGTATCTTTAAAAAAACTTTCCACCTCCACCCTTACTTTTTTTTTCTATCCAACCGCTGCCCACCCTCTGAACAGCCCCCAACCGCCCCACCTCAACCGCCGGCCACCTCCTGAAGCTTCCCCAGCCACCCCACCACAAACAACCACCCTCTTCGCTATATTTTTCCCCCTCCACAGCAGGCCTCCGCCCAGACCTGCTGTTGAAGTCTACCTCCCTGTTTCAGCCACCGTCGGGCGCCGGCCCTAAGTCCCCTCCCCAGGCCGCCCACCAGCGCCCCCCAAACAGCCAGCTTGGTTGTCCACACCCTGAACCAGCCAGATCTGGGAGTTTCAACCAGATCCAACCCTTCCCCTTTCCCTATTTGCTGCCATCACCCCCCCCCCCACCACCACCACCACCACGTGGAACCACCTCTCAATCTCCTTCCACCATTAGATCTGCCCAGATCTGGGCATTTCAACCAAGATCCAGTCACCTCATCCCCAATCCAGCCCTCCCAACCTCCAACCAGCCTTCCCTTTACTCGATCCAGTCTCCTCATCACTGGAACCCCCTTTCTAGCCCTCCAACACTCAGATCTATTTTATTACAGCAGCCCTAATATTTGTGTTGTGCTTTTGTAATGGTTAATTGGTTGTAAACATTATTGTGATTTGGTTATTATATGCTTGTTTGGATTTTAGTTAATATCACATTTGCTCTTTGATAAATTTCTAACTGCAGGAAGCACTAATTTGCCACGCGCTTATATTTTTGCCCTTCGTGTGGAGCAAAGTCACTGTCTTACGCTTAAAGGAAATTTTGTTCTCGTTTATAATTAGATACACTGATTACTTATGATATTTAATTGTTTGATTTAATTGTTTGCGCCTAATTGCATGGAGTGCATGCATAGAGTCGTTGGGAGGTCAGGAGTCACCTTCACTCACCACTAGCGTGCATTTTAGGAGTCCACTACACACCCTACCCTACATCAGTTGGTATCAGAGAGAGGTTTGAGCCACATTTATATATGTAGTGGTAGGTCATATAGAATTGTTAGGTTCATCTATGACTAGTTACTGTCGGCGTTCCTTTCCTCTATTTGAGGATCTCAAGTCTACCTATACCCGATCCCATAGAGACCCTTCAGAGAATTCCGCACATTCTTATAATGATTATTATCAGCTGCAGCACACCATTTTCGTAGACCGTGTTGACCCACCGACACGATGCTACTATGCTAAAAACAATCAGTATGATGATTGTCATTGTTCATATCCCTGCATGCGAGCGGATCGTGTTGACCTTTTAACACGACTCGATTACCTTAAGGATGAATATTCTAAGAGAGATCTCGAATGGTAGTTTCGTTATGATGCCCCTTCCTTTGACGGCTCATCAAGTCCCGAATCTTTCAGTTATTGGCTCGTCGATATGGAGTATTATCTTGATCATTTTGAGTTATTCGGTGAGTGACACGTCAAGTTCGTGAAGCTTGGGCTTTTAGATCAGGTGACAACGTTTTGGTCTAGTATTGAGAGGACCCGCAAGCGAGATCGTCTTCTTCGCATCACCAGTTTGTTGGATACGAAGCATATGTTGTGTCAGAGGTATTTGCCTCCATCGTATCGGAGCCGCATGCTCGAGCAATTATTTTCCCTTCAGCAAGGATCTATGTCTGTTTCTGAGTACATGGATCATTTTGATGAGTTAGTAGTGAGGAGTGATATTCGAGGGGAGTCAACCTTGACCACTTCCCAATTTCGGTCTGGACTTCGATCTGACATACGTACTGAGTTGATTTATCACAACTCGAAGTCCCTCGAGCAGACATATCAGCTCGCCCTTTGTTATGTACAGTCTTTGAGATCTGCAAGAGTTAGTCGATTGGATTCTCACCGTGACCTCCGCAGTACAAGTCCCTCCCACACTGAGGGCACCGCTTTGCCTACCATTATTCCGGCAGACATGATCAAAATGACACATGATATGGATTTGTCTAAACCCAATGAGGTACGTAGTCCGATGAGTGATCTGTCACTTGTTTTTAGCCCGTCTTTTGTGACCCCGACTGAGAGTGAGTCTGAGCGGTCTATTGAGTCTATAGTGTTGTGTTCCTCACCTGCACCCCCTCTTCTGTCGTGTCCTGGGTTAGTTTAGCTCCCCTACCCTAGACTCATCTCTTTACACTGCACTGACAGACTCAGTCTTGAGAGTAGGTCTATGTCATTCTCCCCTTGTCATTGCTCCGAGTTACATCACGATCGGGAGCCTAGAGCCTGGAGTTTAGCGATGGGCATATCTCTGAGATCTTTACGCATGAGTTTGTCCCCTCTACGGACAGTCTTGTGGGCCACTACCTGGTTCGCTGGCGCAGACGACACCTGGATGCTACCAGTAGAGCTTGATCGATTCGTCCCTGGACTTCGACTTCAGTACGACCGTCTCCATTCATCAAAGATGATAACTTTTCAGTTCAGAGGAGTTGATTGGCGAGGATACTTCCCTAGTGACAACACTCAGACGACCTATAGTGGACCTCATTGAGTCTTACCTGACATACATTGAGAGAATTCCTATCCCTATTCATTGGGAGATGAATTAGCGGAGACATAGACCTGCAATGGAGGATGAGTTTGGGCCCGTTCGGGGCCAATTGGCAATTTACCATATATGGCGTGCCCGGATCGATAATCCTACTCCGCAGATGTGTCCGAATCTGCATTCCGATGTTTTTTCATATATAGTTTTATTATTTTCGGACATTATTTCATGTATTTATGATCCCGAAACCATCAGTCAGTCATATCCGTTGATTGGGTGCCCTAATATTTAGTTTCTTTTAAATAGGTATTAGGGCGGCGGATTTCAGATTCATTGCTGAAATTTGGAGTCTTCTTCCTCATTTCTGGTGATCTCTCAGCGGTGCTGACTCTGTGGAACCCCTTGATTACGACTCCTTGGATAAGCCTTGTACTTTTGTGCATGAATGTTATGAAATGTAAACATTTATGGGTGTTTTTTGTAATTTCAAAAATTAGAAGGGTGCAAGCTGTAATTACGCAAACTTCATGGGGAGGCCCCAGTAAATAACCCTTAATGATTATTGTAGAGTAACATGGGGAAATAATTTCGGTAAGAGTCGAAAGATTTTAGAAAGAAGGGATGTACCTAATATTCCGGATGAAATTTCTTCAAAAGGATTGTGTTCAGGTTTAGCACCTCAGTTAGCAATCAGCAGCAACAATCGAGATTGATTTAGAACTACTCGAACTGTCTTTAGAGAGATTCATATTGATTATATTCTATCTTCTTAGTAAGAGGATGAAGACAATTTTGTTTTCTCTCCAGCTTTTACTGCTACTCTTGTTATTGCTGTCTTATTCGAAACAATGCATGTATCAATTGAATGAAACATTTTTTAAAAAATTTCCCCTTCTGCAGCATATGCTGTTCCAGCATTTGTTCAACTTTCAGTGTCTTCTTACGAAGCTTCCTGCAGCGCATCGCATTACGTGATATCGCGAGCCACCAGATATGTTGAAGGAGATCGTGACACTCGCAGCCTTGGTAACAAATCTAGATGATCCTTCCAACTATGAGCTAGTAGTTTCAGTTTGCAATTAAGTCCTATTTCTTCAGTGCACATATACTTGAGAACCTTAAGCTTACAGATCATGTAAAGGACAGCCATTATCTATACATTTTCTCTTAAAGAATACTTAATTGTAATCCATTTTTTACATGTCAAAATGAGACATATGAAAGGGCATTTCTTGAATTAAAAGTTGAGCAATACCTGGGTGCGCTAAGTCGTGCAATTTGGGATCGGAACTGTCTCGAAAAATTCTTGTGTTGGGAGGTGTCGAGCTAAGTTTTGTTGAGTCCCATATCGAATACAACAACACTCAAGCCTTTATTCCACTATAGTGGGGTCGCCATATCGAATAAGGCAAAATATATGTTGGTGTAGAAATTCCCTGTGGCTGGCCTTCACTCATGAGATTAAGCTTGTCTGGGAGAAAACTATAGCAATTTATATGATATTGTGCCCTTAGTAGATGGTTATGATATAGAAGGAACATGCACTTCCATCTTAATAATACTATAATTTTTTTTTTGCTTCAAGGTAGTATTTCATTCAATTTCTTTATCACTGATAATAATTATTAATTACTCAATTTTTTTCTTGGAGTTTGCATAATTATAAGTTACATCCCTGGTGTCAAAACTAAAATTTTAGTCCGACCTGGGCACCAAGTAAAACCGTTGCAATAGTTCAAAATGTTGACGAAAAATGATGAGTTAAAATGTCCAAGAAAATATTAATAATCGAAGTACATAATAATTATTATACTCACATTTTGGATTGCCTCATTGCTAATGATTTTCGCAATGTTTCTCGATATAACAAATTAAGCAATCATTCGTCAACTCATCTCCCATTTTGTTCTGCAAATGTCTATTTATTATCTTCGTTGTTGATAACATTCTCTCAAAAGTAGCATTTGCTTCAGATAATAGACATGCTAACTTCAAAAGACGATTAATTAGCTGAAAATGATCATCCTTGTTTAACTTCACAAATTTTTGAACAAGTTCACCAAGTCCTTTGAAATCGGAAAATACCTTAGTTGATCACATATCAATAATGCACATATCAATGTGTCTTTTAAGCAAATATAAATTTAATGGATCAAATTCATAAGAACAATATTTTGCAACACAATCAATTTTTTGCTTATCAAAAGAAGCAAATTGAATAGTTAGGCTGAGACACAAAACACAGAAACAGCTTATTGTTTACCTTGTTAAAGTGACAATTTACCTCATTCTGTGTCCAATTGATTACTGAATGAAAAATTTCAACTCAATAATAATGAAAATTTGTAATACCTCTTGTTTTTCTTCTTGATCTTCCAATTTGAACAAACTTGATATCCATATAAGAAAATTTAGTAACATGTTTACCACAAAAAGAAATTACTTCCAAGTACAAATGACATTTATTCAAGTTTAAATTTTCTCAAATTGAATAAAAATTATTTTGACAATTGACAAAATTCATTGCATTAATAATATCTTGATGATTTTTTGTAATGCTTGAGACAACTCTTATGTCTTTGTCAAATTACCTTAAATTAAATACAGAATAAATATGAAATCAAAAGTCAATATGACTTTGATAATATTGATAGCCACTCCTTCCAACCTCCTCAATAGATTAAAACATTTAGATAAAATTCAACTCACTACCTTAATGAGAACTCCACGGCATATCTACACACTCTTTATTTTTAATGGTTGATTTAACCCCTGACCTGGCTCCAGCTCTCAACCAAGTTCTCGAGCAACTCTATCAAGTTCTAATGTCCTAAGATTATCGTAATGTTTACAAGAGTCTCCCACGACACTATGCATTATTAATCAAGAAAATGTCTCTACAACTTGAAAACGACCTCATGCCAAAGCTACTAATATTAACTGCAACCAAAGTTGTAAATGTTTGATGTCGGGTTCCTGTCGCTTTGAGTTTGAAATATCGGACGATGGATTGTCGGAGATATATGAGATATTTTACAATGTCGGATTGCAGGAGATATTGGGGATATTTATAATTGTGGATTTTATTATCTAAATTAATATTTTTTTTATATATATACACATTTCTTGTAAATATGTACAATTGTACTCGTAATGTATATTTACAGATTACACATAAAACATATAATAATATGATTAAAATGAAGTAATGAAGTATATATATTACCGCTCAGTCATCGAAGTTAGGCGCAGTGAGATGCACTAAATGAAACATGGAACAAAATATTACCACTCCATTTAAAAGAAATGAAAACATATTTTTAATGCTTTTGTTTATATATCGTCTGCGAGATATTACTTGATATATCTGGTAAAATTGATATAATTAGAGATATTTTCAAAAAACGATATTTTTTTCTTGAAATGTTGATGTTGTGTAGTTTTTTTCTCCAAAATCTTTATGTTGGCCGACATGTCGGGTGACATCTACAACAATGACTACAACTGATAAGCAAAATAATAGATATAAAATGCAGGCGCATAACCTTTCTTAAAACCTTTAAACTCCTTATTCATGTTGTTACCTCTGATACCAAAAGGATGAAAGAAGGGAATCTTATCTTTAGCATCTAATGTAATATAAAATGTATGATGTGACATAAAGTATTTCCGGTGTGTCGTAGAAGTCAAGCAAGGAATAAATAATGTATGATGTGACATAAAGTTATTCCGGTGTGTCGTAGAAGTCAAGAAAGGAATAACTTGTATTGTAAGAAAGGAATATTCTTAGAATATCCTTAGCGTGTGATGTAAGTTATCCCCTTACGGGATGACTATAAATAAGGGTGTGTTGTAATGTTTTAATCATCTCAGTCTTGGCAAGTATTCTAGAGCAATAAAAGTTTGAGTGTTTGAGTTCTATTCTTCTTTGGTATTCTTCTTACTATTCTTCTTACGTTTTCTTGTGCATCCCTTCTGTGTGATTGTACCTCTCTCTGTGAGTTGCATACTTGGTATCAGAGGGATGGAAGCTTAAAAAACTTCCCCTTATTTCTCTTGATGATCCAGAGGTGTTCATGATTTGTTCATGAAGGTATTGGCATGATTTGTTCATGCTGGCTTGCATATGGTTAGAGATAGTATGCTCTGTGGTTGCCCTTCTAGGGATCCTCCACATCAGAAATCTTATACCTGAACTTGTGGCAGAAATTCATTGTGAAAATAACGGAGTTGTGGCCTTTGAAGCTGCTAGGTGTGCGGCTGTGGGTATATGCTCAGGTTTTCACAAGAATTAAGCAACAGTTGTATCATTCCGTGTGATAGCAAGTCACCTAAACACCAAAGGAGATTCCTGAGAAATAAGGCCTCTTACATCTATGGCAAACTCCCAACCTGTTACTCGCTCATCTTCTTTCTCTTATCCCCGAAATTCCTACAGTTCCCCTTCTTCCGCAAAAAACTCTGATTTGCTTTATAAAGTCGATTACCTTACTGAAGATAGTCGCATCCCAGTCACCGACCTTCCCCTGCTCAATCCTTATAAAGCTTTCACCAAGAAACATCATCCTGTTTCTCGAGTTTTCCGACAAGCCCTTACTCCCGGCAAGACGCTCGCTGCAAAAGAACTTGTCTTAGCCTCAAAGCTAGAACAAGTACCAATTCCTGCTACGGAAGCAGAGCAGATTTTCCCTATAAGACTGGATGAGGCACTACCTGGGCAGTGGAAGTCCCATGGTTATTCCCACATCCACTTTGGAGCTGTGAGAATGGCCCTTACTTTGCATGCAAGAAAAGGCCTCCCAGTAGTGGCGCGATTAGCCCTCCTGGACACAAGGTTTCAGCAATACAGTCATGCCTGCATCGCGACTATCCAGACTACCCTGAATGCTGGCACTGTATTTATAACTTTATTCCCAAATTTCAACTTGAGGCTTGATGATCCACATATCTACAACAACCTTAGTGTTCAACTTCAAATTGTTGGAGCACCCCAAGTTGCGGGAACATATGCTGCTACGCTCCACTATCAAATGGCTTATCGGATCCAAAATCATTCATTCGACTTAAGTCTTCCTCAAGACACTGACGAAGCCCTATACTTGGAAATTGATGCCCGCTCGGGCTCCTCATGCGTTCATGTCCCAAAGCAGCTTCCGAAAGACGAGCTCATTAAACTCCTTCCAGAATCTTGGGTAACACATTACGAGAAGGTACGAACCAATAACCAACCGATTCATTGTGTAAAGCCTTCATTCATAAGAAAAAAGGACGGCGCGGTAGAAATTGTGTTCAACAACGAGGACCCCTCCTCTAGCACGTCCCCCATCTTCGCCTCAGAAATAAACATGATTGAAGAACAAGATTTTGGGCTTGGTGCGCCCATACTTTCATTTACTGCTGCCGGGTTACCTATCTACCAATTCAAAGATGATGAAGGACATCAATACTTTGATATATGCTCCTGTGCAAATTGCAAAGTAGATTATGATGATGATTCCGAGTTCGGTGATCTGCCGAAACGGCGGAGAAATAAAAAGAAGTCGACGCAACAGCTGCTCAAAGAACGCTATGAAAAGGGAGATCCAAAGGTTGGATTGCTTGGCGAACAATCTGGCAAATTTGACTATTATGTCCTTTATTCTAAAGAATCAGAAATCAATATGCTCCAGCCAACATCCTATCATGAAGAATTCCCTCCCATGGAGTTCGATGAAGACAGGACTTCTCATACTTGGAAGATAAAGAACCCAACTACAAAAAATCCTGATGGATCTACGAAGCATGTCTCTCACGCGGAGGCTACGTTGAACTGGCAGTCTGAAAATGCTATAGCACAAAACAAATTCTTGAAACAAATAGCAGCTAGCCAACAAACAATCGAGAAAAAGCTCGATCTCGGGTTTTCGACAATCACTGGAGTCACTATGCAACTTCAGGATGAGATAACGGCTGTACATCACGAATTACTTCAACTGGTTAGTACTGTTTCTTTTAACTCGCCACTTCTGACGCAAAAGGAGGCGGAGTTAAAGAGTCTCAAAGCCCAGCTTCATTCTATCCAAACCCAAAAACAATATCATTCCTCGGGATATTATGAAGCCCCGCCTTACTCATCATATTTACCACCTCTTCCAACATATTCTCAACCTCTATCCACTTTCTCCCCATTTGATCACAATCCTTTCAATAGTGCTTCATTCCTCCCAAAACCACGCTATGAAATACCTCAGTCATCCAAACGAAAACCAGAAAAACATCCATCCCGAGAATCTTCTCCGCAAGAGTTTCCTACAACCCAAACATCTTCTCAGCTCATGATTGGTAATCCTATATCCTCATTCCTAAACCAAATAGCCACGCAACCACTGTCTTCAAGACAACCACCATCCTTGAAAGAAAAGTATTCTGAAGATTCCGACACCGAGGACATGTCACTCGAGATTTTGATGGCTGATCCACCCATAGAGGATCCAACTGTTGAAGATGATGAGACTGGCCAAACCCCCCACCAAGGGTCCGAGCAATCCAGTCAGTTCCCCAATTACCCTTCAAACGGTTTCTCATTCGACAACATCCCACCATCAAAATGGCGTGACCGAATCTATGAAATGCATGCCTGGTGCACCGCCGAGTTATTACAGCCAGGGGTAACAATGCCTGCTGTAGCAGACAGATTTGTGTCCAAATTTCATGGTAGACTGAGACAATGGTGGATTTCCCTGGGACCATATAGGCAACAAATGGTCAAACAAAGTCCAAATGTTGATGCCCTAATTATGCATGTCCACAACGAATTCTTGGGAGCATGGGATCATTATACAACTCAAGCCAGAGAAGAATACTTGAGTATGAAGTGCTGCTCGTACAAAAGAAAAGACCTAGAGGATCATTATGAGAAAATGTCAAAGCGGTTCTATGCCATTAATGGAATCGACGATGTTAACTTAAAGCAGACGTTTCTAAATTCGCTCCCAGAGCCACTTGGAAACGAAATATCTCGGCTCCTCCAAGTCAAAAATATCCCGATTAGTCACACATCTATTGGTGAGTTATACCAGAATGTGTTACTCTCACTTGAGAAGCTATGCAATCAGAAACGGTTTCTCAAACAAATTGAAGATCAAAGTAAGAACCTTGGCTCAGCTTGTGATCGTCATGACCTTCAGATCAAGTGTGGCAAAGACAAATCTTGCACATGCGGGACAAAGAAGAAGGACAAGCCTTTCAAGTATAAAAAGGATAGAGGAAAAACTTCTTTCTCTAAAAAGAATAAAAAGCACTGGAGTTTTCTCAGAAAGAAAAAAGGAAGCACAAAATCCTCCAGATGTTATATATGCAGAAAGAAAGGACATTTTGCCAAAGAATGTCCTGACAAAGAAAGGAGCTCGCGCCTCATTGCCAAACTTTCCCAAGTCGAAGATGTCGACAACGATGATATTGAGTCACTTTTCTCTATGGACGAAGAAGCTGGACCAGATACCATTCTCGCCCTCGGAGCTGATCTATCCGACTCCTCTGCCGAATCTGACGATGATATAGTTCTCTTTGACAACACTATCTACACCACCGCGCTCGATGATAGTCTTCTTTGCCAACCAACTCCTTCTGCAAAAGTCCACGTCTTCACAGGAAAATGGGAAAAACCTATTCCGGTGATCGCATTCTTTGATACCGGAGCTGCATCCTCTATCATGAAGCCTAACATTTTACCAAGAGAATGTTGGACTTCCTGTTACAGATCATTTCGAGCTGCCAACGGTGATCTCTTCACAATCACTCTGATCAGTAAACCCATCAACATCCAGATTTTTCCAGGCTATATTATTAAGCATCAAGTTTATGGCTCAGAACTCCCTGCAAAAGATTTACTTATTGGATTTGACATCTTGCACTCACTAAAAAGGATTTCATGGAGCAAAGAAGGGCTAAGGTACAAAAATCACATATTGCCTTGGACAAAAACTCTCCATCTTTATCCATTAGAAATTCTGAGCCCCATCAGGGACGAGATTACGCGCACCTCCTGCGCTGAATCACACACGGACTTCCTACAGAAATGTGATCACCCCCTTTGGAGAAATCCTCAATTCTTTGTCTCCCTACCATTCAAAAGGAATGAAGATATCAATCCTACAAAGGCGAGCCATAAAGGTATGAACCCAGATCATTTTGCACTTGCTATAAAGGAAGTTGACCAACTACTACAAGAAGGGTTAATTGAACCCACTAAATCACAATGGGCCTGTGAAGCCTTCTACGTAAACAAAAGGACTGAGCAAGCTAGAGGAAAAATGAGGCTGGTAATAAATTACCAACCTCTCAACCATTTTCCTGAAGATGATAAATTTCCTCTACCAAAGAGAGAAGTTCTATTCCAGAAACTCCCCCAGGCAAAGTTATTCTCAAAATTCGATCTTAAAACTGGTTTTTGGCAGTTAGGAGTTCATCCTGATGACAGACATAAGACTGGCTTCTGCATTCCCGAAAGACACTACCACTGGACCGTCGTAGCTTTTGGTTTAAAACCAGCACCTTCCTTATTCCAGAAAGCCATGACAAAAATATTCCAGCCAATCATGGAAAATGCTCTGATCTACATCGATGATATCTTACTATTCTCTCCGGATATTGATGCCCATCATGCCTTACTCTCACAGTTTCATAGTTTGGTCCAAGAATACGGGATTATGCTATCCGAACGAAAGATGATTATAGGAAAACCAGACATTGACTTCCTGGGTATGCATATTTCGAATAGTCAATACCAGCTTCAACCGCATATTGCAACTCAACTGGATCATTTCCCGAATGAGAACTTAACGTTCAAACAAGTTCAACAGTTTCTCGGCATCGTAAATTATATGGCAGAATTTATTCACGATTTGGTTAAATTTAGATCTCCTCTCACTAATCAGCTTAAGAAAGAAGCGCCGCCCTGGAATGAGGCCTGCACTAATGCAGTTAAAAAACTAAAGTCCCTATCAAAGGATTTGCCCCCTCTCCAGATTCCCTCATCAGGGAGAAGAATCCTTCAGACTGATGCTAGTGATCATTTTTGGGGTGCCATACTACTTGAAGAGTTAAATGGCAAACGAAGAATCTGTGGATACAAGAGCGGAGCTTTCAAGAGTGGAGAACTTCATTATCACTCCACGTATAAGGAAATCCTTGCTGTCAAAAGAGGTATCGAGAAGTTTCAATTTCATCTCATTGGACAACATTTTCTTATAGAAATGGATATGTCAGCGTTTCCAAAAATGCTACATTTCAAACAAAAGATGTTGCCCCAAGCCCAACTTCTGCGATGGGCAAATTGGTTCTCTCAGTGGAAATTTGACGCCCAACATATCAAAGGAAAAAATAATTTCCTCCCGGATTTCTTATCACGAACTCAAAGAACAATCTCTATGATCTTCCCAGTCATCTACCATTTTCAGCCGGTAGATCTTCCATCACACATTCAACACAAATTGCTGCATTTTCTCCTGCGAAAAAGATCGTTATCCTGCCTTCTGATTTTCCAGAAAATATATATCAGCAAGCACGGCCTAGATAACGGTTCTCTTGCCACTTTACCGTTCCATCCCGTTCTCCCTTTTCTTACCATACTCCAATGCAAGGCAGATTTTTATTATGATTTTCCTAAAGAAGCCTACATAGTGTTATGGTACTTTATTGAAAGCTGCCCGTTTGGAATGATATTTGACAAAGGCAAGCTGCTCCAATATATCGCCCAAAACGATGTATATCCATGCAAACCGCAACATCGACAACTCCTCAAGTGGCTCAGCTTATTTGGCGATACCAGCTTCTGGCGTAAAAACTTATGGCCTAAAGGCAATAGTCTAACTGGAGTACGCGAGCAGAAGCATGTTCTTATCCACTTCCGATGCCAGCAATCTTTACGCAATCTGGACACTCATATCTTTATTCATAAACAGTATTCTTGTACTTTCTGGCATGACTACGAGTACAGCAGCCCAGTTCCAACTATAGCCCATAAAGCACTCCTCTGTACTATAAACGGTGTGCCTATCACTGATGTCCCTCTGGGTCTGCCCACGGCTTACTGGCGAAATACCGGAGTTCTTCCCCTCCAGTATATTGATGAGATACAACACAGCCTCCATCGATTCCAAGGCCCTCGTTTCCAGGCCAGCAACACATCGCTCCACCCGTGCTTACGATGACGTGGAGCCATCACCTTTTTTCACCAGGGGGAAAGGATGAAAGAAGGGAATCTTATCTTTAGCATCTAATGTAATATAAAATGTATGATGTGACATAAAGTATTTCCGGTGTGTCGTAGAAGTCAAGCAAGGAATAAATAATGTATGATGTGACATAAAGTTATTCCGGTGTGTCGTAGAAGTCAAGAAAGGAATAACTTGTATTGTAAGAAAGGAATATTCTTAGAATATCCTTAGCGTGTGATGTAAGTTATCCCCTTACGGGATGACTATAAATAAGGGTGTGTTGTAATGTTTTAATCATCTCAGTCTTGGCAAGTATTCTAGAGCAATAAAAGTTTGAGTGTTTGAGTTCTATTCTTCTTTGGTATTCTTCTTACTATTCTTCTTACGTTTTCTTGTGCATCCCTTCTGTGTGATTGTACCTCTCTCTGTGAGTTGCATACTTGGTATCAGAGGTTTTCTCTTGATGATCCCGAGGTGTTCAACTCACAGAGAGAGGTACAATCACACAGAAGGGATGCACAAGAAAACGTAAGAAGAATAGTAAGAAGAATACCAAAGAAGAATAGTACTCAAACACTCAAACTTTTATTGCTCTAGAATACTTGCCAAGACTGAGATGAATAAAACATTACAACACACCCTTATTTATAGTCATCCCGTAAGGGGATAACTTACATCACACGCTAAGGATATTCTAAGAATATTCCTTTCTTACAAGTTATTCCTTTCTTGACTTCTACGACACACCGGAATAACTTTATGTCACATCATACATTATTTATTCCTTGCTTGACTTCTACGACACACCGGAAATACTTTATGTCACATCACACATTTTATATTACATTAGATGCTAAAGATAAGATTCCCTTCTTTCATCCTTTCCCCCTGGTGAAAAAAGGTGATGGCTCCACGTCATCGTAAGCACGGGTGGAGCGATGTGTTGCTGGAGCCTGGAAACGAGGGCCTTGGAATCGATGGAGGCTGTGTTGTATCTCATCAATATACTGGAGGGGAAGAACTCCGGTATTTCGCCAGTAAGCCGTGGGCAGACCCAGAGGGACATCAGTGATAGGCACACCGTTTATAGTACAGAGGAGTGCTTTATGGGCTATAGTTGGAACTGGGCTGCTGTACTCGTAGTCATGCCAGAAAGTACAAGAATACTGTTTATGGATAAAGATATGAGTGTCCAGATTGCGTAAAGATTGCTGGCATCGGAAGTGGATAAGAACATGCTTCTGCTCGCGTACTCCATTTAGACTATTGCCTTCAGGCCGTAAGTTTTTACGCCAGAAGCTGGTATCGCCAAATAAGCTGAGCCACTTGAGGAGTTGTCGATGTTGCGGTTTGCATGGATATACGTCGTTTTGGGCGATATATTGGAGCAGCTTGCCTTTGTCAAATATCATTCCAAACGGGCAGCTTTCAATAAAGTACCATAACACCATGTAGGCTTCTTTAGGAAAATCATAATAAAAATCTGCCTTGCATTAGAGTATGGTAAGAAAAGGGAGAACGGGATGGAACGGTAAAGTGGCAAGAGGACCGTTATCTAGGCCGTGCTTGCTGATATATATTTTCTGGAAAATCAGAAGGCAGGATAACGATCTTTTTCGCAGGAGAAAATGCAGCAATTTGTGTTGAATGTGTGATGGAAGATCTACCGGCTGAAAATGGTAGATGACTGGGAAGATCATAGAGATTGTTCTTTGAGTTCGTGATAAGAAATCCGGGAGGAAATTATTTTTTCCTTTGATATGTTGGGCGTCAAATTTCCACTGAGAGAACCAATTTGCCCATCGTAGAAGTTGGGCTTGGGGCAACATCTTTTGTTTGAAATGTAGCATTTTTGGAAACGCTGACATATTCATTTCTATAAGAAAATGTTGTCCAATGAGATGAAATTGAAACTTCTCGATACCTCTTTTGACAGCAAGGATTTCCTTATACGTGGAGTGATAATGAAGTTCTCCACTCTTGAAAGCTCCGCTCTTGTATCCACAGATTCTTCGTTTGCCATTTAACTCTTCAAGTAGTATGGCACCCCAAAAATGATCACTAGCATCAGTCTGAAGGATTCTTCTCCCTGATGAGGGAATCTGGAGAGGGGGCAAATCCTTTGATAGGGACTTTAGTTTTTTAACTGCATTAGTGCAGGCCTCATTCCAGGGCGGCGCTTCTTTTTTAAGCTGATTAGTGAGAGGAGATCTAAATTTAACCAAATCGTGAATAAATTCTGCCATATAATTTACGATGCCGAGAAACTGTTGAACTTGTTTGAACGTTAAGTTCTCATTCGGGAAATGATCCAGTTGAGTTGCAATATGCGGTTGAAGCTGGTATTGACTATTCGAAATATGCATACCCAGGAAGTCAATGTCTGGTTTTCCTATAATCATCTTTCGTTCGGATAGCATAATCCCGTATTCTTGGACCAAACTATGAAACTGTGAGAGTAAGGCATGATGGGCATCAATATCCGGAGAGAATAGTAAGATATCATCGATGTAGATCAGAGCATTTTCCATGATTGGCTGGAATATTTTTGTCATGGCTTTCTGGAATAAGGAAGGTGCTGGTTTTAAACCAAAAGCTACGACGGTCCAGTGGTAGTGTCTTTCGGGAATGCAGAAGCCAGTCTTATGTCTGTCATCAGGATGAACTCCTAACTGCCAAAAACCAGTTTTAAGATCGAATTTTGAGAATAACTTTGCCTGGGGGAGTTTCTGGAATAGAACTTCTCTCTTTGGTAGAGGAAATTTATCATCTTCAAGAAAATGGTTGAGAGGTTGGTAATTTATTACCAGCCTCATTTTTCCTCTAGCTTGCTCAGTCCTTTTGTTTACGTAGAAGGCTTCACAGGCCCATTGTGATTTAGTGGGTTCAATTAACCCTTCTTGTAGTAGTTGGTCAACTTCCTTTATAGCAAGTGCAAAATGATCTGGGTTCATACCTTTATGGCTCGCCTTTGTAGGATTGATATCTTCATTCCTTTTGAATGGTAGGGAGACAAAGAATTGAGGATTTCTCCAAAGGGGGTGATCACATTTCTGTAGGAAGTCCGTGTGTGATTCAGCGCAGGAGGTGCGCGTAATCTCGTCCCTGATGGGGCTCAGAATTTCTAATGGATAAAGATGGAGAGTTTTTGTCCAAGGCAATATGTGATTTTTGTACCTTAGCCCTTCTTTGCTCCATGAAATCCTTTTTAGTGAGTGCAAGATGTCAAACCCAATAAGTAAATCTTTTGCAGGGAGTTCTGAGCCATAAACTTGATGCTTAATAATATAGCCTGGAAAAATCTGGATGTTGATGGGTTTACTGATCAGAGTGATTGTGAAGAGATCACCGTTGACAGCTCGAAATGATCTGTAACAGGAAGTCCAACATTCTCTTGGTAAAATGTTAGGCTTCATGATAGAGGATGCAGCTCCGGTATCAAAGAATGCGATCACCGGAATAGGTTTTTCCCATTTTCCTGTGAAGACGTGGACTTTTGCAGAAGGAGTTGGTTGGCAAAGAAGACTATCATCGAGCGCGGTGGTGTAGATAGTGTTGTCAAAGAGAACTATATCATCGTCAGATTCGGCAGAGGAGTCGGATAGATCAGCTCCGAGGGCGAGAATGGTATCTGGTCCAGCTTCTTCGTCCATAGAGAAAAGTGACTCAATATCATCGTTGTCGACATCTTCGACTTGGGAAAGTTTGGCAATGAGGCGCGAGCTCCTTTCTTTGTCAGGACATTCTTTGGCAAAATGTCCTTTCTTTCTGCATATATAACATCTGGAGGATTTTGTGCTTCCTTTTTTCTTTCTGAGAAAACTCCAGTACTTTTTATTCTTTTTAGAGAAAGAAGTTTTTCCTCTATCCTTTTTATACTTGAAAGGCTTGTCCTTCTTCTTTGTCCCGCATGTGCAAGATTTGTCTTTGCCACACTTGATCTGAAGGTCATGACGATCACAGGCTGAGCCAAGGTTCTTACTTTGATCTTCAATTTGTTTGAGAAACCGTTTCTGATTGCATAGCTTCTCAAGTGAGAGTAACACATTCTGGTATAACTCACCAATAGATGTGTGACTAATCGGGATATTTTTGACTTGGAGGAGCCGAGATGTTTCGTTTCCAAGTGGCTCTGGGAGCGAATTTAGAAACGTCTGCTTTAAGTTAACATCGTCGATTCCATTAATGGCATAGAACCGCTTTGACATTTTCTCATAATGATCCTCTAGGTCTTTTCTTTTGTACGAGCAGCACTTCATACTCAAGTATTCTTCTCTGGCTTGAGTTGTATAATGATCCCATGCTCCCAAGAATTCATTGTGGACATGCATAATTAGGGCATCAACATTTGGACTTTGTTTGACCATTTGTTGCCTATATGGTCCCAGGGCAATCCACCATTGTCTCAGTCTACCATGAAATTTGGACACAAATCTGTCTGCTACAGCAGGCATTGTTACCCCTGGCTGTAATAACTCGGCGGTGCACCAGGCATGCATTTCATAGATTCGGTCACGCCATTTTGATGGTGGGATGTTGTCGAATGAGAAACCGTTTGAAGGGTCATTGGGGAACTGACTGGATTGCTCGGACCCTTGGTGGGGGGTTTGGCCAGTCTCATCATCTTCAACAGTTGGATCCTCTGTGGGTGGATCAGCCATCAAAATCTCGAGTGACATGTCCTCGGTGTCGGAATCTTCAGAATACTTTTCTTTCAAGGATGGTGGTTGTCTTGAAGACAGTGGTTGCGTGGCTATTTGGTTTAGGAATGAGGATATAGGATTACTAATCATGAGCTGAGAAGATGTTTGGGTTGTAGGAAACTCTTGCGGAGAAGATTCTCGGGATGGATGTTTTTCTGGTTTTCGTTTGGATGACTGAGGTATTTCATAGCGTGGTTTTGGGAGGAATGAAGCACTATTGAAAGGATTGTGGTCAAATGGGGAGAAAGTGGATAGAGGTTGAGAATATGTTGGAAGAGGTGGTAAATATGATGAGTAAGGCGGGGCTTCATAATATCCCGAGGAATGATATTGTTTTTTGGTTTGGATAGAATGAAGCTGGGCTTTGAGACTCTTTAACTCCGCCTCCTTTTGCGTCAGAAGTGGCGAGTTAAAAGAAACAGTACTAACCAGTTGAAGTAATTCGTGATGTACAGCCGTTATCTCATCCTGAAGTTGCATAGTGACTCCAGTGATTGTCGAAAACCCGAGATCGAGCTTTTTCTCGATTGTTTGTTGGCTAGCTGCTATTTGTTTCAAGAAAGTTTTGTGCTATAGCATTTTCAGACTGCCAGTTCAACGTAGCCTCCGCGTGAGAGACATGCTTCGTAGATCCATCAGGATTTTTTGTAGTTGGGTTCTTTATCTTCCAAGTATGAGAAGTCCTGTCTTCATCGAACTCCATGGGAGGGAATTCTTCATGATAGGATGTTGGCTGGAGCATATTGATTTCTGATTCTTTAGAATAAAGGACATAATAGTCAAATTTACCAGATTGTTCGCCAAGCAATCCAACCTTTGGATCTCCCTTTTCATAGCGTTCTTTGAGCAGCTGTTGCGTCGACTTCTTTTTATTTCTCCGCCGTTTCGGCAGATCATCGAACTCGGAATCATCATCATAATCTACTTTGCAATTTGCACAGGAGCATATATCAAAGTATTGATGTCCTTCATCATCTTTGAATTGGTAGATAGGTAACCCGGCAGCAGTAAATGAAAGTATGGGCGCACCAAGCCCAAAATCTTGTTCTTCAATCATGTTTATTTCTGAGGCGAAGATGGGGGACGTGCTAGAGGAGGGGTCCTCGTTGTTGAACACAATTTCTACCGCGCCATCCTTTTTTCTTATGAATGAAGGCTTTACACAATGAATCGGTTGGTTATTGGTTCGTACCTTCTCGTAATGTGTTACCCAAGATTCTGGAAGGAGTTTAATGAGCTCGTCTTTCGGAAGCTGCTTTGGGACATGAACGCATGAGGAGCCCGAGCGGGCATCAATTTCCAAGTATAGGGCTTCGTCAGTGTCTTGAGGAAGACTTAAGTCGAATGAATGATTTTGGATCCGATAAGCCATTTGATAGTGGAGCGTATCAGCATATGTTCCCGCAACTTGGGGTGCTCCAACAATTTGAAGTTGAACACTAAGGTTGTTGTAGATATGTGGATCATCAAGCCTCAAGTTGAAATTTGGGAATAAAGTTATAAATACAGTGCCAGCATTCAGGGTAGTCTGGATAGTCGCGATGCAGGCATGACTGTATTGCTGAAACCTTGTGTCCAGGAGGGCTAATCGCGCCACTACTGGGAGGCCTTTTCTTGCATGCAAAGTAAGGGCCATTCTCACAGCTCCAAAGTGGATGTGGGAATAACCATGGGACTTCCACTGCCCAGGTAGTGCCTCATCCAGTCTTATAGGGAAAATCTGCTCTGCTTCCGTAGCAGGAATTGGTACTTGTTCTAGCTTTGAGGCTAAGACAAGTTCTTTTGCAGCGAGCGTCTTGCCGGGAGTAAGGGCTTGTCGGAAAACTCGAGAAACAGGATGATGTTTCTTGGTGAAAGCTTTATAAGGATTGAGCAGGGGAAGGTCGGTGACTGGGATGCGACTATCTTCAGTAAGGTAATCGACTTTATAAAGCAAATCAGAGTTTTTTGCGGAAGAAGGGGAACTGTAGGAATTTCGGGGATAAGAGAAAGAAGATGAGCGAGTAACAGGTTGGGAGTTTGCCATAGATGTAAGAGGCCTTATTTCTCAGGAATCTCCTTTGGTGTTTAGGTGACTTGCTATCACACGGAATGATACAACTGTTGCTTAATTCTTGTGAAAACCTGAGCATATACCCACAACCGCACACCTAGCAGCTTCAAAGGCCACAACTCCGTTATTTTCACAATGAATTTCTGCCACAAGTTCAGGTATAAGATTTCTGATGTGGAGGATCCCTAGAAGGGCAACCACAGAGCATACTATCTCTAACCATATGCAAGCCAGCATGAACAAATCATGCCAATACCTTCATGAACAAATCATGAACACCTCTGGATCATCAAGAGAAATAAGGGGAAGTTTTTTAAGCTTCCATCCCTCTGATACCAAGTATGCAACTCACAGAGAGAGGTACAATCACACAGAAGGGATGCACAAGAAAACGTAAGAAGAATAGTAAGAAGAATACCAAAGAAGAATAGAACTCAAACACTCAAACTTTTATTGCTCTAGAATACTTGCCAAGACTGAGATGAATAAAACATTACAACACACCCTTATTTATAGTCATCCCGTAAGGGGATAACTTACATCACACGCTAAGGATATTCTAAGAATATTCCTTTCTTACAAGTTATTCCTTTCTTGACTTCTACGACACACCGGAATAACTTTATGTCACATCATACATTATTTATTCCTTGCTTGACTTCTACGACACACCGGAAATACTTTATGTCACATCATACATTTTATATTACAATAGATGCTAAAGATAAGATTCCCTTCTTTCATCCTTTTCAACCACAGAGCATACTATCTCTAACCATATGCAAGCCAGCATGAACAAATCATGCCAATACCTTCATGAACAAATCATGAACACCTCTGGATCATCAAGAGAAAACCTTCATGAACAAATCTGTGGTTGCTCCAATATATCGCCCAAAACGACAGAGAGAAGTGACTCAAAGTAAGAAGAATAGTAAGAAGAATACCAAAGAAGAATAGAACTCAAACACTCAAACTTTTATAGTTCTACGACACACCGGAATAACTTTATGTCACATCATACATTATTTATTCCTTGCTTGACTTCTACGACACACCAGAAATACTTTATGTCACATCATACATTTTATATTACATTAGATGCTAAAGATAAGATTCCCTTCTTTCATCCTTAGCGTGTGATGTAAGTTATCCCCTTACGGGATGACTATAAATAAGGGTGTGTTGTAATGTTTTATTCATCTCAGTCTTGGCAAGTATTCTAGAGTAATAAAAGTTTGAGTGTTTGAGTTTCTTTGGTATTCTTCTTACTATTCTTCTTACGTTTTCTTGTGCATCCCTTCTGTGTGATTGTACCTCTCTCTGTGAGTTGCATACTTGGTATCAGAGGGATGGAAGCTTAAAAAACTTCCCCTTATTTCTCTTGATGATCCAGAGGTGTTCATGATTTGTTCATGAAGGTATTGGCATGATTTGTTCATGCTGGCTTGCATATGGTTAGAGATAGTATGCTCTGTGGTTGCCCTTCTAGGGATTCTCCACATCAGAAATCTTATACCTGAACTTGTGGCAGAAATTCATTGTGAAAATAACGGAGTTGTGGCCTTTGAAGCTGCTAGGTGTGCGGCTGTGGGTATATGCTCAGGTTTTCACAAGAATTAAGCAACAGTTGTATCATTCCGTGTGATAGCAAGTCACCTAAACGCCAAAGGAGATTCCTGAGAAATAAGGCCTCTTACATCTATGGCAAACTCCCAACCTGTTACTCGCTCATCTTCTTTCTCTTATCCCCGAAATTCCTACAGTTCCCCTTCTTTCGCAAAAAACTCTGATTTGCTTTATAAAGTCGATTACCTTACTGAAGATAGTCGCATCCCAGTCACCGACCTTCCCCTGCTCAATCCTTATAAAGCTTTCACCAAGAAACATCATCCTGTTTCTCGAGTTTTCCGACAAGCCCTTACTCCCGGCAAGACGCTCGCTGCAAAAGAACTTGTCTTAGCCTCAAAGCTAGAACAAGTACCAATTCCTGCTACGGAAGCAGAGCAGATTTTCCCTATAAGACTGGATGAGGCACTACCTGGGCAGTGGAAGTCCCATGGTTATTCCCACATCCACTTTGGAGCTGTGAGAATGGCCCTTACTTTGCATGCAAGAAAAGGCCTCCCAGTAGTGGCGCGATTAGCCCTCCTGGACACAAGGTTTCAGCAATACAGTCATGCCTGCATCGCGACTATCCAGACTACCCTGAATGCTGGCACTGTATTTATAACTTTATTCCCAAATTTCAACTTGAGGCTTGATGATCCACATATCTACAACAACCTTAGTGTTCAACTTCAAATTGTTGGAGCACCCCAAGTTGCGGGAACATATGCTGCTACGCTCCACTATCAAATGGCTTATCGGATCCAAAATCATTCATTCGACTTAAGTCTTCCTCAAGACACTGACGAAGCCCTATACTTGGAAATTGATGCCCGCTCGGGCTCCTCATGCGTTCATGTCCCAAAGCAGCTTCCGAAAGACGAGCTCATTAAACTCCTTCCAGAATCTTAGGTAACACATTACGAGAAGGTACGAACCAATAACCAACCGATTCATTGTGTAAAGCCTTCATTCATAAGAAAAAAGGACGGCGCGGTAGAAATTGTGTTCAACAACGAGGACCCCTCCTCTAGCACGCCCCCCATCTTCGCCTCAGAAATAAACATGATTGAAGAACAAGATTTTGGGCTTGGTGCGCCCATACTTTCATTTACTGCTGCCGGGTTACCTATCTACCAATTCAAAGATGATGAAGGACATCAATACTTTGATATATGCTCCTGTGCAAATTGCAAAGTAGATTATGATGATGATTCCGAGTTCGATGATCTGCCGAAACGGCGGAGAAATAAAAAGAAGTCGACGCAACAGCTGCTCAAAGAACGCTATGAAAAGGGAGATCCAAAGGTTGGATTGCTTGGCGAACAATCTAGCAAATTTGACTATTATGTCCTTTATTCTCAAGAATCAGAAATCAATATGCTCCAGCCAACATCCTATCATGAAGAATTCCCTCCCATGGAGTTCGATGAAGACAGGACTTCTCATACTTGGAAGATAAAGAACCCAACTACAAAAAATCCTGATGGATCTACGAAGCATGTCTCTCACGCGGAGGCTACGTTGAACTGGCAGTCTGAAAATGCTATAGCACAAAACAAATTCTTGAAACAAATAGCAGTTAGCCAACAAACAATCGAGAAAAAGCTCGATCTCGGGTTTTCGACAATTACTGGAGTCACTATGCAACTTCAGGATGAGATAACGGCTGTACATCACGAATTACTTCAACTGGTTAGTACTGTTTCTTTTAACTCGCCACTTCTGGCGCAAAAGGAGGCGGAGTTAAAGAGTCTCAAAGCCCAGCTTCATTCTATCCAAACCCAAAAACAATATCATTCCTCGGGATATTATGAAGCCCCGCCTTACTCATCATATTTACCACCTCTTCCAACATATTCTCAACCTCTATCCACTTTCTCCCCATTTGACCACAATCCTTTCAATAGTGCTTCATTCCTCCCAAAACCACGCTATGAAATACCTCAGTCATCCAAACGAAAACCAGAAAAACATCCATCCCGAGAATCTTCTCCGCAAGAGTTTCCTACAACCCAAACGTCTTCTCAGCTCATGATTGGTAATCCTATATCCTCATTCCTAAACCAAATAGCCACGCAACCACTGTCTTCAAGACAACCACCATCCTTGAAAGAAAAGTATTCTGAAGATTCCGACACCGAGGACATGTCACTCGAGATTTGGATGGCTGATCCACCCACAGAGGATCCAACTGTTGAAGATGATGAGACTGGCCAAACCCCCCACCAAGGGTCCGAGCAATCCAGTCAGTTCCCCAATGACCCTTCAAACGGTTTCTCATTCGACAACATCCCACCATCAAAATGGCGTGACCGAATCTATGAAATGCATGCCTGGTGCACCGCCGAGTTATTACAGCCAGGGGTAACAATGCCTGCTGTAGCAGACAGATTTGTGTCCAAATTTCATGGTAGACTGAGACAATGGTGGATTGCCCTGGGACCATATAGGCAACAAATGGTCAAACAAAGTCCAAATGTTGATGCCCTAATTATACATGTCCACAACGAATTCTTGGGAGCATGGGATCATTATACAACTCAAGCCAGAGAAGAATACTTGAGTATGAAGTGCTGCTCGTACAAAAGAAAAGACCTAGAGGATCATTATGAAAAAATGTCAAAGCGGTTCTATGCCATTAATGGAATCGACGATGTTAACTTAAAGAAGACGTTTCTAAATTCGCTCCCAGAGCCACTTGGAAACGAAACATCTCGGCTCCTCCAAGTCAAAAATATCCCGATTAGTCACACATCTATTGGTGAGTTATACCAGAATGTGTTACTCTCACTTGAGAAGCTATGCAATCAGAAACGGTTTCTCAAATAAATTGAAGATCAAAGTAAGAACCTTGGCTCAGCCTGTGATCGTCATGACCTTCAGATCAAGTGTGGCAAAGACAAATCTTGCACATGCGGGACAAAGAAGAAGGACAAGCCTTTCAAGTATAAAAAGGATAGAGGAAAAACTTCTTTCTCTAAAAAGAATAAAAAGCACTGGAGTTTTCTCAGAAAGAAAAAAGGAAGCACAAAATCCTCCAGATGTTATATATGCAGAAAGAAAGGACATTTTGCCAAAGAATGTCCTGACAAAGAAAGGAGCTCGCGTCTCATTGCCAAACTTTCCCAAGTCGAAGATGTCGACAACGATGATATTGAGTCACTTTTCTCTATGGACGAAGAAGCTGGACCAGATACCATTCTCGCCCTCGGAGCTGATCTATCCGACTCCTCTGCCGAATCTGACGATGATATAGTTCTCTTTGACAACACTATCTACACCACCGCGCTCGATGATAGTCTTCTTTGCCAACCAACTCCTTCTGCAAAAGTCCACGTCTTCACAGGAAAATGGGAAAAACCTATTCCGGTGATCGCATTCTTTGATACCGGAGCTGCATCCTCTATCATGAAGCCTAACATTTTACCAAGAGAATGTTGGACTTCCTGTTACAGATCATTTCGAGCTGCCAACGGTGATCTCTTCACAATCACTCTGATCAGTAAACCCATCAACATCCAGATTTTTCCAGGCTATATTATTAAGCATCAAGTTTATGGCTCAGAACTCCCTGCAAAAGATTTACTTATTGGGTTTGACATCTTGCACTCACTAAAAAGGATTTCATGGAGCAAAGAAGGGCTAAGGTACAAAAATCACATATTGCCTTGGACAAAAACTCTCCATCTTTATCCATTAGAAATTCTGAGCCCCATCAGGGACGAGATTACGCGCACCTCCTGCGCTGAATCACACACGGACTTCCTACAGAAATGTGATCACCCCCTTTGGAGAAATCCTCAATTCTTTGTCTCCCTACCATTCAAAAGGAATGAAGATATCAATCCTACAAAGGCGAGCCATAAAGGTATGAACCCAGATCATTTTGCACTTGCTATAAAGGAAGTTGACCAACTACTACAAGAAGGGTTAATTGAACCCACTAAATCACAATGGGCCTGTGAAGCCTTCTACGTAAACAAAAGGACCTGAGCAAGCTAGAGGAAAAATGAGGCTGGTAATAAATTACCAACCTCTCAACCATTTTCTTGAAGATGATAAATTTCCTCTACCAAAGAGAGAAGTTCTATTCCAGAAACTCCCCCAGGCAAAGTTATTCTCAAAATTCGATCTTAAAACTGGTTTTTGGCAGTTAGGAGTTCATCCTGATGACAGACATAAGACTGGCTTCTGCATTCCCGAAAGACACTACCACTGGACCGTCGTAGCTTTTGGTTTAAAACCAGCACCTTCCTTATTCCAGAAAGCCATGACAAAAATATTCCAGCCAATCATGGAAAATGCTCTGATCTACATCGATGATATCTTACTATTCTCTCCGGATATTGATGCCCATCATGCCTTACTCTCACAGTTTCATAGTTTGGTCCAAGAATACGGGATTATGCTATCCGAACGAAAGATGATTATAGGAAAACCAGACATTGACTTCCTGGGTATGCATATTTCGAATAGTCAATACCAGCTTCAACCGCATATTGCAACTCAACTGGATCATTTCCCGAATGAGAACTTAACGTTCAAACAAGTTCAACAGTTTCTCGGCATCGTAAATTATATGGCAGAATTTATTCACGATTTGGTTAAATTTAGATCTCCTCTCACTAATCAGCTTAAGAAAGAAGCGCCGCCCTGGAATGAGGCCTGCACTAATGCAGTTAAAAAACTAAAGTCCCTATCAAAGGATTTGCCCCCTCTCCAGATTCCCTCATCAGGGAGAAGAATCCTTCAGACTGATGCTAGTGATCATTTTTGGGGTGCCATACTACTTGAAGAGTTAAATGGCAAACGAAGAATCTGTGGATACAAGAGCGGAGCTTTCAAGAGTGGAGAACTTCATTATCACTCCACGTATAAGGAAATCCTTGCTGTCAAAAGAGGTATCGAGAAGTTTCAATTTCATCTCATTGGACAACATTTTCTTATAGAAATGGATATGTCAGCGTTTCCAAAAATGCTACATTTCAAACAAAAGATGTTGCCCCAAGCCCAACTTCTGCGATGGGCAAATTGGTTCTCTCAGTGGAAATTTGACGCCCAACATATCAAAGGAAAAAATAATTTCCTCCCGGATTTCTTATCACGAACTCAAAGAACAATCTCTATGATCTTCCCAGTCATCTACCATTTTCAGCCGGTAGATCTTCCATCACACATTCAACACAAATTGCTGCATTTTCTCCTGCGAAAAAGATCGTTATCCTGCCTCCTGATTTTCCAGAAAATATATATCAGCAAGCACGGCCTAGATAACGGTCCTCTTGCCACTTTACCGTTCCATCCCGTTCTCCCTTTTCTTACCATACTCCAATGCAAGGCAGATTTTTATTATGATTTTCCTAAAGAAGCCTACATGGTGTTATGGTACTTTATTGAAAGCTGCCCGTTTGGAATGATATTTGACAAAGGCAAGCTGCTCCAATATATCGCCCAAAACGACGTATATCCATGCAAACCGCAACATCGACAACTCCTCAAGTGGCTCAGCTTATTTGGCGATACCAGCTTCTGGCGTAAAAACTTACGGCCTGAAGGCAATAGTCTAAATGGAGTACGCGAGCAGAAGCATGTTCTTATCCACTTCCGATGCCAGCAATCTTTACGCAATCTGGACACTCATATCTTTATTCATAAACAGTATTCTTGTACTTTCTGGCATGACTACGAGTACAGCAGCCCAGTTCCAACTATAGCCCATAAAGCACTCCTCTGTACTATAAACGGTGTGCCTATCACTGATGTCCCTCTGGGTCTGCCCACGGCTTACTGGCGAAATACCGGAGTTCTTCCCCTCCAGTATATTGATGAGATACAACACAGCCTCCATCGATTCCAAGGCTCTCGTTTCCAGGCTCCAGCAACACATCGCTCCACCCGTGCTTACGATGACGTGGAGCCATCACCTTTTTTCACCAGGGGGAAAGGATGAAAGAAGGGAATCTTATCTTTAGCATCTAATGTAATATAAAATGTATGATGTGACATAAAGTATTTTCGGTGTGTCGTAGAAGTCAAGCAAGGAATAAATAATGTATGATGTGACATAAAATTATTCCGGTGTGTCGTAGAAGTCAAGAAAGGAATAACTTGTATTGTAAGAAAGGAATATTCTTAGAATATCCTTAGCGTGTGATGTAAGTTATCCCCTTACGGAATGACTATAAATAAGGGTGTGTTGTAATGTTTTATTCATCTCAGTCTTGGCAAGTATTCTAGAGTAATAAAAGTTTGAGTGTTTGAGTTTCTTTGGTATTCTTCTTACTATTCTTCTTACGTTTTCTTGTGCATCCCTTCTGTGTGATTGTACCTCTCTCTGTGAGTTGAAAAGGATGAAAGAAGGGAATCTTATCTTTAGCATCTAATGTAATATAAAATGTATGATGTGACATAAAGTATTTCCGGTGTGTCGTAGAAGTCAAGCAAGGAATAAATAATGTATGATGTGACATAAAGTTATTCCGGTATGTCGTAGAAGTCAAGAAAGGAATAACTTGTATTGTAAGAAAGGAATATTCTTAGAATATCCTTAGCGTGTGATGTAAGTTATCCCCTTACGGGATGACTATAAATAAGGGTGTGTTGTAATGTTTTATGCATCTCAGTCTTGGCAAGTATTCTAGAGCAATAAAAGTTTGAGTGTTTGAGTTCTATTCTTCTTTGGTATTCTTCTTACTATTCTTCTTACGTTTTCTTGTGCATCCCTTCTGTGTGATTGTACCTCTCTCTGTGAGTTGCATACTTGGTATCAGAGGGATGGAAGCTTAAAAAACTTCCCCTTATTTCTCTTGATGATCCAGAGGTGTTCATGATTTGTTCATGAAGGTATTGGCATGATTTGTTCATGCTGGCTTGCATATGGTTAGAGATTGTATGCTCTGTGGTTGCCCTTCTAGGGATCCTCCACATCAGAAATCTTATACCTGAACTTGTGGCAGAAATTCATTGTGAAAATAACGGAGTTGTGGCCTTTGAAGCTGCTAGGTGTGCGGCTGTGGGTATATGCTCAGGTTTTCACAAGAATTAAGCAACAGTTGTATCATTCCGTGTGATAGCAAGTCACCTAAACACCAAAGGAGATTCCTGAGAAATAAGGCCTCTTACATCTATGGCAAACTCCCAACCTGTTACTCGCTCATCTTCTTTCTCTTATCCCTGAAATTCCTACAGTTCCCCTTCTTCCGCAAAAAACTCTGATTTGCTTTATAAAGTCGATTACCTTACTGAAGATAGTCGCATCCCAGTCACCGACCTTCCCCTGCTCAATCCTTATAAAGCTTTCACCAAGAAACATCATCCTGTTTCTCGAGTTTTCCGACAAGCCCTTACTCCCGGCAAGACGCTCGCTGCAAAAGAACTTGTCTTAGCCTCAAAGCTAGAACAAGTACCAATTCCTGCTACTGAAGCAGATCAGATTTTCCCTATAAGACTGGATGAGGCACTACCTGGGCAGTGGAAGTCCCATGGTTATTCCCACATCCACTTTGGAGCTGTGAGAATGGCCCTTACTTTGCATGCAAGAAAAGGCCTCCCAGTAGTGGCGCGATTAGCCCTCCTGGACACAAGGTTTCAGCAATACAGTCATGCCTGCATCGCGACTATCCAGACTACCCTGAATGCTGGCACTGTATTTATAACTTTATTCCCAAATTTCAACTTGAGGCTTGATGATCCACATATCTACAACAACCTTAGTGTTCAACTTCAAATTGTTGGAGCACCCCAAGTTGCGGGAACATATGCTGCTACGCTCCACTATCAAATGGCTTATCGGGATCCAAAATCATTCATTCGACTTAAGTCTTCCTCAAGACACTGACGAAGCCCTATACTTGGAAATTGATGCCCGCTCGGGCTCCTCATGCGTTCATGTCCCAAAGCAGCTTCCGAAAGACGAGCTCATTAAACTCCTTCCAGAATCTTGGGTAACACATTACGAGAAGGTACGAACCAATAACCAACCGATTCATTGTGTAAAGCCTTCATTCATAAGAAAAAAGGACGGCGCGGTAGAAATTGTGTTCAACAACGAGGACTCCTCCTCTAGCACGTCCCCCATCTTCGCCTCAGAAATAAACATGATTGAAGAACAAGATTTTGGGCTTGGTGCGCCCATACTTTCATTTACTGCTGCCGGGTTACCTATCTACCAATTCAAAGATGATGAAGGACATCAATACTTTGATATATGCTCCTGTGCAAATTGCAAAGTAGATTATGATGATGATTCCGAGTTCGATGATCTGCCGAAACGGCGGAGAAATAAAAATAAGTCGACGCAACAGTTGCTCAAAGAACGCTATGAAAAGGGAGATCCAAAGGTTGGATTGCTTGGCGAACAATCTGGCAAATTTGACTATTATGTCCTTTATTCTAAAGAATCAGAAATCAATATGCTCCAGCCAACATCCTATCATGAAGAATTCCCTCCCATGGAGTTCGATGAAGACAGGACTTCTCATACTTGGAAGATAAAGAACCCAACTACAAAAAATCCTGATGGATCTACGAAGCATGTCTCTCACGCGGAGGCTACGTTGAACTGGCAGTCTGAAAATGCTATAGCACAAAACAAATTCTTGAAACAAATAGCAGCTAGCCAACAAACAATCGAGAAAAAGCTCGATCTCGGGTTTTCGACAATCACTGGAGTCACTATGCAACTTCAGGATGAGATAACGGCTGTACATCACGAATTACTTCAACTGGTTAGTACTGTTTCTTTTAACTCGCCACTTCTGGCGCAAAAGGAGGTGGAGTTAAAGAGTCTCAAAGCCCAGCTTCATTCTATCCAAACCCAAAAACAATATCATTCCTCGGGATATTATGAAGCCCCGCCTTACTCATCATATTTACCACCTCTTCCAACATATTCTCAACCTCTATCCACTTTCTCCCCATTTGACCACAATCCTTTCAATAGTGCTGCATTCCTCCCAAAACCACGCTATGAAATACCTCAGTCATCCAAACGAAAACCAGAAAAACATCCATCCCGAGAATCTTCTCCACAAGAGTTTCCTACAACCCAAACGTCTTCTCAGCTCATGATTGGTAATCCTATATCCTCATTCCTAAACCAAATAGCCACGCAACCACTGTCTTCAAGACAACCACCATCCTTGAAAGAAAAGTATTCTGAAGATTCCGACACCGAGGACATGTCACTCGAGATTTTGATGGCTGATCCACCCACAGAGGATCCAACTGTTGAAGATGATGAGACTGGCCAAATCCCCCACCAAGGGTCCGAGCAATCCAGTCAGTTCCCCAATGACCCTTCAAACGGTTTCTCATTCGACAACATCCCACCATCAAAATGGCGTGACCTGAATCTATGAAATGCATGCCTGGTGCACCGCCGAGTTATTACAGCCAGGGGTAACAATGCCTGCTGTAGCAGACAGATTTGTGTCCAAATTTCATGGTAGACTGAGACAATGGTGGATTGCCCTGGGACCATATAGGCAACAAATGGTCAAACAAAGTCCAAATGTTGATGCCCTAATTATGCATGTCCACAACGAATTCTTGGGAGCATGGGATCATTATACAACTCAAGCCAGAGAAGAATACTTGAGTATGAAGTGCTGCTCGTACAAAAGAAAAGATCTAGAGGATCATTATGAGAAAATGTCAAAGCGGTTCTATGCCATTAATGGAATCGACGATGTTAACTTAAAGCAGACGTTTCTAAATTCGCTCCCAGAGCCACTTGGAAACGAAACATCTCGGCTCCTCCAAGTCAAAAATATCCCGATTAGTCACACATCTATTGGTGAGTTATACCAGAATGTGTTACTCTCACTTGAGAAGCTATGCAATCAGAAACGGTTTCTCAAACAAATTGAAGATCAAAGTAAGAACCTTGGCTCAGCCTGTGATCGTCATGACCTTCAGATCAAGTGTGGCAAAGACAAATCTTGCACATGCGGGACAAAGAAGAAGGACAAGCCTTTCAAGTATAAAAAGGATAGAGGAAAAACTTCTTTCTCTAAAAAGAATAAAAAGCACTGGAGTTTTCTCAGAAAGAAAAAAGGAAGCACAAAATCCTCCAGATGTTATATATGCAGAAAGAAAGGACATTTTGCCAAAGAATGTCCTGACAAAGAAAGGAGCTCGCGCCTCATTGCCAAACTTTCCCAAGTCGAAGATGTCGACAACGATGATATTGAGTCACTTTTCTCTATGGACGAAGAAGCTGGACCAGATACCATTCTCGCCCTCGGAGCTGATCTATCCGACTCCTCTGCCGAATCTGACGATGATATAGTTCTCTTTGACAACACTATCTACACCACCGCGCTCGATGATAGTCTTCTTTGCCAACCAACTCCTTCTGCAAAAGTCCACGTCTTCACAGGAAAATGGGAAAAACCTATTCCGGTGATCGCATTCTTTGATACCGGAGCTGCATCCTCTATCATGAAGCCTAACATTTTACCAAGAGAATGTTGGACTTCCTGTTACAGATCATTTCGAGCTGCCAACGGTGATCTCTTCACAATCACTCTGATCAGTAAACCCATCAACATCCAGATTTTTCCAGGCTATATTATTAAGCATCAAGTTTATGGTCCAGAACTCCCTGCAAAAGATTTACTTATTGGGTTTGACATCTTGCACTCACTAAAAAGGATTTCATGGAGCAAAGAAGGGCTAAGGTACAAAAATCACATATTGCCTTGGACAAAAACTCTCCATCTTTATCCATTAGAAATTCTGAGCCCCATCAGGGACGAGATTACGCGCACCTCCTGCGCTGAATCACACACGGACTTCCTACAGAAATGTGATCACCCCCTTTGGAGAAATCCTCAATTCTTTGTCTCCCTACCATTCAAAAGGAATGAAGATATCAATCCTACAAAGGCGAGCCATAAAGGTATGAACCCAGATCATTTTGCACTTGCTATAAAGGAAGTTGACCAACTACTACAAGAAGGGTTAATTGAACCCACTAAATCACAATGGGCCTGTGAAGCCTTCTACGTAAACAAAAGGACCTGAGCAAGCTAGAGGAAAAATGAGGCTGGTAATAAATTACCAACCTCTCAACCATTTTCTTGAAGATGATAAATTTCCTCTACCAAAGAGAGAAGTTCTATTCCAGAAACTCCCCCAGGCAAAGTTATTCTCAAAATTCGATCTTAAAACTGGTTTTTGGCAGTTAGGAGTTCATCCTGATGACAGACATAAGACTGGCTTCTGCATTCCCGAAAGACACTACCACTGGACCGTCGTAGCTTTTGGTTTAAAACCAGCACCTTCCTTATTCCAGAAAGCCATGACAAAAATATTCCAGCCAATCATGGAAAATGCTCTGATCTACATCGATGATATCTTACTATTCTCTCCGGATATTGATGCCCATCATGCCTTACTCTCACAGTTTCATAGTTTGGTCCAAGAATACGGGATTATGCTATCCGAACGAAAGATGATTATAGGAAAACCAGACATTGACTTCCTGGGTATGCATATTTCGAATAGTCAATACCAGCTTCAACCGCATATTGCAACTCAACTGGATCATTTCCCGAATGAGAACTTAACGTTCAAACAAGTTCAACAGTTTCTCGGCATCGTAAATTATATGGCAGAATTTATTCACGATTTGGTTAAATTTAGATCTCCTCTCACTAATCAGCTTAAGAAAGAAGCGCCGCCCTGGAATGAGGCCTGCACTAATGCAGTTAAAAAACTAAAGTCCCTATCAAAGGATTTGCCCCCTCTCCAGATTCCCTCATCAGGGAGAAGAATCCTTCAGACTGATGCTAGTGATCATTTTTGGGGTGCCATACTACTTGAAGAGTTAAATGGCAAACGAAGAATCTGTGGATACAAGAGCGGAGCTTTCAAGAGTGGAGAACTTCATTATCACTCCACGTATAAGGAAATCCTTGCTGTCAAAAGAGGTATCGAGAAGTTTCAATTTCATCTCATTAGACAACATTTTCTTATAGAAATGGATATGTCAGCGTTTCCAAAAATGCTACATTTCAAACAAAAGATGTTGCCCCAAGCCCAACTTCTGCGATGGGCAAATTGGTTCTCTCAGTGGAAATTTGACGCCCAACATATCAAAGGAAAAAATAATTTCCTCCCGGATTTCTTATCACGAACTCAAAGAACAATCTCTATGATCTTCCCAGTCATCTACCATTTTCAGCCGGTAGATCTTCCATCACACATTCAACACAAATTGCTGCATTTTCTCCTGCGAAAAAGATCGTTATCCTGCCTTCTGATTTTCCAGAAAATATATATCAGCAAGCACGGCCTAGATATAGGTTCTCTTGCCACTTTACCGTTCCATCCCGTTCTCCCTTTTCTTACCATACTCCAATGCAAGGCAGATTTTTATTATGATTTTTCTAAAGAAGCCTACATGGTGTTATGGTACTTTATTGAAAGCTGCCCGTTTGGAATGATATTTGACAAAGGCAAGCTGCTCCAATATATCGCCCAAAACGACGTATATCCATGCAAACCGCAACATCGACAACTCCTCAAGTGGCTCAGCTTATTTGGCGATACCAGCTTCTGGCGTAAAAACTTACGGCCTGAAGGCAATAGTCTAACTGGAGTACGCGAGCAGAAGCATGTTCTTATCCACTTCCGATGCCAGCAATCTTTACGCAATCTGGACACTCATATCTTTATTCATAAACAGTATTCTTGTACTTTCTGGCATGACTACGAGTACAGCAGCCCAGTTCCAACTATAGCCCATAAAGCACTCCTCTGTACTATAAACGGTGTGCCTATCACTGATGTCCCTCTGGGTCTGCCCACGGCTTACTGGCGAAATACCGGAGTTCTTCCCCTCCAGTATATTGATGAGATACAACACAGCCTCCATCGATTCCAAGGCTCTCGTTTCCAGGCTCCAGCAACACATCGCTCCACCCGTGCTTACGATGACGTGGAGCCATCACCTTTTTTCACCAGGGGAAAGGATGAAAGAAGGGAATCTTATCTTTAGCATCTAATGTAATATAAAATGTATGATGTGACATAAAGTATTTCCGGTGTGTCGTAGAAGTCAAGCAAGGAATAAATAATGTATGATGTGACATAAAGTTATTCCGGTGTGTCGTAGAAGTCAAGAAAGGAATAACTTGTATTGTAAGAAAGGAATATTCTTAGAATATCCTTAGCGTGTGAAAAGGATGAAAGAAGGGAATCTTATCTTTAGCATCTAATGTAATATAAAATGTATGATGTGACATAAAGTATTTCCGGTGTGTCGTAGAAGTCAAGCAAGTAATAAATAATGTATGATGTGACATAAAGTTATTCCGGTGTGTCGTAGAAGTCAAGAAAGGAATAACTTGTATTGTAAGAAAGGAATATTCTTAGAATATCCTTAGCGTGTGATGTAAGTTATCCCCTTACGGGATGACTATAAATAAGGGTGTGTTGTAATGTTTTAATCATCTCAGTCTTGGCAAGTATTCTAGAGCAATAAAAGTTTGAGTGTTTGAGTTCTATTCTTCTTTGGTATTCTTCTTACTATTCTTCTTACGTTTTCTTGTGCATCCCTTCTGTGTGATTGTACCTCTCTCTGTGAGTTGCATACTTGGTATCAGAGGGATGGAAGCTTAAAAAACTTCCCCTTATTTCTCTTGATGATCCAGAGGTGTTCATGATTTGTTCATGAAGGTATTGGCATGATTTGTTCATGCTGGCTTGCATATGGTTAGAGATAGTATGCTCTGTGGTTGCCCTTCTAGGGATCCTCCACATCAGAAATCTTATACCTGAACTTGTGGCAGAAATTCATTGTGAAAATAACGGAGTTGTGGCCTTTGAAGCTGCTAGGTGTGCGGCTGTGGGTATATGCTCAGGTTTTCACAAGAATTAAGCAACAGTTGTATCATTCCGTGTGATAGCAAGTCACCTAAACACCAAAGGAGATTCCTGAGAAATAAGGCCTCTTACATCTATGGCAAACTCCCAACCTGTTACTCGCTCATCTTCTTTCTCTTATCCCCGAAATTCCTACAGTTCCCCTTCTTCCGCAAAAAACTCTGATTTGCTTTATAAAGTCGATTACCTTACTGAAGATAGTCGCATCCCAGTCACCGACCTTCCCCTGCTCAATCCTTATAAAGCTTTCACCAAGAAACATCATCCTGTTTCTCGAGTTTTCCGACAAGCCCTTACTCCCGGCAAGACGCTCGCTGCAAAAGAACTTGTCTTAGCCTCAAAGCTAGAACAAGTACCAATTCCTGCTACGGAAGCAGAGCAGATTTTCCCTATAAGACTGGATGAGGCACTACCTGGGCAGTGGAAGTCCCATGGTTATTCCCACATCCACTTTGGAGCTGTGAGAATGGCCCTTACTTTGCATGCAAGAAAAGGCCTCCCAGTAGTGGCGCGATTAGCCCTCCTGGACACAAGGTTTCAGCAATACAGTCATGCATGCATCGCGACTATCCAGACTACCCTGAATGCTGGCACTGTATTTATAACTTTATTCCCAAATTTCAACTTGAGGCTTGATGATCCACATATCTACAACAACCTTAGTGTTCAACTTCAAATTGTTGGAGCACCCCAAGTTGCGGGAACATATGCTGCTACGCTCCACTATCAAATGGCTTATCGGATCCAAAATCATTCATTCGACTTAAGTCTTCCTCAAGACACTGACGAAGCCCTATACTTGGAAATTGATGCCCGCTCGGGCTCCTCATGCGTTCATGTCCCAAAGCAGCTTCCGAAAGACGAGCTCATTAAACTCCTTCCAGAATCTTGGGTAACACATTACGAGAAGGTACGAACCAATAACAACCCGATTCATTGTGTAAAGCCTTCATTCATAAGAAAAAAGGACGGCGCGGTAGAAATTGTGTTCAACAACGAGGACCCCTCCTCTAGCACGTCCCCCATCTTCGCCTCAGAAATAAACATGATTGAAGAACAAGATTTTGGGCTTGGTGCGCCCATACTTTCATTTACTGCTGCCGGGTTACCTATCTACCAATTCAAAGATGATGAAGGACATCAATACTTTGATATATGCTCCTGTGCAAATTGCAAAGTAGATTATGATGATGATTCCGAGTTCGGTGATCTGCCGAAACGGCGGAGAAATAAAAATAAGTCGACGCAACAGCTGCTCAAAGAACGCTATGAAAAGGGAGATCCAAAGGTTGGATTGCTTGGCGAACAATCTGGCAAATTTGACTATTATGTCCTTTATTCTAAAGAATCAGAAATCAATATGCTCCAGCCAACATCCTATCATGAAGAATTCCCTCCCATGGAGTTCGATGAAGACAGGACTTCTCATACTTGGAAGATAAAGAACCCAACTACAAAAAATCCTGATGGATCTATGAAGCATGTCTCTCACGCGGAGGCTACGTTGAACTGGCAGTCTGAAAATGCTATAGCACAAAACAAATTCTGGAAACAAATAGCAGCTAGCCAACAAACAATCGAGAAAAAGCTCGATCTCGGGTTTTCGACAATCACTAGAGTCACTATGCAACTTCAGGATGAGATAACGGCTGTACATCACGAATTACTTCAACTGGTTAGTACTGTTTCTTTTAACTCGCTACTTCTGGACGCAAAAGGAGGCGGAGTTAAAGAGTCTCAAAGCCCAGCTTCATTCTATCCAAACCCAAAAACAATATCATTCCTCGGGATATTATGAAGCCCCGCCTTACTCATCATATTTACCACCTCTTCCAACATATTCTCAACCTCTATCCACTTTCTCCCCATTTGACCACAATCCTTTCAATAGTGCTTCATTCCTCCCAAAACCACGCTATGAAATACCTCAGTCATCCAAACGAAAACCAGAAAAACATCCATCCCGAGAATCTTCTCCACAAGAGTTTCCTACAACCCAAACGTCTTCTCAGCTCATGATTGGTAATCCTATATCCTCATTCCTAAACCAAATAGCCACGCAACCACTGTCTTCAAGACAACCACCATCCTTGAAAGAAAAGTATTCTGAAGATTCCGACACCGAGGACATGTCACTCGAGATTTTGATGGCTGATCCACCCACAGAGGATCCAACTGTTGAAGATGATGAGACTGGCCAAACCCCCCACCAAGGGTCCGAGCATTCCAGTCAGTTCCCCAATGACCCTTCAAACGGTTTCTCATTCGACAACATCCCACCATCAAAATGGCGTGACCGAATCTATGAAATGCATGCCTGGTGCACCGCCGAGTTATTACAGCCAGGGGTAACAATGCCTGCTGTAGCAGACAGATTTGTGTCCAAATTTCATGGTAGACTGAGACAATGGTGGATTGCCCTGGGACCATATAGGCAACAAATGGTCAAACAAAGTCCAAATGTTGATGCCCTAATTATGCATGTCCACAACGAATTCTTGGGAGCATGGGATCATTATACAACTCAAGCCAGAGAAGAATACTTGAGTATGAAGTGCTGCTCGTACAAAAGAAAAGACCTAGAGGATCATTATGAGAAAATGTCAAAGCGGTTCTATGCCATTAATGGAATCGACGATGTTAACTTAAAGCAGACGTTTCTAAATTCGCTCCCAGAGCCACTTGGAAACGAAACATCTCGGCTCCTCCAAGTCAAAAATATCCCGATTAGTCACACATCTATTGGTGAGTTATACCAGAATGTGTTACTCTCACTTGAGAAGCTATGCAATCAGAAACGGTTTCTCAAACAAATTGAAGATCAAAGTAAGAACCTTGGCTCAGCCTGTGATCGTCATGACCTTCAGATCAAGTGTGGCAAAGACAAATCTTGCACATGCGGGATAAAGAAGAAGGACAAGCCTTTCAAGTATAAAAAGGATAGAGGAAAAACTTCTTTCTCTAAAAAGAATAAAAAGCACTGGAGTTTTCTCAGAAAGAAAAAAGGAAGCACAAAATCCTCCAGATGTTATATATGCAGAAAGAAAGGACATTTTGCCAAAGAATGTCCTGACAAAGAAAGGAGCTCGCGCCTCATTGCCAAACTTTCCCAAGTCGAAGATGTCGACAACGATGATATTGAGTCACTTTTCTCTATGGACGAAGAAGCTGGACCAGATACCATTCTCGCCCTCGGAGCTGATCTATCCAACTCCTCTGCCGAATCTGACGATGATATAGTTCTCTTTGACAACACTATCTACACCACCGCGCTCGATGATAGTCTTCTTTGCCAACCAACTCCTTCTGCAAAAGTCCACGTCTTCACAGGAAAATGGGAAAAACCTATTCCGGTGATCGCATTCTTTGATACCGGAGCTGCATCCTCTATCATGAAGCCTAACATTTTACCAAGAGAATGTTGGACTTCCTGTTACAGATCATTTCGAGCTACCAACGGTGATCTCTTCACAATCACTCTGATCAGTAAACCCATCAACATCCAGATTTTTCCAGGCTATATTATTAAGCATCAAGTTTTTGGCTCAGAACTCCCTGCAAAAGATTTACTTATTGGGTTTGACATCTTGCACTCACTAAAAAGGATTTCATGGAGCAAAGAAGGGCTAAGGTACAAAAATCACATATTGCCTTGGACAAAAACTCTCCATCTTTATCCATTAGAAATTCTGAGCCCCATCAGGGACGAGATTACGCGCACCTCCTGCGCTGAATCACACACGGACTTCCTACAGAAATGTGATCACCCCTTTTGGAGAAATCCTCAATTCTTTGTCTCCCTACCATTCAAAAGGAATGAAGATATCAATCCTACAAAGGCGAGCCATAAAGGTATGAACCCAGATCATTTTGCACTTGCTATAAAGGAAGTTGACCAACTACTACAAGAAGGGTTAATTGAACCCACTAAATCACAATGGGCCTGTGAAGCCTTCTACGTAAACAAAAGGACTGAGCAAGCTAGAGGAAAAATGAGGCTGGTAATAAATTACCAACCTCTCAACCATTTTCTTGAAGATGATAAATTTCCTCTACCAAAGAGAGAAGTTCTATTCCAGAAACTCCCCCAGGCAAAGTTATTCTCAAAATTCGATCTTAAAACTGGTTTTTGGCAGTTAGGAGTTCATCCTGATGACAGACATAAGACTGGCTTCTGCATTCCCGAAAGACACTACCACTGGACCGTCGTAGCTTTTGGTTTAAAACCAGCACCTTCCTTATTCCAGAAAGCCATGACAAAAATATTCCAGCCAATCATGGAAAATGCTCTGATCTACATCGATGATATCTTACTATTCTCTCCGGATATTGATGCCCATCATGCCTTACTCTCACAGTTTCATAGTTTGGTCCAAGAATACGGGATTATGCTATCCGAACGAAAGATGATTATAGGAAAACCAGACATTGACTTCCTGGGTATGCATATTTCGAATAGTCAATACCAGCTTCAACCGCATATTGCAACTCAACTGGATCATTTCCCGAATGAGAACTTAACGATCAAACAAGTTCAACAGTTTCTCGGCGTCGTAAATTATATGGCAGAATTTATTCACGATTTGGTTAAATTTAGATCTCCTCTCATTAATCAGCTTAAGAAAGAAGCGCCGCCCTGGAATGAGGCCTGCACTAATGCAGTTAAAAAACTAAAGTCCCTATCAAAGGATTTGCCCCCTCTCCAGATTCCCTCATCAGGGAGAAGAATCCTTCAGACTGATGCTAGTGATCATTTTTGGGGTGCCATACTACTTGAAGAGTTAAATGGCAAACGAAGAATCTGTGGATACAAGAGCGGAGCTTTCAAGAGTGGAGAACTTCATTATCACTCCACGTATAAGGAAATCCTTGCTGTCAAAAGAGGTATCGAGAAGTTTCAATTTCATCTCATTGGACAACATTTTCTTATAGAAATGGATATGTCAGCGTTTCCAAAAATGCTACATTTCAAACAAAAGATGTTGCCCCAAGCCCAACTTCTGCGATGGGCAAATTGGTTCTCTCAGTGGAAATTTGACGCCCAACATATCAAAGGAAAAAATAATTTCCTCCCGGATTTCTTATCACGAACTCAAAGAACAATCTCTATGATCTTCCCAGTCATCTACCATTTTCAGCCGGTAGATCTTCCATCACACATTCAACACAAATTGCTGCATTTTCTCCTGCGAAAAATATCGTTATCCTGCCTTCTGATTTTCCAGAAAATATATATCAGCAAGCACGGCCTAGATAACGGTTCTCTTGCCACTTTACCGTTCCATCCCGTTCTCCCTTTTCTTACCATACTCCAATGCAAGGCAGATTTTTATTATGATTTTCCTAAAGAAGCCTACATGGTGTTATGGTACTTTATTGAAAGCTGCCCGTTTGGAATGATATTTGACAAAGGCAAGCTGCTCCAATATATCGCCCAAAACGACGTATATCCATGCAAACCGCAACATCGACAACTCCTCAAGTGGCTCAGCTTATTTGGCGATACCAGCTTCTGGCGTAAAAACTTACGGCCTGAAGGCAATAGTCTAAATGGAGTACGCGAGCAGAAGCATGTTCTTATCCACTTCCGATGCCAGCAATCTTTACGCAATCTGGACACTCATATCTTTATTCATAAACAGTATTCTTGTACTTTCTGGCATGACTACGAGTACAGCAGCCCAGTTCCAACTATAGCCCATAAAGCACTCCTCTGTACTATAAACGGTGTGCCTATCACTGATGTCCCTCTGGGTCTGCCCACGGCTTACTGGCGAAATACCGGAGTTCTTCCCCTCCAGTATATTGATGAGATACACCACAGCCTCCATCGATTCCAAGGCTCTCGTTTCCAGGCTCCAGCAACACATCGCTCCACCCGTGCTTACGATGACGTGGAGCCATCACCTTTTTTCACCAGGGGGAAAGGATGAAAGAAGGGAATCTTATCTTTAGCATCTAATGTAATATAAAATGTATGATGTGACATAAAGTATTTCTGGTGTGTCGTAGAAGTCAAGCAAGGAATAAATAATGTATGATGTGACATAAAGTTATTCCGGTGTGTCGTAGAAGTCAAGAAAGGAATAACTTGTATTGTAAGAAAGGAATATTCTTAGAATATCCTTAGCGTGTGATGTAAGTTATCCCCTTACGGGATGACTATAAATAAGGGTGTGTTGTAATGTTTTAATCATCTCAGTCTTGGCAAGTATTCTAGAGCAATAAAAGTTTGAGTGTTTGAGTTCTATTCTTCTTTGGTATTCTTCTTACTATTCTTCTTACGTTTTCTTGTGCATCCCTTCTGTGTGATTGTACCTCTCTCTGTGAGTTGCATACATTTTATCTTTAGCATCTACTTAAGCATCATGCGTTCATCATCCTTTTGGTATGCTAAAGATAAGATTCCATTATTTATTCCTTGCTTGACTTCTACGACACACCGGAAATACTTTATTCATTCGACTTAAGTCTTCCTCAAGACACTGACGAAGCCCTATACTTGGAAATTGATGCCCGCTCGGGCTCCTCATGCGTTCATGTCCCAAAGCAGCTTCCGAAAGACGAGCTCATTAAACTCCTTCCAGAATCTTGGGTAACACATTACGAGAAGGTACGAACCAATAACCAACCGATTCATTGTGTAAAGCCTTCATTCATAAGAAAAAAGGACGGCGCGGTAGAAATTGTGTTCAACAACGAGGACCCCTCCTCTAGCACGTCCCCCATCTTCGCCTCAGAAATAAACATGATTGAAGAACAAGATTTTGGGCTTGGTGCGCCCATACTTTCATTTACTGCTGCCGGGTTACCTATCTACCAATTCAAAGATGATGAAGGACATCAATACTTTGATATATGCTCCTGTGCACATTGCAAAGTAGATTATGATGATGATTCCAAGTTCGATGATCTGCCGAAACGGCGGAGAAATAAAAAGAAGTCGACGCAACAGCTGCTCAAAGAACGCTATGAAAAGGGAGATCCAAAGGTTGGATTGCTTGGCGAACAATCTGGCAAATTTGACTATTATGTCCTTTATTCTAAAGAATCAGAAATCAATATGCTCCAGCCAACATCCTATCATGAAGAATTCCCTCCCATGGAGTTCGATGAAGACAGGACTTCTCATACTTGGAAGATAAAGAACCCAACTACAAAAAATCCTGATGGATCTACGAAGCATGTCTCTCACGCGGAGGCTACGTTGAACTGGCAGTCTGAAAATGCTATAGCACAAAACAAATTCTTGAAACAAATAGCAGCTAGCCAACAAACAATCGAGAAAAAGCTCGATCTCGGGTTTTCGACAATCACTGGAGTCACTATGCAACTTCAGGATGAGATAACGGCTGTACATCACGAATTACTTCAACTGGTTAGTACTGTTTCTTTTAACTCGCCACTTCTGACGCAAAAGGAGGCGGAGTTAAAGAGTCTCAAAGCCCAGCTTCATTCTATCCAAACCCAAAAACAATATCATTCCTCGGGATATTATGAAGCCCCGCCTTACTCATTATATTTACCACCTCTTCCAACATATTCTCAACCTCTATCCACTTTCTCCCCATTTGACCACAATCCTTTCAATAGTGCTTCATTCCTCCCAAAACCACGCTATGAAATACCTCAGTCATCCAAACGAAAACCAGAAAAACATCCATCCCGAGAATCTTCTCCGCAAGAGTTTCCTACAACCCAAACATCTTCTCAGCTCATGATTGGTAATCCTATATCCTCATTCCTAAACCAAATAGCCACGCAACCACTGTCTTCAAGACAACCACCATCCTTGAAAGAAAAGTATTCTGAAGATTCCGACACCGAGGACATGTCACTCGAGATTTTGATGGCTGATCCACCCACAGAGGATCCAACTGTTGAAGATGATGAGACTGGCCAAACCCCCCACCAAGGGTCCGAGCAATCCAGTCAGTTCCCCAATGACCCTTCAAACGGTTTCTCATTCGACAACATCCCACCATCAAAATGGCGTGACCGAATCACAGGAATCTTATCATGTATGATGTGACATAAAGTTATTCCGGTGTGTCGTAGAAGTCAAGAAAGGAATAACTTGTATTGTAAGAAAGGAATATTCTTAGAATATCCTTAGCGTGTGATGTAAGTTATCCCCTTACGGGATGACTATAAATAAGGGTGTGTTGTAATGTTTTATTCATCTCAGTCTTGGCAAGTATTCTAGAGCAATAAAAGTTTGAGTGTTTGAGTTCTATTCTTCTTTGGTATTCTTCTTACTATTCTTCTTACGTTTTCTTGTGCATCCCTTCTGTGTGATTGTACCTCTCTCTGTGAGTTGCATACTTGGTATCAGAGGGATGGAAGCTTAAAAAACTTCCCCTTATTTCTCTTGATGATCCAGAGGTGTTCATGATTTGTTCATGAAGGTATTGGCATGATTTGTTCATGCTGGCTTGCATATGGTTAGAGATAGTATGCTCTGTGGTTGCCCTTCTAGGGATCCTCCACATCAGAAATCTTATACCTGAACTTGTGGCAGAAATTCATTGTGAAAATAACGGAGTTGTGGCCTTTGAAGCTGCTAGGTGTGCGGCTGTGGGTATATGCTCAGGTTTCCACAAGAATTAAGCAACAGTTGTATCATTCCGTGTGATAGCAAGTCACCTAAACACCAAAGGAGATTCCTGAGAAATAAGGCCTCTTACATCTATGGCAAACTCCCAACCTGTTACTCGCTCATCTTCTTTCTCTTATTCCCGAAATTCCTACAGTTCCCCTTCTTCCGCAAAAAACTCTGATTTGCTTTATAAAGTCGATTACCTTACTGAAGATAGTCGCATCCCAGTCACCGACCTTCCCCTGCTCAATCCTTATAAAGCTTTCACCAAGAAACATCATCCTGTTTCTCGAGTTTTCCGACAAGCCCTTACTCCCGGCAAGACGCTCGCTGCAAAAGAACTTGTCTTAACCTCAAAGCTAGAACAAGTACCAATTCCTGCTACGGAAGCAGAGCAGATTTTCCCTATAAGACTGGATGAGGCACTACCTGGGCAGTGGAAGTCCCATGGTTATTCCCACATCCACTTTGGAGCTGTGAGAATGGCCCTTACTTTGCATGCAAGAAAAGGCCTCCCAGTAGTGGCGCGATTAGCCCTCCTGGACACAAGGTTTCAGCAATACAGTCATGCCTGCATCGCGACTATCCAGACTACCCTGAATGCTGGCACTGTATTTATAACTTTATTCCCAAATTTCAACTTGAGGCTTGATGATCCACATATCTACAACAACCTTAGTGTTCAACTTCAAATTGTTGGAGCACCCCAAGTTGCGGGAACATATGCTGCTACGCTCCACTATCAAATGGCTTATCGGATCCAAAATCATTCATTCGACTTAAGTCTTCCTCAAGACACTGACGAAGCCCTATACTTGGAAATTGATGCCCGCTCGGGCTCCTCATGCGTTCATGTCCCAAAGCAGCTTCCGAAAGACGAGCTCATTAAACTCCTTCCAGAATCTTGGGTAACACATTACGAGAAGGTACGAACCAATAACCAACCGATTCATTGTGTAAAGCCTTCATTCATAAGAAAAAAGGACGGCGCGGTAGAAATTGTGTTCAACAACGAGGACCCCTCCTCTAGCACGTCCCCCATCTTCGCCTCAGAAATAAACATGATTGAAGAACAAGATTTTGGGCTTGGTGCGCCCATACTTTCATTTACTGCTGCCGGGTTACCTATCTACCAATTCAAAGATGATGAAGGACATCAATACTTTGATATATGCTCCTGTGCAAATTGCAAAGTAGATTATGATGATGATTCCGAGTTCGATGATCTGCCGAAACGACGGAGAAATAAAAAGAAGTCGACGCAACAGCTGCTCAAAGAACGCTATGAAAAGGGAGATCCAAAGGTTGGATTGCTTGGCGAACAATCTGGCAAATTTGACTATTATGTCCTTTATTCTAAAGAATCAGAAATCAATATGCTCCAGCCAACATCCTATCATGAAGAATTCCCTCCCATGGAGTTCGATGAAGACAGGACTTCTCATACTTGGAAGATAAAGAACCCAACTACAAAAAATCCTGATGGATCTACGAAGCATGTCTCTCACGCGGAGGCTACGTTGAACTGGCAGTCTGAAAATGCTATAGCACAAAACAAATTCTTGAAACAAATAGCAGCTAGCCAACAAACAATCGAGAAAAAGCTCGATCTCGGGTTTTCGACAATCACTGGAGTCACTATGCAACTTCAGGATGAGATAACGGCTGTACATCACGAATTACTTCAACTGGTTAGTACTGTTTCTTTTAACTCGCCACTTCTGACGCAAAAGGAGGCGGAGTTAAAGATTCTCAAAGCCCAGCTTCATTCTATCCAAACCCAAAAATAATATCATTCCTCGGGATATTATGAAGCCCCGCCTTACTCATCATATTTACCACCTCTTCCAACATATTCTCAACCTCTATCCACTTTCTCCCCATTTGACCACAATCCACCCCGCCTTACTCATCATATTTACCACCTTTTAACTCGCCACTTCTGACGCAAAAGGAGGCGGAGTTAAAGATTCTCAAAGCCCAGCTTCATTCTATCCAAACCCAAAAATAATATCATTCCTCGGGATATTATGAAGCCCCGCCTTACTCATCATATTTACCACCTCTTCCAACATATTCTCAACCTCTATCCACTTTCTCCCCATTTGACCACAATCCTTTCAATAGTGCTTCATTCCTCCCAAAACCACGTTATGAAATACCTCAGTCATCCAAACGAAAACCAGAAAAACATCCATCCCGAGAATCTTCTCCGCAAGAGTTTCCTACAACCCAAACATCTTCTCAGCTCATGATTGGTAATCCTATATCCTCATTCCTAAACCAAATAGCCACGCAACCACTGTCTTCAAGACAACCACCATCCTTGAAAGAAAAGTATTCTGAAGATTCCGACACCGAGGACATGTCACTCGAGATTTTGATGGCTGATCCACCCACAGAGGATCCAACTGTTGAAGATGATGAGACTGGCCAAACCCCCCACCAAGGGTCCGAGCAATCCAGTCAGTTCCCCAATGACCCTTCAAACGGTTTCTCATTCGACAACATCCCACCATCAAAATGGCGTGACCGAATCTATGAAATGCATGCCTGGTGCACCGCCGAGTTATTACAGCCAGGGGTAACAATGCCTGCTGTAGCAGACAGATTTGTGTCCAAATTTCATGGTAGACTGAGACAATGGTGGATTGCCCTGGGACCATATAGGCAACAAATGGTCAAACAAAGTCCAAATGTTGATGCCCTAATTATGCATGTCCACAATGAATTCTTGGGAGCATGGGATCATTATACAACTCAAGCCAGAGAAGAATACTTGAGTATGAAGTGCTGCTCGTACAAAAGAAAAGACCTAGAGGATCATTATGAAAAAATGTCAAAGCGGTTCTATGCCATTAATGGAATCGACGATGTTAACTTAAAGCAGACGTTTCTAAATTCGCTCCCAGAGCCACTTGGAAACGAAACATCTCGGCTCCTCCAAGTCAAAAATATCCCGATTAGTCACACATCTATTGGTGAGTTATACCAGAATGTGTTACTCTCACTTGAGAAGCTATGCAATCAGAAACGGTTTCTCAAACAAATTGAAGATCAAAGTAAGAACCTTGGCTCAGCCTGTGATCGTCATGACCTTCAGATCAAGTGTGGCAAAGACAAATCTTGCACATGCGGGACAAAGAAGAAGGACAAGCCTTTCAAGTATAAAAAGGATAGAGGAAAAACTTCTTTCTCTAAAAAGAATAAAAAGCACTGGAGTTTTCTCAGAAAGAAAAAAGGAAACACAAAATCCTCCAGATGTTATATATGCAGAAAGAAAGGACATTTTGCCAAAGAATGTCCTGACAAAGAAAGGAGCTCGCGCCTCATTGCCAAACTTTCCCAAGTCGAAGATGTCGACAACGATGATATTGAGTCACTTTTCTCTATGGACGAAGAAGCTGGACCAGATACCATTCTCGCCTTCGGAGCTGATCTATCCGACTCCTCTGCCGAATCTGACGATGATATAGTTCTCTTTGACAACACTATCTACACCACCGCGCTCGATGATAGTCTTCTTTGCCAACCAACTCCTTCTGCAAAAGTCCACGTCTTCACAGGAAAATGGGAAAAACCTATTCCGGTGATCGCATTCTTTGATACCGGAGCTGCATCCTCTATCATGAAGCCTAACATTTTACCAAGAGAATGTTGGACTTCCTGTTACAGATCATTTCGAGCTGCCAACGGTGATCTCTTCACAATCACTCTGATCAGTAAACCCATCAACATCCAGATTTTTCCAGGCTATATTATTAAGCATCAAGTTTATGGCTCAGAACTCCCTGCAAAAGATTTACTTATTGGGTTTGACATCTTGCACTCACTAAAAAGGATTTCATGGAGCAAAGAAGGGCTAAGGTACAAAAATCACATATTGCCTTGGACAAAAACTCTCCATCTTTATCCATTAGAAATTCTGAGCCCCATCAGGGACGAGATTACGCGCACCTCCTGCGCTGAATCACACACGGACTTCCTACAGAAATGTGATCACCCCCTTTGGAGAAATCCTCAATTCTTTGTCTCCCTACCATTCAAAAGGAATGAAGATATCAATCCTACAAAGGCGAGCCATAAAGGTCTGAACCCAGATCATTTTGCACTTGCTATAAAGGAAGTTAACCAACTACTACAAGAAGGGTTAATTGAACCCACTAAATCACAATGGGCCTGTGAAGCCTTCTACGTAAACAAAAGGACTGAGCAAGCTAGAGGAAAAATGAGGCTGGTAATAAATTACCAACCTCTCAACCATTTTCTTGAAGATGATAAATTTCCTCTACCAAAGAGAGAAGTTCTATTCCAGAAACTCCCACAGGCAAAGTTATTCTCAAAATTCGATCTTAAAACTGGTTTTTGGCAGTTAGGAGTTCATCCTGATGACAGACATAAGACTGGCTTCTGCATTCCCGAAAGACACTACCACTGGACCGTCGTAGCTTTTGGTTTAAAACCAGCACCTTCCTTATTCCAGAAAGCCATGACAAAAATATTCCAGCCAATCATGGAAAATGCTCTGATCTACATCGATGATATCTTACTATTCTCTCCGGATATTGATGCCCATCATGCCTTACTCTCACAGTTTCATAGTTTGGTCCAAGAATACGGGATTATGCTATCCGAACGAAAGATGATTATAGGAAAACCAGACATTGACTTCCTGGGTATGCATATTTCGAATAGTCAATACCAGCTTCAACCGCATATTGCAACTCAACTGGATCATTTCCCGAATGAGAACTTAACGTTCAAACAAGTTCAACAGTTTCTCGGCATCGTAAATTATATGGCAGAATTTATTCACGATTTGGTTAAATTTAGATCTCCTCTCACTAATCAGCTTAAGAAAGAAGCGCCGCCCTGGAATGAGGCCTGCACTAATGCAGTTAAAAAACTAAAGTCCCTATCAAAGGATTTGCCCCCTCTCCAGATTCCCTCATCAGGGAGAAGAATCCTTCAGATTGATGCTAGTGATCATTTTTGGGGTGCCATACTACTTGAAGAGTTAAATGGCAAACGAAGAATCTGTGGATACAAGAGCGGAGCTTTCAAGAGTGGAGAACTTCATTATCACTCCACGTATAAGGAAATCCTTGCTGTCAAAAGAGGTATTGAGAAGTTTCAATTTCATCTCATTGGACAACATTTTCTTATAGAAATGGATATGTCAGCGTTTCCAAAAATGCTACATTTCAAACAAAAGATGTTGCCCCAAGCCCAACTTCTGCGATGGGCAAATTGGTTCTCTCAGTGGAAATTTGACGCCCAACATATCAAAGGAAAAAATAATTTCCTCCCGGATTTCTTATCACGAACTCAAAGAACAATCTCTATGATCTTCCCAGTCATCTACCATTTTCAGCCGGTAGAACTTCCATCACACATTCAACACAAATTGCTGCATTTTCTCCTGCGAAAAAGATCGTTATCCTGCCTTCTGATTTTCCAGAAAATATATATCAGCAAGCACGGCCTAGATAACGGTCCTCTTGCCACTTTACCGTTCCATCCCGTTCTCCCTTTTCTTACCATACTCCAATGCAAGGCAGATTTTTATTATGATTTTCCTAAAGAAGCCTACATGGTGTTATGGTACTTTATTGAAAGCTGCCCGTTTGGAATGATATTTGACAAAGGCAAGCTGCTCCAATATATCGCCCAAAACGACGTCTATCCATGCAAACCGCAACATCGACAACTCCTCAAGTGGCTCAGCTTATTTGGCGATACCAGCTTCTGGCGTAAAAACTTACGGCCTGAAGGCAATAGTCTAAATGGAGTACGCGAGCAGAAGCATGTTCTTATCCACTTCCGATGCCAGCAATCTTTACGCAATCTGGACACTCATATCTTTATTCATAAACAGTATTCTTGTCCTTTCTGGCATGACTACGAGTACAGCAGCCCAGTTCCAACTATAGCCCATAAAGCATTCCTCTGTACTATAAACGGTGTGCCTATCACTGATGTCCCTCTGGGTCTGCCCACGGCTTACTGGCGAAATACCGGAGTTCTTCCCCTCCAGTATATTGATGAGATACAACACAGCCTCCATCGATTCCAAGGCCCTCGTTTCCGGGCTCCAGCAACACATCGCTCCACCCGTGCTTACGATGACGTGGAGCCATCACGTCATCGTAAGCAAACTCCCTTCTGTGTGCATCCCTTCTGTGTGATTGTACCTCTCTCTGTGAGTTGCATACTTGGTATCAGAGGGATGGAAGCTTAAAAAACTTCCCCTTATTTCTCTTGATGATCCAGAGGTGTTCATGATTTGTTCATGAAGGTATTGGCATGATTTGTTCATGCTGGCTTGCATATGGTTAGAGATAGTATGCTCTGTGGTTGCCCTTCTAGGGATCCTCCACATCAGAAATCTTATACCTGAACTTGTGGCAGAAATTCATTGTGAAAATAACGGAGTTGTGGCCTTTGAAGCTGCTAGGTGTGCGGCTGTGGGTATATGCTCAGGTTTTCACAAGAATTAAGCAACAGTTGTATCATTCCGTGTGATAGCAAGTCACCTAAACACCAAAGGAGATTCCTGAGAAATAAGGCCTCTTACATCTATGGCAAACTCCCAACCTGTTACTCGCTCATCTTCTTTCTCTTATCCCCGAAATTCCTACAGTTCCCCTTCTTCCGCAAAAAACTCTGATTTGCTTTATAAAGTCGATTACCTTACTGAAGATAGTCGCATCCCAGTCACCGACCTTCCCCTGCTCAATCCTTATAAAGCTTTCACCAAGAAACATCATCCTGTTTCTCGAGTTTTCCGACAAGCCCTTACTCCCGGCAAGACGCTCGCTGCAAAAGAACTTGTCTTAGCCTCAAAGCTAGAACAAGTACCAATTCCTGCTACGGAAGCAGAGCAGATTTTCCCTATAAGACTGGATGAGGCACTACCTGGGCAGTGGAAGTCCCATGGTTATTCCCACATCCACTTTGGAGCTATGAGAATGGCCCTTACTTTGCATGCAAGAAAAGGCCTCCCAGTAGTGGCGCGATTAGCCCTCCTGGACACAAGGTTTCAACAATACAGTCATGCCTGCATCGCGACTATCCAGACTACCCTGAATGCTGGCACTGTATTTATAACTTTATTCCCAAATTTCAACTTGAGGCTTGATGATCCACATATCTACAACAACCTTAGTGTTCAACTTCAAATTGTTGGAGCACCCCAAGTTGCGGGAACATATGCTGCTACGCTCCACTATCAAATGGCTTATCGGATCCAAAATCATTCATTCGACTTAAGTCTTCCTCAAGACACTAACGAAGCCCTATACTTGGAAATTGATGCCCGCTCGGGCTCCTCATGCGTTCATGTCCCAAAGCAGCTTTCGAAAGACGAGCTCATTAAACTCCTTCCAGAATCTTGGGTAACACATTACGAGAAGGTACGAACCAATAACCAACCGATTCATTGTGTAAAGCCTTCATTCATAAGAAAAAAGGACGGCGCGGTAGAAATTGTGTTCAACAACGAGGACCCCTCCTCTAGCACGTCCCCCATCTTCGCCTCAGAAATAAACATGATTGAAGAACAAGATTTTGGGCTTGGTGCGCCCATACTTTCATTTACTGCTGTCGGGTTACCTATCTACCAATTCAAAGATGATGAAGGACATCAATACTTTGATATATGCTCATGTGCAAATTACAAAGTAGATTATGATGATGATTCCGAGTTCGATGATCTGCCGAAACGGCGGAGAAATAAAAAGAAGTCGACGCAACAACTGCTCAAAGAACGCTATGAAAAGGGAGATCCAAAGGTTGGATTGCTTGGCGAACAATCTGGCAAATTTGACTATTATGTCCTTTATTCTAAAGAATCAGAAATCAATATGCTCCAGCCAACATCCTATCATGAAGAATTCCCTCCCATGGAGTTCGATGAAGACAGGACTTCTCATACTTGGAAGATAAAGAACCCAACTACAAAAAATCCTGATGGATCTACGAAGCATGTCTCTCACGCGGAGGCTACGTTGAACTGGCAGTCTGAAAATGCTATAGCACAAAACAAATTCTTGAAACAAATAGCAGCTAGCCAACAAACAATCGAGAAAAAGCTCGATCTCGGGTTTTCGACAATCACTGGAGTCACTATGCAACTTCAGGATGAGATAACGGCTGTACATCACGAATTACTTCAACTGGTTAGTACTGTTTCTTTTAACTCGCCACTTCTGACGCAAAAGGAGGCGGAGTTAAAGAGTCTCAAAGCCCAGCTTCATTCTATCCAAACCCAAAAACAATATCATTCCTCGGGATATTATGAAGCCCCGCCTTACTCATCATATTTACCACCTCTTCCAACATATTCTCAACCTCTATCCACTTTCTCCCCATTTGACCACAATCCTTTCAATAGTGCTTCATTCCTCCCAAAACCACGCTATGAAATACCTCAGTCATCCAAACGAAAACCAGAAAAACATCCATCCCGAGAATCTTCTCCGCAAGAGTTTCCTACAACCCAAACATCTTCTCAGCTCATGATTGGTAATCCTATATCCTCATTCCTAAACCAAATAGCCACGCAACCACTGTCTTCAAGACAACCACCATCCTTGAAAGAAAAGTATTCTGAAGATTCCGACACCGAGGACATGTCACTCGAGATTTTGATGGCTGATCCACCCACAGAGGATCCAACTGTTGAAGATGATGAGACTGGCCAAACCCCCCACCAAGGGTCCGAGCAATCCAGTCAGTTCCCCAATGACCCTTCAAACGGTTTCTCATTCGACAACATCCCACCATCAAAATGGCGTGACCGAATCTATGAAATGCATGTCTGGTGTACCGCCGAGTTATTACAGCCAGGGGTAACAATGCCTGCTATAGCAGACAGATTTGTGTCCAAATTTCATGGTAGACTGAGACAATGGTGGATTGCCCTGGGACCATATAGGCAACAAATGGTCAAACAAAGTCCAAATGTTGATGCCCTAATTATGCATGTCCACAATGAATTCTTGGGAGCATGGGATCATTATACAACTCAAGCCAGAGAAGAATACTTGAGTATGAAGTGCTGCTCGTACAAAAGAAAAGACCTAGAGGATCATTATGAGAAAATGTCAAAGCGGTTCTATGCCATTAATGGAATCGACGATGTTAACTTAAAGCAGACGTTTCTAAATTCGCTCCCAGAGCCACTTGGAAACGAAACATCTCGGCTCCTCCAAGTCAAAAATATCCCGATTAGTCACACATCTATTGGTGAGTTATACCAGAATGTGTTACTCTCACTTGAGAAGCTATGCAATCAGAAACGGTTTCTCAAACAAATTGAAGATCAAAGTAAGAACCTTGGCTCAGCCTGTGATCTTCATGACCTTCAGATCAAGTGTGGCAAAGACAAATCTTGCACATGCGGGACAAAGAAGAAGGACAAGCCTTTCAAGTATAAAAAGGATAGAGGAAAAACTTCTTTCTCTAAAAAGAATAAAAAGCACTGGAGTTTTCTCAGAAAGAAAAAAGGAAGCACAAAATCCTCCAGATGTTATATATGCAGAAAGAAAGGACATTTTGCCAAAGAATGTCCTGACAAAGAAAGGAGCTCGCGCCTCATTGCCAAACTTTCCCAAGTCGAAGATGTCGACAACGATGATATTGAGTCACTTTTCTCTATGGACGAAGAAGCTGGACCAGATACCATTCTCGCCCTCGGAGCTGATCTATCTGACTCCTCTGCCGAATCTGACGATGATATAGTTCTCTTTGACAACACTATCTACACCACCGCGCTCGATGATAGTCTTCTTTGCCAACCAACTCCTTCTGCAAAAGTCCACGTCTTCACAGGAAAATGGGAAAAACCTATTCCGGTGATCGCATTCTTTGATACCGGAGCTGCATCCTCTATCATGAAGCCTAACATTTTACCAAGAGAATGTTGGACTTCCTGTTACAGATCATTTCGAGCTGCCAACGGTGATCTCTTCACAATCACTCTGATCAGTAAACCCATCAACATCCAGATTTTTCCAGGCTATATTATTAAGCATCAAGTTTATGGCTCAGAACTCCCTGCAAAAGATTTACTTATTGGGTTTGACATCTTGCACTCACTAAAAAGGATTTCATGGAGCAAAGAAGGGCTAAGGTACAAAAATCACATATTGCCTTGGACAAAAACTCTCCATCTTTATCCATTAGAAATTCTGAGCCCCATCAGGGACGAGATTACGCGCACCTCCTGCGCTGAATCACACACGGACTTCCTACAGAAATGTGATCACCCCCTTTGGAGAAATCCTCAATTCTTTGTCTCCTTACCATTCAAAAGGAATGAAGATATCAATCCTACAAAGGCGAGCCATAAAGGTATGAACCCAGATCATTTTGCACTTGCTATAAAGGAAGTTGACCAACTACTACAAGAAGGGTTAATTGAACCCACTAAATCACAATGGGCCTGTGAAGCCTTCTACGTAAACAAAAGGACTGAGCAAGCTAGAGGAAAAATGAGGCTGGTAATAAATTACCAACCTCTCAACCATTTTCTTGAAGATGATAAATTTCCTCTACCAAAGAGAGAAGTTCTATTCCAGAAACTCCCACAGGCAAAGTTATTCTCAAAATTCGATCTTAAAACTGGTTTTTGGCAGTTAGGAGTTCATCCTGATGACAGACATAAGACTGGCTTCTGCATTCCCGAAAGACACTACCACTGGACCGTCGTAGCTTTTGGTTTAAAACCAGCACCTTCCTTATTCCAGAAAGCCATGACAAAAATATTCCAGCCAATCATGGAAAATGCTCTGATCTACATCGATGATATCTTACTATTCTCTCCGGATATTGATACCCATCATGCCTTACTCTCACAGTTTCATAGTTTGGTCCAAGAATACGGGATTATGCTATCCGAACGAAAGATGATTATAGGAAAACCAGACATTGACTTCCTGGGTATGCATATTTCGAATAGTCAATACCAGCTTCAACCGCATATTGCAACTCAACTGGATCATTTCCCGAACGAGAACTTAACGTTCAAACAAGTTCAACAGTTTCTCGGCATCGTAAATTATATGGCAGAATTTATTCACGATTTGGTTAAATTTAGATCTCCTCTCACTAATCAGCTTAAAAAAGAAGCGCCGCCCTGGAATGAGGCCTGCACTAATGCAGTTAAAAAACTAAAGTCCCTATCAAAGGATTTGCCCCCTCTCCAGATTCCCTCATCAGGGAGAAGAATCCTTCAGACTGATGCTAGTGATCATTTTTGGGGTGCCATACTACTTGAAGAGTTAAATGGCAAACGAAGAATCTGTGGATACAAGAGCGGAGCTTTCAAGAGTGGAGAACTTCATTATCACTCCACGTATAAGGAAATCCTTGCTGTCAAAAGAGGTATCGAGAAGTTTCAATTTCATCTCATTGGACAACATTTTCTTATAGAAATGGATATGTCAGCATTTCCAAAAATGCTACATTTCAAACAAAAGATGTTGCCCCAAGCCCAACTTCTGCGATGGGCAAATTGGTTCTCTCAGTGGAAATTTGACGCCCAACATATCAAAGGAAAAATTATTTCCTCCCGGATTTCTTATCACGAACTCAAAGAACAATCTCTATGATCTTCCCAGTCATCTACCATTTTCAGCCGGTAGATCTTCCATCACACATTCAACACAAATTGCTGCATTTTCTCCTGCGAAAAAGATCGTTATCCTGCCTTCTGATTTTCCAGAAAATATATATCAGCAAGCACGGCCTAGATAACGGTCCTCTTGCCACTTTACCGTTCCATCCCGTTCTCCCTTTTCTTACCATACTCCAATGCAAGGCATATTTTTATTATGATTTTCCTAAAGAAGCCTACATGGTGTTATGGTACTTTATTGAAAGCTGCCCGTTTGGAATGATATTTGACAAAGGCAAGCTGCTCCAATATATCGCCCAAAACGACGTATATCCATGCAAACCGCAACATCGACAACTCCTCAAGTGGCTCAGCTTATTTGGCGATACCAGCTTCTGGCGTAAAAACTTACGGCCTGAAGGCAATAGTCTAAATGGAGTACGCGAGCAGAAGCATGTTCTTATCCACTTCCGATGCCAGCAATCTTTACGCAATCTGGACACTCATATCTTTATTCATAAACAGTATTCTTGTACTTTCTGGCATGACTACGAGTACAGCAGCCCAGTTCCAACTATAGCCCATAAAGCACTCCTCTGTACTATAAACGGTGTGCCTATCACTGATGTCCCTCTGGGTCTGCCCACGGCTTACTGGCGAAATACCGGAGTTCTTCCCCTCCAGTATATTGATGAGATACAACACAGCCTCCATCGATTCCAAGGCCCTCGTTTCCAGGCTCCAGCAACACATCGCTCCACCCGTGCTTACGATGACGTGGAGCCATCACCTTTTTTCACCAGGGGGAAAGGATGAAAGAAGGGAATCTTATCTTTAGCATCTAATGTAATATAAAATGTATGATGTGACATAAAGTATTTCCGGTGTGTCGTAGAAGTCAAGCAAGGAATAAATAATGTATGATGTGACATAAAGTTATTCCGGTGTGTCGTAGAAGTCAAGAAAGGAATAACTTGTATTGTAAGAAAGGAATATTCTTAGAATATCCTTAGCGTGTGATGTAAGTTATCCCCTTACGGGATGACTATAAATAAGGGTGTGTTGTAATGTTTTATTCATCTCAGTCTTGACAAGTATTCTAGAGCAATAAAAGTTTGAGTGTTTGAGTTCTATTCTTCTTTGGTATTCTTCTTACTATTCTTCTTACGTTTTCTTGTGCATCCCTTCTGTGTGATTGTACCTCTCTCTGTGAGTTGCATACTATGCAATTTCATGATACCAATAGTAACGAGTACATGAACAAAACTAAAAGGTCGCTCAGTTCTAGACCTCTTTGTATCAATATATCATAAAATAATTGTCATTTGCTCTCTATTTGAAGTAATACTAGATTCATCTATATTATATTAAAAGAGAAAATACACTTTGATGAAATATTCCATTTTTTGATTTTACTCTTTTTTATTACAAAATTTCCCATTGCCTTAATTTATGTTTTTTTAATGTAAAAAATGTGCTCTCATATGGGCAAAGTATCTTATCTATAATAAAAAAATGTGCCCTTTATGTTACTCGCAAAACCCCGTACCCAGAAAATGAGCGACGGGTGGATTATAGCGCTCAGGGGTTTGCGAGCGGCGGTAGCGCCGTCGCGTCGGGGTAATGTTCTGGCCAGAGTACTGTCACGTGAGGTACTTACGGCCCCACATGCACTATCACGTTCAGAATACTATTGTGGTTGATTATAGAGGTGGACCGTCGTGCCTGTCACTCATCAACTAAAATTGCTAAACACTCTTCTCCAATATCGCTAACCATTTTTGTTGTGGTTTTACTTGTAATTGCGACAACTATTTCTTTTTAAATCTTCGGTGATGTTAATTCACAGTTGGAGCATTTTCTGAATCTTCGGGTTGAATTTGAAACATCGAATGTTGGATTGCCGGAGATATTTTATAATATCTAATTTTAATATTTCAATAAATTTACACATATATTTCTAATATGTACTACGTACATAATGTATTTTATAAGTTACATAATAAACATGTAATAATATGATTATAATAAAGTAATAAACAGAACAAAATATTGTCAATGGATCATCAAAGCTAGGCTCAGAGAGATGTAGTAAATGAAGCAAAAAAACAAAATACTACTTCTAGTCACTTAAAAGAAATGAATTTTTTTATACTTTACCAATGTATCGACCGCAAGATATCGCTCGATATATCGGGTAAAATCATATATAATATTTTTGATAGGGTTCCCCAAACATAGTTCGGTCGAACCGGAGATTTTTTGTCGCGATCTCGAGCGATTGTCTAATACAATCCAAGCAGGCTCGTTTGCGCACAATTCCAAGCCCGATTGGCATCACAATCAAACGATGGAACGCATGTGCGCCCTCGCATGCAAAACACGTCGTGCTGCGCCATGCGCATAAGCGTTGCTCGATTCCTGCGCAACGCTGCACCGCGCGCACAACAGTGCACAAGACACTCCCAAATTGGGAGTGACTGTGCCACACGTACGACACTCCCAATTTGGGAGTGCATGTGTCGTACGTAAGTCACTCCCAAATTGGGAGTGCCGTACAGGCACTCCCTAATTGGGAGTGTCGCAACACTTTGCTAGCGTCCCATTAAGGAGTGCTGCGCTTCCCATTTTGGGAGTGCCTGCTGCGCTCTTGATGTGCAAGCCCCGTCGCCTCCCTACGTGCGTCGCATTCTCCCAACGTGCACGCCACGCTACCTACTAATTGATGTTGTCATCTCTTGATGCCCTCACCTCCCGACGCCTTCTTCGCCTCCCGATCACCGTCGTCGCCTCTCGACCATCATCCTCTCTAGACCTTCGTCGCCTCCCGACTGCTGTCTTCGCCTCCCCCATCATAGGAGTGTGGATAGTATAATCTCTCATCATATGGGTACATCGTAAAATGTCCATCATGGGGGTTCAAATAGTAAAATCTCCCGCCATTAGAGTGGATAGTAAAATTCTCCATCATGCGAGTGCAGATGATAAAATCTTCTATCATGGGGGTGCAGATAACCACACTCTTAGTGACACGATTACCAAGATGCCCCGCATCAGAAACTATAAAAAAGGGGATTGTATCCTCACTTAAGGGGACACTACATCTTACACCCGAGAGAGCTCCTTCTAAGGTTGTTCAGAGGTCTCCTTCAGAGTTCAAAGATCTCCTTCTAAGCTTGAAAATATCCTTTTGAACTCGAATATCTCATTCGGCCTTTGAAGACAACTCAAATATTTCCATTGGTATTCGTACACAGCTTGAAGATCTCCTCTGACCTTTGAAGACATCTTGAAGATCTCCTTCGACCTTTGAAGATAACTTGAAAATCTTCGTTCAACTTCCTGCTCCGAGTTCATAACTCTCATTGTTACATTCTGAAAGATAGTGGATATTGATTGGCATTGATCCGTCCATGTAGTTTTTTTCCTTTCCGAGTTTTCCATGTCAAACGTCTTCATGTCAATTGTTGGATCTTTCTATGATGGTTTGATCACTCTGCTCACTCTCGAGCTGAGACGATTCTTTTTGACCGAGCAGGGGGAGCGTCGAGTGAGCGTCGAGTGATTCGCAACAGTTTGTCGTCGTCTATAGGAAAGGTGTTCTCAAACTCTCCGAAGATAGTATTGGCTTCAGAGCAATGACAAAGAAGGGTGCCAATACTACTGAGGGATTAGTCTCTGGGGGTGCACGCTGATCCAACTCCCTCAAATTCGCTCATCAACGTATCTCTCGCAGAAAAGGTCATGATTGTGCATGTAGTTGCACTAGAAGAGCGCATGCGCCAGATAGAGGAGTGCCAGTTTCAGCCGCTCACTTTACTAAGGTACCTAGGGGCCTCTCACACCCCGACGTAGTTTTCACACCATGAGGACAACCATCACTATTGTAACGACCTGGCCCACTAGGAGCACAGCGCCGCCCGGCTCATTAGTAGCCCAAGGTTTAGGGTCAGAGGCCCACAGCGTAGCTGTGCAGCTTGCCCGCCCCAAGGCGCTACAGTGGTACAGCCGGAATCTACAAGGCCTGCAGACCGTACAGCCCAACGCCATCACTGTGTCTGTTTCTCAGCACAGTACGTAGGTTGTTGGCACGGGGTTTCGAACCCGCAACCCTTGATAACAAACCTTCAACAGTTGTCATCACCAAGTTGTCATCACCAGTTGGTGATAACAATTGTTGAAGGTTTGTTATCAAGGGTTGTGGGTTCGAACCCCGTGCCAACAACCTACTGTGCTGATAAACAGACACAGTGATGGCGTTGGGGTGTACGGTCTGCAGGCCTTGTAGATTCCGGTTGTACCACTGTAGCGCCTTGGGGCGGGCAAGCTGCACAGCTACACTGTGAGCCTCTGACCCTAAACCTTGGGCTATTAGTGGGCCGGGCGGCGCTGTGCTCCCAGCGGACCAGGTCGTTACAAAAAAGTGGTACTGTAATGCCCTCGATTTCTCGATGATTTTATTTGATTTGGTATCGTCATATTTATGACGTCATGACGTTACTTTTAACGTCGAGTTGATGGCGCAACGCTGTTAAGGCATTTTCGCGTCCGTGCGGTCGAGTCGGCTAAATTCTTATTGTAATGAGAAAATTTTACATTTGGAAATTAAGTTAAGTAATTTTGGACTTGCTCGTCAAGTTTCGTCGCGATCCAAGCGATATTCGGGTCTCGGCGATTTTCCGAAGTTTTGTAGAATTTATGTTCGCAGTAAACTTTGAAAATTTATATCTCGGGAATGGCTCGTCAGATTTTGGTTTTGACTTCGCCGTTGGGTTCGTAGTGTCAATGTTTGCCTACGGTGTGAGTTTTGTTTAATTCGGCGCGCGTTTGGGCCTCCGTTTTGAACTTGTGTCTTCTTGTTCAAAAAATATAAATATGAATATTTTAACATTAAAACACTATTCAAAAATGTCTTTTACTATTCATCTCTGTAGTTTGGTTTTGGATATTTTGCAAAAAACACTATTCATGACTGCAAAAAAAGTACTGTTCATCCAATTTAATTCTCGGGTGGCAGTTATTCTTCTGAGTGTTCTGGCCTTTGTTCTCGGGTGTTCTGGTTTTAATTCTCCAGTACTGCTATTGTTCTCGAGTACTCTCTTTTATCTCTCGAGTAATCTGCTTTTAATTCTCGAGTATTTCTGTTTTAGTTCTCGAGTAGTCTACTGTTCATATCGAGTAGTCTTGTCTTACTTCTCGAGTGTGGTTTCTTGCTTCTCGAGTGTCCTGATTTGCTTCTCGAGTGTTTTGTTCTAGTACTCGAGAAGTGTTGGCTGTTGTTCTCGAGTACTGAATTTTAGTACTCGAGTTGCGTTTTCTATTTCTCGAGTACCTCTAAGCTTGTTCTCGAGTAGTCGGCCGTCCTTGCCGTGTAATCCGTTCCAATTTGCGTTTAGGCGTCGTATAAAAAAAATGATTAACATGAAATTTGTTCGTCTCGACAAGATCTACAATTTTCATGTTGGACACTTTTCGATTTGAAGCCATCATAAACCTCTATTTACGTTTTCCGCACACCCGCTCGTAAATAGTCCGTTTTTTTAGACAAGAAATTATATATATATATATATAGGGCCTGTTCCTGTGCGAACACAGGAACAGTGCAAAGGTGCAAAGAGGGACCTTCCCAGCAACGGCGCCGGCGGCTCAGGGCTCGCCGGCCACCGACGGCCCGGGGTTCGTCGGCGGCCACGCCGACGAACCCCGGGCGGCCGGTGGCCGGCGAGCCCGCAGCCGTCGGCGCCGCTGGCCGCCGACGAACCCCGGGCGGCCGGTGGCCGGCGAGCCCGCAGCTGCCGGCGGTGGCGGTGTGATGCTGCTAGCCGTTTGATTCAATAGCGGCGAGAAGCAATCGGACGGTGGCCCGCTGTTCTTCGCACCTTCGCACAAGCCTTTATCCGCATATGAACTCTATCCTATATATAGCACAAGCCTTTATCCGCATATGAACTCTATCCTATATATATATATATATATATATATGTCAACTATTGAACTCATAATTCATTAGATCCTTTTTATGAATGTCAACTAAGTATCGTAAGGAAATTGATCCCGATTGTTCAATCATTTGATAACCAGAGTCATTCTTTGATAAATGATCACTATAAGTCAGATTCAATAGAATTTTATCAATCCTTTTTTCTGTCGTTAAGGTGGAGAACTGAACCAAGAATTCTCTTTCTTCATCATCAATCGAATCACTGTTCGCGACCCAGAATTCTATTTTCTCATCAATCCAATCACCGTTCACGTTTTTTTCTTTTTCTTATCAATGAATAGATCTCTTTACTTGTACGACTTAGATGTCTCGTATTTCTCGAAAAAATGATTCGATTGATGGGATTTGTTATGATACTTACAAGATCAATGAGATTGATCTTCCAATATTTCTTCTTAGAACGTATTGATTTGACCCCATAAGCACCACCCAATAGCATGTTGCCACCAGAAGAAGCAGAACCCCGTATTTCTTCCAGAGAATCTCCTAATTGTTCCAGGACAATTAGAAAGAGATTCTTTAACCAGAAAGAATTCAGTTCAGATGTAGGATACCTATCCAGAAGTTTTCGAAATTCCTATATATATATATATATATATATATATATATATATATATATATATATATATATATATATACTCTTATACTTAGGGTAATTAGAAAAAAAACTCGGCGGTGCTCCGGTGCTCTAAATCTTCAACCGAGTATCGATCTGGAAAGCTCTCGTCGAGAGCTACGCCATCGTGGTAAAACTTTTCCCTTTTCTTGAGTTTTCTCGTTAGGGTTTTTCGGCCCTAACCTCTATGTCGGTCATTTTTGTTCAGATTTCGACTCCTCCCGCCTTCCTTTGCCCCGATCTGCGACAGGGACTGGTTCAGAGAACTTTTCTGGTAAAAGCATGGCAAGTGGTGGTTTATCTTCCCCTCCTTTCTTTTCCTGATTTGCTAGCATTTACAGCTTTCCTCTCGAGTAGTTATCATAAATAACTTTTTGATACTTATGATGTTTAATCCTAGTTTAAATACACTTATTATGTCATGTTCTTGATTTGCTAATCGAACCTTGTAAAGTAGTATTTATTTGATGATGCGATTGAATCGTGTTCTTTTAACCGTCCCCTATCTATTGTGTAGGACATGTTAGAGATTATCTAGGATTGTAGGTCCTTCCTAAAGGTTGATCAACCGCTTCTTAATCTAGAAATATCTAGTAAAATCCGACGTGTCAAGTCTCGAGATATATGTGGTGATTTTTTTTTGGTGTGGGTTTTCCTGATTGCGGGAGTTAGTGGACGAAACCACCTCCGCAATGTTTGTTTCCTTTATTAGTACCTTGTGGAAGTCTACTAGGTTTTTTGGCGTTTGCGGTGTATGGTGGAGAGTATGAGACTCCCCCGCAGTTAGACGGATATTATATTCGTGAGGGTGTGTCCAGTTGAGTGACCACCTCGCCCGTATTTTTGGGTAAAGTCGACCACAGGTGCCTAATAAAGGTTATGTATTTCTTCCTTATGATTTATTCATGTTTGTCACCTTATAGCCTCGTGCGTCTGGTGTATTTTTATTGTACGTGACGATTCACATAAGTGTTCTTTTCCTGTTTGATGCTTTGTTTTTGTACTTTACTTCAGTATTGTTGGTCTTGGGTTGGTACCCCTTTTGACCTTTATTTATTTTGGCTTATCTTTCTGTCATCTCTTGTACTTTCTTGCTGAGGTGTTCTGTCTTTGGAATGCCTCAGGTTCAGAGCTGTAGCTGATAGCTGTGCTGGTTTTGGAGTTCCTGGGTAGCTGTCTTGGCTGTGGTTTTGCCTCGCTGTAGCGAGGTAGTTTGTTGTTTTGTTTACTTTACTAGTTCAGACATACTTTGTTTTATGTGGGTTCGTGTCAGTTTGTTGACGCTCACAGAATTGTTGATTTTGGGTACTTGCTAGCTGCTTAGTTTTCTTTCTGTGTATAAGATTACTTGCTCTTTAGGATGTTTTATGCTAGGATTGCATGATAGTTATTTTCAAGTATAAAAAAATTACTATTATTACCTCATGCATTACATATTTTAAAATGTAAAATCGCTATATTTAACGACCATATAAATCTACTTTTATTTCTACTAAATTTAGAACTTGTATGCATTGAGGTGTCCTTTGGGAACCTCTAAGCTCTTGTAGGATGTCTAATCTGATAAAAGAAGTACTTTCCACAGCGTTTAATTACTTTTCTTGTGGACTAGATGAGCCACTAAGCCGAAAGATATGGCTAACTACTGCACTTAAACTGATTTTACCTTTAAATAACTAAAAGAATATTTCTTCTTGTTTAAGTAGGTGTTTGCCTGAGCAACCGCAGTTATCCCCTGCTGATGTGGCATCATGACGCGCATTTTTTCCTTACTCTGGTACTCCTTTATTGGCAGGGAAAAATGCGGGTTGTGACAACTATCTTCAAATCACATTGTGCTAGAAGGAGTTGCTCACATCGAAGAATTCGTTGAGAGCAAGTCATTCAAAGCCACTCATACCAACAAAAGAATTGTTCATGAGGAAGCACGTCAACGACTGGACATAGGAAATCTAAAAAGGAAGAGAGAGCAGGAACTGCCACTGGCTCCCAAAAGAAGCAGCTGGCATCACAGTGACGCTCGTCAACCTAAGGGGCCCTGCCAGCATTAGAACTTCACCCTCCTCAATACCTCTTGGGAAAAGGTTTTGCTCGTCATCCGTGATTACCACGCACTTCGAAGTCCTAAGGCACTCATCCCGGTTCGAGAGGATCAATCTAAGTTTTGTAAATTTCATCAAGATCAAGGGCATGCCACAAAATGTTGTTGACGCTTTAAGGAAGAAATTGATTGGTTCGTTCATCTAGGACTCCTTAGAAAAGTTTTACAAGCTCTGATACGGGGGCGGCTGGCCCTGAATAATCCTGTATGGGTGTTGGAAAGGGAGGAAGACACTTATAGCACAGCAAATGAGCCAGACCTCTTTGATATATAAGCCCATATCTCAGAAACACCTGACACGACCCCATGAACGAGCCAAACCCCTTCAAGATGCATGCTCCTCGCCCCGACCCACTGAGCATCACCAGAACTATTAGAGAGCGGCCCACCAAGATAAGTCAATTTTTTGTCGACAACGACGTGACCATAAATGTGTTATTCATATCAACTCTTCTACAACTCAGGCTTGCTAATGGAAGCATCAAAGTAGAGGCGACCAGTGCACGGGTCGCGAACAGCACCCTATCCCAGTTCTGGGGACCGTTATCCTTCTCGTAACTCTAGAAGAGCCTCCCGTACGAGTGACCTATGACGTACAGTTCATCGTCAGACAAGATGACTCCTACTACAACATCGTACTACGACGCCCACAGCTAGACACATTCCTTACTAGTGTCTGTTGCTACCATTCTCTCTAGAAACAACCCTGAACCCAAGAACGGAGGTTGCCCGAGAGTTCTCCATCCATCGTCCTCACAATCTCGCTGGCATATATCTGTTTTGAGAACCCTATAACTATTTTTTTAACATTGTTCACAATACAGATTCCCATATACAAATCATGAATGAGTAAGACCACTCTCCTGATACAATGGGGGAGATATCCTCCATCGACTCATCAAACTCGTTTCCCTCCATCGCCAGGGCCTACCCCCTCGAGGTCGACACACATAAATCCTTTACGGGTAAGTCCATTCTCTCAGTGCAACAAGGGAGAAACCCTTCATCAACATAGTAATCTCGTGCCCCGTCACCGCCAAGGCTTACCCCCTCACAGTCGGCACCAGTAAATCATTAATTGGTAAGGTTGTGCTTCATATGTGACATGGGAGAGACCTCCATTGGAACAGCAAGTCTGCACCCCATTGTCGTCAGGGCCCGCTCCCTCACTATCAGCACCCCATTGAAAGTCTTTGTTTTCAAGGTAGCTAACAACCTATAAGGGGTGAATAGGTTTTCTGGTTTTTTATTAGTATTATTAACTTAGTGTGTAGTTAGTTATTAGATTAAAGCTTTCAAGACAAACCACGCAAGTACACACAGAATTTATAGTGGTTCGCCAGATTATGGGTACATCCACTCTCCTCCCACCTTTCTAACTTCAAGTTAGACAAGACACTTCTCCAAAAACTCAGCTCCAAAGAGTTTACACCTCAGATCCCGTAGGATCTCTCAGTCTCCTTCAAGACTTACAACTCGATCACAAAGCCCTACCTCATAGCAAACTTGATCCTAAAACTCAGTGATCAAATGATCACCTACCTCAGACTTGAACTCAAGTCCTACAGTTCAGGCTATGGATCATAGTCCCACCTCAGAGAGAATGACTCTCCTACAGCTCAGGCATAAGGCCCTACCTCAGATCCAAATCTGGATCCTACACTCAGACCCAAAGGTCCTACACTTAGATAGTATGACTCTCTTATAGCTCAGGCAAACTGCCCTACCTCAGGATCAAAAGCCCTACAACTCAGATCCAAAAGGATCCTACCTCAAACCTAAAGGTCTTACACTCACATCCAAGCACTGGATCCTACATTCAGGCAAATCTAGCCTACCTCAGGCACAAAAGCCTTACAACTCAGATCCAAAAGGATCTTACAAAAATGAAATTGATTTGTGTTAATTTGACAAAGAGATATTTCTCTGTGTCAGTTTCCTGGGTTGAGTTATCTTAGCCCTAACTATCTTCACAACAACAGAAAGATGATCTTCAGTAAATAGTTTCCTCTGCTTGAAGTATCTCAGAAATATGTTTCTGAACTTGATGTAGAAGACTGAAGACTTAACTGATCTTGAGTTCTTCAAATAGCTAACCTGAACCTGCAGAAAACTGAAGGCTCTTCTTCTCTTTCTTTATTAGAAGCTAATCTGAACTTATTGTAGCAGAAGAAATTTTTATAATTATCTGGAATGAAATTTTAGTTCAGCTTGATCGACTTCAAGCTTTTAGCTTGGTAGCAATGGCAAGAAAGATGAAGTCCAGCCGTACTTTGTGAAAAGAATGAAACCCTAAAAGTTAAGTTCTTCCTTCTGAAGCTGTCCCTTTTATCTTCCGCCGATTAACGGCTCCAAAAAGCAGTGGGGACCACCTGCAGTTGACAGCTATAACTTGCTTTAACAGAAGAAGATGTGCAGTAGAGCGATGGCGTTATTTATCGTGTTCTATAGCTTTCCAGCAACTTATTTGAACTCTGTTGACTTTGGCTGATGTCATCAGTTGTGGACTTAGCCAATTTCTCAAATCCACTCCAGGCGTTGAGTGCATTGAGTGAACAAACTTCACTCAATGCCAAAACCCTTAGTCAAGTTTCTGAACCATTCTGCATCTTAGGCGTTGAGAGCGTTGAGTGAGCCTTCATCACTCAACGCTTTCTGACTTAGCTCATCATTCTGCCTTTAGGCGTTGAGAGCGTTGAGTGAGTCTTCCTCACTCAATGCCTCTGAACTTAGTCATTTCTTCACCTGTCTGAAGGCGTTGAGTTAGTTGGTCTCACTCAACGCTTTCTGTCTTTGCATGTCTTCTTTATTAGGCGTTGAGTGAACTGGCTTCACTCAATGCTTCTAAAATTAGTCAATTTCTGTCTTCTTCTTAGGCTTTGACTGCAGTAGCATGACTCAACGCATTTGCTGTCTGACGTTGAGAGCGTCGAGTGAAGCTTCATCACTCAATGCTTTTGTACTTGGCCGCTTTCTAGCATCTTAGGCTTTATCATAACACGACGCTTTATGCTTTGGCGTCGAGTGAGCTGTGTTCACTCGACGCTTCTGGACTTGGTTGAATATTCAGCATGCCAATACTGAGGCTTTGACAGATTCATCTATACTCGACGATGGTGTTGAGTGAACTTCCCTCACTCAACACCCGTGGACTTGACCGCAGAATTGCTTTGCAGACTTCATGGCTTTGACTGTCTACAACTAACTCAGTGCTTTATGGCATCTGGCATTGAGTGAACTGGTTTCACTCAATGCCTGTGGACTTAGACAGATTTCTGTCTCTCCACCTCTTTACTTTGTGACCATCTATCACACACCACTTAGAATACGTATCCTATCAATGTTACAAGGACTAACTTGCATACATGAACTTGAACATACATTAAATACAACATTGTGTATATCATTGACATATTTAACTTCTACAAATCTGGGACATTATGGGCAATGGACCCAACAATCTCCCCCTATTTGAATAAGTCAAAACCCTCAATCAAAATTCTGAGTCAATGGCATACACTAATATATGCAGCAATAAAACATAACTTGGAGAACTTATAATAAGAGAACAAGTTATAGTTACCACACTTTCCTTGCAGGGTGATCATCATCACACATGCTCCCCTGAATTATTGCTGTCTGGCCTTGATCATTTTGATCATTTCCTTCTCATAGATCTGATACCACTTATATCCTTCTCATTTGTATCCTTCTCTCCCCCTTTTTGACTTCTGTAAATAGTCAGGGAGGCTCTGATTATCTGCTCCCCCTTTTTGAGTACAGATAAGCAACTCTTGCAGCAGTTGAACAACTTGAGAGTGATGGAGGTGTGCTGCTCTATAACACCCCCATCCATCACATGGAATATAACAGAAGGTCTGGTTGGGGCCCCATGTCATATACCACGGACAGTTAATGGAGTTACGTATTAATACCAAATTACCAGCAATAGGAAAACGCATCCTAACTCAGAGCATTCTAGCGGAAGCTTTTAAAATAGTTATAAGAACTCAAATACAATAGCATGAATGTCCACACTAACCCAAGGAAGGAATGATAGCAAAATACACAAAAGTCTCGGCCTTAGGGCCTTACGAGAGTTTACTTAATCAATACATGTTTTCCATACATCGGTACGCAGGCCGGCCAAAAATGAACATAAAAATTAAACACTTCGCTTTGGCCTTCAAGGGACAGCACAACAATAAGGGCTTCAGCCCGCTATTTGCCACTGGGCTCACCTGTTCCTGCATAAGAACAATCCACCGCACTGTGGCAAAACAAGGCAACGGTCAGCTAAAGCTGACCAAATTATAATGATCCCACCCCTTAATCGGGGTGGCGGTGCTCCTTCCCTGCATTTTATTAGTATAACCAAACAAGATAGTGAAAGTACAATTTAAGCACACTTCATCACAAGCGTAGGCACACACGGCCACACACCCCGTGCTCTCAGGGCACATTCTCGGTGAACTCGGTCCACCGCCTCCCCTAGGACAGCAATATCATGAGCTAATAAGTCTCTTTCAGCCGAAGCCCAAAACCCTCCCTCTATGCCATCGGCAAGTGCCATGTACCCTAGGTCTCTTTAACCGAACCACATAGAGTGGGTACGGTTCCACTCAACCCGTTGCTCACACTGTCATGTCAGTTTAAGTCATCGACGCGGGTCAAGCTTCCCCGAATCCCGAAGTAATGATCAAACAATAATACATAACCCGGTTATATACAAGGTTGGCTCCCAGGACACCAAGATGACAGAAATGCGCTTCTGCCCAGTTTTCTTGGTGCACCTTGGAGTTAGTCTCCAAGGCCCCTATTGCAATCTACCACGTAGAAAACCCACAAAGCAAACGACACGGAGTATTCTCCGGAAATACAAGTATAATGAAAATATCACTGATCCAGACCAACTTGTCCGGATAGGCTTCACACACCATGCCTACTTTCGTACTTCGATTCCGGACTATAAATGCAAAACGATGGGGATAAACCATATCTACCTGAAGGAATACCTCACACTCACCGCTCACTCGCGGGAGGGAATTTCCTATGCAAAAAGGAAGAGGACTTCATATGTCCAAGTAGAGAATTGTTACCCTAGAGGTTCACTTCGGCACCATGGAAAACTAGCTGGATGAAAAGCACCGCAACGGACTTGCCTCCGCAGATCTAGAATCGGCTCGCGATTCGGAGCTCCGAAGCTTCAACAATGACGGGATTCCTCCTCCTTCTTCAACCTTTACTCTCCTCTCTCTACCTCTTAGAAAGAGGTTGGGTCAAAAGAAATAAGGCATAAACCCTCATTTCCCAGCCATATACTAACAGGGGGAAAGCTGGGCCATCGGATCCCTTAGAAATAAAATGAATGGCCTCGATTCACTCTTAAAATCGTCTAACTGGGGCCGCACATGGCTTGTGATTTTCCCGTGTCATAGTTCGTGTCTCACTTTCATACAAGAAATCGTCGATCTCAGAACAGGAGACGGCTCTAGACACACCCGTGTCTCGGGCGGTGTGCCCGACACGGCTTTGGACACGCCCGTGTAACAGGCTGTGTGCCTCAATCGACACAGAAACTGTCACGCCCGAACAGGACACAGCCCTATAACACGCCCGTATCACAGGTCATGTGCTAGGCATGGCTTCGGACACGCTCGTGTCCCAGGCCGTGTGCCTCACTCGACACAATCTGGTAAACACAGAGCAGGACACAGCTTTGGATACGCCCGTGTCCCGGGCCGTGTTGCAAACACAGAGCAGGATACGGCTTTGGACATGCCCGTGTTCCAGGCCGTGTTGCTCAGTCAACACAGCCCAACCATAACCGAGTTTTGGGGCATTAAAATTCTCCTCCCCTTAAAAGAATTTTGTCCCGAAATTATAGAATGGAAAGGTACACAAAAATAAATGGTACCTGAGTAGAATAGTTCGGGATACTCCTCAAGTATGGTCTGCTCTCGTTCCCACGAAAGCTCCTCACGACCGCAATTGTCCCATCGGACTTTGACCATCCTGATAGCTTTGTTCCGCAATTGCTTGACCTCAGAATCCTCGATCTGAATGGGTCTAACTTTCGTTGTTAGCCCACTATCGACCGATACTTGATCCGCAACAACCACTTGCTCTGGTTCCTTCACGGCTTTGCGTATGACCAAGATGTGAAATACATCATGTAATCCACTCAGCTCTATCGAAAGAGCCAACCGATAGGCGGCTTCACCAACACGCTCCAAGATCTCAAAAGACCCAACATACCTCGGACTAAGCTTCTATAAGCGTCAAATCCTTGATACGCCTTTAAATGGCTTTATCTTGAGGTATACCCAGTCGACCACCGCAAACTCCACGTTCTGATGCTTGGCATTGTAGTACTTGGCCTGTCGGTCTTGAGTAATCAATAGCCGTTCCTGAATCAACCGTATCGTTGAAGTAGCATCTTCAACGTCTCTTCGCTTGTACAGCTTTGATTCTCCCGTTTCTACCCAAGACAATGGCGTACAACACCTCCTTCTGTACAGAGCCTCAAAGGGCTTCATCTGAATGTTGTCTTGGTAGCTGTTATTGTATGCGAACTCAATCATGTAAAGATGGTCCTCTCACCTTTTACCAAAATCCAATGCACACATACGAAGCATGTCTTCTATTATCTTGTTCACCCTTTCAGTTTTCCCATATGTCTGCGGGTGAAAAGCAGTGTTGAAGTTCAACTTGGTACCCAACAACTGATGAATGAGCCTCCAATCGTTGGATGTGAACCGGCCATCATGGTCACTAACGATGCTCCGGGGTACACCATGCAACCGGACTATATTATCCACATGAAGCTTCGTCAGCTTCTCCACAGAATCATCATTCCTATTGGGTATGAAGTGTGACACCTTCATTAACCGATCCACGACCACCCAAATGGCGTCGTTCCCCTTATGCGATCTCGACAAACCATGCACGAAATCCATAGAGATGTCATCAAACTTCTATTCTAGTATAGGCAAGGACTTTAGAAATCCACCTGGCTTCTGGCATTCGGCCTTCACCAAGGCACAAGTCTGACACTTTGCCATGTATAGAACTATGTCTTTCTTCATACGGGGCCACTAGAACAGCCTCTTCATGTCTTTGAACATCTTTGTGCTCCCAGGATGAATTGAGTACTTGGTAAAATGTGCCTCGTACATCAATTCTTCTCGTAATTTTCCAACATTAGGGACGCACAACCGACCACCTTTCCATACAATGCCATCGTCAACAATGAACTGGTCATTCGACCCATCCACGGACTCTGCCACGCGACGTTTCAAGCTTACGTCCAACTCCAAGGCCTGCCGAATCCTATCCGTGAGCTCGTATTGAACCTCTGTCCAACTCAAACATGCATTAACACTAGATCCCTTGTCAACGCACGAGATCTCCAAAGACTCCAAATCACGAATGAGCCACTCGTCATGCATCTGCAACCAGTTGGCCTATGTAGGGGTTCTACGACTCAGAGCATCTGCCACAACATCCCCTTCCTGGGAATATAATGAATCTTATAGGTGTAGTCCCCAAGAAACTCCATCCATCTCCATTGATGCATGTTCAGGTCCTTCTGATCAATCAGATACTTTAGACTCTTATGATCTGAATATATATCGACCTTTACTTCATAAAAGTAATGCCTCCAAAGCTTTAGAGCGAATACCACTGCCGCCAACTCCAAGTCATGGACTGGGTAGTTCCTCTTATGCACCTTTAACTGACGTGATCCATAGGCTATCACCGACCCGTGCTGAAGCAGAACACAGCCTAAACCACTCCCAGAGGCGTCACTATAAACCTCAAAGCCTTCAGAACCACAAGGCTTACTTAAAACAAGTGTCGTGGTCAAACGACACTTTAGTTCTTCTAAAGCTTGTGCGCACTCAAGCGACCGAACAAACTTCTGATCCTTCCTTGTCAGAGTAATGAGGGACAATGTTATCCATGAGAAGTTCTCCACGAAGCGCCTGTAATAGCCGGCAAGCCCCAGAAAACTCCGGACTTCCGCCACCGTAGATAATACAAGTCACTCCCATATAGCAACTATCTTTGCTGGATCTACCGTAATCCCTTCCCCACTAACTATATGACCAAGGAACGCTACCGAGGACAACCAAAACTCAAATTTGGAGAACTTTGCATACAGTTGGTTCCTCCTCAATGTCTCCAACACCATATGCAGATGCTTAAAATGATTCTCCTCGCACTGCGAGTACACCAGTATATCGTTGATAAAGACTATCACGAATTGGTCCAAGTATTCTCTGAACGTTCTGTTCATGAAATCCATAAACACTGATGGCGCGTTCGTTAGCCCAAACGGCATGACGGTGAATTCATAATGCCCATACCGTGTGCTGAAAACCTTCTTGGGGATGTCACTTTCCCTTATACGCAGCTGATAGTATCTGGATTTCAGATCTAACTTTGAGTACACAGTCGACCCCACCAGCTGGTCGAACAGATCATCAATCCTTGGGATCAGATACTTATTCTTCTCTATAAGCTTATTCAACTCCCGGTAATCAATATAGAGTCGTAAGCTTCCGTCCGTATTCTTAACAAAGAGGACCGGCGCGCTCCAAGGCGACGAACTTGGACACGCATAACCTTGTTCCAACAGTTCTTGAAGTTGTACTTTCAGTTCTGCCATCTCCTTAGGAGCTAACCGATACTTAAAGCATGACACGGGTTTGGCACCTAGCACTAACTCAATGGTGAAGTCGATCTCTCGCTGAGGTGGAGCTCCAGGGAGATCTTCAGGGAATACATCAGGGAACTCAGATACAACTGGGATGCTGTCCAAATCAGGCTTGGGCTTCGAACCCTCCACTAAAGTGAGAAACAGCTCTGCACCACCACGAACCTCCTTAACCACCTGGAGAGCAGACATCAAAGTCTTGCTTGACCCCTTCAAGCCTGAGAGCATCATCTCACGATCTGTATCTAGTCCCAAACTAACCACCTTACGGTTGCAATCAATGTACGCACGCTGCTTCGATATCCAGTCCGTTCCAAAGATCACATCAAACTCCACTATCGGCAATAGCGATGCTCGCAATTCATAAACGTGACTCTCAATCCCTACCTTCACGCAACAAACTCTATCTGCGCGCATAGAGCACCTATTAGGCAGCAACACATCAAATTTGTCCCTTTCCATCGAAGAAGGTACTCTGATGCGCGATACAAACTCTTCGTACAAAAAAGGAAGCGAAGCTCCCGTATCAAACAGTGCTCTCGCCAGAAAATCAAAGATCGATATAAAGCCTATCACAACCAGTCATAAGCTAATACGCATAAAGCAACAGGTATATAAAGCTAAACTGCTATTAATTTAAACCGTACATGTCACCACGTCAGCCTGCTTCATGGCCTCCTGCTGGTCAAGGTTGTACACTATAGGTTGGGCTGGGGCATAATGTGATGTGGTTGACTCCACCGCCTTGCCCTTCTCCTCATAAGTTGCTCCAGGCTTCTTTTCGAACTTTGGACGTCTGCTCTAACAATCTCGGGCAAAGTGTCCCGGCTTCCCACAGTTATAACATGCACCCGGGGTTCGGCCTGTAGTTGCCCCAGATGCACCAAAAGAAGGGGTTGGACCCGAAGTCCTAACCTTCTTAGTAAACTTACGGAACCCAGACTTTGAGGAGGTCGGCACCTTGAACTCCGTCTTCTTTGCACTAGAGTACTTCTTCTCTTGTACTCTTTTCAGATCTTTCTCCAACGATCGGGCTGTATTGACCAGGGTTTGGAAGCCCTGCATCATAGGCCCAGAAAGTAGTAGCCTTAGGTCATCACGCAGACCCTCGTAGAACCGGTTAGTCTTATGCTCCTCATCAGCCAAAATAGAGCTAGCATAACGACCCAACCGCATAAACTCGTGGAGGTACTCATCCACGCTACTATCTCCCTGTGTCAGTCTCTGGAACTCATTCTCCATTGCGATCCTTTGAGCCGAGGGAAGGTATCTTGCCAAGAATAACCTCGAGAATTCCTCCATCGAGATATCTGTGAGTTTCCTTCCAACCAAGTGATGCAACTCCAACTCTTCCCACCACAACCTCGCCTCTCCATCCAATATGAAGGTGGCTATGGTGTTCTTCTGCCATTCCTCCGTTTTTATGGCCATCAAAACTCTCTTCACCTGAGAGAGCCAATATTAGGCCTAGAATGGGGTTCCAGTACCCAAAAATACCGGAGGATTAAAGCTCATAACATGTTTAAGCTGCTTCTCTATCGCTTTTCTAGGTATCAATGGCTCTACCACCACTTGTTCAACCCTTTTAGGTTCTGCTTCTTGAAGCGATACCTTCTCCCTTGTAGGGGCAGGCTATTGTACTTGCCTTCTTGGCTGGGCGTTTATCATCGCAAACACCGCATCAGCCACAAGTCTTATAGTTTTCGCTGAAGGAGGGGTTGCAGGCACATCATTGGGTGTACTGCTTGCCTCAGAAAGCGGGTGTTCTGAAATCCCTGCGCTACTCCTGGTCACCTATAGTCGTACAAAACACCATTAAGCGACCAAACAAAATTGCAAAAAGTAATTATAGGAACACGCAGGTTTCTCAAATATGTGTATTTTCATTCCTACGTGGACATTCATGGGTTCTTTACATGTTATAACGATGACGCACATATGTGTGCTCACCACCCCTTAAAAGAATTCACCCACGAATTCCAATAAGCAAGACTGATGCCTTTATCTGATACTAAATTGTAACACCCCCATCCGTCACATGAAATATAACAGAAGGTCCGGCCGGAGCCCCACGCCATATACCACGGACAGTTAGTGGAGTTATGTATTAATACCAAATTACCAACAATAGGAACACGCATCCTAACTCAGAGCATTCTAGCGAAAGCTTTTAAAACAGTTATAAGCACCCAAATAATACAGCATGAATGTCCACACTAACCCAAGGAAAGAATGATAGCAAAATACACAAAAGTCTCGGCCTTAGGGCCTTACAAGAGTTTACTTAATCAATACATATTTTCCATACATCGGCACGCAGGCCAGCCACACATAAACATAAAAAGTAAACACTTCATTTTGGCCTTCGAGGGCCAGCACAGCAACAAGGGCTTCAACTCGCTATTTGCCACTAGGCTCACCTGTTCCTGCATAAGAACAATCCACCGCATTGTGGCAAAACAAGGCAACGGTCAGCTAAAGCTGACAAAATTATAACGACCTCACCCCTTAATCGGGATGGTGGTGCTCCTTCCCAGCATTTTATTAGTATAACCAAACAAGATAGTGAAAGTACACTTTAAGCACACTTCACCACAAGCGTAGGCACACACAGCCACACACCCCATGCCCTCAGGGCACATTCTCGGTGAACTCGGTCCACCGCCGCCCCTAGGACGGCAACATCATGAGCTAATAAGTATCTTTAGGCTAAAGCCTAAGACCCGCCCTCTATACCATCCACAAGTGTCATGTACCCTAGGTCTCTTTAACTGAATCACATAGAGCGGATACGGTTCCACTCAACCCATTGCTCATGCCGCCATGTCAGTTTAAGTCATCGACGCGGGTCAAGCTTCCCCGAATCCCGAAGTAACGATCAAACAATAATACATAACCTGGTTATGTGCAAGGTTGGCTCCCAGGCCACCAAGATGGCAGAAATGTGTTTCTGCCCAGTTTTCTGGGTGCACCTTGGAGTTAGTCTCCAAGGCTCCCTGTTGCAATCTACCACGTAGAAAACCCGCAAAGCAAACGATAAAGAGTCTTCTTCGGCAATACAAGCATAATGAAAACATCACCGATCCAAACCAACTTGTTCGGATAGGCTTCATACACCATGCATACGTCTGTACTTCGATTCTGAACTCTAAATGCAAAACGACGGGGATAAACCATATCTACACGAAGGAATACCTCACTCACCGCTCACTCGCGGGAGGGAGTTTCCTATACAAAAAGGAAGAGGACTTCACATGTCCAAGTAGAGAATCGTTACCCTAGAGGTTCGCTTCGGCGCCATGGAAAACTAGCCCGATGAAAAGCACCGCAATGGACTTGCTTCTACAGATCTAGACTCGACTCGCGATTCGGAGCTCCGAAGCTTCAACAAGGCAGGATTCCTCCTCCTTCAACCTTTGCTCTCCTCTCTCTACCTCTTATAAAGAGGTTGGGTCAAAAAAATGAGGCATAAACCCTCATTTCCCGGCCATATACTAACAGGGGGAAAGCTGGGTCGTCGGATCCCTTAGAAATAAAACGAACGGCCTCGATTCACTCTTAAAATCGTCTAACTGGGGTCGTACACAGCCTGTGTGTTGGTACCCTAGTTTGATTTGAGTTTAGTCTTGTCCTTTTAGTCCCTTGACCCATGATTTATCTATGGTTAAAGGTTAGTTGATAGGTTAGATTTTCTAGTTGTGTAGAATTGCTTTTCCAGATGAATATTTGGTTAAGTAGTTTTTCGTTCGACTATAGTCGAACGTCGCTCGACTATCGTCTATCGGTTGATCGACGATCGTCTATCAGTTGGTCGACATTCTGTCTGCGTTGATAGTTCGACTATCTGTTGATAGGTCGACTATCTGCTTGCTTTGGTAGTTCGACTATCTGTCCTGATAGCTCAACTATCTGATAGTTCGACTATCTGTTGATAGATCGACTATCTGTGCTTTCTTTGATAGGTCGACTATCTGTTGATAGATCGACTATCTGTTTTCTGTGATAGGTCGACTATCTGCTTGATAGGTCGACTATCTGTTTTTGTTTGGTAGTTCGACTATCTGTCCGGATAGATCGACTATCTGATAGCTCGACTATCTATTCTGATAGGTCGACTATCTGCCGAGGTAGTTCGACTATCTTCCTTGATAGTTCGACTATCTGGATCGTTCGACTATCTGCCCGATAGGTCGACGATCTCCGTGCGCCAGTCGACGATCTCCGAAGGTCGTTCGACGCTTTGCTATATGCTCTTATTTAGTTTTGTCGTCTTCTGTGATGTGACTAAATTCATATTTATTTTGGCATATTTTATGAAAGATTATCTGAATAATTTGTGACATTATTTCCATGCAATATCAGTTCTATTCTATATGCATGAGCTAATCTTTTCTGACAAAGTTGTTTGTCTTGTAGCTGAGATATGATATCTGCCAGGCTGTCCTTTATAGCCGTTAGACTCAAAAAGTCTTCCTTGGCCGTAAAGAGATCTTTCTGATGTGACTTTCTCTTATATTATTTCATCAGAAGTATTTGCAGCTTCTTAGAAAGCTTTATCCTTTTATAGGATATCTGCCTGCAGTATTTGTGTTTTGCTTTATGCTTTTTGCAGCCCAACTTGCAGAATTCAGAAAAAGACAAGAGTCAAACTCAATTAGAGCCGTTGCTGCTGCTGATATATAAAGACTTCTTTGAAGAAGAAATCAACTAGTTCACAGAGATAAGAAATTCATTCAGCAAGCTTACAGCAAGAACAAGTTTAACTGCTCTCAGCAATCTTCACTCAACTAAGAAGTGTTAACTCTTCTGCTATTCTTCAACCTGAGTTCTCCTGTTCCAGGAAGTTCTGACTCAGAGTTCTTTTGAAGAAGAAGAAGAAGATAGCTGCTAGAAGATTTTAATTTCTTATTTTATATCTTCTTGTAGTTCTTCCTTCAGTATTTACTGAAGTGTTTCTGCACTGAAGCAAGACTTCACCTGGACGTTCTTTGAGCCAGGGGGAGCCTTGATTCTTTTAGAGCTGTCTAGCTCAGTGCAAGTTATTGTGCTTCTCTAATCTATTGTAAAATAGAGAAGACACCTTAACCTCCTTTCCCCCTCCTGTACAGGGTTATTACTCCCTTCAAAAGTATCCCTTGGTGGCAAGGCACCTGATCAAAAACCTGTGTTTGGTTTTTAGACACCTGATCAAAAGTCTAAAGGGTTTCTTGATCTACTTGAAGCAGATCTTGTTGGTGGCAGGGCACCTGATCAAAAACCTGAGTGGATTCCTACCTTGTTGGTAGAAGAGTGGACGTACCCAAGTTGTTTGGGGAACTACTATAAATTCCTTGTGTCGTCTGGATTGCCTTGTTTAATTACTTGCATTGTGGCTGTGATTAGATCTTAACTAGGTTTGCTAGTTGCTGGATAGGATCCAAAGCTAAACTGTAATTACAGTAAGCTTTAGTTTGTGCACAACACTTGTGTTAGGCTCTAAGGTTTAATCTTAAATATCTATAACTTTCATTCCGCATTTCACTCCAAGGGAGTTGAGTAGAAAGTCAACTTTGCTAGTGTAATTTTTGATTACTCTATTCACCCCCCCCCCTCTAGAGTAGTATCTATCCCTTCTCTTTCAATTGGTATCAGAGGGAGGTTGATTGACTGAACAGGCTAACACCTAAGTCACAAGATCCTGATAGATACCAAAGTTTATAGATATTCACTTTCACTATCATGGCCCAGTCCAAGGATTATTCTAACACCAGACCTCCAGCATGCAACTTAGCTAAGTTTGGCATCTGGAAGGCAAGGATCAAATTATATATGAATTCTATTGATGAATATATCTTTGCTTCTATTTTGTCAGGACCACCAAGAGCACCTGCTGCTGCCACTGCCTCATCATCAACTGATATGAGTACAGTGCCTCCTCCAGACTACAATGATGAGTACAAAAAGGCAAAGATAGTAGATGCCAAGACAATGAACATTCTGGCTCAGACAATGTCTGATGAAGTATTCCAGAAGATTGCTGAATGCTCCTCAGCAAAAGCTATGTGGGATACACTGAACCAGATTGTAGCTGGTTCAGCTGATGAAAGGAAGGACAGGAGGTCCAACCTTATCTCACAATATGAGAATTTCAAGAAGACTGATGCTGAATCAGTTGAAGCCATGTACACAAGGCTCAGCTCAATCATCAATGAGCTGAGGACCCTTGACAAGGATATCTTATTGACAGAGGTCAATGATAAGATTCTTATGTACTTCCCTAGAACATGGGATCTGAGGATCTGGCCTATTAAGAAGGCCAGGAGCACAAATGAAATCTCAACAGAAGCCCTTCTCGGCAAGCTCAAGTCTTTTGAGCAAGTGCTGAAGTCCAGGGAAGCAGAAGCTAAAGCAAAGACCCCCACTCCAACAAGAAAAGAGCAATCTCTAGCTCTTAAGGCTGCTGATGCTTCTGAAGGCAGCCAATCCAATGAGGAGCTAATGGCATTATTTGCCAAGAGGTTTCTCAAGATGGGGAGAAAGGAATTCAGAAAGAAGTCTTCACGCTATGAAGACAAACCAAGGTATGACCGTTCACCTGCTAAAGAAATTATCTGTTATGGTTGCAGGAAACCTGGACATATCTTACCAGATTGTCCAGAGGAGAAGAACAAAGATAAGAGGAAAGAAAAGGAACAGCACAGGAAGCACTCCAAGCCATCCTCCTACAAGAACAAGAAGAAGGAGAGAGGTTTCATTGCTGAAACCTGGAGTGATTCAGATGAGGAATCTTCCTCCTCAAGCTCCAGTGAGGATGAGGAAGAGAAGAAGGCAAAGGAAATTTGCCTGATGGCAATAGATGCCTGCAGCAATCACTCAGATGCAGAGAGTTCAGATTCAGAGGAAGAAATGCCAACAGAAGATGAGGTACTATCTTCTTATGATTTCACTTCTGGAGAATTCAAATTAGAATTTAAATCTTTATGTTTAGATTTAATTAGTTCTGAAAAAGAGATTAAAGATCTTAGACATAGGCTAGCTGAATCAGAAATCATATCTATTGAAAATATTAAGTTAAAGGAAGATCTCACTAATTATAGTGAAGAAATTAAGTTTCTTAAAATTGAGTTAGCTAAATCTAAGAGGTTAGAAGAATCTCTAAATGGTAGAAGCCTTAAGTTATTAGAAATAACCAGCATGACTAACACTAGGTCAGGCAATAACAAACTAGGCTTAGGAGCTTCTCCCAGTGAACCCCCAATTATTCTTAAAAATAATCTTTCAACTCCAGTGAATTTTATTTCATCTAGTGGAATAAAAAACACTGAGCAAGTAAACCGAGTTAATAAAACTTTAAATAAAGCTAAGAGAGAGAAAAGAAAACAATTTTTTAAGGAAATACAAAGAGCGTCGAACGCTGCTCGACGATCGGAAGCTCAATGGTCGAACGAAGCTCGACGATCTGAGCGCCCATCATCGAACGTCGATCGACGTTTTCAATATGATTTTCAAAATTATCATCAGTACCATAGAAACCTAAATGAAAATAGAAACCCTAGGTTTGTTGACTCATCATCTGTATGGAGAATCCCACCTAGGAGATCTCACCCATTAGGTTATCACCCTCAGCCTGCATTTTCATTTATTTCTAGCTTTTCTTATGTGAAAAACAAGGGACCCAAGGTTACCTGGGTCCACAATGTCTAAATGAAATTTTTGCAGGTGAAGACCTATCCTATCACTCAAAATAAGTGGTATTTGGATAGTGGATGCTCCAAGCATATGACAGGTAATAAAGAACATCTGTCAAAGTTCAAAGCTAAGCTCGGCCCAAAGGTTATCTTTGGAGATTCAAGCTGTGGTCAGACAGAAGGCTATGGCAGGATCACAATTGGAGCTGTTACTTTCAAGAGAGTTGCATATGTGACTGGACTGAAGCACAACTTGATATCAGTCAGCCAGCTATGTGATGCTGGCTACCAGGTTTCATTTTCTAACTCTTCTTGTAATATTACTTTAAATAATAATATTGTTTTAGTAGGCATTAGATTAGGTAATATTTATTTAGTAGATTTCAATTCAACTCATTCTGAAATCTGTTTATTTAATGAAGTAACAATTAATAATAATTCTTTGTGGCATAAGAGGCTTAGTCATGTTAACCTTAAAAATATATCTAGGTTATCTAAACACAACCTTGTTAGAGGTTTACCTTCTTGCCCCTACAAGAAGGAGAGCCTATGCAAGGCTTGTCAGCTAGGCAAGCAAACCAAGAACTCTTTTAAATCTGTAAATAAAAGTGATTCTCCTAGAATCCTATATTTATTACATTTGGACATTTTTGGCCCAATAAATGTACAGAGTTTAGGAGGGAAGTATTGCACCTTAGTCATTGTAGATGACTTCTCTAGGTTCAGTTGGGTTTTCTTTTTGAGAATTAAGGTTGATAACTTCAAAGCCCTTACAGACTTTCTACTATGTGTGCAGACTGAGTACTCTACTCATGTGGCCTCGATCAGAAGTGATCATGGTACTGAGTTTGACTCTCTTCTCATGCAAGAATTCTGTGAGAGAGAAGGTATCAAACATAGCTTCTCAGCTCCTAGAACTCCCCAACAAAATGGGGTAGTTGAAAGGAAGAACAGAACACTAATTGAAGCTGCTGGCACATTGTTGGCAGATGCTAATATGCCTCTTTCCTATTGGGCAGAAGCAGTTAGTACAGCCAACTATGTCCTGAATAGAAGTCTGATACACAAGCTTAAGTGTAAAACTCCTTATGAGTTACTTAAAGGAAAGAAACCTAAAATAAATTATTTTAGAGTTTTTGGCTGTATAGTTTATATTCATAATAACAATAAAGAATATCTTAGAAAGTTTGAAGCAAAGGCTTCAATGGGAATTTTTCTAGGATATTCCCAAGTAAGCAAAGCTTATAGGGTTTATAACAAATCAACCTGTAAAATTGAAGAGTCTGTGCATGTATCTTTTGATGAGTCTCAGATGTTTTACAAGGAGAAGGAAACTTCCCCTTACTCAAGTTCATTACAGGTACAAGAATCTTCCAAAGATGTCACTCAAGAAATCCTTCATCTTTCAACTCTTCATATCACTGAATCAGACAGTGATGAAGACATTGCTGAAGCTGTTGATGTTCCACCAACAGTAGATCAAATTCCTCCTGAGGAATTAATCCCAACTGTTGCTGAAGATCACATCCCACCTGCTGATGTTGTCACACTTAGAGATCACCCCACATCTCAAGTGATAGGAGACATATCAGCTGGTGTCCAAACAAGACATCAGTTAAGACAGGATGTGATGCACGCTTGTTTCCTCTCACAGGTTGAGCCCCTCACCTTTAAAGATGCAGAGCTAGATCCCCACTGGATCATTGCTATGCAAGAGGAACTCAATCAGTTTGAGAGATGCAAAGTTTGGACTTTGGTTCCAAGACCTAAAGGCCAACTGATCATAGGCACCAAGTGGGTGTATAGAAACAAGTTGGATGCAAATGGCATCATTGTAAAGAATAAAGCTAGGCTTGTAGCTCAGGGCTACAGACAGGAGGAAGGCATAGATTATGACCAAACTTTTGCTCCTGTTGCAAGGATAGAGGCAATAAGGATCTTCTTAGCCTATGCAGCCTACATGAAGTTTAAGGTTTTTCAAATGGATGTCAAAAGTGCTTTTCTTAATGGTAAGCTAAAGGAAGAGGTGTTTGTTGAACAGCCACCAGGGTTTGTTTCTTCAACTCAGCCCTCACATGTTTTCAAGTTGCAGAAAGCTCTTTATGGACTAAAGCAAGCTCCCAGAGCCTTGTATGTGACTTTAGCTAGTTTCCTGTTAGAGCACAACTTTACTAGGGGAGTAGTTGATAGAACCCTCTTCGTCAAGCACCACAAGGACACAATCCTGTTAGTTCAAGTGTATGTGGATGACATTATATTTGGCTCCACTGATCCCAAACTTTGCAAAAGGTTTTCTGACCTAATGCATTCTAAGTTTGAGATGAGTAGTATGGGTGTGCTGTCTTACTTTCTTGGTCTCCAAGTTAAGCAAGATGCAGATGGTATCTTCATATCCCAATCCAAATATGCCAAGGAATTGGTAAAGAAATTTGGGATGGCTGATGCTTCAGCAATGCCTACACCTATGGCTACTAATGTAGTTATTGATTCTGATGATCACGGCAAGACAGTTGATCAAAAGAATTATAGGGCCATTGTTGGTTCCCTATTGTATTTAACTACAAGTAGGCCTGATATAATGTTTGCTACATGCCTTTGTGCTAGATTCCAGGTCAACCCCAAGGAATCTCATCTGATTCTTCTCAAGAGAATCCTGAGATACCTGAAGGGATGTCCAAATCTAGGACTTTGGTACCCAGCAGAATCAGAATTTGAGTTAATTGGATACTCTGACTCTGACTATGCTGGTTGCAGAGTTGACAGGAAGAGCACCTCAGGAACTTGTCAGTTCTTGGGAGAGAGATTGGTCTCTTAGTTCTGTAAGAAGCAGGCCTCTGTCTCAACTTCAACTGCAGAAGCTGAATATATAGCAGCTGCCAGTTGTTGTTCACAGATCCTGTGGATTCAAAACCAGCTTGTGGATTATGGTTACTCACACAAGAATACCAAAATCATGTGTGATAGTACCAGTGATATCTCAATTGCACAAAATCCAGTGCACCACTCTAGAACGAAGCACATTGAGATCAGGCACCATTTCCTGAGAGATTGTGTGGAAAAGAACAAGATTAGTCTTGAGTTCATATCCACTGAGTTTCAGAGAGGTGATATATTCACCAAGCCCTTAGATGAACAGAAACATCTGTTCTTTTTAGTTCAACTAGGCATGATCAATGGAAGAGACTAAGTTTGACTTCTGCCTTGTTGAAACTTGTTTGAAGATAGTCGAACGACGTTCGAAGATAGTCGATCTGGTCAAGCCCATCGTCGACCTATGGTTGATGAAAGCTTGTCTGTTTGAAGATCGTCGACTGGCGTTCGACCATAGTCGAACAAGTCGAGCTCATCGTCGATCCCTGGATGACAACAGCTTGTTGTTTGAGAAGCTAGAAATAGTCGAACGATTGCTCGACTACTCTGCTTATGGACCGATCGTCGAACGACCGTTCGACCATCGTCTCCAGTATCTTTTGAATAGATCGACTATCTCCAGTCTAATATAAAGCCGATAGTCGACCTAGGTTAAAAGATCTTCGCTTTTATCGTCGACGGAGAGCGTCTTTTCGCATTCCGTCTTCCCGCTTGCTCCTCATCTTGCGATTTTCTGCCGATTCGTCTTCTCCGTTCCTCTCTCGCCTTCTCCAGCATTTCAATGGTGATTTCTCCAGTGCTCCTCGCAGTCGTGAAGTTCGACGCCGGTTTCAGTGTGGACTTTGACGCATTCAGTTGCTGCGAACCCGGCATTGTGGAAATTCTCCAGCTATGCAAAGATCAAGGATTAGAAAGGCTCATGTCTACAAGGATCAAGTTAAATATACCAGAGATTAAGGAATGGGCATTTACTTCATCTTCTACTGAAGATTCAATGACAGGAACAATTGGTGGAGAAGAGGTAATCTTGACTCCCGCCATTTTGACTGATGTTTTTGGATTGATTAATGGCGAAGAAGAATATGAGCAAGATGCTCCAGAGTTCGGATGAATGTTGTTAGAGCTGGGACATGCCGAAGGCATTCCCTCCAAGCTCCTCAAGGTGAATTTTCCGTTTAAGATAAAATTCCTTGCAAAAATAGTTGGAAAAGTGCTTCTAGGAAAGCACTCAGCCCATGATAATATCACCAGACAACAATTTGCACTAATGTGTGCAATTGTTAATAAGAAGCAAATAAACTGGGCTGGTGTTATGTTCGATTTGATAAGGAAGAAGAACAGTAAGAAGGAAGTTACCCTAGGAAGGGTTATTGGGATTTTTCTGAAGGAAAGATATCCCCAGCTGCTGATTTCAGCTGCTACCACCATTAATGCCAGCAAGAAGATGGATCTCAACTTGTTCTCAAAGTGGAAGAGGACATTCGTGAAGCCCGCTCCTGCAGGGGTTGCTCCAGCTGCATCTGAGAGCACAAGGACTGACTCTGTCGCTCCCCACCCTCAAGAAGTTGGCTCAGCTCCTCTATCTATTCATTCATCTTCTTCTGCTCTGCTGTCTACTTCAGTTGAAGTACGACATTCTGCCTCTCCTGTTCATGATTTAGCAACAGTTGAAATTCCATCTTCTCCTCCAGCATCTCCTATCCCTCATCATCTTGCTAGGATATCTCATCCTAGTTTTGATTTATTAGCTTCTGTACCTTCTACCCCTATTCGTTCTCCAGTTCAATCTTCAGATCATATTGATCTTCCTGCTTCCACCCATCCATCTCCAGTTAACTCTCCAGTTAACTCTCCAATTCAATCTCCATCTCCAGTTCGTTCTCCAGTTCATCAGGAATACATTCCTCCTGCTGATCTTCCATCCACTGCAGTTCCCCCACCATCTTTTGAGATAACTCCTGCATTCATCTCCAGCATCTTGGAGTTAATTACCCCTTCAATCAAAATCATGATTGAAGAGGCAATTGCTCCTCTCGTTTCCTCCATTGCTTCTTTGACTGATGCCATCAAAATTCTCTCTAACTCTGCTGAGCCCTCTTCATCCAGGGGCCTGGTTTCAGTTCCCACTGAAATCAGGTAGGGGGAGATGTTCAATGAAGATGTCTCTGAGCAGCTCCCAGCCTACCTTCCAGCAGTTCCTCTAGCTATAACAGAATCAGTATTAGCAGTTATAGCTCCAGTGATAACAGTTCCAGAAGAGATAGTTCCAGTTCAAGAAGAAGTAGCTCCTCTACTGTCTGAAAAAGAAGTTACTGATGCTATATTGGAATCAGAATTCGTTGTCAAAGTAGTTTTAGAAGAAGCTTCTACTCCTTTTGTTGCTCAATTCCTAGAAGGAGTCATTACTGCCTATCTAGATGAATCTTGGGAGATAGTAAAGTTTGAAGGTAATTCACTCATTCGTTTTATTGACGAGTCAACTGACTTGCTAGTTTTTGAATACCTAGAAGGAATGTTTTTAGCTTATATAGCAGATCTGTGTTCATGAATCTACAGATAAAGTTCAAGAAGAACTAGTTACTCCAGAGCCTGCTGAATCTGCTCCAATAGTTCCAGATGTCTTAGAGACAGTGCCTGAACATGCTTCAATTGCTCCAACTGATCATCTGCCTGATGCTCAAGACACTGAGTCTGTTCTACCAGCTCAGTCAGATATGCAAGAAGATCCTGAATTAGATTCTTTTTTAGCTGATATAGAAGATGTTTCTGAAAGCCAAGTTGAAAATAAAGATGACACCCCAAAACTGAGTTTGGAAGAAGAGAAAGCAAAAGCTGCTTGGCAACAAAGAGTAAAGGCTGATTTGGAAGAGAAAGAAAAAAGCTTTGCAAGCTGAAAAGTCTACTATTTGGGATGATTCACCAGGACCAAATCTAGACCTCCTTCTGGCACAGGATGCCATGGAAGAAGAGAAAGAGAAAGCTGACCTGAAAGAAAAGGAAAAGGCTGTATCAGAAGCCTATGATCCATATGATCATCCTCCCTCATCTCATTCTGAGGATGAAGATGATTCAGATCTGTCTGAGGATTCTAAGAAAAAGAAAGCTGCAAAGAGGAAAAGAAAAGCTGTGGCTCCTCCTCCTCCCAATCCCGATCATGACACTCCTTACTACATTCTGAAAGGGATTGATCCTAAATCCAAAGAGTTCCAGCACTGGATGTGGTTCTCTAAGAACCAGTAAAAGGAAAGAAAGAAATCAAAGAGGTATGGTAGTCCTGCTCCCAGATGGACTCCCAGAGGTCCTCCTCCTCCACCTCCCGGTGCAGGAGCCTCTGGCAACTTATCAGCAAATCCATCTGCCCCTTCTGACAAATCTGCTCCTTCTCAGCCTCTTTCAAGGAGAAGTTCTCAAAGCCATCAAGGCAGATCACATTCTGGATATCAAAGGCATGATGCTGAAACAAAAGAGCAAGTAAAGGAGGTGGTTTATCAAAAGCCAACATTTTCACCCCCTCCTTCACCCAAGAGAAAAGTTTCACCTGCTGCTAAAGACACTTCAAAGAGTAAAAGAACTGTTTTCTCAGAAAAATCCAGTAAGAAGTTTGCTGAGTTTGCTCCTCCGACATCTCATGTTATTCAAGAAGTTAAAGATCCAGCTGAAAGTTTATTAGATCTGTCTACCAAGTTTAAAGCTGTGAAGCCAATAGATACTACATCTGAAAATAAGTATGAAAGTCAAGAGTTAGATCCTGATTTCAGGATGGCTCATTTTCTAGAGCTTGTTGGCTCAGCCCAGATAAAGAAAGCTAAGGCTGAAGGAAAAGATTCTGCAGGATTTACTACAATGTCAAAATTCAGAATGAAGGAACTTGATAAAATCCAGGTTAGTCCTGAAGTATTTGACCCTTCTAAATATATGGAAAAGCATCCAGAAGCAGTCGTTCCAAGGGCTTCAGAACTAAAGATTATTGGTGCACAAGATCTGAAAATGTCTAAGAAAGAAGCCATAGATCCCTTGAGGAAAGTATCTTTTGTTCCTAGCTCTTTTGATCCCAAACCTGATTCTGTAGATCCTTAATTTTGATTGACTATTATATATCTGACTGATTGTTAATTGCTAGTTAGTTGTTTAACTACTTTCTGTATTGATTTTATTGTTCTATAGCTAGTTCTGTGTTTTAGTTTTTTGAAGAGACTTAACTCAAATAGGGGGAGATTGTTGGTACCCTAGTTTGATTTGAGTTTAGTCTTGTCCTTTTAGTCCCTTGACCCATGATTTATCTATGGTCAAAGGTTAGTTGATAGATTAGATTTTCTAGTTGTGTAGAATTGCTTTTCCAGATGAATATTTGGTTAAGTAGTTTTTCGTTCGACTATAGTCGAACGTCGCTCGACTATCGTCTATCGGCTGTGTTGAAGCCGAGAAATTTCTCAACCTCAGAAATCGGACTAGGCAACCTGAAGTTACTGGTCGGCCAGTCGGGAAGATGATCTCTGGTCAGGAAACAGGAACGAATTGCGCAAACAAGACCCCAGGTTGCTACGGCGGGAAGGTCCCACCACGTACCCAGTTGCTTAGGAGAAGCAACCCCTTCTCAACCAGATTGGCCGAGCTAGGTACGAAGGAGGCGAGCTTGAGCAATAACGAGTCAAGGGCAGTTGCTGGAACTCGTGAGGGCTCAGGCCGAGAATTGCCTGTCTCTCCTTCGTACCCCTGGGGTCCTATTTATAGGGTAAACCAGAGAGAGAGGGGGGGGTCTTACTTATACCCCCACCCTGGCGAGTTGGCGACTTCCTTGGGGGGCTCGCCTGGAAGAGGCGAGTATCTGGTCATAGTCGCCACCTGGCGAGTTGGCCTGGGGAGCTCGCCATACTCGCCCGAACATTCCGCGGCCCGGGGTGCTGGTCTGGATCCCCACCTTGTCTTGTTGACTTTGACTTTTGATGACCTGGCGGTGGTAGGGCCCTCCCTCGTCGAATATGGGTTGTACACAATCCCCGCTCTTTTTGGGCGACGTAGGAGCCCGAAAAGATTCATCCAACACCTATTCGGCGAGCATCCCTGCCGGGTATATGGTCAGCTCGCCTCGTCGCCTGCTGGTAGAGTAGCCTATAAATAGGGGGGCTTCGTTTTTGAAACGGTCCCTGGAGCTCGCCGAAGATGTCAGACGCTGAACAGCTGTTGAAGGACAATCTCGCCGCCCTGTCGGGCCTCCTCGGCATAGCCAGGTCGAAAAGACCGCGCGAGGATGATCCTACTGCCTTGCCCCCGCCGAAGAAGAAGAAGAAGACGAAAAAGGTCAAGCAGCCCGCCACTACGGTGGTCGGCTCGCCTCCACTGGCGCACCAGGTCGCCGCGGCGACTGAAAATCCCGTAGTGTCATCCAGCACCCAGAGGGTGTTGAACGACCTAGGGCTCGATGACCTCCCTGGGTCGACCCGGGGCAACCCGCTGGAGAACCCGGGAATGACCGAGGAGCTCGCGGCCGTGAAGGAGTCCGTGGCGTCTCAGGCCGAGGTCGTCACCTTGACAGGTCGCTACCTCGAACTCTTCCCTGCCGGGTTGTCGCTTCCACTTTACTGACTTCTTTCTTTATGCAGATTCTCCGATTGCCGCGGATGCGGCACTTGATGTCGTCCCCCTCAGCTCGGCGCCCTTACTCGCCCTGGCGGCCGACAGGCCGTTCAAGATCGCCCGCACGGTCAGGATAGGCCTCAGCTCGGGGAAGGCGTCTGGGGCGTTGGTGAAGGACCCCCCACCTGTGAGTAAGGGGCTGCCGGCGAAAGCCACTCCCGCCGGGTCATCTGGGCCGATGCGCGAGATTCCTCCGGCGAGTACGGCGGCCTCTGCTGCTGCGAGCGGCGAGAAGATACCCCCGGTGAGTGTTCCATTGCCGCCGCCGCCGCCCGCGGTCGCCACTCCTGGCCAGACGCCGAGCACCGGCTTGCCCCCTCCGCCGCCTCTGTCTGCTCTGCCGAAGTCGGACCACCCGCGACCTCCTCCGGCTCCTGCGCCGAGGACTCCGCACCACTCTGCGAGCTCGTCTACAGCTCCGCCGCCGGTGAAGAAGCCGGAGAGGCCGCGGCCACCCTACTTTCCTCCGCGGGTTGGAGACCCCGACTACGTCAGCCGAGGGTCTGGAGAGCGCGGGCAGGGTAGGCCTGCCGATCTTCCGAGTAGCTCTTCGGGGAGGCGAGATACCTCTGGGGGACCTCCTTCGCCGCGCCGATCCAGATCTCCTCGCCGTGGTGAGCCTCCTACCACTGAATACCGCTCTGCTTTTTACTTTTTCTGACCTGACGATCCATCTTCCTGCCTTGTCAGATCGCTCGACGACCTCTGGGGCGACTTTCCTCGACGCTATCGGGCTGTCCGGGAGCGAGTATCGTCAGGCCGCCATTCGCGCCCACATGGAGCTGGAGAGCAAGTTCGACCAGCTCGCTATCTGCGATCCTCACCGACGCATCTCGGCTCTGGAGGCGAGGATGGCCAAGGTCGAAGGGCTCCAGGCGACCTTGGAGAACTATGAAGCTTGCTTCCACGTGGTTAAAGAGAATGACCGCCAGCTGTAGTTGAACAACCACCGCCTGCAGCTGGTGCTTGACGAGCTGGCCGGCATTCGGGCGAGCATGGGGTCTGCTGGACGTCTGGCGAGGATGGAGGAGCAGCTCAGGCTTGGTGACGATGCGACAGCGCTGGCGACGGAGCATTACCGGCGTGCACGCGAGATTGGCTGGGCTGGGCGATATCCGCACCCTCCTGAGCGGCCGAGGGCGCCATAGTTTTTCTGTTTTTCGAATGTAACTCGCCTCGCGCGACTTGTACTTCCGGACATCTATTTCTAATTTGATTAATTCGTGTGCGCGAATATTCTCGCCTCTGTGTACGCGCTTTATTTCTTGATGTGCCGAGCTTTAGTTCACCTGATAATGTCGCAGGTTTATCTTCATCGCGCGAGCTCGTTAGATACTCGCTGGGACGGCTGACCCCCCCCCCCCCCTTGGGCTTGTCATATCTATAAATAGGAGGGGTAGGTGGGTCATAAAGCATATTGCTGTAGCGACCTTCTTTCCTCCTTACGAGTATCTGAACAATCAACTCGCCGCTCTCATTGCTTTCGGATCTCGCCAACATGGTCGGTGACGACGCCAGCGCTCGCCGACAGGCCCACGCAATTAACTTCGCAGACGCGGCTTTTAAGAAGTCCATAACCACCGAGAAGGAACTGGCGACCTTCAAGGAACGCTCCTTGCCTGACGAATACTCGGCCAGACTCCCCACTCGCAGCGAGCGCCTCAATACCCATATTGAGGGTTCGTTTGTAATGTCGCTGCATCACTTCGACGCAGGCCTCCGGCTGCCCTTCTGGCCGGAGTTCTGCGAGATCCTGCGCTACTTCGGGATTTTCCCCGCGCAGATCAATCCCAACGGCGTGGCGATCATCATGGGATTCCTATGCTTCCTTCGGGAAGAGAGGATCGCTTTCGACCTCTCCGTCTTCTGCCGCATCTTCGCCTTTGCGGCGACCTCGGAGGGGGTCATCTTTTTTAGCAGCCATGTCTGCACCTTGGTTGGGACCTCGAATAAGGTCCATCGCTGGAGCGAGCAGCTGATTGTCGTTCATGGCGACTTCGGCGGTATTCTCGGCAGGCCGCACCAACCAGCCGATGTCGCCTTTCTTCCTCCCATCCTCGAAGGAGCTCGCGAGCAGCTCTTCGAATACTTTCGCGGTCGGCGCTTTGACGTCATTTTCTGGCGACTAAACGTCAACGTGCTCGAGCCAGTCCACCCTAACGAAAGTAAGCCGAACTCGAAATGCGCCCTGGTTACTCGCTCACCCTTTTGCCGCTGAAGCTAACATTGTCGCGCGTTTTGCAGTTTCCAACGATCTTCCGGAGAAGCCGCTTCCTTTGGCGAAGGAAGTCGCCGCCATGCAGTCGGATGCTCGCCCTCCTGCCGACGTTGGGGAGAAGAAGGCGGTTAAGGGAAAGTCGTGGGCCAGCTCGCAGGGTCCCGCGAGGAAGAGGGCGAAGACCTCGTCGCCACGATCCGTCGATTGCCGGTCACCGACGGGCGCCCAGTCGCCCCATTTCCACCCCAACTACGGCCTCGGGCGGGGGGTGGTGGATGCCTTCGGTCGCCCACTCGTGACCTGGTCGGCGGGGGAAAACTCGGTGTCGCTGAGCACCAACCTCCCGTCCTGGTCGACTGACTGGGAGGACAATGGGGAGGCGTTCGCCGTCCTCCACGCCATCTACGGTCGGGCCGACGCGGAGTCCGTCAAGGAGCTGACCCCGACGGAGCTCGCCCATCAGTCGGCCTACGCGCTCGCACGGTCTGCCGAACTGGGGCATTACTCGGCGAGGAAGCTGTTGGAGATGACCGACGCCCTCAAGGTCGTCTCCAAGAAGGCCATCGACCTCGGCATGCAGTCAGCCCGCTGGAAGGACTTCGAGGTGAGCTGTCCTTGGGTGGGTTGCTCGATTTGTGTCGTTGACAGGTCCTGACGTCGATCATCTCGCAGGCTGCCGAGATAGAAGCGGCGAAGAAGCTCTCCGAGTGCGAGGAGAAGCTCGCCGCCTCCCAGGCCGAGCTGGAGGCGGCCCAAACTCGCGCAGCGGTGATGGAGACGAGGCTGGTCGCTGCTGAAGGACGGCCGAGCTCCTCAACCCCGCTACCCGGGGACCCGGCGCGAGTGGTGAAGCAATCACGCGTCCTCTGGGAGGAGAGATCCTCCGTTCGCCGCGAGATTGCGCGGGCGGAGGGGAACGTCATACTCGCGCGCCTTAGGCTCGGGGGTCAGCTCGTCGAGGGGGAGACGCCGCTCACTGTCGACGAGCTCATTCCCGAGCTGCTCGCCGAGGGGACTGTCCCGCCGTATGACGCGTCGTCGCCGACCAGCTCCGGTGATTCTGATAGCAGCGGCAGCGGAAGCAGCAGCGGCAGCGGAAGCAGCAGCGGCAGCGAAAGCAGCAGCGGCGAGAGCGCAGAGAGCGACGACTTTGCAGATATCGGCGATATTGGGGATGATGAATATCGGCCTGATACTAGCGACGACGAGTCCTAGTCGCTCGCCGATATTCTTTTTGTAAACCAACTTTTTGACTGATTTATATAAAGTTCCGATTTTTTCCTTTCTGACTGGATGCTACTCGCTAGGCTCATAGGCTCGGAGAGGAACGCTCGCTAGGTCGCAGGGGGATGGTCCCGACATCGACCATCCGCTCGCCGAGACCTACTCGCCCCTGCACCCGGATACTCGTGAACCTGCTGAGATAACCGCGCGGGTGGCGTGTGGGACATACTTGCATGCCCCCCGGGGCTCGCTTACTCGCGCGGTTCCAGCTCGCTTCCCCGCATGGGATCTGCTCGCCTACTCGCATGAGATCAGCTCGCCTGCTCGCGCATGACGAAAATTGAACCGGGCTTAGTCGTAGAACATAGCCTGCAGGCCCCTCATTCTCGTCATCGAGGAGATCGGCCGATTCCCGAGGAGAGGAGCTCGTGGGGATACCGGTCTTACGACGCTGCTCAACTCGAAGTCTTGAATTACAATCGAGGAGATCGGCCAATTCCCGAGGAGAGGAGCTCGTGGGGATACCGGTCTTACGACGCTGCTCAACTCGAAGTCTTGAATTACAATCGAGGAGATCGGCCGATTCCCAAGGAGAGGAGCTCGTGGGGATACCGGTCTTACGACGCTGCTCAACTCGAAGTCTTGAATTACAATCGAGGAGATCGGCCGATTCCCGAGGAGAGGAGCTCGTGGGGATACCGGTCTTACGACGCTGCTCAACTCGAAGTCTTGAATTACAATCGAGGAGATCGGCCGATTCCCGAGGAGAGGAGCTCGTGGGGATACCGGTCTTACGATGCTGCTCAACTCGAAGTCTTGAATTACAATCGAGGAGATCGGCCGATTCCCGAGGAGAGGAGCTCGTGGGGATACCGGTCTTACGACGCTGCTCAACTCGAAGTCTTGAATTACAATCGAGGAGATCGGCCGATTCCCGAGGAGAGGAGCTTGTGGGGATACCGGTCTTACGACGCTGCTCAACTCGAGGTCTTGGATTACAATCGAGGAGATCGGCCGATTCCCGAGGAGAGGAGCTCGTGGGGATACCGGTCTTACGACGCTGCTCAACTCGAAGTCTTGGATTACAATCGAGGAGATCGGCTGATTCCCGAGGAGAGGAGCTCGTGGGGATACCGGTCTTACGACGCTGCTCAACTCGAAGTCTTGAATTACAATCGAGGAGATCGGCCGATTCCCGAGGAGAGGAGCTCGTGGGGATACCGGTCTTACGACGCTGCTCAACTCGAAGTCTTGAATTACAATCGAGGAGATCGGCCGATTCCCAAGGAGAGGAGCTCGCGGGGATACCGGTCTTACGACGCTGCTCAACTCGAAGACTTGAATTACAATCGAGGAGATCGGTCGATTCCCGAGGAGAGGAGCTCGTGGGGATACCGGTCTTACGACGCTACTCAACTCGAAGTCTTGAATTACAATCGAGGAGATCGGTCGATTCCCGAGGAGAGGAGCTCGCGGGGATACCGGTCTTACGACGCTGCTCAACTCGAAGTCTTGAATTACAATCGAGGAGATCGGCCGATTCCCGAGGAGAGGAGCTCGTGGGGATATCGGTCTTACGACGCTGCTCAACTCGAAGTCTTGAATTACAATCGAGGAGATCGGTCGATTCCCGAGGAGAGGAGCTCGTGGGGATACCGGTCTTACGACGCTGCTCAACTCGAGGTCTTGGATTACAATCGAGGAGATCGGCCGATTCCCGAGGAGAGGAGCTCGTGGGGATACCGGTCTTACGACACTGCTCAACTCGAAGTCTTGGATTACAATCGAGGAGATCGGCCGATTCCTGAGGAGAGGAGCTCGTGGGGATACCGGTCTTACGACGCTGCTCAACTCGAAGTCTTGGATAAAATCCTGCGTCCTTACACATTTTGGAGATTAATCCCAGAGACATCTTGGCAAGAAAGAAACTCCCCCCGGAGGGACGCTCTTGATCCTGCCGAATCGGGGGATTGGTGTCCAGACCCGTCCCTCAGAATTCCTCTAGTTGGAAAAGAGATGCATTCGGGGAGACCTAGGCCGACATGCAAGGGGGAGCTGATCTCGGCCGACAATGCAGAAGCTCGGTGTTGGTACCCTAGTTTGATTTGAGTTTAGTCCTCTCTTTTGTGCCCCTTGACCCAAGAAATATCTATGGTCAATGGTTAGAAGTCTAGCTGTAGAGTCCTCGCTTTTCCAAATTGAGAATTTGGTTAAGTAGTTTTTTCGTTCGACTATAGTCGAACGCCGTTCGACTATCGTCTATCGGCTGATCGACGATCGTCTGTCAGTTGGTCGACGCTTGGTCTGCGCTGATAGTTCGACTATCTGGTGATAGGTCGACTATTTGTTCTGCGCTGATAGTTCGACTATCTGGTGATAGGTCGACTATCTGTTCTGCGCTGATAGGTCGACTATCTGTTGATAGGTCGACTATCTGCTCTGCGCTGATAGTTCGACTATCTGTTGATAGATCGACTATCTGGTTTGTTTTGATAGGTCGACTATCTGTTGATAGATCGACTATCTGTTTTCTGAGGTAGGTCGACTATCTGCTTGATAGGTCGACTATCTCTGTGCGCTTTATAGTTCGACTATCTGTCCTAGATAGATCGACTATCTGATAGTTCGACTATCTTTCTGATAGGTCGACTATCTGCCGAGGTAGTTCGACTATCTTCTTCGATAGGTCGACTATCTGGATCGTTCGACTATCTGCCCGATAGGTCGACGATCTCCGTGCGTCGGTCGACGATCTCCGAAGGTCGTTCGACGCTTTCTGCCTGCCTTTGAATTTTGTATTTATTTATTATATTTAATTATTTAATACATTTTCTGGCACGTTATTTTAAGCTGTATGATAAAGTTTCCAGGTATTATTTGCTCTATTCTTTTTGCCTGAGTTCAAATCTTTTAAGATAAAGTTGTTTGTCTTATTAGCTGTCTCTTTAAATTACTTTATCTGCTGACAACCCCTTTATAGCCGTTGGACTGAAAAGTCTTCTATTTGCTATAAAGAGATTATTTCTGATGTGACTTTATTTAGTCCTTTGTTATTTGATTTAAACCTGCAGCTTCTTAGAAAGAGGTTTATTCCTTTTTATAGAATGTTTTGCTGCAGAGATATTTCTGTCTTCTTGATATGATATTTACAGCCCAGGTCTCAAGGCTCAGAAGAAGACAAAGAATTCAAATGGAAGAGAGCCGTTGCTTGCTGCTAATATATAAAGGACCCTTTGAAGAAGGATTGAAGCTAGTGTAACACATATTCTTAAGCACTCAAGCCTTCGTCAAGCTCAAGCTTCCTGCTCTCAGCAAACTCCATCTAACTGAGAAGTGTTAAGATTTTCATCTCTTCTTCAACCTGAGTTCTCCTGCTTTCAGGAAGTTCAAACTCAGAGATCCTTTGAAGAAGAAGAAGAAGAATAGCTGCCTGAAGAGATTTCTTTTTGTTATTTATTTTCTTCCTGTAGCCTTTCCTTCAGAACTTTCTGAAGAGTTTTCTGCACTGAAGCAAGACTTCACCTGGACATCTTTGAGCCAGGGGGAGCCTTGATTCCTTAGAGCATTCTAGCTCAGTGCAAGTTTTTGTGCTTCTCTAATCTATTGTAAAATAGAGAAGACATCTTAACCTTCTTCCCCCTCCTGTACAGGGTTATTACTCCCTTCAAAAGTATCCCTTGGTGGCAGGGCACCTGATCAAAAACCTGTGCTTGGTTTTTAGACACCTGATCAAAAGTCTAAAGGGTTTCTGAATCTACCTGAAGCAGATTCTGTTGGTGGCAGGGCACCTGATCAAAAACCTGAGTGGATTCCTACCGTGTGGGTAGAAGAGTGGACGTACCCAAGTTGTTTGGGGAACCACTATAAATTTCCTTGTGTCGTCTGGATTCCATTGTTTAATTCCTGCATTGTGGCTGTGATTAGATATAACTAGGTTGCTAGTTGCTGTTTAGGTTTTTCCAAGCTTAACTGTAATTACAGTTAGCTTGTGTTTGCACACATCACTTGTGTTAGGCTTTAAAGTTAAATCAATATCTATAATCTTTTCATTCCGCACTTCACTCCAAGGGAGTTGAGTAGACTATTAAGTTTTGTCTGTGCAAAATTTGATAACTCTATTCACCCCCCCTCTAGAGTAGTATCTATCCCTTCACTTTCAATTGGTATCAGAGGGAGGTTGACTGACTGAATAGGCTAACACCTAAGTCACAAGATCCTGATAGATACCAAGAGCTTATAGATATTCACTATCATGGCCCAATCTAAGGATTATTCAAGCACCAGACCTCCAGCATGCAACTTAGCAAAGTTTGGCATCTGGAAGGCAAGGATTAAATTATATATGAACTCTATTGATGAAAGTATTTTTGCTTCTATTTTGTCAGGTCCCCCAAGAGCACCTGCTGCTGTCACTGCCTCATCATCTGATATGAGTGCAGTGCCTCCTCCAGATTATAATGATGAGTACAAGAAGGCCAAAATAGCAGATGCCAAGGCTATGAACATACTGGCTCAGACAATGTCTGATGAGGTGTTCCAGAAGGTGGCTGACTGCTCCTCAGCTAAGGCCATGTGGGACACACTGAACTAGATTGTAGCTGGTTCAGCTGATGAAAGGAAGGACAGAAGGTCCAACCTGATCTCTCAGTACGAGAACTTCAAGAAAACTGATGCTGAATCAGTTGAAGCAATGTACACCAGGCTCAGCTCAATCATCAATGAGCTGAGGACCCTGGACAAGGACATATCATTGATAGAGGTCAATGATAAGATTCTTATGTGCTTCCCTAGCACATGGGATCTAAGAATCTGGCCCATCAAAGAAGCCAGAAGTACTAATGAGATATCCACTGAAGCTCTCCTCGGCAAGCTCAAGTCTTTTGAGCAAGTGCTGAAGACCAGAGAAGCAGAAGCTGAAGCAAAGACTCCCACTCCAACAAGAAAAGAGCAGTCTCTTGCTCTTAAGGCTGCAGATGTTTCTGAAAACAGCCAATCTAATGAGGAACTTATGGCACTGTTTGCCAAAAGATTTCTCAAGATGGGAAGAAAGGAGTTCAGAAAGAAGTCTTCACGCTATGAAGACAAACCAAGGTATGATCGCTCTCCCGCTAAAGAAATTATATGTTATGGTTGTAGGAAGCCTGGACACATTTTGCCAGAGTGTCCAGAGGAGAAGAACAAAGACAAGAGAAAAGATAAAGAACAGCACAGGAAGCACTCCAAGTCATCCTCCTACAAAAATAAAAAGAAGGAGAGAGGTTTCATTGCTAAAACCTGGAGTGATTCTGATGAAGAATCCTCCTCATCAAGTTCCAGTGAAGATGAGGAAGAGAAGAAGGCAAAAGAAATTTGCCTCATGGCAATAGATGCCTGCAGCAACCACTCTGCTGCAGAGAGTTCTGATTCTGATGAAGAAATGCCCACTGAAGATGAGGTACTTTCTTCTTATGATTTTACTTCTGAAGAATTTAAGTTAGAATTTAAATCTTTATGTTTAGATCTAATTAGCTCAGAAAAAGAAATAAAAGAGCTTAGAAATAGGTTAGCTGACTCAGAATCAATAGCCTCTGAAAACATTAGGTTAAAGGAAGAACTCACTACTTGTAGTGAAGAAATCAAATTTCTTAAAGTAGAGTTAGCTAAGTCTAAGAGATTAGAAGAATCCCTCAATGGTAGAAGCCTTAAGTTATTAGAAATTACCAGCATGACTAACACTAGGTCAGGTAATGATAAACTAGGCTTAGGAGCTTCTCCCAGTGAAACCCCAGTCTTGCTTAAAAATAATCTTTCAACTCCAGTGAACTTCATTTCAGCTAGTGGAAAGAAGAACACTGAGCAAGTAAACCTTGTTAATAAAACATTAAATAAAGCTAAGAGAGAAAAGAGAAAGAATTTTTTTAAAGAAATGCAAAGAGCGTCGAACGCCGCTCGACGATCGGAAGCTCCATAGTCGAACGAAGGTCGACGATCGGAGCGCCCATCGTCGAACGTCGATCGACGATTTCAATATGATTTTCAAAATCATCATCAATTCCATAGAAACCTAAATGAGAATAGAAACCCTAGGTTTGTTGACCCATCATCAGCATGGAGAATCCCACCTAGGAGATCTCACCCACTAGGTTATCACCCTCAGCCTGCATTCTCATATATTTCCAGTTTTTCTTATGTGAAAAACAAGGGACCCAAGGTTACCTGGGTCCACTCTGTCTAAATAATTGTATTGCAGGTGAAGGCCTATCCAATCACTCAAAATAAGTGGTATTTGGATAGTGGATGCTCTAAGCATATGACAGGAAATAAAGATCTACTGTCAAAGTTCAAAGCTAGGCTCGGCCCAAAGGTTATCTTTGGAGACTCCAGCTGTGGTCAGACAGAAGGCTATGGAAAGATCACAATTGGAGCAGTTACCTTCAAGAGAGTTGCTTATATCAATGGACTAAAGCATAATCTGATTTCAGTTAGCCAGCTATGTGATGCTGGCTACCAGGTTTCATTCTCTAACTCCTCTTGCAGTATTACTTTAAATAATGATATTGTTTTAGTAGGTATTAGAATTGGTAACATTTATTTAGTAGATTTTAATTCACCTCATTCTGAAATCTGCTTGTTTAATGAAGTAACCCTTAATAATAATTCCCTATGGCATAAAAGGCTTAGTCATGTAAACCTTAAAAATATATCTAGGTTATCTAAGCACAACCTTGTTAGAGGTTTACCTTCTTGCCCCTACAAGAAGGAGAGCCTATGCAAGGCTTGTCAGCTAGGCAAGCAAACCAAGAATTCTTTTAAATCTGTTAATAAAAGTGATTCTCCTAGAATCCTGTATTTATTACATTTGGACCTTTTTGGCCCAATAAATGTACAGAGTTTAGGAGGGAAGTATTACACTTTAGTAATTGTAGATGACTTCTCTAGGTTCTGTTGGGTTTTCTTTTTGAGATCTAAGTCTGATAACTTCAAAGCCCTTACAGACTTTCTACTTTGTGTGCAGACTGAGTACTCTACTCATGTGGCCTTGATCAGAAGTGATCATGGTACTGAGTTTGACTCTCTTCTCATGCAAGAATTCTGTGAGAGAGAAGGTATCAAACATAGTTTCTCAGCTCCTAGAACTCCCCAACAAAATGGGGTAGTTGAAAGGAAGAATAGAACACTAATTGAAGCTGCTAGCACATTGTTGGCAGATGCTAACATGCCTCTATCCTATTGGGCAGAAGCTGTTAGTACAGCCAACTATGTCTTGAATAGAAGTTTGATACACAAACTTAAGTGTAAAACTCCTTATGAGTTGCTTAAAGGAAAGAAACCAAAAATTAATTACTTTAGAATTTTTGGCTGTATTGTTTATATTCATAACAATAATAAAGAATATATTAGAAAGTTTGAAGCAAAAGCTTCAATGGGAATCATGCTTGGATATTCCCAAGTAAGCAAAGCTTATAGGGTTTATAACAAATCAACCTGTAAGATAGAAGAATCTGTGCATGTGACTTTTGATGAGTCTCAGATATTTTACAAGGAGAAAGAAAATTCTCCTTCCTCCAGTTCTTTGCAGGTACATGATGCCCCTCAAGAAATTCTTCAACTATCAACTCTTCAGATCACTGAATCAGACAGTGATGAAGACATTGCTGAAGCTGTTGAAGCTGTTGTTGTTCCACCAACAGTAGATCAAATTCCTCCTGAGGAATTAATCCCAACTGTTGCTGAAGATCACATCCCACCTGCTGATATTGTCACACTTAGAGATCACCCCACATCTCAAGTGATTGGAGACATATCAGCTGGTGTGTAAACAAGACATCAGTTAAGACAGGATGTGATGCATGCTTATTTCCTCTCACAGGCTGAGCCCCTCACCTTTAAAGATGCAGAGCTAGATCCCCACTGGATCATTGCAATGCAAGAGGAGCTCAATCAGTTTGAGAGATGTAAAGTTTGGACTTTGGTTCCAAGACCTAAAGGCCAACTGATCATAGGCACCAAGTGGGTGTATAGAAACAAGCTAGATGCAAATGGAATCATAGTAAGGAATAAAGCTAGGCTTGTAGCTCAGGGCTACAGACAGGAGGAAGGTATAGACTATGACCAAACCTTTGCTCCTGTTGCAAGGCTAGAAGCAATAAGGATCTTCTTGGCCTATGCAGCCTACATGAAGTTTAAGGTGTTCCAAATGGATGTCAAAAGTGCATTCTTAAATGGTGAGCTTAAGGAAGAGGTGTTTGTTGAACAACCACCAGGGTTTGTTTCTTCAACTCAGCCCTCACATGTGTTTAAGTTGCAGAAAGCTCTTTATGGACTAAAGCAAGCTCCTAGGGCCTGGTATGAGACCTTAGCTAGTTTCCTGTTAGAGCACAACTTTACTAGGGGAGTAGTTGATAGAACCCTTTTCGTCAAGCATCACAAGGACACAATCCTGTTAGTTCAGGTGTATGTAGATGATATTATTTTTGGCTCCACTGATCCCAAACTTTGCAAAAGGTTCTCTGACCTGATGCACTCTAAGTTTGAGATGAGTAGTATGGGTGTGCTGTCTTACTTTCTTGGTCTCCAAGTTAAGCAAGATGCTGATGGTATCTTCATCTCCCAATCCAAATATGCCAAGGAATTGGTAAAGAAATTTGGGATGGCTGATGCTTCAGCAATGCCTACACCCATGGCTACTAATGTAGTTATTGATTCTGATGATCACGGCAAGCCAGTTGATCAAAAGAATTATAGGGCCATTGTTGGTTCCCTATTATATCTAACTGCAAGTAGGCCAGATATAATGTTTGCTACATGCCTTTGTGCTAGATTTCAGGTCAACCCCAAGGAATCTCATCTGATTCTTCTAAAGAGAATCCTGAGATACCTGAAGGGATGTCCAGATCTAGGACTTTGGTACCCAGCTGAGTCAGAGTTTGAATTAATTGGATATTCTGATTCTGATTATGCTGGCTGCAGAGTTGACAGGAAGAGCACCTCAGGAACTTGCCAGTTCCTGGGAGAGAGATTGGTCTCTTGGTTCTGTAAGAAGCAGGCTTCTGTCTCAACTTCAACTGCAAAGGCTGAATATATAGCAGCTGCCAGTTGTTGTTCACAGATCCTGTGGATTCAAAACCAGCTTGTGGATTATGGTTACTCACACAAGAACACCAAGATCATGTGTGATAGTACCAGTGCTATCTCTATTGCACAAAATCCAGTGCACCACTCTAGAACGAAGCACATTGAGATTAGGCACCATTTCCTGAGAGATTGTGTGGAAAAGAACAAGATCTGTCTTGAGTTCATATCCACTGAGTTTTAGAGAGGTGATATTTTCACCAAGCCTTTAGATGAACAGAAGCATCTGTTCTTTTTAGTTCAACTAGGCATGATTAATGGACGAGACTAAGTGTGACTATATCTGCCTATGTTGAAATCTGTTTGAAGATAGTCGAACGACGTTCGAAGATAGTCGAACGGCTTAAGCCTATCGTCGACCTCTGGTTAATGATAGCTTATCTGTTTGAAGATCGTCGATCGACGTTCGACCATCGTCGAACAGGTTGAGCTCATCGTCGATCTCTGGATGACGATAGCCTGTTGTTTGAGAAGCCAGAAATAGTCGAACGATTGTCCGACTACTCTGCTTCTGAGCCGATCGTCGAACGGCCGTTCGACCATCGGGTCTAGATCTTTTTAATAGACCGACTATATCCGGTCTGATATAAAGCCGATAGTCGACCTAGGTCAAAAGATCGTGTGCTTTATCGTCGACGGAGCGTGCCCTTTCGCATTCTGCTTTCCCGCTTGCGATTTTCTGCCGCTTCGTCCCCTTCGTCTTCTTCGTCCTTCTTGCGTTTCTCCAGCGAATCAATGGCGTTCTCTCCAGCAGTTTTGGCCGTCGTCAAGTTTGATGCAGGATTCAGTGTGGACTTCGAAGCATTCAGTAGCTGCGATGCCGGAATCGTGGAAGTTCTCCAGCTCTGCAGGGATCAAGGTTTAGAAAAGTTAATGTCTGAAAGGATTAAGATCAACATTCCAGAAATTAAAGAATGGGCTTTCACGTCGTCTTCCACAGACGAAGCGATGACTGGTACCATAGGCGGAGAAGAAGCTATCCTGACTCCGGCCGTCTTATCTGATGTTTTTGGGTTAGTTATTGGTGACGAGGATTATGAGCAAGATGCTCAGGAATTCAGTAGAATGCTTGTTGAGCTGGGACATGCTGAGGGCATTCCCACGAAGCTGCTCAAGGTGAATTTTCCCTTCAAAATCAAGTTTTTGGCTGAGATAGTAGGAAAAGTGCTTCTGGGCAAGCACTCTGCCCACGATAACATAACAAGGCAGCAATTCGCACTCATGTGTGCAATTGTTAATCGAAAAAGGATAGATTGGGCAGCAGTTTTGTTTGATTTAATCAGGAAAAAGAATGGCAAAAAGGAAGTCACCCTCGGAAGGGTTATCGGTATTTTTCTGAAGGAAAGATTCCCCCATCTGCTGAGTTCGACTGCAACAACGATCAACGCCAGCAAGAAGATGGATCCCCATCTGTTCTCAAAGTGGAAGAGAACTTTTGTAAAATCTGCTCCAGCAACATCTGAGGACACAAGGACTGCATCAGTCGCTCCTCAACCTGGTGAAGCTGGCTCATCTCTTCCTTCTTCCTCCTCTGCATTGTCGTCTGCCTCAGCTGAAGTACCATCAACTTCAGTTGAAGTAAGACCTTCTTCCTCTGCTACTCCTGAAACAACTACGGTTGTTATCCTTTCCCCTCTAGCCTCTCCTCTACCTACTCATCTGGCTAGGATATCTGCTCCTAGCTTCGATTTGTTAGGATCAGAGAGAATTCCTACTCCTCATGTATCTCCAGTTCATTCCCCAATTCATTCCCCAATTCATTCCCCTATTAACTCTCCCGCTCCATCTCCAGTTCGATCTCCTGTACACATCATTTCTCATCCCAGCACCACTACCATATCTGCTGCAGCTCCATCCACCTCTCATCCTTCATCTTTTGAAATCTCTCCTGAGATTATCTCCCGCATTGTGGAGCTGATTACACCGTCAATCAAAACCATGATTGACGAGGCAATCGCTCCCCTTGCAGCCTCCATTAATCTCTTAACCGCCTCCATCTAATCCCTTTCTAAGTCTGCTGAGCCATCTTCCTCTAGGGGCCTGGTTTCAGTAGCCACTGAAATCAGGCAGGGGGAGATGTTCAATGAAGATGCCTCAGACCATCCTGCCTCTCCTCCAGTTGTCAAAGATACAGAAATGACTGTTCAGGAAGATTCTGCCCCTGCTGAGATAGAAAGAGCTCAAGTGTTGTCTGAGAAGGAAATAACAGATGGAATCCTGTTATCTGAGATTGCAGTTAAAGTCTGCTTAGAAGATATTACCACTCCTGTGATTGTTAGATTCCTGGAAGGAATTGTAACTTCATATCTGAATGACTGCTGGGAGATGGTTAAATATGAAGGTAACTCTTTCATTCGTTTTGTTGATGAGTCGATTAATTTGTTAGTTTGTGAATACCTTGAAGGAATGATTATCGCTTATTTAGCAGATATGTATTCATAATTCTACAGATATTATTAGAGAAGATTTAGCTGCCCAAATAATAGAAGTTGTTTCTGAGGCTGTACCAAGTATTCCCGATATTCAAGTTGACCCTGAGTTGGAATCCTTCTTAGATAATAAAGAAGATGAGTCTGAGAAAGAGGAAGTCAAAGTTGACTCTCCTGTTTTGAGTTTGGAAGAAATTCAAGCAAGAGCAGCATGGGATTTAAGAATTCAATCTTTAAAAGAGAAAGAGAAAGATTTGCAAAGTGAAAAGTCAACCCTCTGGGATGACTCTCCAGGTTTGGATTTAGACTCCCTTCTGGCTCTGGATGCCATGGAAGAGGAAAAAGAGAAATCTGATCTTAAGCTTAAAGAAAAGGCTGTTTCAGAAGCCTATGATCCATATGAAAATCCTCTCTCATCTCATTCTGATGATGATGATTCTGATATTTCTGAGAAGTCAAAGAAAAGGAAATCTGCTGCAAAGAAAAGGAAAGCTGCTGCTCCTCCTCCTCCTAGCAAGGATAATGATATCCCTTATTATATTTTGAAGGGCATTGACCCTAAATCCAAAGATTTTCAGCATTGGATGTGGTTTTCGAAGAATCAGCAAAAAGAAAGAAAAAGAACCAAGAGGTATGATAGTCCTGTCTCTAGATGGACTCCCAGAGGTCCTCCTCCTCCTCCAGGTGCAGGAGCCTCTGGGAACCTTTCAGCTAAACCTACTGCCTCCTCTGGAAAATCTGCGTCTGTTCAGCCCCAGCCAAGACAAGGTTATCAAAGCTCTCAAGGCAAATCATTTTATGGTTCTCAAAGACAAATGAGGGAGACTGTGGTTCAAAGACCAACCTTTTCCCCACCTCCCTCTCCAAAGAAGAGAATCTCATCTCCAACTCCAGTACAGTCTGAGGAAATTGTATCAAAAGGTAAATAGTTTATTTTGTCTTAAAAATTTCTAGCAAGAATCCTTTGCTAAGTATGCTCTATATCTTATCTAGATAAAATAGCTGATGCTGCTTCTCCTGAGCCCGTGTATGAAAATCCTGAGCTCGATCCTAACTTTAGGATGGCTCGCTTTCAAGAACTTGTAGGAGCAGCTCAAATTAGAAAAGCTAAAGCTGAAGGAAGAGATACAACAGGTTTTACTACCATGTCTATTTACAGAAAGAAAGAGCTTGAAAAGTTCCAGGTGAATCCTGAGGTTTTTGACCCCTCCAAATACATGGAAAAGCATCCGGAAGCTGTAGTCCCAAGAGCTACAGAGTTAAAGATCATTGGGGTGCAGGATTTAAAGATGTCGAAGAAAGAATCAGATGATCCCTTAAGAAAAATTTCTTTTGTTTCTAGTTCTTCTGATCCTTTACCAGACTCTAAAGATTCTTAATAGTTTAATTAACTGTTGTGCTATATTTGTCTATCTGATTGATAATCTGCCAGTTTATTGTTAACTATTTGCTGAATTTATTTTTTAGTGTTCTATTGCTAGCTGTTTTAGATTTTGAGAGACTTAACTCAAATAGGGGGAGATTGTTGGTACCCTAGTTTGATTTGAGTTTAGTCCTCTCTTTTGTGCCCCTTGACCCAAGAAATATCTATGGTCAATGGTTAGAAGTCTAGCTGTAGAGTCCTCGCTTTTCCAAATTGAGAATTTGGTTAAGTAGTTTTTTCGTTCGACTATAGTCGAACGCCGTTCGACTATCGTCTATCGGCTGATCGACGATCGTCTGTCAGTTGGTCGACGCTTGGTCTGCGCTGATAGTTCGACTATCTGGTGATAGGTCGACTATCTGTTCTGCGCTGATAGTTCGACTATCTGGTGATAGGTCGACTATCTGTTCTGCGCTGATAGGTCGACTATCTGTTGATAGGTCGACTATCTGCTCTGCGCTGATAGTTCGACTATCTGTTGATAGATCGACTATCTGGTTTGTTTTGATAGGTCGACTATCTGTTGATAGATCGACTATCTGTTTTCTGAGGTAGGTCGACTATCTGCTTGATAGGTCGACTATCTCTGTGCGCTTGATAGTTCGACTATCTGTCCTAGATAGATCGACTATCTGATAGTTCGACTATCTTTCTGATAGGTCGACTATCTGCCGAGGTAGTTCGACTATCTTCTTCGATAGGTCGACTATCTGGATCGTTCGACTATCTGCCCGATAGGTCGACGATCTCCGTGCGTCGGTCGACGATCTCCGAAGGTCGTTCGACGCTTTCTGCCTGCCTTTGAATTTTGTATTTATTTATTATATTTAATTATTTAATATATTTTCTGGCACGTTATTTTAAGCTGTATGATAAAGTTTCCAGGTATTATTTGCTCTATTCTTTTTGCCTGAGTTCAAATCTTTTAAGATAAAGTTGTTTGTCTTATTAGCTGTCTCTTTAAATTACTTTATCTGCTGACAACCCCTTTATAGCCGTTGGACTGAAAAGTCTTCTATTTGCTATAAAGAGATTATTTCTGATGTGACTTTATTTAGTCCTTTGTTATTTGATTTAAACCTGCAGCTTCTTAGAAAGAGGTTTATTCCTTTTTATAGAATGTTTTGCTGCAGAGATATTTCTGTCTTCTTGATATTTACAGCCCAGGTCTCAAGGCTCAGAAGAAGACAAAGAATTCAAATGGAAGAGAGCCGTTGCTTGCTGCTAATATATAAAGGACCCTTTGAAGAAGGATTGAAGCTAGTGTAACACATATTCTTAAGCACTCAAGCCTTCGTCAAGCTCAAGCTTCCTGCTCTCAGCAAACTCCATCTAACTGAGAAGTGTTAAGATTTTCATCTCTTCTTCAACCTGAGTTCTCCTGCTTTCAGGAAGTTCAAACTCAGAGATCCTTTGAAGAAGAAGAAGAAGAAGAATAGCTGCCTGAAGAGATTTCTTTTTGTTATTTATTTTCTTCCTGTAGCCTTTCCTTCAGAACTTTCTGAAGAGTTTTCTGCACTGAAGCAAGACTTCACCTGGACATCTTTGAGCCAGGGGGAGCCTTGATTCCTTAGAGCATTCTAGCTCAGTGCAAGTTTTTGTGCTTCTCTAATCTATTGTAAAATAGAGAAGACATCTTAACCTTCTTCCCCCTCCTGTATAGGGTTATTACTCCCTTCAAAAGTATCCCTTGGTGGCAGGGCACCTGATCAAAAACCTGTGCTTGGTTTTTAGACACCTGATCAAAAGTCTAAAGGGTTTCTGAATCTACCTGAAGCAGATTCTGTTGGTGGCAGGGCACCTGATCAAAAACCTGAGTGGATTCCTACCGTGTGGGTAGAAGAGTGGACGTACCCAAGTTGTTTGGGGAACCACTATAAATTTCCTTGTGTCGTCTGGATTCCATTGTTTAATTCCTGCATTGTGGCTGTGATTAGATATAACTAGGTTGCTAGTTGCTGTTTAGGTTTTTCCAAGCTTAACTGTAATTACAGTTAGCTTGTGTTTGCACACATCACTTGTGTTAGGCTTTAAGGTTAAATCAATATCTATAATCTTTTCATTCCGCACTTCACTCCAAGGGAGTTGAGTAGACTATTAAGTTTTGTCTGTGCAAAATTTGATAACTCTATTCACCCCCCCTCTAGAGTAGTATCTATCCCTTCACTTTCACTCGGTCTTACAAGAGAGCTTAAAGTCCCGAAACCTCGTCCCATCGTCCGAACTAGGCTATTCAGTGAGAACGGGTTGGAGTCCCGCATCCCGATTTGACAGTGAAGGTCGCTTCCAGGTACGATTAGGATGGGGGTGGTGTTCATCGAGGGTCCTTTTTCGAACGCGCTCGGAATTCACACACCTCCCTCCGGGCTCGTCCATACCCTTTCTTTGGCAGGTTATCCTGTCTTGCTGCTCGCTTGAGATCTTCCCCTTCTGGGTGTTTTACGAGGCCGGCCTCTCCTCAAGTCCGGGAGATCAGGGTGTAGATCTGTTCCTCGCAGGTCCTCCAGACGGAAGAGAGATGCACTCGGGGAGACATAGGCCGACATGCAAGGGGGGAGCTGATCTCGGCCGACAATGCAGAGGCTCGGTCTTACAAAAGCGCTTAAAATCCCGAAGCATCGTCCCATCATCCGTACTGGGCTATGTATGAGGAACAAACCGACTGCTGCCTCCCGAGGTCGACTACGAGGCGGACCATGGAAACACTCAGAAGCCTCGAGGCACATTTAACACAAAAAAGGTGAAATCCCGCATCCTTTGTTCATTAAGAATGTTTACAGAAATAGATACATGAGTTACCGCTACGGGTAAAATCTTTTCAAATCATCCCCGCTCCAGGTTCCAGGCAGCTGCTCTCCCGCTTGGTCTTGTAGGTAATAGCCTCCTGTGGTCAAGGCTTCTTGGACGATGAAAGGTCCTTCCCAGTTGGGATGGATCTTGACTACGGCGGCTCCCCGCCCAGCGGCGTCCACCTTCTTCATGACCAAGTCCCCCGCGAGGAAGTTCCTCAAGCGGACGTTTTTGTCGAAGTGCCTCGCCATGCGCCTCTTGGTTTCTTCCTGGCGCATGGAGGCTAAGTCCCGAAGCTCTTCCACATAATCTAGGGAGAGCCTCTGAGCCTCTTCATTCTCTAGCCGCCATTCTTCGCTTCCGTCTTCGGCTGCGATGACCCTTGGACTATGCACCTCAAATTCGACCGGGATAAGCGCCTCGGACCCGTGTGACAGTTTGAAGGGTGTTTCCCCTGTGGCCGAGTTCGGGGTGGTCCTGAGGGCCCAGAGGACGGAAGGGAGCTGTTCGGCCCAATTCCCCTTGAGATTGGTGATCTTCTTCTTTAGCAAGTTGATGATAAGCTTGTTCGTGGCTTCTACTTGCCCATTGCTTCGAGGGTGATGTACCGAGGCGAACCGAAGGTCGGTTCCCAACTGTTTACAAAAGTCTCCCAGTTCCAGGCTGGCAAACTGCGGCCCATTGTCGGTGATGATGGCCAGAGGGATCCCGAACCTGCATGCAATTTCCCCCCAGATGAAGTTCTTGACGATTTGAGACGTGGTCCTAGCCAGAGCCTTAGCCTTGATCCATTTCGTGAAGTAGTCAACCATTACCAGAGCAAACTTCCTTTGCCCGCTAGCTTTGAGGGAACGGGCCGATCAAATCCATTCCCCAAATTGCGAAGGGCCACGGAGCGGTAATCAAGCGAAGCTACTGAGCCGGCTGGAGCGCGAGGGGCGCGAAGAGTTGACATTGGGAGCACTTTCTGGAATGGGCCTCTGCATCCTTTCGGATGGTCGGCCAGAAGTAACCGTGCCTCAGAATCCTTTGCTCCAGGGTGCGGGTCCCGGAGTGACTGTCGCACTCTCCTGAGTGAATCTCCTCGAGGACCCGGGGAATCTCGAGTTCTGACAAGCATCGGGCCAGAGGGCTTGAAATGGTCTTGCGATAGAGTTCGCCGTCCTGCAGCAAGTAGTACGCGGCCTTATACCGAAACTTTCTTTGATCTTGCCCGTCAGATGGTAGTCGGCCTGTCGCCAGGAACGCGATGAACGGATCTCTCCACGAGGCCCGCTGATCGATCTCCATCAACTCGCCTTCTTCGATGGATGGTCGAAAACAACTCGATGGCGGTTCCCCCAGCCCGAGGGCCGTATTTCACAAGATTGTCTGCCTCGGAGTTGCGTTCTCGGGGCACGTGCTCAACGTGAAAGGATCGGAACCCCCCGATCAGGCCTTTGACCTTAACCAGATATTGCTGCAAGATGGGATCTCGGACTTCGAACTCTCCCCGAATCTGAGATGCCGCCACCATGGAATCGGTGAAAGCCCTGATATCTCTGATTGCCAGTTCCTTGGCGAGTCGCAAACCAGCCACCATGGCTTCGTACTCCGCCTGATTGTTAGTGACCGAAAAATGGATCTTGACGGCTTGCTCGATCCTAGTCCCCTGAGGACTAACCAGCACCACCCCGGCTCCCACGGAGTGTCTCCCTGACGCACCATCTACAATGTTGGTACCCTAGTTTGGATTTGAGTTAAGTCTTTCCTTTTAGTCTCTTGACCCAAGATTTATCTTTGGTCAAAGTCTAGTTGTAGAGTATTCTCTTTTCCAGTAAAATTCTGGCTTAGGGGTTTTCGGGTTCGACTATCGTCGAACGCCGATCGACTATCGTCGATCAGCCGGTCGACGATCGTCTGTCTTCTGTCAGCTCGACGTTCTGCTAGATCGTCGAGCTCTGGTCGACTATCTGTCTAGATAGTTCGACCATCTGCTGTGTGATAGGTCGACTATCTATTGATAGTTCGACTATCCGCTCTTGCTTTGAGCTCCGGTCGACGCTTTAGCTTTGAGCTAAAGCTCGATGTTTTCTGTCAGCTAAGCTCGACGTTCTCTGTCAGCTTCGCTCGACGCTTTCTGAGTCGGTCGACTATCTGCCTGGATAGTTCGACTTTCTGAGTCGGTCGACTATCTATCTGATAGGTCGACGATCTCAGTGGGTTGGTCGACGATCTCCGAGGATCGTTCGACTATCTCTTTCCTGCTTTTATTTATAATATTATATGCGTTTTATTTCTTGTTTTATTTTCTGTATTTATAGCATATTTTATTATAGTTTATTTAATTGACCTTATGCATATACCTGCTTCTATCCTTTATGCATAAGTCAATTCTTTCTGACAATGTATTTTGTCTTATTATCTGCCTTACTTTTAATGCAGCTGTCCTTTATAGCCGTTGGCTGTAAAGAGTTATCTGATGTAACTTTATCTAATATCCTTTATCAGATTGCAGCTGCAGTAGCTTTATGCTTTATATAGAAATATATATCTGCAAAATATGTTTTGTCTTTATGTTAATTGCAGCCCAGATTCAAGATCTGAGAAGAAGACAAAGCTCAACTCAAATATTAGAGCCGTTGCTGCTGCTCCTATTTAAGAGAGTTCTTTTGATAAAGAACCATATCTCTACTACCAGCAATATACAGCAGTAGAAGGAAGAAATCAAACAACTGCTCTCAGGATTCAACTGAGAAGATACAGCTGCTCTCAGCAATCATCCATTCATCTGAGAAGATATCTCTTCACTCTTCTTCAACCTGAGTGCTCCTGCTTTCAGGAAGATGCACTCAGAGATATTGAAGAAGAAGAAGAAGGAAGCTGAAGAAGAACATCCATTCCAGATCTCTAGTCTTCTTCAGGCTTTATTCCTTCAGAACTTCAAGACAGCTTGCTGTCAGAAGTTCTGAAGAGTCTCTTGTGCTTCTCTAATCTATTGTAAAATAGAGAAGACAGTCTAACCCTCTTCCCCCCTCCTGTAAAGGGTTGTTTACTCCCTTCAAAAGTAAAGCTTGGTTTTTAGACACCTGATCAAAAGTCTAAAGGGTCTCTAGATCTACCTGAAGCAGATCTTGTTGGTGGCAGGGCACCTGATCAAAAACCTGTAGTGGATTCCTACCGTGTGGGTAGAAGAGTGGATGTACCCAGTGTTTGGGGAACCACTATAATATCTTGTGTCGTCTGGTTGCTTGATTTATTATTTGCATTGTGGCTGTGATTAGTTTTAACTAGGATTGCTAGTTGCTGATTAGGATCCAAGCCTTAACTGTAAATACAGTTAGCTTGAGTTTGTGCACATCACTTGTGTTAGGCTTTTAGGGTTATTCAATATCTATAATCTTTAATTCCGCAATCGTATCTATCCCTTCACTTTCAATTGGTATCAGAGGGAGGTTGACTGACTGTACAGGCTAACACCTGAGTCACAAGATCCTGATAGATACCAAGGATTATAGATTTTCACTCACTTTCATGGCCCAGTACAATGATTATTTTAGCACCAGACCTCCAGCTTGCAACTTAGCTGAGTTCAGCATCTGGAAGACAAGAGTCAAATTATATATGAACTCTTTTGATGAAGAAATTTTTTTGTCTATTTTGACAGGTCTCCCTACTTCGGCAACAACAAAAAATGCCAGGCTAGCTGATGCCAGAGCAATGAACATTCTTGCAGAATCAATGTCTGATGACATCTTTCAAGAGATTGCTGAATGTTCATCAGTTAAGGAGATTTGGCTGTACCTTCATCAAATGGCTTCTGAACCCTTGGACGAAATATCAGAAGGAAGCCACATCATCTCATCTGAAGGAGAATCACCATCCCTAGATGTTATCTGGGATGTCTCAGATGATGACTCATCATTTGAAGATGAAGAGGAGGAAGCAAGGGCCAAAGCATTTTGCATCATGGCCATAAATGCCTCCTGCAGCAATTCAGAAGCTGAACTAACAGAAGGAAAATCAAAACCTGAAAAGGTTCAGGTAATATCAAAATCTATTTTTAGTTCAGTAAATTTAGATATTCAAAATTGCTGCCAAGTTTTAACTAAACCTGAGAAGGAACCAACACTTCTTAGAGAAATGTTTTCTTTATATTTTAATGAGTTCAGATTTGAGAACTCAATTTGTTTCTTCATAAATTTATTTTATTATCAAAAGGATAAATTACACATTAGGACCATTGGTCTGAATCAATTTGTTTCACATTAGGACCATTCCTAACTAGCTCTCCACTAAAGAGCTTGTCAATAGTCTTGTAATTCAAATGAGCTAGTCTCTTGTATCATTGCACACAATAATAAAGTTTCTCATTTGCCACTAAACAAGTAGAAGAGTCTGTATCTAAACAAAGGAAATTTAAGCAATAAAAATTTCCACTCCTAGTGCCTGTTAAGATGACCTCTTGGTCACTTGACCTCTTAATCAAGCACTCGTCCTTGTGGAAGACTATAATATAGCCAGGATCAGAGAGTTGGCTTATACTTATGAGGTTGTGTTGCAACCCTTCAACTTAAGCCACTTTTGTGATGGTGACTATGTCATCGATAATCTTACCATAGCCTCTTGTCATCCCTCTATCTGAATCACCAAAGATAACCTTGGGTCCATCTTTCACTAGAGTGTACTCCTTTAAGTTGCTCCTTATCCCAGTCATGTGTCTGGAACAACCACTGTCCAAGTACCATATAGGGGTACGAACACTTGGACTAACCTGCATCACATAATTTATTTTACCTTAGGACCCCAATATTTATTGGGTCCTAGGTGCATATTAGTCTGAAAATGGACTTGTCTACCAGCAACTTTTCTGACTGGTGGACTAACAGTTACTCTTGGCACACTATAATTGTGTCAGCAGTCTATAACAAAGTGGCCCACTTTATAATAGCACCAATATTCATGAATGTTATATCTTTTTTCTGTATAGGCCTTACAGTTTGGTTAATTGTTGACTGAACAGAAAGAAGAGGAGCAGCAACCTTCTTCAGATTCCTTCCAGCAAGAATATGACTGAAGGTAAGTCTTACAGCTAGCTTATTTGGCCTGCTCTGAGTGTTATCAGCTGCAATCTTTTTTGCAGAAGACATGCTCTTGATAGCATCAGAAATGCCCAAATCAGGCTTGCTGATAGACTCACCCTTGGTCTGAATCTTAGCTGAATGTTTCTAAACCTTGCCCACAACCACATTCTTGAGAGTAGGGGTTGGAGCACCAAAGATAAATGGTCCATGATGTGCCATTTGAATTTCTTCATGGGTAGCCTTAAATGCACTCAGTCCCTACTATACCTTCCACCATAGTTGTGAACCTCCTTGTTCACATTAGTGGATTTACCATTCATCCAGTGACCATAGATGCTCTCTTGGTCATACCTGTTTGAAGGTAACTGAACTTTCCTAAAAGGAATAGGAGGCTTGGAAGCTAGAGGCAGAGCTGGATCTTTGCCCTTCACTTTGGAAGGGGCAATTCTTGTGTTTCCCTTGAATCTCAATCCCTTCTTACCCTTCTGAGAGGAGGAGTCTATCAAGGGCAACACTATATTGGGCTTAGAAAAACTAGCCACAATTCTCTTCTCCCTCTAGAGCTTCTTGAAAGTCAAGTCTATGGGTAGAAAGTCACCTGGGGGGTGAATAGGTGACCTATTAAACTTCTTTGAAGTTCTTTTAACTTTTACTATGATCCCTAATGTATTTCAGAATATAAGTTGTACCTAGTATAAACAATAACAAAACTGATCGCAACATACACAATAAAGAACACAGCACACAGTACACAACACAAGGGACGCAGCAAGTTTATAGTGGTTCCCCTATTTAGGGTGCATCCACTTTCCCCCTTCTTCCTCACTAACAATGTGCTAGATAAGTTTATAGCTCCTCCTTCTTAACTCAGATCCTCAGATCCTACAAGGCTCAGTTTCTCTCCAAGAAACCTACACTCAGACCTATTGGTCCTACCTCAGAGATATCACAATCTCCTACCTCAGAGATCTCCTCAATCTCCTACCTCAGCCTTTATAAATTAGGCCTACAATCTCAGTGATTTACCCCAAATCACCTACCTCAGATTCACCCAGAATCCTACCTCAGCCTTTATAGATTAGACTTACAAAACTCAGAAAATAAGATCTCCTACCCACTCAGATCTTTAGGAGATCTTACAATGAAATTTGATAAAATAGTTTACATAAAACCTGTAATATGTTGGATCTGTGTGTACACTTTATTTCACTCAACTGTAGTTTGATTTCTTCTTGATAGATCAGCAGGCTGAATTGAATTTCTTCTGAATCAGTAACTTCTTGATGAAGATCAGATTGAATAGTTTGAAGATGCTGATGAACAGATTACTAAATCCCCAGATCAACCTTAGAAAAGGGATCTGAACACTTTCTTGAAGATCAACTTCTTCTTATCTTTCCTTTTCTTGATAAATAGATTCAGTCAGTGTATTGGTATCTATAAATGTCTTCTGAAGGCAACACCTCCTATTTATAAAAATCTCAGACGGCTTGGACTGGTATTGATGACATCAACAACTACCAGCAAATCCTTCCTTGAACTGTCTTTATAGAAGTAAAGCCTTCCTGTGTCGACCAGAATGATCCGACTTTTCTTGACCTGATTAATGTTGACTCAGCACATTCTGACATATAAGCATTGATGTAGACAAGTTGTCACGAAATTTGTGCTAAGACATCTTTGACAGACCCAACACTTACATAATTGGAATAGTTATCATCTCAGAACAAAAAGCGTTGATATAGATTAGTTGTGTCGACACATCTGTTATTTGTGTTGACACATCTGTTATCTGTGTCGACACATCTTAGTTCTGCCTTGTGTTGACACAGAAATTTTGTCTCGACACATTTGTTATCTGTGTCGACACATCTTCTGTTCTTTGTGTTGACTACTGATCTGTCTTGTGTTGACACAGAAGTATTATCTCGACACATCTTCTGTTCTTTGTGTTGGCTACTGATATGTCTTGTGTCGACACAGAAGTATTGTCTCGATACTTTGACTTAGAATAATTTGTTCAACTTTGAACCTGCACATGTAAACTTGGCATACATCAAATACACCTTTGAGTATATCATTGAGTTGTCAAGGGGACTTCTCCAGATTAGGTACATTGTTCCCAATGTACCCAACAATCTCCCCCTATATGGAGAAGTCATAACCCTAAAACAATGATATACACCAACATAATAATCTTGATAATTATAACATAAAAGATTTAACATACAATCAGATGAACTTTTACAGCAGAAATAAAAATAGTACATTCATATTCCAAAATGTTATCAATCTTAAAATTACAATGAGCCTATATAGAATTACATTAATTCTAAGTAAAGTAAATGCATCCTAAGACTGATCAGGTTCTGTAATCACAATGCCTTTCCCTGACTGAACTTTGGCCTGAACAGACGGAATACTTTCATCAGCAACCTGCTTGCCCTTCTTGTCTTTGATGCTGAAAAGTTGTTCAGCCTTAAGTTTTTGTCTTTCAAAGTAATGAAAGGGCTTAGAAAAGTATTTGCATGGTTCAATAGCAATAGAAGGAATTAAGCCTTCCTTTTGCTCCCTTCTGAACTTAAAAATAGCCTCTTGTTGCTCTTCATGCTTCCTCCATTCCTGCTCTGAATACCACTTACCCCTATCATGTTTGTGTGCCATGACTGATTTGATGATTTCCATGCAATAAGAATGATGTTCCTTAATTTTGGACTCCATTATTCAAAGTCAGGCCTTTCCTCAGTTTGTACTCTAAATCTTTTCTTTGACAATTGGACCTCCCTCTCCCTTTGTAGAGCAGCTTCAGACATTTCCACCTCTTCAGAATTAACTCTATGTTTATGCTGAGGTGGACTATACATAAGTTGAACTTGATGATGAATGTCTTCAAATTAGGAAGGAGGGTATATGATTTTGTGTGGCTCCTGAGCAATTCCTTCATTTAGAGCTTGTTGGCAACCAGACTCTGCAACTTGATCATCATCACACAGAGGAGGGTATCCTAGTGTAGATCTTATGCTATTAGAAGTCCATTTGGCATGTTCTGAGCTAGCCTTGACCATCACTCTCTCCCCCTTTATGACTTCTCTCTCAATATGATCTCTCAGATCATCCTTTTGAAATATCACTTGATCCACCACATAACGGTTACCTATGGTGTAGTAATTCTTGAAATTTTTTCATTTGATCAGAGAGAGCCTTTGATGAATCCTTTATAGCTTGCAACATTGCAGCTGAATCCACGGTAAGCTTGGTTTGTAACTCAGTTAGTTGAGTATTTACTTTATCCTCTAAGAAAGTGGATTGATCATCTATCTTCTTCAGAGTGATTGAATGAATTTCCATTAAATTTTCATTCAGTCTCTTCTGATTCTCCAGACTAAAGCCTTGTTTCTACACTATATCAGTTGTCTGAACTTTTAACTCTTGTTGTTGCTTGGCAAGATAAACCACTGCATTGCCTCCTTTGTGAAAACAAACAGTCATTTTTTTCTTCATCAGATTCACTTCAAATCTGATTGACTTTATGTCTTGAGCTAGGTGGAACTCCATATCCTTCCTATTCTCATCCACATACTTTTCTAGATCAGTTCTTTGTTTGTCTAGCATTATCTGTAGCTGAACCATGAGAGAATTCTCATCTTTTGAAGCAGATGGAGTGGACTTGAGTGATTGTAAAGCTTTCATATAGCTCAAACTTTTCTTTTTTCCTTTCATAAATTCTAGTTTGTTGTTGCCTTGTGTCCTCTTCCTTATCAGATTCAGATGAACTGGGTATTTCAACAGCTGTGTCTACATCAGCTGTCTCTTCAGTTACAGTCTTAGGAGACTTGGTTGATTGCTCCCCCTCAATTGTTGTATCATGTTGATCAAAGTGTATTGCTACTAAACTTGATGTAGATTGTTGACCTTCTACAGGAGCTACATTTTCCCTAGGTGGATCTGGTATCTCCCCCTTGATGTGAGCATCTATTCCAGTTGTGTTAGTAGGATCTTTGTCAGGAGATTTATCATTCATAATATCAGGCATATTCTCATCTTGTTGTATAGTCAGATCTTTGAAAACATCATGTACCATGTTAGTGACAATATCACTATTTAACACAGTTGTTTCATCCATGGGTTTCGCTGTAATGACTGCTGCAGAGGATTCTAACTCCCCCTGGACCTGATCACCAGTTCCAATTATAATACTAGGAGTTTTCTTATGGATTCTTTCTTCAGCTTCATCTAAACTGAAATTGATTTGCTCTTCTGAATCACTGGAGGAATCACTTTCTGCTTGTAATGGTTTCTTTTTCTTAATATCCTTAGGCTTCTGTGATTATGGTGTATCTTTGGCCAAGACTCTGTCCCATCTGGACAATATCCTTATGTCCATCCGTCGCATGTGATTTATTTTTGAACCCAATTTTGGATTAAGTTCAATAGGAATCACTTTATTTAGATACAAACTCAGTATTATATCCATGTTGGGTTTCTGAATACATTCAGCAATTAAATCAAACAATAGTCTGCGCCAGTTTGTCTGAAGTTTGAAAATGATTCTAGTCATTATTTCAAACATGTGAGCCGAGATTCGGTCATGTGCACCAGTCTTGCACAACAAACCTTCCCAACAATTTCAGATAGAAATTTTCCTTGGGTGTTCATACCTTTCTTATTCAGTGAACTCCCAATCTTTGAAACTGATTCCAAACCACACCATTGAAGTCCAGCAGTAGTCTTGGTGGAGTTGACAATATCTTCTTATTTAACTCTAGGTAATTGAAATACTTGAGCCAAGCGTTTTCCTGTGATCTTGACCTTCTGTCCATTTACGGTTGATTTGATCTTTGAGGCGCGAGAATCAATCGAGGCTTTTGTCAGAAGTTCTGTTACTTCCCTTTTCCATATGATCGTCGGCTCAGATAATAGGTACTCAAGTCCAGCTTCTTAGATTAGTCCAATGAAATTTGTAATCTCTTTGTATGCCGAGTTGAATCCATGGCGCACCAGTTTGTATCCCTCATTTATATTATCAACCATCTTTGGAGCCATTGTTGTTGATTTCAAAATAGTTGAATCGAGAAATTGAAGAGAGTCGACAGTAGAAAATCAAGGTTCAACACTAAGCAAGAGAGAAGGATCTGGTGGAGACTTTCTATAGTTTATGTCTTTTTTATAGTCCATTCTATTGAGAAGGTGAAAGGGTGCGTCGCCTAAATACATATTCATAAGTTTGGAAAAATTCCTTAGGTCAACACTCGAAATATGTCGACAGAGAAAATGTGTCGACTTGTGTCGACACACCTCCAACCATCTCGACAAATAGTGTTGACACACTTACTTGTGTCGACACAGGACTGTGTAAATTGTGTCGACACATATAAATAACTTGTGTCGACAACCCTAATTTGTGTCGACACACTTGATTTGTCTCGACACAAAACATACTTAGCCAGATTTCTGACTCCTGAAATTTTGACTCCTGATCCTGATGATGTCTATATCTTGATGTGACAGCAGGATAGTAGGCTTGTATTTTTGTTGACTTAGTCTATGTTTAGGTTCATTCAAGACTTAACATGCCTAGTTCAAATTTGAAGAAATTAAACTTTTCTTCTTCTAATGGTTTTGTAAATATGTCAGCTATTTGCTTATTAGTAGGAACATATTCTAAGTTGATGTCTTGGTTTTCTATATATTCTTTAATAAAATGATATCTGATTTCAATGTGTTTAGTTCTACTATGAGATACAGGATTATTTGCAATTGAAATAGTACTAGTAGAGTCACAAAACGAAGTAGATTTACTTATCTATAACTGATAATCTTGTAGTTGATGCTGAATCCACAAAAGTTGAGCACGACAATTTCCAGCTGAGATGTACTCAAATTCAGATGTTGATATGGCCACACTTATCTGCTTTTTTACTGCTCCATGAGACTAGCCTTCTACCCATAAATTGACATGATCCCGAGGTGCTTTTCCTGTCTTCTTTACAACCTATATAATCTGCATCTGAATATCCTATCAGTTCAAAATCACTACTAGAATATCAAAGGCCAAGATTTGGTGTGCCCTTTAGATATCTCAGTATTCTTTTGACTGCTTTGTAATGAGATTTTTTAGGGCAGGCTTGATATCTAGCACAAATATAAGAAGCATACATTATATCTGGTCTACTAGCAGTTAGGTAAAGTAGTGATTCAACAATCCCTTTATACAAGGTAATATCAACTGGCTTTCTAGTAATATCCTTGTCTAAGGACATGGTTGATCCCATTGGAGTTCTCATAGTAGTGGTTGTTTCCATGCCATACTTTTTTATTAACTCCTTGGTGAACTTTGATTGACTTATGAAAAGTCCATCTTGAGATTGTTTAACTTGGAGACCCAGGAAAAACTTAAGTTCACTCATGCTAATCATCTCAAATTTACTTTGCATTAGCTTAGCAAATTTAGTGCAAAGTGAATCATCAGTTGAACCAAATATTATGTCATCAACATATATCTATACTAAAATTGTCCTTCCTTTGACTTTCCTTAGGAATAGTGTCTTGTCAATCTTTCCTCTAGAGAATTTATTCTCTAGAAGGAATTCTGACAGAGTCTCATACCAAGCCCTTGGAGCTTGCTTTAATCCATAGAGAGCTCTTGAAAGTAAATAGACATGAGAAGGTTTAATTGGATCAACAAAACCTGAGGGTTGTTCTACATATACTCTTTCCTTGAGGTTGTCATTCAAAAAAGTTGACTTAACATTCATTTGGTATACTTTGAAACCTTTATAAGCTGCATAAGCTAGGAAGAGTCTTATAGCTTCCAACCTAACCACTGGTGCAAAGGTCTGGTCAAAGTCTATTCCCTCTTCTTGTCTATAACCCTTTGCAACTAGTCTAGACTTATTTCTTATTACCACTCTATTTTCATCTAGTTTGTTTCTGTAAATCTATTTTGTTCCAATGATATTGTAATCATCAGGTCTTGGAACCAACTTACAGACCTTGCGCCTCTTGAATTAGTTCAATTCTTTTTTGCATTGCACCAATCCAAAATGGATCCATATTTGCTTCTTCAAACTTCTTAGGTTATGTTTGTGACAGAAAACTTGAATACATCACTGTGTTATGATGTCTGCTTCTTGTGGTAACTCCTTGAGCAGCATCACCTATGATCAATTCTATTGGACGATCCTTTAGGTGCCTGACAGCCACTAGTTGTATCACTTCTTCTCCTGGATCATCTTGATCATGTTGTTGAGTTATTTCTCCAGGTTCTTCCTGTCCTATTACTTCTTCAACAATATTGATTTCCTCTTGCAAAGTATGCTTTCCTGTTTTTGTATCATCCATGGCCAGTTCTTTTAGCCTCAAGTCCACTTGTGTTGTGTTTGAAGTACTTATCTTATCATCATAGAACATAGAACTTTCATCAAATACAGTATGGATAAACTCTTCTACAACTTGATCCTTCAAGTTATAGACCCTATAGGCTTTGATATGGTTGCTATAACCAACAAATATCCCATCATAAGACTTTTCAGCAAATTTGGTTAAATAAGTTTTTCCATTGTTTAAGGCATAACATCTACATTCAAAGATTCTAAAATAGCATATATTTGGTTTTCTGCCCTTCATAAGTTCATAAGGAGTTTTATTTAATCTCTTATTGATTGAAGCCCTATTTAGAACATGACAAGCTGTGTTAATTGTCTCAACCCAGAAATATTCTGGAAGTGAGGAATCACTCAGCAAGGTTCTACCAGCTTCAATGAGAGTTCTGTTTCTCCTCTCAGCTATCCCATTTTGCTGGGGTGTTCTTGGTGAAGAAAATTCTTGCTGAATTTCTAGTTCTTCACAAAACTTTTTCATACAATCATATTGAAATTCAGTTCCATGGTCACTTCTCATTTTAACCACAATACTGTTAAGTTCATTTTGAATTTGTTTCACAAAATTCTTGAAGACATCAGGAGTTTCAGACTTTTTCTTAAAAAAAATACCTAAGTAAATCTGGAGTAGTCATCAACAATTACTAGTGTATAGACTCTCCTTCCTAAGCTATGAACTGACATAGGACCAAACAAGTCCATATGCAGGAGGTATAAACAACTCACAGAGTCTCTAGATACACAACATTTGAATGAAGCTTTAATCTACTTGCCTTTTTGGCATGCTAGGCAGATGCTCTCCTTAGTGCATCTCATGTTAGGACCATTACTAACAAGCTCCTTATTATATAGTTTACCTAAAGCCTTATAGTTTAAGTGGGCTAGCCTCTTGTGCCATAGAACACATTGTGAAGCTTTCTCACTTGCAGCTAGACATAGGGGTGAGTCGGACTTATTACATAGAAAATTTAAACAGTATACATTTCCACATCTAGTGCCAGTCAAGATGACCTCTTAATCACTTGATCTTTTTATTAGGCACTCATCTCTGTGGAACAATGTGTCATATCCCAAATCACAAAATTGGCTAATGCTTAGAAGATTGTGTTGCAACCCTTCCACATAAGCAACCTGAGTGATTGTGACTAGACCATTTGTGATCTTACCAAAACCTTTAGTGATGCCTTTGTCAGCTCCTCCAAAGATCACTTTTAGTCCATTTTCCACAGGAATATATTCCCTCAGATTTCTTCTAGTTCCAGTCATATGTTTGGAGCATCCACTATCCAAGTACCAGATTGGTCTGGAGCTTGGACATTCCTGCAACATAAGAAATTACTTTTCCTTAGGACCCCAAGTAGTCATGGGTCCTAGGTTCTTGTTAGTTGTGACTCTATCAAAGCCACCAATTGATCTCTTGAATGGAATTGTCTTCAGACTATGAGGTACTGTTGTATTGAACCAGCAATCTAGGACAAAGTGTCCTACCTTTTCACAGCACCAGCATTCAAATCTATTATATCTCCTTTTAGGAGGAACAAAAGAATCCTTGTGCTGACACCCCTTTGGACATGAGTTAGCACTTTTGGCTTTATCTTGATTGTGAACACAAGATGGGTCTTGTCTCACAGATTTAAGATGTTCTCTTGGATTGTTAGATTGTACAGCTGATTGTGGAATGGTTTGACTCTTTGATCCCTTTTGCTTTTTGTCCCTCCTTCTCCTGGGTTTAATAAACCCCAGACCACCTCTAGGTTTTCCTGAGAAGGTGTCTATAATAGGCAAAATAGTCTTTGGTTTTGAGAACTGCTCAACCAATTTCCTTTCATTTAGGAATCTAGTTTCTAGCTCCTTAATGATTGCATCCTTTTTCTTAATTTCATTTATTTGGTCATCAATGATCTTGGTTAACATTGTTAACTTAGACCCCTGAAGTATAAGTTTCTGAGTATCCATATTGTGATGATACTCAAGACTTTTTAGTGATGCAATTTCTATAACTTGTTCTTTAACAAGCTTCTTGCTTTTGACTAAAGGAGCTAGCAGTTTACTAAACCTAAATATGAGTTGCTTCTCTTCAATCCCTGAGTTAATCTCATGTGGATCAACCAGTAATTCACCTGATTTTTCCTCATCTTCAGACTCATAGCTAGAAGTCTTAATGCAGGAAGAGTTATCATAAATTACCTGAGAATTCTCACAGTTGTGAGATTCAGTTTCTGGATCATCAGCTATAGCCATCAGATTGATTTCCATGTTTTCTTCAGAATCACCATTGGATGATGAAGTTGTGGAGTTGTTTCCTTGTAGATGGCTCTTTTTATGAACTCCTCATCATATGAATACAGCCCCATATGTTCTTCTTCTGACTCAGTTAAATTAGAATCACTATCGGACAAGGTCTTTGTCTTCTTAGCCATCAGACCTTTTTCTGATTTCTTATCCTTGAAGAACTTCCTTTCATTGGAATTTCTATTCTCCTTTCTCTTTACTGGGTAATAAGCAATGACATGCTCAGGCCTGTTACAACAAAAACAAATAATATCAGTCTTAGATTGTTTGTTCTGATTGGAGTCATACCTGATCACAGATTTGTCTCTGTGTTTGTCTTTGCTTTTGTGAGAACTAGAACCAGAAGGTTTCCTTTTGCTCCACTATTTTCTTCTTCTTAACATCTTTTTGAACTGCCTTGTAAATAAGGCAAGTTCATCATCTGATATCTCTTCTGAAGAAGAACAAGGTCTAGTGCTATCTATCTCTTTATCTCTTCTAGGCGATGATGGAATTTCCCTTCTAGTTTTCTTGGAAGAGTCAGCTTTAAAGGCCAATGATTTCGACTGGGATGATTGTCTAGTAGTTTCTGCTTCAGCTTTTCTTGAATTGAGTTGAAGCTCATGTGACATTAATTTCCCAAATAAGTCTTGGGGAAGCAGATTTCTCAGATTTCTTATTTACCTTACTGCACAAATCTTGATATCCCATTCTTTATTTAAGGATCTTAGGAACTTGTCATTCAATTCATAGTTTGAGAAGTTTCTCCCATAGTTCTTCAAGTCATTGACTATCCTAAAGAACTTTTCATAAGTTTGTTCAATAGAATCTGTCTTCCCTTGTCTAAATGCCTCATATTACTGGTTAAGGAGTGACCTTCTGTCATCTCTCACCTCTGATGTGCCTTCCATATACACTATCAAGGTATCCCACATTTCCTTAGAAGAATTACAATGCACCAGATTTTGAAATGTGGAGTTGTCTATAGCGCTCACTATTATGTTCTGTGCTCTTTTATCCATAGTAGCAAGTATGAGCTCATCCTTTGTCATTTCTGACAATGTCTTGGGAGTTTGAATATTTGCATCTAGGACAAATGTTTTCATGGGCATATAGGGTCCATCTTGAATTGTAACAAAGATTCTTGGGTCTGAAGCTTCCATGAACAGTCTTACTCTTTGTTTCCATATATCAAAATTATCCTTAGTGTAGATGGGCAATTTCATGGAATTGAGTTCTCTGTTTGATTCAGAAGTCATAGGTCAGATAACCTTCAACTACCCTTAGGATCTTTTCCATACTGTTAGGTCTATCTTTGGATAACCTCTCTCTGATACCACTTGAAAGTCAAGCCTATGGGTAGAAAGTCGCCTAGGGGTGAATAGGTGACCTATTAAACTTCTTTGAAGTTCTTTTAACTTTTGCTATGATCCCTAATGCATTTCAGAATATAAGCTATACCCAGCATAAACAATAACAAAATTGATCACAACATACACAACAAAGAACACAGCACACAGCACAAGGGACACAGCAAGTTTATAGTAGTTCCTCTATTTAGGGTACATCCACTTTCCCCCTTCTTCCTCACTAGCAATGTGCTAGATAAGGTTATAGCTCCTCCTTATCAACTCAGATCCTCAGATCCTACAAGGCTCAGCTTCTCTCCAAGAAACCTACACTCAGCCCCACTGGTCCTACCTCAGAGATATCATAATCTCTTACCTCAGAGATATCCTCAATCTCCAACCTCAGCCTTTATAAATTAGGCCTACAATCTCAGTGATTTACACCAAATAACCTACCTCAGATTCACCCAGAATCCTACATCAGCCTTTATAGATTAGGCTTACAAAACTCAGAGAATAAGATCTCCAACCCACTCAGATCTCTAAGAGATCTTACAATGAAATTTGATAAAATAGTTTACAGAAAATAGAAAACCTGTAATCTGTTGGATCTGTGTGTACAGTTTATTTCACTCAACTGCAGTTTGATTTCTTCTTGATAGATCAACAGACTGAATTTAATTTCTTCTGAATCAGCAACTTCTTGATGAAGATCAGATTGAATAGTTTGAAGATGCTGATGAACAAATTACTAAATCCCCAGATCAACCTTAGAAAAGGGATCTGAAGACTTTCTTGAAGATCAATTTCTTCTTCTCTTTCCTTTTCTTGATGAATAGAATCGGTCAGTGTATTGGTATCTATATATGTCTTCTGAAGGCAGCACCTCCTATTTATAGAAATCTCAGGCGACTTGGACTGGTATTGATGACATCAGCAACTACCAGCAAATCCTTCCTTGAACTGTCTTTATAGAAGTAAAGCCTTTCTGTGTCGGCCAGAATGATCTGACTTTTCTTGACCTGATTAATGTTGACTCAGCACATTCTGACATATAAGCATTGATGTAGACAAGTTGTCTCAAAATCTGTGATGAGACATCTTTGACAGACCCAACACTTACATAATTGGAATAGTTATCATCTCAGAACAAAAAGCGTTGAGATAGATTAGTTGTGTCGACACATCTGTTATTTGTGTCGACACATCTGTTATCTATGTCGACACATCTTAGTTCTGCCTTGTGTTGACACAGAAATTTTGTCTCGACACATCTGTTATCTGTGTCGACACATCTTCTGTTCTTTGTGTTGACTACCGATCTGTCTTGTATCGACACAGAAGTATTGTCTTGACACATCTCATGTCCTTTGTGTTGACTACTGATCTGTCTTGTGTCGACACAGAAGTATTGTCTCGACACTTTGACTTGGAATAATTTATTCAACTTTGAACCTGCACATGTAAACTTAGCATACATCAAATACACCTTTGGGTATATCATTGAGTTGTCTATGGGACTTCTCCAGATCAGGTACAATGTTCCCAATATACCCAACTGATAGAATTAATTTCAAGATAACTCAAACACCTAGAGGGGGGTGAATAGGTTCTTTTCCTTTTTTACTTAAGGCAGAATATTTTTCAGATCTTAAAACAGAATCTAAGTAATCTACAGCAATCACAACACAGAAATCACAAACATACACACATCACAGATTGCACACAGGTTTATAGTGGTTCCCCAAGGTCTGGGTACATCCACTTTCCCCCTTCACCTATCTAGCAGTGTACTAGATTCGGCCTAACTTCTTCCTTCTTCTCAGATCCACAGATCTTACAACTCAGAACCCTGAAAGGTTCCTACAACTCAGAACCCTATAAGGTTCCTACAACTCATGTTAACAGCCCTACCTCATCCTTGTCACAAGGCTTACAACTCAGAGAACTGATTCTCTTACACTCAGGCTCAAACAGACTTACCACTCCGAGATCTGAATCTCCTACACTCAGCCTTTATAACACAGGCTTACAACTTAGAGATCTGAATCTCCTACACTCAGCCTTTATAACACAGGCTTATAACTCAGATCTTTGAAAAGATCCTACAGAAATTGATAAGTAATTTTGATGGATTCTTACCCTTGTTGAGAGAGAAAGGATAAGAGAATTCTTGATCAGCTTCTTGATGAAACTGATGGCTGAAATCAACCTGTTCTTAGCTTTCTTCAAAGCTTCTTGAATCTGAACTCAGTAGGGTTGATCTCCTTTGAAGTTGACTGACTGCCAGCTTCCTTCTTAGAATCAGAAATAAATCTGAATCCTTCTTAGCAGAATAGTTCAAGATCTGCTTCTTGAGAGACTTGTGATTGTCTCCTTCTTAACCTCAAAATGGCTGGAGCTCTCTCTCCCCAAACCTTCTGAAGTTTCTTCTGAATTCTGGATTGAATTCTCCTTAGACAAAATCTGAGTGGATGATCACTTCAGAATGTATTCTTAGATATTCTCACGAAGATCTTCTTCTGTGACTGACACTTTCTTGAACAGAGATCAATTCAACAATAGTTGTGTTTGTTGTATCAATTCATTCCCCAAAAATTATTTGATACAGTCCGTCTATATAGGCTTCACCCATGGTAACCGGCTGATCCGGTTTCTAACGAACTTCTGACAAGTCTGACAGCTTCAGTAAACCTATTGTAACTCACAGCTGTCAAGTCTTCAAACAGTTTTTTAGCCTTTGTCTTTGTCAGCAAAGCGTCGAGACTGACTGTCATAAAGTGTCAAGACAATCTGTCAATATGTGTCGATACAAGTGACTTAAGTGTGTACACAGACTTTGGTGGTGTCGACATAGCTGCCTTGATGTCGACACAGCTTCTTGACACTGCATCTTGAGAATGTGTCGACACTGATTATTTGTGTCGACACTGATTATTTGTGTCGACACAATCACTTCTTCACTCCACAGCAATCATCTATGTTGAACCTCTGCTGAGTGTCGACACAAGTCTTGTGTGTCGACACAGTTGTTTAGTCTCAGAATTTTTGTGTCGACACTGCCTCTAGGTGTCGACACAGTTGATGTCGACTCTGCTTATGTGTGTCGACACTGCCTCCCGGTGTCGACACAGTTGATGTCGACTAACTATTCTGTGTGTCGACACTGCCTCCCGGTGTCAACACAGTTGATGTCGACTAACTATTCTGTGTGTCGACATTGCCACCCGGTGTCGACACAGTTGATGTCGACTAACTATTCTATGTGTCGACACTTCCTCCCGGTGTCGACACAGTTGATGTTAACTACTAAATTCTGTGTGTCGACACAGTTGCTTCAGGTGTCGACACAGCTTTTCCAAGTGTCGACACATGGACTTAGAAACTTTTTCTGCATTTTAGCTAATACTTAACCTGCACATATAAACTCAAAATAACATCAAATACACCTTGATGTATATCATTGAGCTAAGTGAGGCTTCTCCAAATCAGGTACACATTTTCCAATGTACCCAACAATCTCCCCCTATTTTGAGAAGTCATAACCATTTTGTCAATGATATACACCACTTATGATAAATAAATATTATGATGTATAAGCATTATTTAACAGGGTAATTATAAACAAAACAAATATCACAATCACATCACAGAATAAGGATGCAAACTAAATGAACATGGAACATAGTTTTGTTTATTATATCAAAAAAAGTTTCTTAATACTGTTTGCATAGACTTCTTGAAAAAAAAAAGAATTACATAGTTCTTGAACAATCTAGTAAAAACAAAACTAAGGTTGGACAGGCTCCTTGATGACTATTCCTTTCCCTGATTTAATCTGAGCCTGCATAGAAGGTTCTGTATCTTCAATAGGCTTCTTGCCTTTCAACTCAGCCTTCTTTTGATCTTCAGCCTTAATCCTTTGCCTTTCAAAGTAATGAAAAGGCTTAGGGAAATACTTACTAGGCTCCTGAGCATCAGGAGGTAGCTTCCACTCTTAGCCTTTCTTCTGTATTGAACTATAGCTTCTTTCCTAGCCTCATACTTTTGCCACTCCTGCTCATTATACCATTTACCTCTTTCATGAACTTGGTCTTTTACAGCTTTCCAGACAGTTAATATGATATTTCTTGAAGTGGGGCTCCACTACTCAAAATCAGGTTTTAATTCTGCCTGCTCTCTGAATCTCTTCTTTGATAATTGAGCATCTTGCTGAGCTTTCAGACCAGCTTCTGGCATATCTACTTTTTCAATAACAATATTAGTAACTTGTTGTGGAGGGTTGTACATAGACTGAACTTGTTGATATATCATATCAAAATTTGCAGGGGGGTAAATGACTTGGGCAACCTCAGGTTGATCACCTTCAAGTAGAGTTGGTTGCACCCTTGACTCAGCCACATTATCATCATCACATAAGGGTGGATATCCCAGAGTGGCTCTAATACTGTTGGTTACCCATTTGGCATGATCAGAGCCTGCATATACTAACACCCTCTCCCCCTTTTTGACTTCTCTGTTCACATGATCTCTCAAATCCTCTTTTTGAAATCTGATTTGCCCATCCAGGTAATTGATTCCATCTTTAAAGAATGGCTTTAACTTTTGAAGCTTATCAGAAATTGTTTTCTGAGTAGTAATAGCTGTTTGAAAAGAATCCAAGGCTTCCTGTAGCTTCTTATCAAATTCTTCTTTCTCCTTATTTCTTGCCTCATTCATTGCAATAACTATTTTTCTTACTTCAGTGACTATCTCATTGTGAGATTCAATCAGATTGTCATTCATTCTAATTTGATTTTCAAGGACATAGCCTTGTTTGACAGCAATATCATCCACTTATTTCTTAATATCTGCTTGTTGGGTAGCCAAAAATACTACAGCATTGCCCCCCTTGTGGAAGCAATCTGTCATTTCCTTCTTATGCTGATTTACCTCAAATCTGATTTATTTTATATCTTGGGCTAGATCAAACTAGAGGGCCTTATGGCTTTCATCCACATATTTTTCCAAAGCCAATCTCTGCTCATCCAATTTCACTTGTAAGTCTACCAAAAATTTGTTGTAATCAGTTTCAGGAGCTGGTTGTGAAGTAGTAGCTTGCAAAGCCTTCTTATAGTTCTGGCTTCTCCTCTTAAAAACCATCAGTTTTCTTTTCTTTAAACTTGTTATCTCTTCATCCTCTGAATCAGAAGTACTAGCAATATCAACTCTTTCTTTGGGACTAGGAGGCAGCTCCTTTTCAGTCCCATGCTGCACCTCCTCAATATTAACCTGCTCCCCCTCAACTGTTGCTCCCTCTATATTAGGAAATAACTCTTCCATAGTGAACTCTTGTTGGTTGTAAACTGGTGATACAGCTATCTCAGGAGCATCAACAACTATAGATGTATCCTCCATGATCACATCTAGTGCTGGACTGTTGACATGAGGTGTTTCAAGAATAGATTGTGAATCCATTTCACTTTCCAAGTGAATTCTTTCTTCCCCTAGTCCTTGTGCAAAATGTTGCTCCCCCTGTAACTGTGCAGTAACTGGCTCCTCATGGACTTGGGCATTCTTAGTCAGGTCCTGGACCTGTTCCCTTACTTGCTCCCCCTGCACTTGTGCATTCTCAGTAATGTCATGTACTGGTAATGTTGCTACAGTCTCTTGATTATCCAATTCAGGTGTGTCCTTTGAGAGAACCCTATCCCATCTGGATATTATCCTGATGTCCATCCTTCTCATATGATTTATTTTAGATCCTGGAATCTGTTGCATTACCTCTGGAATTGCTCCAGCCAGGTATAAGCTCATTAATCTAGCCAAATTGGGCTTCTTGATTCCTTCCTTTATTTTCTCAAACAGAACTGCAGACCAGTTTGTGTTAATCTTATAAATTATCCTTGTCATCAGACTGAACATAAAGGCAGATAGCCTATCATGTCCTCCTGGTTTACACAAAATCACCTTCCCTACCACTTCAGATAGAAATTTCCCTTGTTGATTCATCCCTTTTCTGTTGATTGCTGCTCCAATCTTCATGGCTAGATCCAATCCACACCACTGAAGGGCCTCTCTTGTCTTTGAGGCAGGGACCTCTTCTTCATCCTGGATTCTTGGAAGGTGAAGAATCTTTCTTAAACTCTTCAGAGTAAGTTTGACTTTATTTCCATGAACTATCGATTTGATCTTGAGTCCAGTGGAGTCTACTGTTGCAGCAGCATAGAACTCAAACACTTCTTTCTTCCAAATCTTGGTAGGTTCAGAAACAAGAAACTCCAACCCAGTATCTGTAAGAAGGGTAATTACCTTTTTAATATCTGTCGGCGCATCATCAAAAGCATTGCGCACCAGCTCATAGCCTTCGTTGATGTTGTCTTCAACCTTTGGCGCCATTGGAATGGAGAGAAATCTTGAATTGAGAGAAGAGAGTTTGTCGACACAAGGGTTTAGTCTCAAAAATCTGGAGAGCGTGTCGACAGAATATGTTCTCGACCTATTTATACCTTTTTAAACACAGAAGGTCAAAAGGCGGGCAAAATTTGTCTAAAAGTGTCGACACTGTTGAAAAGTGTCGACACATACTTCTATTGTCTCGACCACGGCGCTGACTACTATGTGTCGACACTAATTGATGATATGTCGACACTGGACATACTTAGTAGTTCATCAGAATTTCTGTGTCGACTTTTATTAAGAGTGTCGACACAATTTCTGTAAGTGTCGACACCATTACTCTGATTGTGTCGACACTACTTTTCTGGATGTGTCGACTCTTTGTCCCTTAGGTGTCGACACTATGACTCTGTGTCGACACAATTTTCCTGAATTGTCGACATAAATCCTCTGTGTCGACACAATTTCCCTGAATGTGTCGACACAATTGTACTTAGCCAATTCTGGTAATCTAACATAAGGTCAACATTCCTAATTCACTTTTAAATCTATTGAATTTAGTTTCATCTAGAGGCTTAGTAAATATATCTGCAATTTGATAATCTGTCTTAACAAATTCTAGTGAGATATCCTCTTTCTCTACATGTTCTCTAAGAAAATGGTACCTTATTTCTATATGCTTAGTCCTACTATGTGAAACAGGATTATTAGCAATAGAAATAGCACTAGTAGAATCACAAAACAAAGGTATTCTACTTACCTGAATATCATAGTCTTCTAGCTGATGCTGAATCCATAACAGCTGTGCACAACAACTTCCTGCTGCCACATATTCAGACTCAGCTGTGGATATTGTTACACTAGTCTGCTTCTTACTGCTCCAAGATATCAATCTTCCTCCTAGAAATTGACAGGTGCCTGTAGTGCTTTTCCTATCTTCTTTACAACCTGCAAAGTCTGTATCTGAATAGCCTGTTAGTAGAAAATCTCCATTCCTAGGGTACCAAAGGCCTAGATTAGGTGTGCCCTTTAGATATCTCAAAATTCTCTTTACTGTAGTGTAAAAAGATTATTTAGGGCAAGATTGGTACCTAGCACAGACACATGTTGCATACATAATGTCTGGTCTACTAGCAGTTAGATAAAGAAGAGAGCCAATTATTCCTCTATACAAAGACTCATCTACAGGTTTACCTGCATCATCTTTGCATATAGGCATACTTGTTCCCATAGGAGTTCTCATGGTGGAGGATGATTTCATACCATACTTCTTAATTAACTCCTTGGTGAACTTAGACTGGAATATGGACAAGCCATCTTCAGTCTGTCTTACTTGGAGTCCCAAGAAGAACTTAAGTTCCCCCATGCTGCTCATTTCAAACTGCCCTTGCATAAGTTTAGCAAACTTCTTGCAAAGGTTATTTTCTGTAGACCCAAAAATTATGTCATCTACATAAATCTGGACTAAGATTATCTTACCTTTGGATTTCCTTAGGAATAGAGTTTTGTCTATTTTCCCTCTTGAGAATTTGATCTCAATAAGGAAAGTTGATAGGGTTTCATACCAAGCACTTGGGGCTTGCTTTAACCCATACAAAGCTTTCCTAAGTCTATAAACATAATCAGGTTTGAGAGAATCTACAAAACCTGATGGCTGCTCTACATAGACTTCTTCTTTTAGATTTCCATTCAGGAATGCTGATTTTACATCCATTTGGAATACTTTGAATCCTTGATATGCTGCATTGGAAATGAACATTCTAATGGCCTCTAGTCTTGCTACTGGTGCAAAGGTTTGATCAAAGTCTATTCCCTCTTCCTGCATGTATCCTTTTGCAACAAGTCTTGTTTTGTTCTTCACAATAATTCCACTCTCATCCAATTTGTTCCTAAAGATCCACTTTGTTACAATGATATTGTGGTCTTTTGGTTTAAAAACTAGCTCCCAGACCCTTCACCTTCTGAACTGATTTAGCTCCTCTTGCATGGCATTAATCCAATGTGGGTCTAAGATAGCTTCTTCAAATTTCTTTGGCTCTAATTGAGATAGAAAGCTTGAGTATAGGACTGTGTTCAAATTCCTGCTTCTGGTTTGCACTCCTTGTCTTGGATCACCAATTATCTGATTTACTGAATGATGTTTTAAGTGTCTAACAGCTGGAGGTAGTCTTTCTTCAGGCTGAATACCTCTAGTTTCTTCAATGTGTTGCACCTCTTGGTTTTCTTCAGCTTCTAGAGAGTCATGTACTCCCCCTGGACAGTTGCCGCCATTTTCCATTTCTTGATCTACAGTTGAATCTTCTGCAATGGAAAGCTTGTCCAATCTCTCATTTATACATGTTGGACTGCATGAACTACAAGGCAACTCACTGTTGATCAATCTAATTTCATCAAATACAATATGTACAGATTCTTCTACAGCCTATGTAATCAAGTTGTAGACCCTATAAGCCTTACTATTGTTATTGTACCCAACAAATATCTCATCTTGGGATTTGGCAGCAAACTTAGTTAGATATGACTTGCCATTGTTAAGGATATAGCACTTGCAACCAAAGATCCTAAAATAGGATAGATTTGGTTTTCTACCTTTCATGATCTCATAGGGAGTCTTTTTGTGGTACTTGGTGATAGAAGCCCTGTTGAGCACATGACATGCAGTGTTTACTGCCTCAGCCCAAAAATATTCTGGGAGAGAAGCGTCACTCAATAGAGTTCTACCAGCCTCAATCAATGTTATATTCTTCCTTTCAGCAATACCATTTTGCTGTGGTGTTCTAGGTGAGGAGAATTCATGAAAAATCCCAAATTCTTCACACAATCTTGTCATACTTTCAGATTGAAATTCAGTGTTATGGTCACTTCTGATTTTTACCACTGTACTATCCAGTTCATTCTGAATTTGTCTGACAAAACTATGTAAAACACTTGGAATTTCTGATTTTTGTCTCAGAAAGAACACCCAGGAATATCTAGAATAGTCATCTACCACCACAAAAGTGTAGACCTTCCTACCTAGACTATGAACTGGCATAGGACCAAAAAGATCCATATGTAAGAGGTATAGACACCTCACTGAATCCTTGTTTTCAAGGCTGTGAAAGGAGGATTTTGTCTGCTTGCCCTTTTGACAAGCTGAACATATCCCTTCCTTTATACGCTTTACTTGAGGACCATTCCTCACTAACTCTTTGCTAAAGAGTTGGCAAATTGTTTTGTAGTTCAGATGGGCCAGCCTCTTGTGCCATTTGACACAATGAGAGGTTTTCTCATCAGCTACAAGACAAATAGGAGAACCTTTGTTCTCACACTCAAAATTGAGACAGTACACATTCCTCTTTCTATATCCTGTCAAAATGATTTTTTAATCACTTGACCTTTTGATATGACATCCATTCTTAACAAATGAAATGTCATATCCTAAATCACTCAGCTGGCTTATGCTTATAAGGTTGTGTTTCAAACCCTTCACATAGGCCACTTGAGTGATAGTAATCTGGTTACTAGAAATGTTACCAAATCCTTTGATGATTTCTCTTTCAGAGCCACCAAAGATTACTTTAGGCCCATTTGAGATAGGTAAATACTCCTTCAGCAATCCCTTTGTTCCAGTCATGTGCCTGGAACATCCACTGTCCAAGTATCATATAGGGGTATGGTAACTTGGACTCACCTGCAATAAAGAATTACCTTCCCTTAGAACCTAAGTAAGTCTTGGGTCCTTGGTTCAAGTTAGCTTCATTCTTAACAAATCTACCTGCAGCTCTTCTAACAGGTAGACTGTTGTTCTTCCTGACACTAGTGTTGTGCCAGCAATCTATGGAATAATGACCTGTCTTGCCACAGCACCAGCATTCATACTTGTTGTATCTATTTTTAGATACATTCTTGACAGTCTGGTTGACAGCAAATCTTTTGTATTGTGCTGGTACTGTTGTAGCTACACCCACTAGTTTCTCATAACCATGGGGTTTATGAACATGGGCTGCCTTATTAACATAAGCACCCTTGTCATTCAGAACTTCAGTCTTATTATGACCAAGAGTATTCTCAAGGTCATACTTGTTAGAAGGCACTTGTACCTTTCTAAAAACAATAGGGACTTTAAAATTCAATGGCTGGACTGGGGCTTTGCCCTTTCTCTTGAATTGGGCAGCCCTGGTGTTACCTTTAAAGCCTATTCCATCCTTACCCTTTTGAGCCACAAACTCATCTATTAAGGGTAAAACTGATTTTGGCTTGGAGTAACTAGCCACCAAATCTTTCTCCTTTTGAAGTCTGACTTCCAGACTTTTGATTAGATCATTTTTGTATGTGATTGTATCCATCTGAATAACAGTAATAGTTTTTAGCTTGGCAACCTCATTCATTTTTTGATCCAATTCTTTCTCTAAACCAGATGCAACCATCTTAAGATCTGCAATTTCCTTAGCCTGAGTTTTGGCCAGGTTCTTGCTTTTCTTTAATGCCTGCAGCAAGTCCCCATATTCATCTATCAGCTGATGAATATTATCTTCAGATTCAGATCCATCCACATCACTTGATGCAGATGTAGCTCACTCTGTGCCAATACTACAAACTGAATTACTAGACAAACATTGTACCTTGCTAAGACCAGGCTAATCCTGGCACTTGTCTTCTTCTGATACAACCATCAGTCTCATGCACTGATAGTCTTCTTGTGCATAGATAAAGTTCAGCAATTGCATAAACTCATCTTCTTCATCTGATGCATATAGGCCAATGTATGCCTCAGCTTCAGATTCAGACTCTGAAGATGATTGGTCTGTCAAGCTCTTCTCCTTCTTAGCAACAAAGGATTTCTCCTTCTTGCTCTTTTATTGAGTCTTCCTCTTATCAGCAGACTCCTTTCTTTTGTCTGGACACTCAGCAACTACATGTCCAGGTCTATTACAGCAATAGCAAACTATCTTTGATGTTATAGATTTGCTAGGCTTAGACCTATTCCTGTCCTTCCTAGATGACTTTCTCTTTTGATAATAGTCATCAGCTTGCTGTGATGTGGAGGGCCTTGACTTCCACTGCTTCTGCTTCAGAAATCTCTGAAAATGCCTTGTGAAGGCAGCAAAATCTGTATCTGAATCACTGTTATCTGCTTCTGCCTTCAGACATCCTCCTATTCTTTCTAGTGGCTTCAACCTTGAAGGCCACAGACTTTTCTTTATGCTCCCCTTTAGCATTTCTTTCTTCCTCTTTTATAGTCATTAGTTGCATTTCATAGGACGACAACTTTCCAAATAAAGTTGGAGGAGAAATATCTGCAAGTTTGGCCACTTCCCTAATGGCACAAATCTTGGTGTCCCAATCCTTTGTCAAGGATCTTAGGAATTTGTCATTCAGTTCATATGTACTGAAGACCCTTCCATAAGACATCAGCTCATTTACTATTCTATAGAACTTCTTATAGCACTCAGATATGCTATCTGACTTCCCTTGTCTGAAACTTTCATATTCCTAATTTAGCATAGACTTTCTATCTTGTCTAACTTCTTCAGAACCCTCCATGTAGACTATCAAGGTGTCCCACATTTCCTTGGAGGTCTTGCAGTGAATCAAATTCTGAAAGGTTGAATCATCTATGACACTTACTATGATATTCTGGGCTCTTTTATCCATAGTTGCCAGGATGATCTCATTCTTAGTCATCTCAGAAAAATCTTTGGGAGTTCTTTGATTTGCATCTAGAGCAGACACATTCATTGGAATATAAGGACCTTATTTTACTGTAATATAGATCCTTGGGTCAGAAGCCTCCATAAACAACCTGACTCTTTCTTTCAAAATTCCAAATATCTCCTTCCTGCAGATGGGTAATTTCATAGAACCTAGTTCCTTGTGATTTTCTCCAGAACCCATTTTCTTGATTCTTGATTCTGCCTTAGGGATCTAACTCAGACTGTTAAGTCCTTCTTTGAGTAACCTCCCTCTGATACCACTTGATAGAATAAATTTCAAGATAACCTAAACACCTAGAGGGGGGTGAATAGGTTCTTTTCCTTTTTTACTTAAGGCAGAATATTTTTCAGATCTTAAAACAGAATCTAAGTAATCTACAGTAATCATAACACAGAAATCACAAACATACACACATCACAGATTGCACACAGGTTTATAGTGATTCCCCAAGGTCTGGGTACATCCACTATCCCCCTTCACCTATCTAGCAGTGTGCTAGATTCGGCCTAACTTCTTCCTTCTTCTCAGATCCACAGATCTTAGAGCTCAGAACCCTGAAAAGTTCCTACAACTCAGAACCCTATAAGGTTCCTACAACTCAGGCTAATGGCCCTACCTCAGCCTTGCCACAAGGCCTACAACTTAGAGAACTGATTCTCCTACACTCAGGCTCAAACAGCCTTACCACTCAGAGATCTGAATCTCCTACACTCAACCTTTATAACACAGGCTTATAACTCAGAGATCTGAATCTCCTACACTTAGCCTTTATAACACAGGCTTACAACTCAGATCTTTGAAAAGATCCTACAGAAATTGATAAGTAATTTTGATGGATTCTTACCCTTGTTGAGAGAGAAAGGATAAGAGAATTCTTGATCAGCTTCTTGATGAAACGGATGGCTGAAATCAACCTGTTATTAGCTTTCTTCAAAGCTTCTTGAATCTGAACTCAGTAGGGTTGATCTCCTTTGAAGTTGACTGACTGCCAGCTTCCTTCTTAGAATCAAAAATAAATCTGAATCCTTCTTAGAAGAATGGTTCAAGATCTGCTTCTTGAGAGACTTGTGATTGTCTCCTTCTTAACCTCAAAACAGCTGGAGCTCTCTCTCCCCAAACCTTCTGAAGTTTTTTCTGAATTCTGGATTGAATTCTCCTTAGAAAAAATCTGAGTGGATGATCACTTCAGAATGTCTTCTTAGATCTTCTCACGAAGATCTTCTTCTGTGACTGGCACTTTCTTGAACAGAGATCAATTCAACAATAGTTGTGTTTGTTGTATCAATTCATTCCCCAAAAATTATTTGACACAGTCCGTCTATATATAGGCTTCACCCATGGTAACTGGCTGATCCGGTTTCTAACAAACTTCTAACAAGTTTGATAGCTTCAGTAAACTTGTTGTAACTCACAGCTGTCAAGTCTTCAAATAGTTCTTGAGCCTTAGTCTTTGTCAGCAAAGCGTCGAGACTTACTGTCATAAAGTGTCGAGACAATCTGTCAATATGTGTCGACACAAGTGACTTAAGTGTCGACACAGACTTTGGTGGTGTCGACATAGCTGCCTTGATGTCGACACAGCTTCTTGACACTACATCTTGAGAATGTGTCGACACTGATTATTTGTGTCGACAAAATCACTTCTTCACTCCACAGCAATCATCTATGTTGAACCTCTGCTGAGTGTCGACACAAGTCCTATGTGTCGACACAGTTGATTTAGTCTCAGAATTTTTGTGTCGACGCTGCCTCTAGGTGTCGACACAGTTGATGTCGACTCTACTTCTGTGTGTCGACACTGCCTCTCGGTGTCGACACAATTGATGTCGACTAACTATTCTGTGTGTCGACACTGCCTCCCGGTGTCGACACAGTTGATGTCGACTAACTATTCTGTGTGTCGACACTGCCTCCCGGTGTCGACACAGTTGATGTCGACTAACTATTCTGTGTGTCGACACTGCCTCCCGGTGTCGACACAGTTGATGTCGACTACTAAATTCTGTATGTTGGCACAGTTGCTTCAGGTGTCGACACAGCTTTTCCAAGTGTCGACACATGGACTTAGAAACTTTTTCTGCATTTTAGCCAATCTTAACCTGCACATATAAACTCAAAATAACATCAAATATACCTTGATGTATATCATTGAGCTAAGTGAGGCTTCTCCAAATCAGGTACACATTTTCCAATGTACCCAACACCAACACTTCTCTTCAAGGCCCCTAATAAGACTATTCTTGAACTCTATGGAGCCTATTTAGATGAGATTTAAGATCTTAAGTTGGCTAACTTTCATGTCCTTCTGATCCAACAAAGATGTTGTCTCATCATGCTGGGAAGCAGCTAGATGTAGAGAGGCAATCTCAACAGCTTGCTTTTTAGACAACTTCTTGCACTTCTTAAAGGCATCCAAAAGTTCTTCATACCTGTCAATCAATTGATTGACATCTCCTTCAGAATCAGAATCATCTTCACCACTGGATGAAGAAGCTTCTGTACAAGGACTAGTCTCATACCCAGACTCAGAAGAAGAACTAGATAGAGTATGTACCCTTCTTTGACCAAGCTGATCCTGGCTAGATTTCACATCAGTCATTTTCATCAGCCCATAACAGCTGTAAGCATCTCCTTCATCTTCATCATCCACCTCTGAATCAATATCTCAGTGTGATAGAGGGGCCCTATTACTTGTCCCAGCATCAGGACAGTCTTCAGCTTCATCTATAATAGCAGCAAGCATCCCAAGGAAAGCTTCTTCTTTAGTGGCATGGAGCCATATGTAGGCTTCCTCTTCTTCAAACTCACATGAAGATGAGTCGGTCCAACTCTTCTCCTTCTTATCCATGAAGTACTTCTCCTTCTTCCCCTTGAGTTGTTGTTGTTTCTTCTCACTAGTCTCCTTTCACTTCACTAAGCAGACAGCTATCACATGCCCTGGTTTGCTGCAATAATAGCAGACAACTTTAGAGGAATTATAATTACTAGTTTTAGAATCATACCTGTCAGCATTGGAGTGATTCTTCCTATGATGAGAAGAGGTGAAAAGTCTGCTCTTCCACTGCTTCTTCTTCATCACCTTCTAAAAATGCCTGGAGAAGGCAGCAAAGTCCTCATCAGACATGTTGCAGTCTGATGTATCTGATTCTGAGTTGTCTGACTCAGCTGGCATCCTTGGAGGAGAGGGAATCCTCTCCTTGTTCTTCCTGGTGCTGTCTGCTCTGAAGGCCAAGGACTTTTCTTTGGCTTGGGATTTGCTGGTGGCCTCCTCCTCTTTCCTGGCAGCTAGCTGCATCTCATAAGAGAACAGCTTTCCAAACAATGTTTGGGGAGGAGTATCAACAAGCTTGGCCACCTCTCTTATGATACATTTCTTAGTATCCTAATCTCTAGTGAGAGACCTTAAAAACTTGTCAGTTATCACATAATGACTGAATACCCTCTCATAGGTCGTCAGTTCATTTACAATCCTGAAAAACTTTTCATAGCAAGCAACTATGTTCTCTTTTTGGGATTGCCTGAAAGCCTCATACTCCAGATTGAGCATGGACTTCTTATCATCTCTTACCTCTTCAGTACCCTCCATGTAGACCGCAAGAGTGTCCCATATCTTATTAGAGGTCTAGCAGTGAACCAAATTCTGAAAGGTTGAATCATTTATGACACTAACAATAATGTGATGTGCCCTCTTGTCCAATATAGCCAAGATGATTTCATCCTTGGTCATCTCTGAATATGTCTTAGGTGTCTGGACATTGGCATCCAGAACTTAGACCTTCAGAGGGATGAAAGGTCTCTCTCTGACTGTTGTAAAGATCATTGGGTCATAGGCTTGCATAAATAATCTGACCCTCTCTTTCCAAATTCCAAAACTCTCCTTTCTACAGATGGGAAGTTTCATGGAACCTAGCTCCCTATTATTCTCTCCAGAACCCATAGGTATAGAACTTATTTCAACTACCCTTAGAGATCACTCAGACTGTTAAATCTTTTTTGAGCAACCTCCCTCTGATACTTTGAAAGTCTTTGTTTTTAAGGTATCTAATAACCTAGAGGAGGGTGAATAGGTTTTCTGGTTTTTTATGAGTATTATTAACTTAGTGTATAGTTAGTTAGTAGATTAAAGCTTTCAAGACAAACCACACAAGCACACACAGAATTTATAGTGATTCCCCAGATTATGGGTACATTCACTCTCCTCCCACATTTCTAACTTCCAGTTAGACAAGGCACTTCTCCAAAAATTCAGCTCCAAAGAGCTTACACCTCAGATCCCGTAGGATTTCTCAGTCTCCTCCAAAACTTACAACTCAGGCACAAAGCCCTACCTCAGAGCAAACTTGCTCCTACAACTCAGTGATCAAATGATCACCTACCTCAGACTTGAACTCAAGTCCTACAGCTCAGGCTATAGAGGATATCCCTACCTCAGAGGGAATGATATTCCTACATCTCAGGCACAAGGCCCTACCTCAGATCTAAATCTAGATCCTACACTCAGACCCATAGGTCCTATACTCAGAGAGTATGACTCTCCTATAGCTCAGGCAAACTGCCCTACCTCAGGCTTAAAAGCCCTACAGCTCAGATCCAAAAGGATCCTACCTCAGACCCAAAGGTCCTAGACTTAAATCCAAGTACTGGATCCTACACTCAGACAAATCTGCATACCTCATGCACAAAGGCCTTACAACTCAGATCCAAAAGGATCCTACAAAAAAGAATTTGATTTGTGTTAATTTGACACATAGATATTTCTCAGTGTCAGCTTCCAAAGCTGAGTTATCAGCCCTAACTATCTTAATAGCAGCAGAAAGATGATCTTCAGTAAATAGCTGTCTCTGCTAGAAGTATCTCAGAAATATGTTTCTGAACTTGCTGTAGAAGACTGAAGACTTGACTGATCTTGAGTTCTTTAAACAGCTAACCTGAACCTGCAAAAAACTGAAGGTTCTTCTTCTCTTTCTTTATCAGAAGCTAATCTAAACTTAATGTAGCAGAAGAAATTGTTACAGTTATCTGGAATGAACTTTTAGTTCAGCTGGATCGACCTCAAGCTTTTAGCTCGACAACAATGGCGAGGAAGATGAAGTCCAGCCACACTTTATGAAAAGAATGAAATCCTAAAAGTTAAGTTCTTTCTTCTAAAGCTGCCCCTTTTATCTTCTGTCGATTAACGGCTCCAAGAAGTAGTGGGGACCACATGTAGTTGATAGATGCAACTTTCTTTAACGGAAGAAGACGTACAGTAGAGCGCTGGCGATATTTGTCGTGTTCTGTAGCTTTCTCGCAACTTATTTGAACTCTGTTGACTTTGGCTGGCGTCATCAGTTATGGACTTAGTCAATTTCTCAAATCCACTCCAGGCGTTGAGTGCGTTGAGTGAACAAGCTTCACTAAATGCCAAAACCCTTAGTAAACTTTCTGAACCATTCTGCATCTTAGGCGTTGAGAGCGTTGAGTGAGCCTTCATCACTCAACGCTTTCTGAATTAGCTCATCATTCTGTCTCTAGGCGTTGAGTGCGTTGAGTGAGCCTTCCTCACTCAACGCCTCTAGACTTAGTCATTTCTTCACCTGTCTGAAGGCGTTGAGTGAGCTAGTCTCACTCAACGCTTTCTGCATTTGCCTGTCTTCTTTATTAGGTGTTGAGTGAACTGGCTTCACTCAACGCTTATGTACTTAGTAGATTTTTGTCTTCTTTTTATGCTTTGACTGCAGCAGCATGACTCAACGCTTTTGTTGTCTGACATTGAGAGCGTCGAGTGAAGCTTCATCACTCAATGCTTTTGTACTTGGCCTCTTTCTAGCATCTTAGGCTTTATCATAACACGACGCCTTCTACTTTAGCATCAAGTGAGCTGTGTTCACTCGACGCTTCTTGACTTAGTTAAATACTCAGCACTTCAATACTGAGGCTTTGAAAGATTCAGTTATACTCGATGATGGCGTTGAGTGAACTGCCCTCACTCAACGCCTGTGGACTTGGCTGCAGAATTGCTTTGCAGACTTCATGGCTTTGACTGTCCACAACTAACTCAGCGCTTTATGGCATCTTGCGTTGAGTGAACTGGCTTCACTCAATGTCTGTGGACTTAGACAGATTTCTGTCTCTCCACCTCTTTACTTTGTGACCATCTATCACACACCACTTGGAATACCTGTTATATCATTGTTACAAGGACTAACCTGCATGCATGAACTTGAACATACATTAAATACAATAATGTGTATATCATTGACATGTTTGACTTCTATAAATCTGGGACATTGTGGACAATGGACCCAACAATCTACCTATATTTGAAGAAGTCAAAACCCTCAATCAAAATCCTGAGTCAATGACATACACTAACATATGCAGCAATAAAACATAACTTGGAGAACTTATAACAAGAGAACAAGTTATAGTTACCACACTTTCCTTGCAGGGTGATCATCCTCACACCTACTCCCCTGAATTGTTGCTACCTGGCCTTGATCATTTCCTTCTCATAGATCTGATACCACTTATATCCTTCTCATTTGTATCCTTCTCTCCCCTTTTTTGATTTCTATAAATAGTCAGGGAGGCTCTGATTATCTGCTCCCCCTTTTTGAGTACAAATAAGCAACTCTTGCAACAGTTGAACCACTTGAGAGTGTTGGAGGTGTGATGCTCCTTCTCTATAGGATACCACTCTAATCTACTTCTGCAGGTGCTGGATTTGCTCCCCCTCAACTGAAGCATCCTCTATCATACTTCCTTGTAGACACTTTAGTCTATTCCAGACTGGATAGCACTTGAGCCACTTGATAATCTTTATACCAATGAAGGTATACCACTTGAAAAGTCTTCATCCCACTGAAGGACTTTTCCACATGCAATAAATAGTACAACTTGCAACAAAGGAACAAATTGAGGAGCAACAGAATCTATACCAGGTTCAACATACCCAACTCAAATTTGAAGGTGTTGAACTTTGCTTCATCTAGTGGCTTAGTGAAGATGTCAACCACTTGTTTGTCTGTAGGGACAAACTCAAGGTTGATATCTTCACATTCCGCATGCTCCCTAATGAAATGATATCTTATCTCAATATACTTAGTCCTGCTATGTGAGACAGGATTCCTAACAATTGATATAGCACTAATAGAATCACAATATAAGGGACTTCTACTTATCTGGAGGTTATAATCATGGAGTTGATGCTGGATCCACAACAACTAAGCATAACAGCCATCTGTTAAGATGTACTCTTACTCTGCAATTGAGATTGCAATACTTGTTTACTTCTTGCTGCTCCAGGACACTAGTCTTCCTCCTAAGAACTGACAGGTGCTAGAAGTGCTCTTCCTATCTTTTTTGCAGCCTGCAAAATCTGCATCTGAATAGCCTGTTAGTTCAAACTCTCCATTTCTAGGGTACCATAGGCCAAGATCTGGTGTGCCCTTAAGATACCTCAAAATCTTCTTTATAGCAGAGTGGTGAGATTCTTTAGGGCAAGCCTGATACCTAGCACAAATATATATAACATACATGATATCTGGCCTATTTGTAGTAAGATATAGAAGGGAATCAATTATCCCTCTATACACAGTTTCATCAACAAGTTTCCCTCCCTCATCTTTGTCTATAGGCATACTTGACCCCATGAGAGTTTTCATGGTGGAGGCATTCTCCATACTAAACTTTTTGATCAACTCCCTGGTAAACTTAGATTGGGATATGGACAAGCCATCATCAATCTGTCTTACTTAGAATCCCAAGAAAAACTTAAGTTCACTTATTCTGCTCATCTCAAACTTCTCTTGCATAAGTTTGGCAAACTTCCTACAAAGGTTGTCATTAGTAGATCCAAAGATAATGTCATCTACATATATCTGGACTAGGATGATCATACTCTTAGATTCCCTTAGGAATAGGGTCTTGTCTATCTTCCCCCTTGAGAATTTGTTCTCAATGTGGAAGCTAGACAATGTCTCATACCATGCTCTAGGGGCTTGCTTCAGCCCATATAGAGCTTTTCTAAGTCTATAAATAGAATCAGGTGAGTTAGGAACAACAAAACCTGGAGGCTGCTCAACATAGACTTCTTCCTTTAAGTCACCATTCAGGAAGGCTGACTTCACATCCATCTGATAGACCTTGAATCCCTTGTGTGCAGCATATGAAAGGAACAGTCTGATGGCTTCCAATCTTGCTACAGGGGAAAAGGTTTGATCAAAATCAATACCTTCTTCTTGTCTGTACCCCTTAGCTACTAGCCTTGCCTTGTTCTTAATTATAATGTCATTTTCATCAAGTTTATTCCTGTAAATCCACTTAACTTCAATGACATTATGTCCTTGTGGTCTGAGAACCAGCTTCTGGACCTTGCTCCTTTTAAACTGGTTTAGTTCCTCTTGTATTGCTACAATCCAGAACTGATTTATGTTGGCCTCTTCAAATCTTTTGGGCTCAACCTGTGACAGGAAACTTGCATACATTATTGTATTTAGGCTCTTGCTTCTTGTCACCACTCCTTGGTGTGCATCACTAATTATCCGTTGTCTTGGATGGTCTCTTAGATGCCTGACTATAGGAGGCAATCTTCTTTCAGCTTCTGCTCCAGCAGCAGCTTCTTGCTGATCTTCATCCACTTCAAGTGAGCCTGAGACATCTTCTAGAATGTCCATTCCCTCGGCTATATTTTGGACTTTTGGAGTAGCTTCCTTGATAGTCAGCTTGTCCATCATCTGCTCTATACCTGCAATACTATAAGAGGAGCTTGACAGCTCACTGTTAATCATGGTAGACTCATCAAAGACTACATGCACAGACTCTTCTACAACTTGGCTTTTCAAGTTACAGATCCTATAGGCTTTACTATGATTGTTGTACCCAACAAAAATCTCATCAAAGGACTTGGCAGCAAACTTAGCCACGTAGGACTTTCCATTATGAAACACCTAGCACTTACTACCAATGATTTTGAGATAGCCCAGGTTTTGTTTTTTGCCCTTCAAGATCTCATAGGGAGTCTTCTTGTGGCTCTTGGTGATAGAGGCTCTGTTAAGGACATGACATGCAGTATTGACTGTCTCTGTCCGGAAATATTCTGGGAGAGATGTGTCACTCAACAAGGTTCTTCCAGCCTCTATGAGAGATCTATTTTTCCTCTCAATAATCCCATTTTGTTGGGGTGTTCTTGGATAAAAAAATTCTTGAAAAATCTCTTTCTCTTCACAGAACTTTGTCATGATATCAGACTGGAATTCAGTCTCATGATCACTTCTAATTTTGATCACAGTACTGTCAAACTCATTCTGAATTTTCTTGACAAACTTCATGAAGACATCAATGGTTTCATTATTTTTTCTTAAGAAAGAACGCCCTAGTAAACTTGGAATAGTCATCAACCACCACAAGGGTGTATACTTTCCTACCAAAACTATGAACTGGCATAAGACCAAACAAGTCCATATGCAAGAGGTATAATCACCTCAGAGAGTCTTTGGTCCCAATACCCTTGAAGGAGGCTTTGGTCTGCTTGTCCTTTTGGCATGAAGAGCAAATGTTTTCCTTGGTGCATTTCACATTAGGACCATTCCTAACTAGCTCTCCACTAAAGAGCTTGTCAATAGTCTTGTAATTCAAATGAGCTAGTCTCTTGTGTCATTGCATACAATAAGAATCTTTCTCATTTGTCACTATAAAAATAGAAGAGTCTGTATCTAGACAAAAGAAATTTAAGCAATAAACATTTCCACTCCTAGTGTCTGTCAAGATGACCTCTTGGTCACTTGACCTCTTAATAAAGCACTCATCCTTGTGGAAGACTATAACATAGCCAGGATCAGAGAGTTGGCTTATACTTATGAGGTTGTGTTGCAACCCTTCAACTTAAGCCACTTTTGTGATGGTGACTATGTCATCGGTAATCTTATCATAGCCTCTTGTCATCCCTCTATCTGAATCACCAAAGATAACCTTGGGTCCATCTTTCACTAGAGTGTACTCCTTTAAGTTGCTCCTTATCCCAGTCATGTGTCTGGAACAACCATTGTCCAAGTACCATATAGGGGTACGAGCACTTGGACTAACCTGCATCACATAATTTATTTTACCTTAGGATTCCAATATCTATTAGGTCCTAGGTGCATATTAGTCTGAAAATGGACTTGTCTACCAGCAACTTTTCTGACTGGTAGACTAACAGCTGCTCTTAGTACACTAGAATTGTGTCAGCAGTCTATAGCAAAGTGGCCCACTTTGTAATAGCACCAACATTCATGAATGTTATATCTTTTTTTCTATGTAGACCTTACAGTTTGGTTAACTAATGACTTAACAGAAGGAAGAGGAGCAACAACCTTCTTCAGATTACTTTCAGCAAGGATCTGACTGAAGGTAAGTCATCCAGCTGGCTTATTTAGCCTACTCTGAGTGCTATCAGCTACAATATTCTTTGTAGAAGACATGCTCTTGATGGCATCAGAAATCCCAAAATCAGGCTTGCTGATAGACTGACCCTTGGTCTGAGTCTTAGCTGAATGGTTCTAAACCTTGGCCATAACCACATTCTTGAGAGTGGGGGCTGGAACACCAAAGACAAATGGTCCATGATAGGCCATTTGAATTTCTTCATGGGCAGCCTTAAAGGAACTCACTCCCCTGCTAAACCTTCCACCATAGCCGTGAACCTCCTTGTTCACACTAGTGGATCTACCATTTATCCAGTGACCATAGATGCTCTCATGGTCATACCTGTTTGAAGGTAACTGAACTTTCCTAAAAGGAATGGGAGGCTTGGAAGCCAGTGGCAGAGCTGGAGCTTTGCCCTTCCCTTTGGAAGGGGCAATTCTTGTGCTTCCTTTGAATCTCAATCCCTTCTTACCCTTCTGAGAGGAGAAGGAGTCTATCAAGAGCAACACTATATTAGGCTTAAAAAAAGTAGCCATAATTCTCGTCTCCCTCTAGAGCTTCTCTTCAAGGCCCCTAATGAGACTATTCTTGATCTTTATGGAGCCTATCTTGATGAGATTCAAGATCTTAAGTTGGCTAACTTCCATGTCCTTCTGATCCAGCAAAGATGTTGTCTCATCATGCTGGGAAGCAGCTAGCTGTAGAGAGGCAATCTCCACAGCTTGTTTTTTAGACAACTTCTTGCACTTCTTAAAGGCATCCAGAAGTTATCCATACTATCAATCAATTGATTGGCATCTCCTTTAGAATCAAAATCATCTTCACCACTGGATGAAGAAGCTTCTGTACAAGGACTAGTCTCATACCTAGACTCAAAAGAAGAATTAAATAGAGTATGTACCTGACTTTTACTAGGCTAATCATGGTTGGATTCCTCATCAGTCATTATCATCAGCCCATAGTAGTTGTAGGCATATCCTTCATCTTCATAATCCACCTCTGAATCACTATCTGAGTGCGATATAGGGGCCCTGTTACTTGTCCCAGCATCATGATAGTCTTCAGCTTCATCTACAATAGTAGCAAGCATCCCAAGGAAAGCTTCTTATTCAGCAGCATAGAGCCCTATTTAGGCTTACTCTTCTTCATACTCAGATGAAGATGAGTCAGTACAACTCTTCTCCTTTTTATCCATGAAGGACTTCTCCTTCTTCCCCTTGAGTTGGTGTTGTTTCTTCTCACCAGCCTCCTTTCTCTTCACCGGGCAATCGGTTATCATATGCCCTGATTTGCTGTAGCAATAGCAGACAACTTTAGAGGAATTATATTTACTAGTTTTAGAATTATACCTGTCAGCATTGGAGTGATTCATCCTGTGATGAGAAGAGGTGGAAGGTCTGCTCTTCCACTGCTTCTTCTTCATCAGATTCTAAAAGTGACTGGAGAAGGCAGTAAAGTCCTCATCAGACATGTTGCAGTTTGATGTATCTGATTCTGAGTAGTCTGACTCAGCTGGCCTCCTTGGAGGAGATGGAATCCTCTCCTTGTTCTTCCTAGTGTTGTCTGCTCTGAAGGCCAAGGACTTTTTCTTGGCTTAGGATTTGCTTGTGGCCTCCTCCTCTTTCCTAACTGCTAGTTGCTTCTCATAAGAGAGCAGCTTTCCAAACAATATTTGGGGAGGACTATCAGCAAGCTTGGCCACCTTTCTTATAGCACATATCTTAGTATCTCAGTCTCTAGTGATAGACCTTAAGAACTTGTCATTTATCTCATAATGACTGAAGACCCTCCCATAGGTCCTCAGTTCATTTATAATTCTGAAAAATCTTTCATAACAAGCAGCTATGTTCTCTTTTTGGGATTGCCTGAAAGCCTCATACTCCTGGTTGAGCATGGACTTCCTATCATCTCTTACCTCTTCAGTACCCTCCATGTAGACCACAAGAGTATCCCACGTCTCTTTGGAGGTCTAGCAGTGAACCAAATTCTGAAAGGTTGAATCATCTATGACACTAACAATAATATTTTGTGCCCTCTTGTCCAATGTAGCCAAGATGATTTCATCATTGGTCATCTCTGAATATGTCTTATGTGTCTGGGCATTGGCATCCAAAACTGAGACCTTCATAGGGATGAAAGGTCCCTATCTGACTGTTGAAAAGATCCTTAGGTTATAGGCTTCCATAAATAGCCTGACCCTCTCTTTCCAGATTACAAAACTCTCCTTCCTATAGATGGGGAGTTTCATGGAACCTAGCTCCCTATTGTTCTCTCCAGAACCCATAGGTATAGAAATTGTTTCAGCTACCCTTGGAGATCACTCAAACTGTTAAATCCTTTTTGAGCAACCTCCATTTGATACCACTTGAAATTCTTTGTTTTTAAGGTAGCTAACAACCTAGAGGAGGGTGAATAGGTTTTCTGGTTTTTTATTAGTATTATTAACTTAGTGTGTAGTTAGTTAGTAGATTAAAACTTTCAAGACAAACCACACAAGCACACAGAGAACTTATAGTGGTTCCCAGATTATGGGTACATCCGCTCTCCTCCCACCTTTCTAACTTTTAGTTAGACAAGACACTTCTCCAAAAATTCAGCTCCAAAGAGCTTACACCTCAGATCCCGCAGGATCTCTCAGTGTCCTCCAAAACTTACAACTCAGGCACAAAGCCCTACCTCAGAGCAAACTTGCTCCTACAACTCAGCGATCAAATGATCACCTACTTCAGACTTGAACTCAAGTCCTACAACTCAGACTATGGAGGATAACCCTACCTTAGAGAGAATGACTTTCCTACAGCTCAGGAACAAGGCCCTACCTCAGATCCAAATCTGGATCCTACAGTCAGACCCAAAGGTCCTACACTCAGAGAGTATGACTCTCTTACAGCTCAGGAAAACTGCCCTACCTCATGCTTAAAATCCCTACAGCTCAGATCCAAAAGGATCCTACCTTAGACCAAAAGGTCCTACACTCAAATTCAAGTACTGGATCCTACACTCAGGAAAATCTGCCCTACCTCATGCACACAGGCCTTATAATTCAGATCCAAAAGGATCCTACAGAAATGAAATTGATTTGTGTTAATTTGACACAGAGATATTTCTCTGTGTTAGCTTCCTGAGCTGAGTTATCTCAGCTCTAACTATCTTCACAACAGCAGAAAGATGATCTTCAGTAAATAGCTGCCTCTGCTGGAAGTATCTCAGAAATATGTTTCTGAACTTGATGTATAAGACTGAAGACTTGACTGATCTTGAGTTCTTCGAACAGTTAACCTGAACATACAGAAAACTGAAGGCTTTTCTTCTTTCTTTATCAGAAGCTAATCTAAACTTGCTGTAGAAGAAGAAATTGCTACAACTATCTGGAATGAACTTTTAGTTCATCTGCATCGACTTCAAGCTTTTAGCTCGACAACAATGGCGAGGAAGATGAAGTCCAGCCACACTTTGTGAAAAGAATGAAACCCTAAAAGTTAAGTTCTTCCTTCTGAAGCTGTCTCTTTTATCTTCCGTCGATTAACGGCTCCAAGAAGCAGTTGGGACCACCTGCAGTTGACAACTGCAACTTGCTTTAATGGAAGAAGACATACAGTAGAGCGCTGGCGCTATTTGTCGTATTCTGTAGCTTTCTCGCAACTTATTTGAACTATGTTGACTTATGTTGACTTTGGCTGACGTCATCAGTTATGGACTTAGTCAATTTCTCAAATCCACTCCAGGTGTTGAGTGTGTTGATTGAACAAGCTTCACTAAACGCCAAAACCCTTAGTCAACTTTCTGAACCATTTTGCATCTTAGGCGTTGAGAGCGTTGAGTGAGCTTTCATCACTCAACACTTTCTGACTTAGCTCACCATTCTGCCTCTAGGCGTTGAAAGCATTGAGTGAGCCTTCCTCACTCAACGCCTCTGTACTTAGTCATTTCTTCACATGTCTGAAGGCGTTGAGTGAGCTGGCCTCACTCAACATTTTCTGTATTTGCCTATCTTCATTATTAGGCGTTGAGTGAACTGGCTTCACTCAATGCTTCTGGACTTAGTCGATTTTTTTCTTCTTCTTACGCTCTGACTGCAGCAGCATGACTCAACGATTTTGCTGTCTGGCTTTGAGAGCGTCGAGTGAAGCTTCATTACTCAACGCTTTTGTACTTTGCCGCTTTCTGTCATCTTAGGCTTTATCATAACACGACGCCTTCTGCTTTGGCATTGAGTGAGCTGTGTTCACTCGACGCTTCTTGACTTAGTTGAATATTCAGCATGCCAATACTAAGGCTTTGACAAATTCAGCTATACTCGACGATGGCGTTGAGTGAACTGCCCTGACTCAACGTCTGTGGACTTGGCCGCAGAATTGCTTTGCAGACTTCATGGCTTTGACTGTCCACAACTAACTCAGCGCTTTATTGCATCTAGCGTTGAGTGAACTGGCTTCACTAAACGTCTGTGGACTTAGACAGATTTCTGTCTCTCCACCTCTTTACTTTGTGACCACCTGTCACACACCACTTGGAATACATGTTACAATAGTGTGTATATCATTGACATGTTTGACTTCTACAAATCTGGGAAATTGTGGGTAATGGAACCAACAATTATGAGTAAGGTCAAGCTTCGGGTATGACAAGGGAGAGACCCTCCATCGGCACAACAAGTCCCACACCCCGCCATCACAAGGGCCTTCCTTCCTCATGGTCGTTACTAATAAATTATTAACGGGTAAGTTCACACTCCTCGTGTGATAGGGGAGATCCTCTCCATCAGCACAACAAGCCCATGCCCACCATCTTCAAGGGCTACCCCCATCGCGATCGGCACCAACACATTAAGCTGAACAAAAGCAACGACGAGCAAACACACAAGTTATGCAAAGGAAGAAGGTAATCCACTAAAGTACACTGAAAGCAGAAGTCCGTAAAATATACATTAGAGCTCAACACTGCGTATCACAAAAAAGCTACAAGTACAAAAGAAAAAAAACAAAATACAAGCAAGAATTCATATGAAGGACATGTAATAGCTTCCCCAGTCCACGGCTCAAAAGGACGACCGTCGGTGGACCGGAGATGGGTTGGGATGCATGGTGTGCAGATCGGTTGAGGCTGAACCCTTTTGATCTGGATGCTCGGGGCGCCAGCGGACGCCATTTCGAGTTGTATGTTGGGGAGGCCGTTATAGGACCAAGATCAACCCTCAATGCCTACATCAGAATAATCATCTATTGAGAGATCTTCCACGCTAAGATTGGTAGTGCTGCATTCAAACTTTTGAAAAGAAATCCCGCACTCATCCTCTAATAGTGGCTCCACCTTCGTGGCATAATCTCGGCACAAAACTCCTTCGAGATCTGATGATGCTTTTTATGAAGGCCAGGGAATCCTAGTACTCAGTAAGTGTTGCGGCCTTGGTCTTCTTAACGCCCTAATTGAGTGACGATCTCTAGCGCCCCCTCACTCCAAGCAGTAAGCTCACCTGAGCGACAACCTTTTGGTGCCAGCATCGAGTAGAAAGTTCTCAATTAGTAAGAATGGACAAAGGTCTCTATACACCCTAATTGAGTGACAATCTTTGGTTCCCCCTCGCGCTAAGTGGTAAGCTCACCCGAGCGACGACCTTCCGGATTCAACACCAAGTAGAAAGCTCACAATTGATAAAGAGAAGACAAAGGTCCATCTATGTTATAACCAAGCGTAAACTTACCATATCAACGCCAAGAGATGACCTCTTGTGCCAATTGTTGGATCTACTAGGGCCCTTAGAGGTGGAGGAGGTGAATAAGGGTTTTTAAGAATTTAATTCTAAATAAAAAATTTGTTGTCAGTTAAAGTATTTTATGAAACATTGAATTGAAAACTTTATTTTAAATTTTCAGAGAATATTATATCGAAGATTACTTTTAGAAAAAGGTGGTGTTAGTTCACTACCATCGACGGGAAGTGCTACCGTCTGACTCTAGCTTGCAGAGAGTGAAATAAAAGATCAGATGAACAAAAGAACCTTGCAATATATTCTATATTTAAAGCTTTGAGCTAAAATATTATTTAAAATATTTTAGAGTAACAACTAAAATCAAGATAATAAAACAATAAAAAACATGAATTTATTTCATATAAAGTTTGATTGCAGAAATACTAATTTCTATAACGCTAGGAATTGAGGCGTAAATGAAAAAGCTTTTTTGTTTTCTATATAAACCCTTCTCCCAAGGACTGGTTAGTTTTAGCTCATCTCTCCCGATATAAGGCCTCGAGTCACTCCTAAATCTAAACCATAGACCTAGTCGCCAGCACTCACAGCGAATTCTTCCCTACACCCTTGCAAGAACCTAGTCGTCAACAACCGCGATGAATTCCTCCCTAAGCCTCTCAAACCCTACTAACTAACAACCATGACAGATTCTCCCTAAACCACATACGGACCTAGTCGTCAACATAGGCGAATTTCTTTACTGATACAAAAGGGTAAGTAGAAAGAGATTGCATGGTAGAAATAATTGTAGGAAATACTTCTGAAGGTGAAGGCGAAGGTGTTGTAGAAATCAACGCTCTTGATGTGTTTGCCTTCGTGTTGAATAAACGTTGTAGCACTTCCCCTTCAAGTTCTTCTTTCAATGTTTGTGTTCGCCCAACGGAGTCCTCTTGATGTATGGAGACAAGGCTCACACAAAAGGATCGGATTTATAGCTTGGTGGATGAGCAACCGATGCAATAGAAGAAGCAAATCCGCCCTTTTAATAGATTCAGTCAACTATTGTCGGCGGTATGGCTACCGTCACGCAGTATTGGTTATGGAAACCGAGAGGGAACACTGATCATGGTAGACATTGTAGGTGTTCTTCATTTTAGGCATTGTCATCTTTGGCAGCATTTACTGCGCCGCGCTAACTGCAATTACAATCTCATCGTCAACCTCTTGCTCCATTTGGCTCCTCAATCATTTGTAGATTGCCAGTCATTCCATATATTACAGTTGGGCGGTAGTGTTATCTCGTCGCGGTAAGAACTTGTTAAAGATGGATTTTCTCCTTCCATTCCTTGCATTCAAAAGCATTTGGCAGTCTGTCCCTCAGTCTCTAGGGCTACCGCCAGCGGTAGGTGTTACCACCTTGCACTAACACTCTGTTTTGAGCTTCATCTTCGTTATGTATCGCATGTGTAGGGGTATTGTACCTATAGTTCATGCACACTATTAACACACGACAAACATAATGAGATTTGTTATTCTCAAACCAAGAGATGTGAAACGCATGTTCCAACAAACTCTCCATTTTGATAATAACAAATTCTCTAAGAAGAAAGCAATTATAATTGGAGTGGTGTTTATAAAAAAGGCAATAAATGATAATTATGATAAACATGTATGCCGCCCTTTAAATATATGCTCCCCTACATAGATGTTTCCTATGAATTTTTTATTGTAATCCCCCTAAATTATTAGATTTCTTCATTTATTCTCCTCCTTTTGGTATTATCAAAAGAGGGTTGAGGTGAGTTTTAGCAATAAGTTTTATTGTGCTCTATGTAGAAATAAAAAGAAGTTTTAACTATATAAATATCACTTGTTGAAAAACAAATAGTCATGATCGAGTACAAGTAGTATGCACAATCGAAAATATAGTAATCACTCTTAAAATAAACATCCGAGAAGCAATACAATTATACAAGTACAAAATATAAGAATTTTAAAGTTTGATAAGAAGATATTTTGAATTTAAGTACAAGAGATGTTTATTATTAAATTTTATAGCAAACATGATTTAAACTATCAAGAAAAAGATTCATAATTACAATGCAATATAATTTGTATTTCAAATAAAAATAAACATTGTAGGCTTTGTAGCTATCAGTTTTACTATCTATTGCATTTACTAAAGTTTCTAGAGAATATTTGAGATGTGCTTTAGGATCCAATCCTAATTAGTGGAAGTGTTATAGAAGATAATGATGTGTAAAAAAAGTGTTTTGATAAGGTATACAAGTGTATTAATAAAAAAAACGTGTAATGAAAGAACACAACATTAAAGGACATAAATAAATTTACTTTCACAAAAATTCAATACACATCAAACAAAGTACAACTATCAAGGTGTTTCACACATACAATATTTATTAAAACTTATCAGGGTTCAAAGTAGTCGTGCACGAAAAGACCCCGGTCCCGGTCCGGGACCGGTCCTGGGCAGGACCGGTCTTTTGGGGCACCGGTCCCGGACCGGTCCTGCCCAAACCGGTCCCGGTCCGGGACCGGTTTTCCCTCTGAAAACCGGGACCGGCTGGGACCGGAAAAACCGGTCCTAACCGGTCCCAGACCGGGACCGATTTTTAAATAAAATTTATTTTTAAAAATAAAAATTAATTTTATTTTTATGTTTTAATATTAATTAAAAAAAACAAAAAAACTTGTACATGTACACAAATCACAAAATGTCAAAATCACAAATACAAAATTTTAAAATTGCAATTTGCAAAATAAATAAAATTTTTTATTAAATATGGAATAAAATTACAAAATTAAAATATAATTACAAATGAAATACAAAATACAATTTATAATTAAAAATCCAAATACAAACATTTGCAATTTAAATTTGAAATCAAAAAATTAAATACAATTTGAAATCATTCTGCGACGCTCCCCAGATTTAAGTTAGTAAGCTCGTCTTCAACTTCAGACTCGCTATCTTCAATTGACGAGGCGTGTTGTCTCCTCCTCAAAGCGTCCAAATGATCCTTGTAGCAAATGCAAATCTCCAAAGATTCTTCGGTCAAACGGCTCCTTCGCTCGTTCAGAATCCTGCCACTCAAAGAAAATGCAGACTCCGAAGCTACTGTACTAGCTTGGATGGTTAGTAAATCGCAGGCCATTAAGGCCAAAATAGGATAATTGTTAGATTTATTTTTCCACCAATTTAAAATGTCAAAATTTTCTATTTCGTGCGCGGTTATAAATTCTTGAAATTGTGTTTTTCTATATAAACCTAATTCGTTTAAAGTGCTCGAAGTTCGTTGTTTTTTCTTCGAAGCTAATTCTAAAAATTTATTTTTTAAAATATCTTTTGTTCGCGGGGCGGCGGATTCCTCGCGAGGTCGCAATCCATATATTTGATCGTAATAATTGTATAGATTAGTAAAATCGGAATTAAATTTTGTTACACTAACGTTGTGGTAATCATTAGAAGATTCGTTTAAATCTAAATTTTTATTAATTTCTTCTATAAAATTTTCCACGCCGTCTACACCCATTAAAGGGTTTAACGCCGCCGCACAAGAAAACATAGGTGGCATATGAGTATAATATTTTAAAAATTTTGCCTCCATTAAAAAAATTAACGGACGCCACATTGGGTTAATTTTGTAAGTTTTAAATGTTTCTGTAATTAATAAAAAATTTTCAATGACGAGCGAGCTTGTAGGATAGTAAACTCCTGATAAAACAGTTGTCGCCCTATAAAAACTCTCTAATAAATTAACGTAATCTTCGATTACAGCCCAATCTGACGCATTTAAATCGTGTGCTTCTTCTACGCTATTATAAAATTCGGTTAATAGTGATTTTTGTGACAAAGCCCGTTTTAACATTTTGTACGTGGAATTCCATCGTACGGGCATATCATAAGATGGACCCAAAAAATTTTTACCTTGTGCAATAACAAATTTTTTGAAATCTTGTTTTCTTCGTTTTGAACTATAAATAACACGTAACATAGTACGTATTTTAATAACGTAATCGTTCATAAAATTTAAACTATCTTGCACAATTAAATTCAACACGTGACAAACGCAACGTGTATGAAAAAAAATACCATCTAACATAGGTTCTAGATCATTAATTAAATATTTAATAGCCATATTATTATTAGAGGCGTTATCAAATGAAATACTTAAAATTTTATCTTTTATTTTGAAATCTCGAATACACTTAATAATCACCTGGTAAATTGCTTTACCGGTGTGCGGATATTCAAAACCTTCAAAACAAATAATACGTTTATTTAATTCTCAACTATCGGGATCGACCCAATGACAAGTTATGCAAATATAAGAAAGCCCGTCTACTACACCGCTAGTCCAAACATCGCTCGTTAAGCTAACTCGTCCCTCGAATGTTTCAAAATAATTTTGTAAAAAAATTTTGGATTGCATGTAAGCGTGTAAAGCATCACGCCGAGTTGTAGTACGACTTACCTGTTGATATTTTGGTTGGAGTGCTTCGTGTATGTACGACGTCATTTCGTCGTTGTCGTAGTGGTTGAACGGGAGACCGCTTTTGATGACATTCTCCATTTGTCGCTCCCGTTGCCGAGCTTGGTCATACGTCCAAATCTGCCCGGTCGTTGAAATCTGAGCTTGGTTGGTCTCCGACGGAGCTTGTTTGGATAGACACGATTTGTTGTGTCGGGCGAGAGTTGTGTTGCTGCTGTTAGCCGCCATAAGCTTGCCACAAAGTTTGCACTTCGCCTTAATTTCGCCGCCGATCCGCACCTTCTCGAAGTTATCCCATACCGCCGCTTTATATCGGTGCTCGACAATCTCATGTCCGACGGATGCTGAGGAGGACGCCGGCATGGAGGAGGAGGAAGCCATTTGAATGAGTGAGAGAGGTGAGAGAGAGAGTTAGAGAGAGTGAGAGAGAGTGAAAGAGAGTGAAAGAAAGAGGGGGGGGGGTTTATAGATTTTTTTTAAAAAAATCAAAAAATTAAAAAATATAAATATATATTATTAAATATTATTTTATAATATTATTAATAATATATATTAATATATTATATAATATTATAAAATAAAATAAAGAGCCAAACGGCTCTTTAGAAAGAGCCGTTTGGCTCTTGTTATGAGAGCCTATGAGCGGCTCTCATTAAATGAGAGCCGTTGGCTCTCATTAAATGAGAGCCATTAGGCTCTCATAACCGGTCCCGACCGGTCCCGAAACCGGTCCCGGACCGGGACCGGTAAAAGATCGGTCTTAGACCGGTCTTTTACCGGTCCCGGTCCGGGACCGGTTTTGGTCCCTAAAACAGGGACTGTCCGGGACCTGTGGACCGGTCCGGGACCGGACCGGTCCTATCCGGGACCGGTCTCTGACCGGTCCCGACCGGTCCTGTCCCGACCGGTCCGGTCCGGACCGGTCTTTTTGTGCACCCCTAGTTCAAAGTAATGCTTTGGGGATCACCATTTCTATTTCATTTAATTTCAGTTTTTGTGACTTGGTGTACTTAAAGAGAAGTGAGGAAATTGTGATTGTACAAGACACTTTGTATTCTCTTCAAGACGCTCAACCTCACAATATTTATTAAGACCTATCAGGAGGATGAATAGTGCTTGGTAGAATTTTCTTTGTCAATTTTTATTTGATTTTTAATTTTTGTGACTAAGAACTCTGAATTTACTTATTTTACAAATAATTTAATTTTTAAAAACACACTTCTCAAGTAACTAAATGCATGTAAAAAGACAATGAATTGCAAGAATAATTCAATATAATTTCTTCTTTTTTGTTAGATTCAACAATGTCTTAATTTATTCTACCTAATATATCTTTTCCTCTTTATTGAACCAAGAATTTTTTTTAAAATTTTCCTATAGCTCTGATTTTGCTAAGCTGATAAGTTTTTATGCAAATTCTTTATTCTCTTGGTTTAGTAAAAGGTTTTATTCCTCCTATAAATGTCTAAATTTTTCTTTTAGAGCTCATTTTGGTATTCTGGATTGTTTGTTGGCTGGTAGTCGTGTTGATCGTGACATCGCGTTGGTTTTGCTAAGTTTCTGTAGTTATCTTTTGTCAATTGTATTTATCGTCGTGATAGAGCTTCTAGGGAAAGGTTAGTTGTGTTAATCGTAACAATACCGACATTTGACTTAGTTTTTGAAAATATCGTTGTGTTAGAATTTTATCATTTTGTAGCTTGTCTAGTAGAGGAAATATCGTCAACAAGACCTTGTAGTTTTGATGGAAAGAACTTTGTCGCCTTGTCGCCTTGTCGAGCTGAAGCATGTGTTGTCGTGTCGATTTGGTGAAAAAAATTTCTTTCTTTCTTTTTGTCGTCAAGTTGTGTTGATGATTGCTCTGGCATGGTGCCCAATAAGCTTGTATGCACATTTTTAGGGCTAATAATATACCTAGCCTAAATAATAAAAAATATATATGTTTTTTATCAGGAACTTTGGTATTTGTTCTTTTTCAAATTTTGGGAATTTGATGGTCAGTTGGTGCGAATGGGAAAGATGACACTACTACAGTACCTAATAATGATTTGTTTTATGTTGGGTTGTGGGCTAGTGGAATGTGTCGCTGCCATAGTGTATGTTTGTGAATCATTACACCCCGATGATTTTTTTATGGACTGTTGGGTTGCATTGAAAATTGGAGCCACCACCACAATGGCTTTTGTGATACTATGGTTTGATGATTTGTGTTAGAAAGATAGTCACAACCTTAGTACCGATTTATGCACAGTATTAATGATGCAGTTTCTTGAGCTGATCAGTCTCAATTATTATTATTTTCTTGCTATCTATTATTGTAAGATAGATTTTTATTGCACTCAGTGCAAGATTTATTTTGGATAATCATTAATAAATATGCATATTCTAATGTGGTTTATATTATAATTAAAGCTAATTCTGTTGAAAAGTGATCCTCATTTAACTGACTGATGGTATGATTTGTACGTTTTAGATGCCTCATGTGCTTTCTTTGCTTATGTGTTCTTTTCTGTTGAATGTCTTAGGCTCGGAGCAATAGCAGTCTGGGTGGTTAGAGTTGGTGACTCTAGACTTTGGTTGTAGTAGTGGTTGCTTTCCCCCACTCCATTGTAAGGTAGTCACCGCATCTGTCTCAGATCAGACTTGTGTTTTCTTTCTTTAGGTTCGTGTCAGGTTGTTAACACCCATAACTTTTGTTTGTAGGTGTTAGACTACTTGTTAGTCTTTCTGCTATTACTGACTAGTTATTTACATATTTGCTCTTTGAGAATGTTTTATGATAGGATGTATGTTAGATATTTTATATATTAAAGTTGTATTCTAGCTTAGACTCATAGTATCTCTTTCAACTTAACATTACCCTACTTTAAAGATTATAAAAAAATACCTGTAATAAATTTAGAAACTTTCATATCATTAACATGTCTGTTGGGTCATCATGCTCATGTAGGATAAAACGAAGTAAGTTATGTATTTTCCCGCTGCGTATATATTTTCTTACTTATGGACTAGCTAATCCACTAAATCGAAGGACACTGTTTTTAAAACTTTAAATTTAAATTTTCTTTTTAAACATAAATATATGTCTTTTATGAAAATAAATGAATAGTAGGTTTTGACTGAGCGCCTGTAGTTATCCCCTACACGGCGTGACATCACAACACGTATTTTCTCCTACTCTAGTAATATATAAATATTGAGAAAATGTGTGCTGTGACAGCCACCCAGATGGCTGCTCGATCTGGGCAGCCTTGCCCCCAGACGGGCTGCCGAGAAAGGGGTGGACGGTCATGATGTCGCACGCCCCAGGCGGGAAATATGTCGCCCATACTGGGCAGCCAGAGGGTCACCCGATTTGGGTGGCCCTACCCCTGTTGCAGGGTGTCGGGAAGGAAGCGCGTAGAGGCGGCAACGATGACAGTTGGCGTGCTGGTCGGCGCAACGGCTACAAGCTATGTCGTTAGTGGGGACTTTCAGATATTCACACTCCATGTATGGGGTGCGACTAGCACTCCTAAGGGGACCTCATCATTTCCTCCCCCCCCCCCCCAAATTTCCCGTACCCTCGAGCATGAGCGAATGGAGGGCAGGGACTTATGCTCGGAAGTTGGACTAGGCATGTAACGCTTTGTGGCAATGTCTTCATGACAAAAAGCCTAAGATGTGCAAAGGGTGGAGTGTGCAATGGGGGCATCGCGCGCCAAGTATGATGTGCGCAATTAGTGTATTATCTATGAAGTGTGTGCCACGCTCGTAGTTCCCAACGCGTGCAGTGTGCTTTGGGCATACAATGCACATTTGTGGGGCCTGTGTAATGTATGTATCTTATGCTTCGTTAAGTCTCAGATGACTCTCTGGCCTTATAGATAGCGAAACATTACTCGTAGGGGAGGCTGAGATAATGGCACTCCTTGTCAAATTGTGGAGTGGGTTGGAACGGTACAAGATTCCTGCGAGGCTGGAGAAGAATATCCACATGGTGGTGTTGACGCGTTGTTGCGGCATAGCTTAATCTGATATAAGAGATCCTTAATGGGAGTGGGGGTCCCGCCTTTATTGCTATGTATGCATTGCTTAATTGCTTGTTAACTATTTCAGTTGTATGCATTTGTTTGTGATGATAATTGAGCATCTGTGATGTTCGAACTGTCGTTTTGTGTAGTAAAACCATTTTGCTTCGTTGTCGTTGGCGATTGGAGGACGAGATACAGACGATACTCGGACTGCTAGTTTGGGAGTGGGTAGCTGATATCCTGCAAGTGTGAGTACGATGTTGTTATTCTTGGCCTTGGTGACCTTTCTGAGGACGTGTGCGATGAGTCTGATGTTGATGAGGAGGATCGGATGAGACTCCTTAGCTCGTTATATCTGGTACTGCCTATTACACTTGCTGCCCTAGCGGCGTGCTTGCTTTTGTATCATGCGCTGGCTTGCGAGCTTTTGCCTCTTATCGCAGTTTGTTGTTAGCTTTACACTTTTTTTCATGATGTTTGTTGATTTGCTTTCGATTATTTGTCCCTGACACATTCCTTCAGAGTTTGAGGTTGGGGCTTGACCCCCCTGGTTCTATGACCTACTACCAAAGCTAAAGACGAATCCTGTTAACTGGACAGTGAGAGATCAACCTTTTAGAGTCTCGGGATGCTGCTGCGATTGTCTCCGACACATTCCTTCAGAGTTCGAGGTTGGGGCTTGACCCCCATTTCAATTTTGTGACCTACTACTAAAGCTAAGGACGAACCCTGCTAGCTAGGTAGTGAGAGGTCAACCTTTCTGATTCTCGGGATACTGTTGAAGATTATGATGACGGGCCTTCCTTCGAACCCTAATAATCGCGAGGGGACGGGCCTTACCGACACCGTGACCTACTACAGTAGGTAAGGGAGAAATCTTTGATCAGCGGTAGTGAGAGATCGTAAGGACATGGTTCCAAAGAAATGGCGAAGATTGGACATTTCGAGTCATTGGCGAACGCGAGGGGGCAGGCCCTGACGATGTCGCGACCTATAGCGATGGATAAGGGCAAAACCTTTGATCAACGGCAATAAGAGGTCACTGGGGTTGGGGGGACCTGTTAGACGACAAAGGTACATACACTTTGAGTCGTTGTCGAACACGAGGGGGCAGGCCCTAACGACGTCACAACATACTGCGGCGGATAAGGGCGAAACCTTTGATTAGCGACAATGAGAGGTTGTTGTGAGTGCGCTGCCTGGAGACATGTGTTTTTCATTAGCACGCCGCCCGAAGGCAGGTGTTGTTCATTAGCACACCGCCTGAAGGCAGGTGTTGTTTATTAGTGCGCCGCTCGAAGGCAGGTGTTGTTCATTAAAACTTACGTCCTTTTATTTGGGCGAGAAGAGTACGTAGCTCTAACAGCACAGACGATGTTTGCCATATACAGGCCTAAAATGAACAAATTTCAAAAGCTTATTAGAGTCACAGTGGTAATTTACACAAAGTATACATAGAAAAATAAACTTGGTAAAACATGTCAGTGGCGTTGTTAGAGCTTCGTTGTTAGGGATGGAGCTTTCTCCTGGGATGATTTTCTTAGGAGTTGTCCCCCCCCCAGTCCTTCCTGGTGAGCTGCTGGCTGATCTCCTGCTAATTGATTCAGTACTTGGCTTCGTAAGAATTTCCCCGGTAGGTATTTTTTGACGAGACGCTCGATTTCATCCTTAAGCTTGGAGCAAATTTCTGTGTTGTGTCCTCGTCCATGGTAGAACTCAGTACTTTGTCTGATCCCCCATATTTTTAGCAGGGGCTTGGGCTTGCGGAGCGCCTCGTTGCCCTGGATTGCATAAACTATGTTAGTTCTTGAGGTATTGAGAGGCGTGTATCTTTGGTGCTGTCGTGGTTGTGGGTTGTCGCGACATTCAACATTCTTCCCTAAGACTGATGAAGCCTCCAACTCCCTCCGTCTTTTCACGTGCTCTATTGAGCTGTTGTTGATGTGCTTCGATTGCTTCGTCAGTGACAATCTTGGATTTGACGCGTCGTACTAGATCATGATAATTTGGTGTCGCTTCTTTCATTAATGTCAAATAGATGTTGTCGGGGCGGAGTACCCCTAAGAAGAAGCCTCTTAAGATCTCGGGGTTGACTCCTGGGATCTTTCGTGCCTCTACGGTGAAATGACGGAACAAATCTCTAAGATTTTCCCACACATTTTGGCGGATCCCAGACAAGTGGGAGGGATCTTTAACCATCTGACGGCTGGCGATAAATTGATTAGTGAATTGTTGTGCTAACTTTGCGAAATTCTTGATCTCCCCTTCCTTCAAGGAAAGAACCAGGTGCAAGCTTGGCCATTTAGAGTCGCTGGGAATGCTTGACATGACAGTGGATCTTGGGCATTGTAGAGTTGTATCATGATTGCGAAGTTTCTGACGTGCTCCGACAGATTGCCCGTTCCGTCCTATGTCTCGATCTTTAGGAGTTTGAAGCCTGTGGGGATTGGATGTGTCGAGATCTTAGGTGTGAATGGTGAGCGACGATGGAGAGGGAGAGGGTCCAAAGTGGCGCGCTGCCTGGCTCGTTCTTCATCAACTATGTTATGAACTTCTTCATGTGTGAGACTTCCATCTGCAAACATGAGGTCTGTTGCTTCAAGGTGATTGTAGTGATACTGAGCTTCAGGTCCTCCGTCAGGACGGGCCCCGCGACCTTGGATGTCGGCGTTGTGGAGCACTGCTTCAATTATATTGTTGAGTGAGTAAGGAAGAACTGGACCAACGTGCCCCCAGGGTCTGTTCTTTCAGTTGTGGGGGTGGTTTTTCCTGCCATATGCTCTAGTCTCGAGTACCGTTGTGTTGATGATTAGAGGTGTAATTTGAGTTGAGTCAGCTCGTGAGCTCGATGAGCCGGCTCGAAAAAAGCTCGACTCGAGCTCGAGCCAGTAGAGCTCGAGCTCGAGCTCGTCTGCTCTTGTTCATGAACTCACGAGCCAACTCGTGAGCTTTCTTTTTGACTTTTTTTTTCAAAAAAAATATAAAAATATAAATAAAAATGGCTAATATGCTAAAAAAATCGTGACCAGCTCGAGCTTGACTCAAGCTCGTGAGTTCGAAAGCTCAAGCTCGAGCTCAATATATTGATCTCGAACTCGAGCTCTAGCCGTGCAAAATGAGCTCATTGAGCTCGAGCTCAAAATGTTTAGCTTGAGATCAAACTTGAGAATTTTGTCAAGCTGCACTCGAGCTCGAGCTTGGGAATTTTGCCAAGCTCGACTCGTTTACAATCCTAATGAGGATACTCTTTTCTAGGTCTTCTAGGTATGGTAGGAACCGTTTTCCCATAGACAGTGTCAAATTGTTGTGAATCACTAAAGGCTCCGGAAAACTGGACTAAATTAAATTGCCTTAACCCGGGAGTGGTCGAGTGCGCACAGTCACGGTAAGTAGAAAGTTGGAAAAACAAAAATATTTAACGTGGAAAACCCTTCAACTGGATGAAAAATCATGTAGCTAGATCTGTGTCGGCCAAACCTTTACAATTTGTTGGTTGTTGTACAAAGCTTTTTGGAAGAACTCGAGGGCGACATACCGCCTCTCGTTACATATGTTAGAGAGAAAATAGCTCGGAGGGTGACAGGTCACGACTCACAATGCTATTTACTTTTCTTGTGCTGCGAGGGATGAGCTTGTCATACTTTGAAGTCTTTAGTTGAAGCTCAGAAACGGGAACAACTTGCTTTGCCCGCCTTGGTACAGGCAGCTAGGAATCTTGAACGACGTGCTCTGCATGTCTTTATCTCTACGTCTTGCCTCCTATTGTGTTGAGAGGAGTCTGGAGCGCTGGCCTTGTTGGCGATCAGTATGTTTGTTCTTGAGTTGAGAGCGTTGAGTGCTTGTTGAAATCTTGGGAGCAGCACATGCGGAGGCGCACTTGGAGCGGTCTTGAGAGTGAAGCGCACGACGACTCACTTGGAGCAGTGTGTGCACTAAGGGACTCATACAAAGAGGAATGTGTGTAAGGAGGAACGTGCCCATGGAGGGACGTAAGCACAAGGAAGAGCGCGCATAGAGGGACGTGCACGCAAGGAGGAACGTGCGCACGGAGGGAAGTGCACCCAAGGAGGAACGTGCGCGCAGAGGGGAGTGCACACAAGGAGGATCATGCGCACGACGAGACATGCACACGGGGGGGGGGGGGGGGAGGAACATGCATACAAAGGGACGCATGCAAGGGGGGAGCGCGCTCGAGGATGAAAAATAAAGAGAAAGTCGTTGGAGGAGGAGAACGAAAATCCATATAGGATTTATTGGTTGAGAAGAGAGTGAAAATAAAGGGGAGTGAGGGTCTATTTATAGATTACAAGAGGGGCAAGCCAGTAATTTCCTCTGATAACTATCGGACGGACTAATAGGAACACTCAGTTTAGAGCACGCGGATCAACAATTTTATGCAAATGACGAGACTGCCCCCACACGATTTTGAATCCACCAAAAAACTAATTGCTCCTCCCGCAAGGGGAGGAACGGCTGGCGAGGCCGGCGGTCGGGGAAGAGGGCCCCCAACCAGGGAACTGCCCAACCTGGGTGGCAAGGAGGCAGCCCAGATTGGGCGGCTCTGGGCGGCCTTGCCTCCAGGCAGGGGCCAAAAATGGGGTGGGGGCGGCCAAGGGGCTGCCCTCCACAACTAACAAAGGCTGCCCAAAAAGGGCGGTCAGATGGCCACCCGATCTGGGCGGCCTTACCCTTGGACGAGGCGCCAAAATAGGGGGGGGGGGCGGCGGCCGAGGGGCCGCCCGCCCGAATCCGGCAGAGAGGCCGCGCAGAAAGGACGGCCAGACGACCGCCCTATCTAGGCGGCCTTACCCCCAGACGGGGCGCCAGAATGGGGATTTGCCCGCCCGCCCTAATCCGGCAGAGAGGCCGCCCAGAAAGGGGGCCAGATGGCCTCCCAGAAAGGGCGGCCAGATGGCTGCCCGATCTGGGCAGCTTTGCCCCCAAACAGGCCGCCGGGAAATGGGTGGGCGGCCATGTTGTCGGTTGCCCCAGGCGGGAAAGATGCCGTCCAGGCTGGGCGGCCAGACCTAGGTGGCCTTGCCCCTACTGCGGGGTGTCGGGGAGGCGCGTGGACGCGGCGATGGTGGCGGTTGGTGCGCCAGCTGGCATGACGATTACACCTCGGGCAATTACCCCGTTGGTGGGGACTTTCGGATATCTGCACCCCTTACTTGAGGTGCGTCTAGCACTTCTAAGGGGACCTCTGATCAATAGTAAAGTCAAATTACCATAAATTCTATTTTAAAAATTAAATTAATACACACAAAAATTAGGGACATTAGCTATTAATAATTCTAAGCGACTGATATGATTTTTTATTTTAGTTCCATAGGAAAATAAAACATTACTTCCATAATAAAAAATGGGCGGTGTTAAAGGCACACCATCTTCGGCTTTGTGCACACCAATACTATGTGCACCCATTGGAATTTTATGTGCACACCATCTTCGGCTTTGTGCACACCAATACTATGTGCACAGTCCGAGCAAACATAGCTGCAATGTATGTGAACTCGTTGGGCGCCGTTGCCGTCTCCTTCATTTGAGCAAAAAGATCGACGGCAAGGCGGCCATAGCCGTGCATCGCGAGCCCTCCGATCATCACGCTCCAAAGCACGACGTCTTTGCTCGAAATCCGATGGAACACCTCCAAAGCTGCTTCAACGCACCCGCATCTGCAGTACATGTCCACAAGAGCTGTGGGGAGGATGACGTTGTCGTGATTACATAGTTTTTTTTAATGAAATACGCGCCTTTTTGAACTGTGTCTTCTACGTTAATTTTCAGGAGATGTGTTTAACATGAAAGTTGTAGATCTCGACGATATCTACAACTTTCATGTTGAACACTTTTTTATTTAAAGCCGTTTAGGCCCCCGATTTGGCCCCGGAAAAATCACGCGGAACATTTTAAATGTTCCGCGTGATTTTTTCCGGGGCCAAATCGGGGGCCTAAACGGCTTTAAATCAAAAAGTGTTCAACATAAAAGTTGTAGATATCGTCGAAATCTACAACTTTCATGTTGAACACTTCTCCTGAAAATGAACGTAGAAGACGCAGTTCAAAAAGGCGCGTACCGGGAAGGGGGAGGCGGGCTGCTTCGGCTTTAGTTGGGTGGGGTTTAGAAAACCTAAATTATTAAGGATAATATTTTTGATGGGTGTGCACATAGCCGAAAATGGTGTGCCTTTAACACCACCCTAAAAAATATGATGCAATTAAATTATTAATATACGAACATTTTTGCAGAAACGTGTTTTAATAGCCGTCGGATTTACGGAGCTGCTGTAGCAGATGTCAACGGAACTTCCTATAAAGCTGGCGTTTCGGCTCTTCCTCTTTTCGATTCATCCCGGCCGAGTGTTTTCGCTGCGGGTAGGGTTTCGACCTCTCCGATGAGATCTGCTCGGTAGCAGCACTAACGTCTCTTGTTTCGTTCTCAGATTTTTCTTGTTCGCTGCCTACGATGTCGATTGGTGAGCAAGCTTGCAGCCTCGCTGCTTTGATCCTATATGATGACGGGATTCCCATCACGGTAAGATTGCTATATTGCATTCTCCGACACTAAAGATTGTAGGCTTTCTGATACTCTTCGAGTGATCAGGCGGAGAAGATCTCCACGTTGGTGAAATCTGCAAACATTTCTGTTGAATCTTACTGGGCGACGCTGTTCGCAAAGCTTCTTGAGAAGAGGAGCATCGATGATCTCATCCTCAGCGTTGGATCCGGTCTGATTCTCCATTCTATTTTCTAGATTGATTAATTTCGTTCCTTTTCATTTCATCGACTTTGATTCCTGTATTGTTCGGATGGTTTATTTAGGTGGAGGTGGACCTTCCGTTGCTGTAGCAGCTCCAGCCGCTGGTGGTGGCGGTAGTGCTGCCCCGGAAGCAGCCCCAGCTGCTGAGGAGAAGAAGGTTTTTTTACTTTTTAGTGTCTCATTTTTGATATTATGATGAATAATTTGCCCCTTTAGGTTCCTAATCTGTACCATTTTTCTTCGTTTGCAGGAAGAGGCAAAGGAAGAGAGTGATGATGATATGGGTTTCAGTCTTTTTGATTAAAAATCTTCTTTTTATTTTCCGCATTATTAGGTAAATGACTTTAAACTTGTTGAATTGTTAATTATTTTATTTATTCTAGAATTGTATTATCAGTATGGTGTTCTCTCTCCTGAATGTTTAGCTTTATTTTGTTTGGAAGTCAATCGTTTATGTTTACATAATTAATTATATGTGGAATTTACTTTCCAATTGAACTAAGATAACTTTGTGGTCGCATCATGAGGACAAGGCTTTTTTATGTTGTTTATTATCTATTCAATATTTATCTTTACTAGATGTTTTCTTTTTGTTGGCATGATGATGTATCCTACGTCGCATCCAATGTTACTTCTTAGTTCAACTATAGAAATACCCACTAGAGAAATTCATCATGCCAGACATGAGTAGAAGAGACTACATTGATAATGGAATTTTACCAATGCAAGAAAGTGTTATAATAGAAAAGCAGGTTAGTCAACTTCCCATATTTGGAGTCCAATATAACATGAGTGTAACCCTAAGTTCCATGATTGTAACCCTAAGACCCATGATTTGTCGATCAGATTATCGATAAATTAAATAGATCGTGGTCATTTACAATGCAATATGGAGGCAAAATCAATCAAATAGTACTGATTCTAGGATCACGTTCTAAGATCGAAGAATCAAACCATAGATGATCCGACCACATGAAGATGCCTTATCAAATAAGTGAGGATTAAGATTCAGGTCCATAAAATATGGATCGTTGAGTCATTCAAATAGGGGAGTCATCCGAACCAGTCCATGGCATTTGGATGGGTAGTCAATGTGGATTAGAGTTTTTTTATAATATTTTTTAGGCATTTTGACTTGGTCTTATTTTGTCATCATATTTTATTATTATTTTCCTTAATATAGTAAAGGGCGTTTTGCGGTATTGTGGATGTTTTGGCTCTTATTTAAAGGTACGAGATCTAATGGAAATGCTATTTTATTCATCTTAAATTACTCTTAAAACTCGAATATCCCTCATCTATCTTGATGTCTTAATGCTTATTTAATGGTGCAAGTTCTAATGGAAATCCAATTTTATTCGTGTCCAATAGTTCTCAAAATCCTATTACTCCATTGTATCTCCCTTTGTTGTCGCTAGCTCCATAGAATCAATGAACAAACATAATTTCAAATTACAAATTATAATTTTTTCAATAACATTTTTTTTTAGATTGTTTAAGATCTCTTACTACATGTTAGAAAAAGAAAAAAAGTTGAAGGGAGAACTATTCACATGGCCTGAAGTTGTTCCAAACATTTCAATATTAGATATGCTTGATCAACATTTTTTTAAGCACTCAGTTATCTATAGATTTTGATGGAGATCATCCACCACATGTGGCCTGCAAGGCGGAACCCATGTTCTTGTATTCACACAAGAGTGCTTGAATGAATCGATGAGCCTACTCCACATGTGTTTCTAATTTTGTTACATTTTTCATGTATGATTGCTATTTTCAGTTGTTATTTAGTGAGATCGGGCCCTTGACGACAACATCAAATTGTAGCAATTGATGGCCTGTTCCCTAATATTGTTTTGTTATAAATGAGATGCAATGGGTCTGCCGTCAGGTATTGCAAATTTTGGAGATTTTCATGTCGGAATGCAGCGTCCGCTCATAATGCCGACTCCACGGATCCAAGGTGATGACTCCTTGGTTATCTTACCCAATTTTCCCTATCTCTCTGCATACCATCACCCATTCTATTTCTGAAACCATTGCCTTACAGGTTGTCATCCACGAGGCCTCCTCCCTCTAAGCCATCCCCCAAAGAGCCAACCCACAGTTGCACCTCCAGCTCTAGCCCATAGCTTGTCTTCCTTCCCTTCTCGATTCCAGCACCTCGTATGCCTTCTAAAACTACTCACGAGCCCCACACCATTTTTTCCCCTCACCAACAGTCGTCATCAATCCCTCCCCTTCCACAACACCTGCTCCTCTGACGACTTCCCTCTTAAAAATGCTCCACGATCCCAAACAACTTTCCCTCTACCGCCGATCAACTTCCACCCCGCCCGCTGGGAACACAACCGTTGGAACAGCTTCCTTGCAACCCTAACCGGATTTACCCCTCCCTCCTCGATGCCCCTTTGTGAGTATCATTTTTTTATATTAATTTTTGTTTTCATTATTGATATATAATGTTGTGATTTCATACTTGTTTGGATCTCTAGGTTTGTGATTTTTTGATTTGAGAATTGTTGTGATTTCATTCTTGCTTTGGCCCTCCACGCGGACAAAAGTGTAGACCTGCTTGCCAAAAATAATTATTGTTCCGTGCTCAAATTATTCAAGTGTGATTTAATTTTTATTACCTGCATGTGGTCTATATGTCGAGTCTATGTGCATAGCATGTAGCCTCTTAGGTTTGGAGAGTTGTTTTCCCAGCACTACACATAGAGTTTCATAGTAGTATTCACATACACTTAGCCTACCCTACATCAAATTCCATCCAATGTAATTTGTTGTTCATGGTGGTGGTACAAGCAGCTGCCACCTAATTTTAGGGAGGTCCATTTTCTTCTCCAGCTCTGTTCACTGCTTTCCTAAACTTTTATAATTCTTCTGCTAAGGTCTGCCATGAACCAAGTTTTATGATTAAAGGTGTCTTTTCCTTACTAAATTCCATTTTCGCTTATTTGGATCATATTGTTGTCTCCAATATCACTTAAGGGATAAGGCCATTAATTCTAGTATATGTGATGATTACATTTTTTAAAAACAAAAAGTATTCATTGATGTATGTGTTATGCCGCCGCATCCGCTACAGTTTCAAGGGCAGACGTACTCTCGGTGACCAAAAGAACGGAGGCCAAACAACGGGGCTGAACCATCCGGTTCAGCCCCCAACCAATGAAAGGAGCCAAGGGGGGACTGAACCAACCCGGTTCAGTCCCCAAGTGGGGGGCCGGCCGACCCCCTTGAGCCCCAGGTATTAATAAACCCGGGGCTCCCTCTTGATGGAGCATGGACTAGTATTCTCAAGGTATCTTCTCTTTCCCTCTTCCTAACCCTAATCCTTCTTCTCCTCTCTAAATCTCCCCTAGATCTCTCTTCTTCTTTGCAAAACCCTATCATTTGGTATCAGAGCATCATCATGCGACGATGGTGACACGCCCGGAAGCCGAAACCGCGCGGCTCGCATCCCTCGAGGAGAACTATGTAGGGTTGTCGGACACGATGACGGCGCTCGAAGAACAAGTGAAATCCTCCCAAAAAAATCTAGAGGATCGCTTGGACGCGCGCATGGAGGAGATCAAAGCCCTACTTGCGCAAAATCTGAAAGGAAAAAACCACGCGGTGGAAGGATCCGAAACCGAGGCATCCTACCATCCTCTTGCGCAAAACGACACTGGAATCGGAAGTGGATCGCAGTAGGGGGACGGATCTGGGTCTACAGGGGGCGAACCGCCCGTTGCGGGATCGGCGGAAGTCGATCCTACGCGGATCGACACCTACGCCAGCCGCACGATGGGATCGACGCAGGAATGGTGCGGGGGCCCTGGAGGGGCCATCGGCGGGCCGATGGAGGCCGGCTACCGCCGGCCAGGCGGCTGGAGGCCGCCGGAAGGGCCGACGACACCGAGCGGCCCGTTCGGCGTCCAGTCCGCCTGGAACGGACCGGGATCGCAACCAGGCTCCTCGTGGCGGGGTCCAGGGCAGGGAGCAGCCCCTTTTCGACCGACTGGAGCAAATGCGGTCCCAATCGGAGGTGTGGCGGGCATCCTATCGATACCTCCGCTATATGGAGGACCGGCGGACTATGGAAATGGCAACCCATGGGTTGGAGGGCAACAAGGAGGCTACGACATGGACCGGGGACGACCCGGGCCCGCAGCGGCTCCAGCGCAACCTTACCAACCAGCACATGCAGAACCACGGCCATACATGCAGCCCAAACTGACACGTATGAACTTTCCTAAGTTCAAAGGCGACGACGCCTTAGAGTGGATCCAGAAGGCTGAACTTTTCTTCAAGTACCAAGAGATTCCGGAGGGACAGTGGGTCCAGTTGGCGTCTTTTCACCTGGAAGAGGACGCTTTCCAGTGGACTAAGTGGTTTCTGAGGGGACGCAATCACGCACCCTGGGAGGAGTTTGTGGAGTCCTTCTCGGCTCGTTTCGGGCCTCTGGAGTATGAAGATGTGGAGGCTATGTTACAGAAGCTGCGGCAAAAAGGATCAGTCATAGAGTATCAGACAGAATTCGAACGGTTGGCCAACCGGGTCATTTGGGAAGAGAGGACGATGCTGAGTTGTTTCGTATCCGGATTGAAGGACCATTTGAGAGACGAGGTCCATGCCTACATGCCACGCAGTCTGAATCATGCCATCAGCCTGGCCAGGATACAGGAGGAGCGGTACAATCGGCAGAAGACTCGGACGACAGGACGGGCACCTACGGTTGCAGACGTACCCAGGAGGGAACCACCGGCCGGGGGCCGTCCTACTGTGACGAGGTTGACGTGGCAGGAGCTACGGGCCAGAAAGGACAAGGGGTTGTGTTTCAAATGTGACGAGAAATTCGTTCCGGGGCACCGGTGTCAGAAGGTCCAAGTCTACATGCTGCGGAACGAGGACGGGGAAGAGGACACTACTGGTGACTCCGTTGAGGATGACCTGGATCTTGCGGAGTTTGGAATATCTCTTCAGGCGATTGCGGGGTGCACAACTCCCCTTACTTTACGGATCGCAGGGGCGATTTGCCAGGAACGGGTGACTATATTAGTTGATAGTGGGAGCACCCACTATTTCATTAACCCCGATGTGGCTCTCAAGGCGGGGCTTCCGATTGATTGGGAGGCCGCTTTCCAGGTCATGGTGGCTGATGGGAGCAAGTTGCGATGCGAAGGGGTCCTGAAGGGGGCCGAGCTGCGGATGCCGGGATACATCTGCCACACCGACGTCTACCTTCTCCCCATTCGAGGCTCGGATATGGTCTTGGGAGTGCAGTGGCTCCGGAAGCTACGACGGGTAACCACGGATTGGGACAGGATGACGCTGGAGTTTACTCAGCAGGGCAAGGACCACTGTTTGCAGGGCATAAGGACGTCTCCACTCAAGGAGATCTCACTCAGGGGTTTTCAGAGACTGGAGGAGCAAGGCTGGACAGTGGCCATGATTCTGGGGGTGACACCCGTGGGATCGGAAGCCAGTGCGAAGCCTGAGCAGATACAAGCGCTCTTGGGACAGTACGATGATGTTTTTCAGGAGCCACGCTCCCTCCCGCAGTCCCGTTTTCGGGACCATCAGATCCAGTTGAAGGTAGGGACGGATTCCACCAACATCCGGCCTTACCGCTACCCCCATATTCAGAAGGTTGAGATAGAGCGCAGCGTGCGCGAGATGCTGACTTCTGGTATTATACGTCCCAGCACTAGTGCTTTTTATTCTCCGATCATACTGGTAAAGAAGAAAGACGGTTCGTGGAGATTTTGCGTAGATTACCGGGGGCTTAACAGCTCCACCATCAAGGACAAATTTCTCATTCCTATGATCGAGGAGCTATTGGATGAGCTACATGGAGCACACTTATTCACCAAATTGGATCTCCGGTCCGGCTACCATCAGATTTGTATGAAGGAGGAAGACGCCCACAAGACGGCCTTCCGTACCCACGATGGTCACTATGAGTTCTTGGTGATGCCATTTGGGTTGGCCAACGCACCCTCGACCTTCCAGGCGGTGATGAATGAGATATTCCGCCCTCTTCTTCGAAGGTATGTGCTAGTTTTCTTTGACGATATACCTATATATAGCAGGAGTTGGGAGGATCACCTGGAGCACGTCCACACCGTCCTCACCATATTGAGGGAGCACAAACTGTACGCCAAGCGGTCCAAGTGCTCGTTTGGGCAGCCGGAGGTTGAGTACTTGGGACACCTGGTGTCCGCACACGGGCTACAAGCTGACCCAAAGAAGATTGCAAGCATGGTAGATTGGCCACCCCCCACGACGGTCTGGGCTTTGAGGGGTTTTCTCGGGCTGACAGGGTACTATCGGCGGTTCGTGAAGGACTATGGGAAGATCGCCCGCCCCCTCACTCAGCTGTTGCAGAAAGACGCTTTCCAATGGAGTACAGAGGCGGAGGCCGCCTTCCAGTCTCTGAAGACGGCCATGACTACTACTCCGGTTCTGGCACTACCAGATTTCTCCAAGACATTCATAGTGGAGGCCGATGCTTCGGGGGTCGGCATTGGGGCGGTGTTGATACAGGAGGGCCGACCCTTGGCCTACTTCAGCAAGACGTTGGCACCCCGGACACTGGGCCTCTCGACGTACGAGAAGGAGATGTTAGCCATCCTTCATGCGGTCGCCTTGTGGCGGCCTTATCTCTTGGGACGGCACTTCCAGATCCGTACAGATCACCAGAGCCTGAAACATTTTCTGGAGCAGAGACTAGCTTCACCGTTGCAGCAGAAGTGGCTGACAAAGTTGCTGGGATACGATTATGAGATTGTATATAAACAGGGGAAGGAAAATGTGGTGGCCGACGCACTCTCCCGCCTACCAGAGAGTTCCTTGTCCCATATTTCAGCACCAGTGATTGAGTCACTGGAAGAGATACAGACAGAAGTTCAGCAGGATCCGGATCTTCGGGCCATCATTGAAGCACTGCGACAGGGGGAGCCTACTGAGGCCGGCTACCACTTACAGGGAGACAGGCTTTACCATCAGGGCCGAGTAGTCCTCCCTGCCACGTCGGCCTGGCGGAAGGTCATGATGCAGGAGTTTCACGCCTCACCAACCGGCGGACACGCCAGTATCCTGCGTACATTACAACGAGTCCGGGCGAATGTATTTTGGAAGGGGTTGCGGCGAGATGTTCAGCGGTTTGTGCGTGAATGCGAGATCTGCCAGCGACAGAAGTACGAGACCACCTACCCCGCCGGGCTACTGACGCCGTTGGAGACCCCCCGTCAGATTTGGGACACTGTGTCTATGGATTTCATTGACGGCTTGCCCAAGTCTCAGGGCAAGTCCGTCATTTTGGTCGTGGTTGACAAGTTGTCCAAATACGGACACTTCATTGCTATGAGCCATCCGTACACGGCGAAACAGTCGCTGAAGGTTTTGCCAAGGAGATTGTGCGACTCCACGGAATTCCAAGCGCTATCATATCAGACAGAGACCCCGTCTTTGTGGGCAATTTCTGGCAGGAGCTATTTCGGCTACAGGGGACTTCCCTACGCATGAGTACGGCCCACCATCCCCAGACAGACGGGCAGACTAAGGTCCTCAACCGTGGGGTTGAAACCTATTTACGGTGCTTTGTCATGGATGAGCCACGCTCGTGGACTCGGTGGCTCCATTGGGCGGAGTACTGCTACAATACATCTTTCCATACGGCCAGCAAGCTCACCCCTTTTGAGGTGGTCTACGGCCGCCCCCCGCCTACTTTGCGCTCTTATGAGCCAGCCAGCACCGCTCTTCCCGCGGTCGACCGGATGTTACTGGATCGTGACCGGACTTCGTCTTTACTCCGGGAGAACTTACGCATCGCCCAAGATCGCATGAAGATTCAGGCAGACAAACATCGTACCGAGCGGGAGTTTGCGGTGGGCGATGAGGTCTTCCTTAAACTCCAACCATATCGGCAGCTATCGGTCTCTCGGCGGACCAACCAAAAACTGGCACCGAAATACTATGGCCCGTTCCGTATCCTCCGCCGGGTGGGGCCCGTGGCTTATACTCTCGCTCTTCCGGAAGGTTCTCGCATCCATCCGACGTTCCATGTATCCTTATTGAAGAAGAAGCTCGGGAATTCGACTCCGATCAGCCCTACTCTCCCGGAGGCTACTAGCAGCGGCGAATTGCGGCCTTCTCCGGAGGCTATTCTGTTGACCAAATGGAAGCGGCGGGGTGCCGAGTACCGGCTAGAGGTACTAGTCAAGTGGGCGCACATGACCGCCGAACACAATTCTTGGGTTGACTTCTTGGAGTTTTGCGAGACATTTCCGGATTTCCCACTTGAGGACAAGTTGACGCTTGAAGGGGGAGGGAATGTTATGCCGCCGCATCCGCTACAGTTTCAAGGGCAGACGTACTCTCGGCGACCAAAAGAACGGAGGCCAAACAACGGGGCTGAACCATCCGGTTCAGCCCCCAACCAATGAAAGGAGCCAATGGGGGGGGGGGGGGACTGAACCGACCCGGTTCAGTCCCCAAGTGGGGCGGCCGGCCGGCCCCCTTGAGCCCCAGGTATTTATAAACCCGGGGCTCCCTCTTGATGGAGCATGGACTAGTATTCTCAAGGTATCTTCTCTTTCCCTCTTCCTAACCCTAACCCTAACCCTTCTTCTCCTCTCTGAATCTCCCCTAGATCTCTCTTCTTCTTTGCAAAACCCTATCAGTATGTAGGTATAAATTTTCACTTTTATATTGGACTTATATATAATAAATTCAGTTGCCAATTAAAATGATCACTAAGAATGTGTAATGGAATGAACTATCAAATTGCTTGTCAATCATTATGGTTTACGTACTCAGCTTCAATTGGACCATACAAATAACTGGTTCTTGTTTAAATAGTCCAAGAATCTGGGTATATCTTTAATTGTGCAATCTAACTTTGTTGATTCTTAAATTTACATTTTATTTTTTTGTTTCTCATCAAATTATTCTTTATTTTTGTCATGTTAAGATGCACTTGAATTATGTTAAATGTGTATTTTGGCTATATTTAATTGAAGATACTGCTTTCCAAAATGCTTTTATGAATTGGTTCTTCATATGCTGTCATCTTTTATAATCCCAAGGCTCTTTTCTATTAATGCTGAAGAATACGGTAGTGTGTGTGCACGCGCATGCACATAGCAAATTTATTAAATCCATTTACATCTCAGCATATAAAACATTTGAAGTTGATGCATGTTGCAAATTTATTAATCACTTCTCTCTTCTATAAAATTGAATTTAAAAATTTGTATTTATATTAAACAATTCAATATCATTTTATATTAAACAATTCAATATCATTTGATAGATTTTAAAATATGTATTTATATTAAACAATTCAATCTTTTTGAGTTCCAAAAGTTAACTATTATCCTACAAGTTTACTTTTTCTTGTGTATGAATATATATGAATTCCTTCAAATATCATTTTAGGTTAAATCCCCTCAAATTTCATTTTAGGTTACAAGATTCAAATTTATTTTATTTAATTATTTCTAATTGTTGCAAGTACCTATTATTAATTAATTTTAAAGCAACCTCCTTGAAGGGCTAGTAACATTGATTTTTGATAAAATTTATTTTTTAGCATCCTCTGGGTTGAATTGTGGTATGAATTATATTTGAGTCCCCATGATTTCATCATTGGGGATCTTACTTAGGTTATTATCAATTTTTATTGTCGTTGATCTTATGATGTGTCATGAGATTTTTTGTTGTTGCATCATGGATTATGAGTTTCTGACTCCCTCCCTCTCTCTATGTATTAAGCTTCCTATTAGCTTTTTGTGACCATGAGTAAAGAAATTGATATTTATATATGCGTGTTCTTTATTTAATTTATTGAATTTATCTATTCCATCCTTGAGGTTAGTAATTGTACTAGCTTGACCATTAGGCTTCTAAGTTATATGCTTGCTAGTGTCTCTTATGCCTTTGAACCAAGAATCTCAAATAGGTTATGATGGAAAATCGGAACTGTTCATCTTATGTTGATCGACGATCGTAGCATTGTTTGTTCTTTTCATTTTTCGTTTTGAGTTGTATTTTTATTTATTTTTGATTCGGGACGATCAGACAATCATAACCATTTGTTGTCCCCCTTAAAGTCTATATATTGAGGTCGAGGGTTCTCATTTTGGGTATTAAAGGATTAAGTGTTGAAGCCAATCCCTTGGTCATTTCGGTGTCAAAGCCGACCCCGGCTGCGAAGCCTGGGCTTATCTCCTCTCTCCCTTGGCCGGCCATAGCACCTCACTCCTTGGCCGACCACCCCCTTTCCCCCTTCCACCAGGCAGCCCCCCCTCCCTTCCGCATTTCCCTTGTCCAAGTTACTGCCATCCACTCCCTTATTCACCTTCCACTAAACAACCGTCCCCTCCATTTTCCCCATTCCACATCCCATATATCCCAATGCCATCCACCTCCCATTTCTCCTCAACTACAACCCCCTCCCTCTCCATTCACCAAATTACCCAAAAACAGCTCCTTACCCGGGGCTTCATTTTCATTTCTGGCAATCATTGGAGAATGTCTATGGCCATCTCCGATGAGCCACCATCATTTTCCCTTTCATTTCCATTCATTTTTAATCTTTCAGTGATCACTGGAAAACCTTCTCCGGCCACTACCACCTTCGGCAACCACCTCTGGACAGCCACCCCACCCCCACTCATAACCCATAACTACCTCCTAACTACCCACTACCCCTCCACCCCACTCTCCTACATCTTAGGATCAAATTCCTAAAATTAAGCCACTATTTTCTCCCAGTACCCCCTCACACAGCCGGCCAACTCCACTCTACTTTCCCTCACTTTCTCATGTTGAACCACCCTCCCCATTCTCCAAAACAAACCCCCACCTCCCCACTACCTGCTGGACGCCCCCCCTCTTCCCCTAAATTCACCCCCAGCTCTCAATTCCTCACTCCCCTATTATTCCTATTCCACTTAATTCAGCCGCCCCTCCCTCTACTTCCACCCTCTCCTTCTCATGGAGCCACATTCCAACCTTCCCCACCTCCCCAGCTAGCCCCCACTTCCCCAGCCGCCTCTTCCACTAATACAGCCCCTCTCCCTTCACGGGGAACCTTCCCTAGGCTATCCCTGCTGGAAATAATTTCTGGCGGCTTCCTTCAGTTCTCTACCCCTTCCGGCAGCTGCCCCAACCTCGACAACTGCTGGACACTACCAAAACTGCCTCCCTGCACAATCCAGAGCTGCTGTCCCAGTTTCTGGGCAGCCATATACAGCAGCCGGGTGCTAAAATCAGTCCCAGTTATCTCTTTAAATGCCAGGTCTTGTGTCTGTTCTCTACCTGAAGAGATAGTTCAATTTCTCGTGTTTCCTGATTTGGGATCTTTAACTATTGTGGCATAATTTCATTTTGATTTATAAAACTAATTATTGCAAGTTAAATTCGTTGGATATGTATGGTTTCATGTAGGAGTTTTCCCTTTATTTATTCCGTCATATAGGACCGTCTTGCATCATACTAGCCTTAGGCTTGTGTTTTAGTTCAACACTTGGGCATGTTATCTTTATGTTTTAGCAATATACTTACCTCTATATTATGGCCTGAACCACAATGTGTTATGGGCCATGATCATTTAGCTTATTCCTTGGGTCTTGTGAACTTTGAATGGTGACAAGTAATAATCCTTTTGGGTTATTGTCTTACACTTGTTCTAGACTAACCATTTTTGTTTGTTAGTGAGTATTTTGCTCGGCATTTGGGTTCACATGCTATTGGTTTTGAGAATAACAACCTGACGCAGGCTACATGACAACTCTAGTAAAGGTTGTCTTGATATATACCTAAATGTCCTATCTATCCGACAATTTAAGCTTACAATAAAAGAAAGTTTTATACAACATCCATTAGAGGATAGAGTCCAAGACAAGAAAACAAGTAAATATGTGCACAAGGAAGAGTGCAAAATAATAAACATGTGAGCAAAGCCTTGCAAATATAGAGCTTCTTGGCACAAGTATTATAAGATCAAATCCACACAAACTTGAGAAAAATACATGATTCAACATTAAGGAAATTCAGTCATACAATAAACTCACAATGTTTGTAGAAGGCCTTGAAGATGGTTGTAAAAGGTGGCTGGGGGCGAAGGTGGACTGAATTTGGACTTTCGAACTGGATTCAGAAGGCTAAATGTGACTTTTCTTGTGCTGAAAAGTCATCTTGATATATACCTAAATGTCCTAACTATCCGACAATTTAAGCTTACAATAAAAGAAAGTTATATACAACATCCATAAGAGGAGTCCAAGACAAGAAAATAAGTAAAGATGTGCACAGGCAAGAGTGCGAAATAATAAACATGTAAGTGAGAAAAGCCTTGCAAATAACAGAGCTTCTTGGCACAAGTATTATAAGATCAAATCCACACAAACTTGAGATTAAATACATGATTCAACATTAAGGAAATTCAGTCATACAATGAACTCACAATGTTTATAGAAGGCCTTGAAGATGGACTGAATTTGGACTTTCAAACGGGATTCAGAAGGCTAAATGAGACTTTTCTTGTGCTGAATTGCAGTTTCAGTGGGTTAGATGGTGGTGTCCTTGGCTGGAAGTGGAGTGATAGTGTTTGACACGCTTAGGTAGGGTGTTTGGTATGCTGGTCCCACAAGACCCGCTATCCGGTTTAATTAATTATGTTCACATCTTTTCAGTTCCAATGTATGTTTTAATAAATGTTTTCATTTTTTAATTAGCACGTGCAAGTCAATTATTATTATGCATTTTTAGTCTTTTATGACAAGTCCAAATGTTCAGACTAATTACGCTTTGTGCCACTATGTAATGTTATATATTGACCCTTGGGGTCATGAATGAGAATATGTTATATATTGACCCTTCGGGTCATGAATGGGATTCTGTTATATATTGACCCTTGGGGTCATGAATGGGATTATGTTATATATTGACCCTTGGGGTCATGAATGGGATTATGTAGTGAATTAAACCGAAGTCTCCGTCTCTCTCTCTAAAATCTTCTTATTTTCTCTCAAGTTAGGTTTTGGATGAGCAAAGCTCCCCTTTCCCCTCTTCTTCTCCCCGCCACCTCCGATGAGATCCTGGGATGGGTTTAAGCTAGCAAATATTTTGATATCAGCTCAGCCAAACAAGTCGAGGCTAGAGGTATGGATTATCAACAAGATACAATGTTCTAACCATAAACATAGGAGAAGCCAAAAAAGTGTCCAATTTGCAAGCTTAAACAATGATGAGGAATTGTTTTTTGGCAAGTACTACAGACAAGAACTTAAAAGTTCAAAATTTTCAAAGTCGAGCTAATAAATATCTCATTTTACAAGCTCCAGCTGTAGAGTCTACAATCTAGGCCATTATTTATAAGCCATACATTGACAAATTAAATGAAACTCATGTTTCACAAAAATTAAAGGTTGGAGGGAAGAATTCTAGCTCATAAACTTAAGACTTGAGCTGTATAAAACTTAGTCATAAGCTTGAAGGCTGACTTTTATGAAAAACATATTTTGAAAGATTTCAGAAGTAGTATTACCTCTCAAAGTCCTCTAAGCTCATAAACACAACAATCAACTAAAAAGTCTAGAGGCCAAGTTGAAGAAATAAAACAGAAGCACTGCGAAGAGTTGTTTTCTTTCAAAATCCAGAGCTCAAAAGCTTAAGGTCTGAGGTAGGTGGATACGGTAATCCTGTGTGCAGAACTCTCAACAAATTCATAATTTCTAGGGTCTACTTATAAATCAAATTGGAATACCAATAGAAGGGTTGTGATGGGAATTAGGCCACTCAAGAGACTACACGACGATCGATGTCGTTGTGTGTGTGGATCTACGATCCAAGTTTTTTAGTTTTCAGTATTGCTTTAAGTGTATTTGTAAAGCTGTCTTGGTCAGAAGATCATCACCATCCATCGCTTCTAACTCTATAAATAGGATTAGAGAGCTTGAAAATTGAAGGAAAAATTCAGTCTCTGGTCCCCAAATCCAACCCAAAATCCAAAATCAAACCCAAAATCCAACCCCAAATCCAACCCATAACTACACCAAATCCCAAATCCAACCCCAAATTCTTTCCCAAATCCCAAATTCACCACCAAAATCCACCCCAAATCCAAAATCCAACCCCTAATACCAACCCCATTTTGGGTAAGTTTTTTAATGGAATTTACAAAATAGGTATAGCAATTTATTTTATGGTCAGGGTCCTAGGTTATTAACTGGGTCCTATGTTATTGTATGGGTAACTTGGTTATTAACTGGGTCCTATGTTATTGTATGGGTACTTGGTTATTAACGTAGTCCTATGTTATTGTATGGGTACTTGGTTATTAACTGAGTCCTATGTTATTGTATGGGTACTTGGTTATTAACTGGGTCCTATGTTATTGTATGGGCCTATAACCCCTCCACTTTCCCTCCTTGGACGACCCTCCCCTCCTACCTCCATCCTCCTTGCCATCTACCACCATCACTACCACTACTTGGCCGACAACTTTACCACCCCTACTCTCTTACCTCATTCTTCTTGCCATCTACCACCATCACTACCACTACTTGGCTGACAACCCCTCCACCACCTACACTCTCCCACTACTCATCCTAACCACCATAACTACCCATAACTACACCCACTATCTCATAACTACCCATAACTATTCATAACTACACCCACTATCTCATAATTACTCGCAACAGCCACCATTAACTCTAACTACCCCAACTACCTCATAAACCTAATAGCCACTCTACTTACCTATAACTACTCTTAACTTCCATTAAATCCTCAAAAACCGTTGATAGTAATATAATCCTCTCCTAACAGCGAGTTGCCTCCCCTATTTAAGCCTCAAATGTCCATTCCCCCTAGCAATTGTCCCACTTCATACCCTAACTGCCTAAGCCATTTACAACCACAAAAGCCACGTCTAACCCTCACCTCGATCATATCCCCCCTTCTCCAAAACACCCCATGCCTGCTGGAAGCTCCTCCCCTTCTTTGTTAATGTTCAGTAAGACTAACTCTGGGCTTTGGAACCTCATTCCATCCCCCTGGAGCTCAATTCACTGCATACCAGTCCTGCCCCATGTTATGGACCAATTCTGAGATCTCGTCAGAGGTACCAGTGATACAAGGGAACTGAAGTTCACCCGAAGGACGACAGAGGAGAACAAGAAGGGAGAGGGGAGTTTTGTTCACCCAAATCCTAGCTTGAGAGAGATCTTAGAGAGAGACTGAAACTTTAGTTTAATTCATTGCATAATCTCACTCATTACCCCAAGTGTCAATATATAACATTACAAGTGGCATACAACTTAATAAGTCCGAATATTTAGACATATCATAAAATACTAAAAACATGTAATAATAATTGGCTTGCACATACTAATAAAATGACGTCAACGTAAATTGAAACATACATTGAAACAAAAAAATGTGAACATAATTAAATAAGTTGGATAATGGGCTGTGTGGGACCAATAATATCCCACCCTTTCGTTAAATGGAGCTTGTCCTCAAAGTTTGAATGAGGCTTGGGCGATCTGATCATCCGACTCTTTGAATTCTCGCCTGAATAGTTCTTGGCTGCGCATTGCGGTAGAGGAGGATGTATCAAGCGGTAGGCTATCATTGTACTTATAGATGTCATGAAGGATTGCAATGTGAAGGCATAGCAGAGGTGCTTGTTGAAGGAAGAGTGTCATGCATAGTGTTTGTAGCGGGACAAGTGTTCCTGGTGGTTGCGGACAGTCGAGGGCGATAAATAACTTTGTTGAATGTGAGTCGCTGTGATTTGAACCGAAGGCACTGACCGGGGGGCTGAGAGAAATGAACCAAAGCGGTCGAGGGTGACGACTATGGGATGGAAACCGCGCGGGCTGATGGAGGTAACACAAATTGTGGCACCACTACCATTGGGTTTGGAGGGAGACGATGTCAGCTGCACGAATTACAGGTATGTAACAACTAGAGGCGATGGTGGGGCGACATGATATGCATAGATTGGTGGAGCTTCTCCATGCATTGGGCGGAGCGACAACAGCTCTAGTGGGATGAGATCCTAGAAGTGTTGGTCAATACTGGCAGTGAGTCCAAAAAGTGCAATGTAAGATGACGTCGGCACCTTTAATAACATTGAATGGAGGGCGACTTCTTCGACACTTCTCCTCATGTCGGAGTATTTTTTAACTGATTAATCAAATATGAATTAATTAATAACAAGGTTGCAGATGTCGGATGTCGGGGACACGTCGGTTTGGGTTTTCATGTCGGTTTTTTATATATCGGAGGATATATCGGGGATATTTCATATATCGGGTTTTAATATTTAATTAATTATATATTTAATTTAATGTTATTTTTTATACATATCACAATGCCTATTTTGCAACCTATTGAAATTCTAAACATTAAAAGCTATATGTAACATTTAACATACATTTTTATGAGATCAAATTTTTAAAAATTAAATTTCAAACGTACCTCAATCTTGATTGCTCATAGACTCATCTATAGTTGGCAGAGTAGATAAAATAAGATCTTCATCGGATGAACCCTCTAGATCTGTCTCGGTCACCTCAGATATTTTCCTTTTTCCCTTTCTTTGATAACCAACTATGACTTCTTTGCTTGTAGCCGTTCTTTGAGGTCTCCTTTCCTCATGATCAGTGTCGACTATATTGCCAATTTGCGCCCATGCCAGCCCCTCTCCAGGAAATACTTCATCATCATCATCTTCATTTTCATCCTCCTCAGGATCAACTGTCACCATCCACTTCTGTACCTTTCCAGAATCAATATTCTTCGCTGCCAATGGATCTCGAGACGGCTCTGAATATTTTGACTTCAGCAAAGCATTGAACTTCACAAGTACTAGATCGTTCAATCTTTTGCTGTCGAGTTTATTCCTCTTCTTAGAATGTATCTACAAAATTTTAAAAATTATTAAATAATGCATACAATATTATAATAAGATATTTATGTTTAACTAAATAACTAAATGAAAGCATACCATCTCGAAAGTGCTCCAGTTCCTTTCACAGGCAGAGGATGAAGTAGTCAGACTTAAAATCTTCATAGCCATAGTTTTCAAGTGCGGCGTATCAGCACCGTTAAGCCTCCACCAATGCACTGTGAAAATTAAAATAATAAAATGACAACAAAATTCATATATACATAATACATTAATACATCATTAAAAATTATAATTAACAAAAATTAAAAATATATATTAAAATGTACCTGGGTTCAAGTTGGGATTTTGTAGCTGTCTCTTTGCCATGTCTTTACCAAATAACCCCTGTTGGTATTGGTAAACATCAAGCTTAGCGCTGATGTGATCCTGTGTGGAAGGATCCTTCGTATATATCCTCGAGAGACACTCAACAAATCCACTCATAAACCTACCATCAGCCTCAATCTCCACTCGACAGACATAATAAAAATGGGGGTTTAAGTAATAACCTGCACGGTGCACAGGTCTCCTTAATCTCCACTCGACAGGAATATTAAAAATTAAAAATATTAGTTTAAGAAATAACCTGCAAGGTGCAGAGGGCTGCACATCTTCTTCTCCCATCTGCTATCAATCAACTTCCATATAGGAAGATATTTGTTCTCTTCGTGATCGAGAACAACAGCAACCTCTTCCCTCGCCTTTTTAATATCCCCATATAACCACCCCATGGAAGGTGTATCTCCGTCAACTCTTCTCAAAATCTTCACAAATGGTGTGAATATACCAACTGCCAGCTCGACATTCGCCCAGAATCTGGCGCTCATCACTATCATTGCAGCTTACCATATGAAAAATAAATTTGTAAGAAAATTGAAAATACTATAAAACATCAGTTGCAAACATATTTTTTATATTTTAAATTAAATGATCAAATGAACAAAGATGCAATAGTTTTAACTTTTACCTGCTTTCCTCCTGCACTATTGGCCAACTTTGTTGCAGCTCACTTTGCAGATGTGAATAGACCCCTTAATTGATTTTTCTTCTCTAAGATACTCTCTAAAGATAGAAATGCTGTAGCGAATCTAGTCACACCTGGTCGAATAAGCTCATGAGAGTCCAACTCCTTCGTTGACTCTCTAAACATGTCGAGAGAGATGGTGTGACCGTAGATGAAGATAGAGAGTTGGCGGCCTAAGGAGATAGTACTCTTTATTGGCTTCAATTTTCCTATATCTTGTAGCAGTAAATTAATAGTGTGAGCTGCACAACATGTCCAAAAAATCTTAGGCCTTTTCAAGGCCATAAGCTTTGCTGCAGCCATATTATTAGACGCGCTATCTGTCACAATCTGCAGGATACTGTCCTCTCCTGGGCTCTCAGGACTATCAATCGCCTCATCCAAGAAGTCAAAAATGAACTTTCCATCATGTGTGGAGGACACATTCTTTGAAAGTCAGAATGCCACTCCAGCACTACAGTGTATCATGATGTTCATCACGCTTCTGCCCTTACGATCTGTCCATGCATCGGTCATGATCATGCAACCATTCAATTTGCAGGTCTGCGTGAATGCACCCAACATCTCCTTGGTCCTCTCTACCTCAGCTCGCAGAATTTTTTCCCTCAACTCATAAAATGTTGGGATCTTCATCCCAGGTCTGCATAACCCTATGACATGAGCCATCTGCTGGAAGGAGGAATTACATATGGCATTAAACGGGATCCCGTTTTCGTATGCCCATCTACCTATGTACACAACAGCGTCATCTCTGACTTTCGAAGAATTACTCTCTATCGTGCTTTGATGGGAATCTTTTCCCTTGGTAGAATCAGTGGCTGAATGAACAAACTTGTCCATTGGACCCTTGGAACATGTGCTCCTACGTGTGTCAGTCTCCTCCAAATCATCCTCATGAACTCCTCCAATAACGACCTCATTCAAAGTTGCTTGCAACTTTGCACTCTTAGCTCTCTTACTCTCTAAGTTTGAGTTTAGAGCCTACTCTGCCTTCGCCCTAACGTCGGCGGGAACCTGAGGGCATGACTTAACATTACCCTTCCACCCAGCCAGGTGATGCTTGAACCGTGTAATTCCACCGTTCACTGATGACGCTGCTGTGTACATAGGTAGATGGGCATACGAAAACGGGATCCCGTTTAATGCCATATGTAATTCCTCCTTCCAGCAGATGGCTCATGTCATAGGGTTATGCGGACCTGGGATGAAGATCCCAACATTTTATGAGTTGAGGGAAAAAAATTCTGCGAGCTGAGGTAGAGAGGACCAAGGAGATGTTGGGTGCATTCACGCAGACCTGTAAATTGAATGGCTGCACGATCATGACTGATGCGTGGACAGATCGTAAGGGCAGAAGCGTGATGAACATCATGATACACTGTAGTGCTGAAGTGACATTCTGACTTTCGAAGAATGTGTTCTCCACACATGATGGAAAGTTCATTTTTGACTTCTTGGATGAGGCGATTGATAGTCCTGAGAGCCAGGAGAGGACAGTATCCTGCAGATTGTGACAGATAGCGCGTCTAATAATATGGCTGCAGCAAAGCTTATGGCCTTGAAAAGGCCTAAGATTTTTTGGACATGTTGTGCAACTCATACTATTAATCTACTGCTACAGGATATAGGAAAATTGAAGCCAATAAAGAGTACTATCTCCTTAGGCCGCCAGCTCTCTATCTTCATCTACGGTCACACCATCTCTCTCGACATGTTTAGAGAGTCAACGAAGGAGTTGGACTCTCATGAGCTTATTCGACCAGGTGTGACTAGATTTGCTACATCATTTCTATCTTTAGAGAGTATCTTAGAGAAGAAAAATCAATTAAGGGGTCTATTCACATCTGCAAAGTGGGCTGCAACAAAGTTGGCCAATAGTGCAGGAGGAAAGCAGGTAAAAGTTAAAACTATTGCATCTTTGTTCATTTGATCATTTAATTTAAAATATAAAAAAAATGTTTGCATGATGTTTTATAGTATTTTCAATTTTCTTACAAATTTATTTTTCATATGGTAGGCTGCAATGATAGTGATGAGCGCCAGATTCTGGGCGAATGTCGAGCTGGCAGTTGGTATATTCACACCATTTGTGAAGATTTTGAGAAGAGTTGACGGGGATACACCTTCCATGGGGTGGTTATATGAGGATATTAAAAAGGCGAGGGAAGAGGTTGCTGCTGTTCTCGATCACGAAGAGAACAAATATTTTCCTATATGGAAGTTGATTGATAGCAGATGGGAGAAGAAGATGTGCAGCCCTCTGCACCTTGCAGGTTATTTCTTAAACTAATATTTTTAATTTTTAATATTCCTGTCGAGTGGAGATTAAGGAGACCTGTGCACCGTGCAGGTTATTACTTAAACCCCCATTTTTATTATGCCCGTCGAGTGGAGATTGAGGCTGATGGTAGGTCTATGAGTGGATTTGTTGAGTGTCTCTCGAGGATATATAGGAAGGATCCTTCCACACAGGATCACATCAGCGCTGAGCTTGATGTTTACCAATACCAACAGGGGTTATTTGGTAAAGACATGGCAAAGAGACAGCTACAAAATCTCAACTTGAACCCAGATACATTTTAATATATATTTTTAATTTTTGTTAATTATAATTTTTAATGATGTATTAATGTATTATGTATATATGAATTTTGTTGTCATTTTATTATTTTAATTTTCACAGTGCATTGGTGGAGGCTTAATGGTGCTGATACGCCGCACTTGAAAACTATGGCTATGAAGATTTTAAGTCTGACTACTTCATCCTCTGCCTGTGAGAGGAACTGGAGAACTTTCGAGATGGTATGCTTTCATCTAGTTATTTAGTTAAACATAAATATCTTATTATAATATTGTATGCATTATTTAATAATTTTTAAAATTTTGTAGATACATTCTAAGAAGAGGAATAAACTCGACAGCAAAAGGTTGAACGATCTAGTATTTGTGAAGTTCAATGCTTTGCTGAAGTCAAAATATTCAGAGCCGTCTCGAGATCCATTGGCAGCGAAGAATATTGATTCTGGAAAGGTACAGGAGTGGATGGTGACAGTTGATCCTGAGGAGGATGAAAATGAAGATGACGATGATGAAGTATTTCCTGGAGAGGGGCTGGCATGGACGCAAATTGGCAATATAGTTGACGCTGATCATGAGGAAAGGAGACCTCAAAGAACGGCTACAAGCAAAGAAGTCATAGTTGGTTATCAAGAAAGGGAAAAAGGAAAATATCTGAGGTGACCTAGACAGATCTAGAGGGTTCATCCGATGAAGATCTTATTTTATCTACTCTGCCAACTATAGATGAGTCTATGAGCGATCAAGATTGAGGTACGTTTGAAATTTAATTTTTAAAAATTTGATCTCATAAAAATGTATGTTAAATGTTACATATAGCTTTTAATGTTTAGAATTTCAATAAGTTGCAAAATAGGCATTGTGATATGTATAAAAAATAACATTAAATTAAATATATAATTAATTAAATATTAAAACCCGATATATGAAATATCCCCGATATATAAAAAACCGACATGAAAACCCAAACCGATGTGTCCCCGACAGCCGACATCTGCAACCTTGTATAGGATATTGAAATCAACTGTCGTATTCTTTTTGAGTTGTTGAGTGCTTTTACTCACAAAAAGAGTTATTATTTTATCGATCAAAAAGTTGGGTTTGTTTCAGAAAAAGAAAAAGTAAATACGCAAATTTATTAAAACCAAATTTGATGATTAAGGGAATTAGCACTTGATCTAGAATTCCTTTGTAATAAACTAGAAATTTATAAAAGATAAATTCTCAAGCCCCTAATAAAAATACTTCGAGCGTGGAGTTGCGTTATCACGGCGCGCGCTTGAGGCGTCAGGCGCACTCTGTTGCGCCTCAGCAAGGCCTAGGCGCTCCTGAGGCACACCCGATGTTATCCTGACTCTGCACATACTCGACCATCAGAGACCCTTCCAGCACCTTCTCTTGAACGAAGTGATGCTCGATCTCGATATGCTTGGACCGCACGTGACAAACTAGATTGTTAATCAGTTTGAGAACACTCTCTTTGTTACTGGGTAGCAGAGTAAGACTCTGCACCTCCTCATGGATGTCTTCCACTAACCGTCTGAGCCAGATGGCTTCCTGAGCTGCTAACGAAGTCTTGTACTCTGCTTCCGTAGTGGAATTGAGGGAATTGGGCGCCCATTTCACTGGAATTGGGGGAATTGGGCGCCCGATTCGCTTGAATTCGCTGGAATTGGGCGCCCGATTCGCTTGAATTCGCTGGAATTGGGCGCCCGATTCGCTTGAATTCGCTGGAATTGGGCGTCCGATTCGCTTGAATTCGCTGGAATTGGGCGCCCGATTCGCTTGAATTCGCTGGAATTGGGCGCCCGATTCGCTTGAATTCGCTGGAATTGGGCGCCCGATTCGCTTGAATTCGCTGGAATTGGGCGCCCGATTCGCTTGAATTCGCTGGAATTGGGCGCCCGATTCGCTTGAATTCGCTGGAATTGGGCGCCCGATTCGCTTGAATTCGCTGGAATTGGGCGCCCGATTCGCTTGAATTCGCTGGAATTGGGCGCCCGATTCGCTTGAATTCGCTGGAATTGGGTGCCCGATTCCAATGAATTTATTTCCCCCCCCCCATTTTTTGCGACATACTCGCCTTTAATAACTGCACCTTGCGCCTAGTATTCCTCTGACGAAGTACTACCACCTACCTAATCTTAAGTTGATCGATTAAGATCTTTCGACCAATTGAAACATTTAAGCTTGCTTAGAGTAGTGAACCCCACTATATAATGTGACTCAAATCCGGAAGATTTATATCGTCCTCTCTCGAGAAGTGCATGCAATTCATTTTATCTTTGAGCGATCTCCTCGTATGCACGGACCTCTGGTCATCTAAAATACGGATCATGAATTGAAAATCATATTCTGGAAATATGAGATCAAAGCAAAATAAATAAAAGATAAATCAAAATTAATTATGAAGAGAGCTTGCTAATTTTGAATTATCAAAGCATATTTTATTTCATTTCAAAGTTCATCATGATGGAGGGAATGCACGTAGAGGTAGATAGTGACATGATTGAAGAAAATAAAATTACTAAACTTGAATTGAAATTGCAAATGAAAAGGAAAGGTACTTGAATTGCAAGGACAAAGTAGCTAATACAACAAAAACAAGTAAACCATAGACTAAAACAACCTCAAAGTCGAACTCCCCAACATTTGGGATTTGCTGGCTATTATAGCTGAATTTTTCCAAGTACACGCCCCAAGTACATGCCCGCACCACCGGGATGTCTGTCACTGACTCCTTAACTTCCGCCATCTCAAATAGAATCTGATAGAACTCCTCTCCCTGCACAGGCGGGTTGTTGGTGGCCACAGCCTCCCTTTGATGAGGCAAACTCGATAGTCAAGCCCGCACTACGGGGACTTCCCAGGAGGTCACCCATCCCAGTACTACTCCAGCCCGAGCACGCTTAACTATGGAGTTCTTTCAACTCTCATCACCAATTGAGCTACATGGGGGTGTGACTTGGTGAAAAACCGCCAAATAAAAGTCTGGGAACATTTGGGTGAAAAACCGTCATAATTTGCAGTAAGTTTATATTACACGTCCTAGATACATGGGCGTGACCTTGGGCGTGCTTGAATGGATTTGGAACGACAGAGAAACATGCGTGATCTGGAGTCAATGGCCGTTGTTTTGCATTAATCATTGAAGCCACGCCCATGACCAGGCCGTGTAATCTTAAATGTGGCGCTGGCGTGGTTACGGTGTGGTCACGACGAGCTGGATCGATTCAGAGGCGTGAAGCACACATCCTAAGTACACGGGCGTGACCCATGTCATGTATTATTGAACTTTGCCAAATTGCTCCAAATTGTTATTAGCACCCCAAATTACCTGCAAATGTAGAAAAAGAAGAAATGACACTATTATTAATAAAATATAAAAAACAAAAATGATTTAATACATATATATTATAATAAAATATAGATAAATATTGTATTATCAATTCTATAATGTCGTGTGTCATGTTATTTATTGATACCATAAAAATGTAAATTTATATGATAAACTATTTCTTGATTTATAGGATTAAATAAGAGACCCATGTTTTTTTTTAATCAAGATGGAAAAAACAATGAACTACTTTATGTGTTTTCTTTATCTTATTTGTTTTTTTCTCATTTGTGGGTCTCAAGTTCGACTCCCATTTTGGGAAAGATTACCCAAGATGAGGTGTACGTACTTTGAGTCAGAACTCAAAATCTTGGAACCAATAGAAATCTCATAATACATTGACAACATTTCAGTGATAAATTATAATTCTCTCAATTTTTTTCATAATTGAGTATTTCAAAGAATTATTTCTTTGTATCGAACCATAGCCTCTAGTTGATCTCTTGAGTTGATTTTACAAAAAAAAACCATCCTTAGTCGCCTCACAACAGATTTTCAAAAATTCAAATTTCTATCGGTTTTATTCCCACCAGAAGGAATTATCTGCGCTCTGATTTCTGCATCTTATTTTTACTATAAAGATTTATGTCTTCAGTCCAGTAAATCGTCTCAACACCATACCCAAGTAATCTGAGATCTTTATACATCTCTCTTCTGATCCAAAGTTTTTTATAGATCAAAACATTAGGCAGGCAAAACTCGACAAGCAAGTTTTCACATTTGGATGGGAAGTAATGATGTAAGACAAAGAAGAATAGAAGCTCTAAATTCAAGAAATGTCCTAATCGTGAATGGTAGTCTTCTATCTTTCAGCATGTGACTTTCACAATTGAAGGCGATGCAGAGGAAGAGCTAGGAGGAGCTGCTGAAGTGCTGGGTGGATTCCAGAAGAGAAGGCTTCAAGAAAGTGGGTGGGTAGCAGGGATGTCTGAGAGAGAGAAAAGATGAAGTTGAGGACTTGGAGACAGTTATGGATAGTTGTTGGAGATGGATCATGATTGAGCAGAAAGAGAAAGGAGTATTCAAAATGGACTGAAACAATTACTAGTATTATGAGTATAATTGTGGATAGGCTATGGAGTGGAGGAGGGAGGCGGCTGTGAGAGGATGAAAAAGAGTCCTTATGGGCTTGTGATGTGGTCTACAGACTGGGTGAGGATGTGGGGACATGGATGAAGTGGTTAAGGTGTGTGGCCCCAATTCAGACCCCACAAGAATGTTGTATCTAAGCTTCTTTCAAGTTAGTCCCTTCAGGATGAAGCAAGGAGAGTGAGTATAAAATAAAACACATAATAAAAACTTAACTCATATCTTAGTTCGTTCTTGTTCTTCATTAATTAACATATCTTTTCTTTGCGCACTCAGGATCGCCTTAGTTACCTAAACAAAAATGACGACGGGCTTAGTCATAAAAATATGACTAAGTGAATAACATATCTCTTTAACTGCTATACATGCAGACAATAATCATCAGCAACACGACGCATAAGGATTTGACTTGCAGTAGAACGGGAAAATACATTATTGCTACAGCATTTGTTTGTAGTTCGACATTCTTATCTTCGTTCACTTTTTTAGTTCTTTTAGGTTCTTCAAGTACGTCCATTTCTTTATTCATGCTCGTACTTTATTCATATTCTTTTCATTCATATTCATATTCAGTAGATTCGTAACTTAGTCATTTTGTTTTTACTATCATAATTCAATTCTTGTTCAACCTTCATATTCAATTATTGTTCGTTCATATCGTCATTTATATTCAAGTCTTCTTCATTCTTCGTTCATATTTCATGTGTTTCACTTTCAATCATCAGAATCTTTCTTCGTATTCAATTCTTTGGCTCAAATTTCTCAATTATCCTTTTAATAGTTTAGGAAATCATAAGGGTAAGTTGAAATGCATCTGAGTTTTCAACGAACCCTGGGTTTTCAACGACTTTTGGCTTTCAATGACCGCATATAAATCTTAGAAATATTCTGCAATGGGTATTCACACCCCCACCCCCCCACAACACTTGGTTAACCCTTATTCTTTCCCTATGCATCATCTTTTATTCGTCTTTTACTTTTTCTTTCTTTTCATGTCGCTTTTAATATGTTGTTTTTCATATTCATATCGATTTCCACAAGTGTTGTATTTACAATTTCTCTCTGAATTTATCACTTGGTAGCTTGAATTTAGCGTCTTTTAGCGATTTTCATTTTCTTTTCAAAATTCAAACTATTTCAATTTCATATCAATGCACATTCACTAAATACTTTCTGTATGAAAACTATACAAGGATATTCAGAAAATAGTTCAAAGCTAAGTATAATTAAAGAGGTAAGAACTCACATTGTTTTTATCTTTCCTTTGTTGCCTTCTGAATTCTTGTCCATTATAGCATCTACTGTTCTTTTTTTTGTGATATCTGTTATTAAGCAATCTCAGGCGAGGAATCCCTAAATAAAAACGTATAGCCTTATATTTAATTACTTACAAATATGAAATCAATGCACAGTTCAGATCCAATTACCTCTCAAACATCTACCATCAAATTACAACCACGTATTGATTTTCCAATTATAACTTTATTGTTGATCATCATGATATACAACTACAACTATAAAAGAAAGCCCATATTGGACATCACATCAAAAACTAACCAGATTGCAAATTCATCGCTAATAGTCCCAAGAAAAAGAATAAGTAAACTCACCTGTTCTCAAAATCCACTACCAATAAATCTTCTAACTTGATTTAAAATCTCATTAGCGCACACCTCATGAGTTCACTACCTCTCCAACCTCCCACAAACAAATACCAATTCAGAAATTTAGATACCAATTAATTTATAACAATTTCAATCCCCAAATCAAGATTTAATTTTCAAAAATTAAAGACCAACCAAGCATAATTAATCACCTCATAAAATGCAAAGTATATCCAAGTCTTCTCCAAGGAAGTCCATCACAATCCTCTCCAATAGAAATTAACACAGTCAAAGAAATCAACATAACTACTTGTATGCAATCTCGAACCTCTAACGGAAACTTTAATTTCCTCTTGCAGAAAAATCCAATATCGAGGAGTAGCAAAGAAGAGGGGGAGAGCAAAAAGAAAATCTTACAGTGGAGTAGTAGTATCTAGGGCACAGATTGAAACATGAACCGACAACACAGCACTTCCTCAACACAACATTAACCATGCTATCGTTGGCTCGAGCACCGGGCAAAGATAGTATCAACGATTCCTTCAAGAGAACGTGACGGAGAGAGAGGAGAGGGAGTTGTCGACTGGTAGACAGGAGTTCGTCGAGCCCTAAAGAGGAGAAATCTGTTGTCGTGTGTCTCCTAAAATCACCAGGCGAGAGCGGTGAGTTGCGGGAACAGGCGACAAGTGCGGCTTGATGTCGTGAAGAGGGCTTTGTTCACGCATGAACCGGTCTAATGTACACCGCTTAACCCTAATAAATTTATACTTAGGTTTCAATTGCTTTGTTGGCACACCAAAGTTCATCAATTTCCACTTAATACATATATTTATTATTGGCACACCTTATTCGATTTTATTCTTACCTCTCGGTGTACACAAAATTTTTTTGTGAATATTATATGTTATATTTTCATCTCCTTAAATCAATCTTCAAACTTATTTGTCACATTGACACTATTTCGTGACATTGACACAACTACGTGACATAAATAAATTTGGGTCGTTACATAAGGCAGCTCTTAGATGCTAGGACCTTCAACTGGAGAAAACATTAGATGAATAGGAGGTTGAGAGAGATCTTGAGGCAATGGTGGGATAAATGCAGGCATGGAAGGAGAGGGAATATAGAGGTAAAGACGTAGAAGGCTATGTCATAAGCAATTAGTGGGGGTCTATGAAGCACCAATACTTCCTTGAGGGCCACATACTCGTACGAAATACGTATCCGGTACCGGTACGTATCTGATATCCGGCGGATACACACATGCTACTCTAGTCTGTAGATACACTTGGACTTGACAGATCGTTCTGCATATTGTGATAGGAGTATACTTTTCTAAAGTAAATAAAAGATTTATGTGTCTTTTTAATAATAATTTTTTGTGAACCATAAATGCAACTAGTGATTGTGTTTATTATAGTAACTAAATGTGCTTCAGATTTAAGTGTTTTTTTCTTTAAAACTACAAGAAATTTGATTTAAATTTTATTATTTTGTTTTTTACTATATACATGTGCATATATATATATATATAGTATATGTTACGAAGGCAGAAGAGGGTTAGAGATGAGGACACAGGAACACAACACACATGTCGTCGTTGGGACCAAAATGACACAGATCTCAATTCAAGGACATGCGTTCTCCAGTAGTGTCCACGAGCATATCACATCCGTTTTCATTTCTTTTATCGCATTTGTGTCTTGAGTCGTTGGTTATTTATCGTTTGCTCTCGCATATATTGCAAGCATGTACTATATAAGCCTAGGCTTGTCTTTGAGTTGGGGGATCATGGAGTAATTATTTTGAAGGAGCCCTAGGGGCTTGATCCACCTCTCCTTTTTTCCCCTTCGTCACATCCCCTCCCTTTCCTCCTCTTCAACCCTAGCATCTAACATTCGTATCTGATATCCGGCGGATGCACACATGTTACTCTAGTCTATAGATACACTTGGACTTGACAGATTGTTCTACATATTGTGATAGGAGTAAGCTTTCCTAAAGTAAATAAAAGATTTATATGTCTTTTAGAAAATAATTTTTTGTGACCCATAAATTCAACTAGTGATTGTGCTTATTATTGTAACAAAATGTGCTTCAGATTTAAGTATTTTTTTCTTTAAAACTACAAGAAATTTGATTTCATTTTTATTATTTTGTTTTTTTACTATATACATGTGCATATATGTAGTATATGTTACGAAGGCAAAAGAGGGTTAGGGATGAGAACACGAGGACACAACACACATGTCGTCGTTGGGACCAAAATGGCACGCACGGGCATAGCGCACCCGTTATCATTATTTTTTTTATCGCACTTGTATTTCGAGTCGTTGGTTATTTACCGTTTGCTCTCGCATATATTGTACTAGGTATTTTGTAAGCCTAGGCTTGTCTTGAAGGAACCCTAGGGGATTGATCCACCTCTCCTTTTTTCCTCTTTTGTCTCATCCCCTCCCTTTCCTCCTCTTGAACCCTAGTACCTAACATTTGGTCCGATCTGCCCCTCTTCCGACCGCGGTCTCCGCCGCCTGAAGCTTTACTAGCGCCTCTCCTTCAGTCTTTGACTTTGCCGCCCGCATGTGTCTCTTCCCTAATAGACCTCGACTTCGTGTGTCTCTTTCTAACAACATCTTGCTCTGTGTGTACCTCCGTTCTGCAACATCGACAATGACTTCAGTGTTGACAACGCTTTCGATGTGCGATATCGCCAACCTCAACATTGCCCGCCCGTGCACCCTTCTTTCGACATCGACTCTGACATCGTCAGTGTGAGGCCTCTTTTCGGATCCATAATTATTTTTGTATCTAAACTTGTTTTCATGTTCTTGAAGTATATGCACAGAGAGTACAAAATAAAACACTATTTTTTTTTGAAATTCCACCCCATACCTTAGCTCAGCTTCTTTCTTTGAATTTACTGTCATCTTTGTCTTCTTAGACGCCTTCTGAAAACCTTTGCCTTCCTAAAAATTTAGACAACGGCGGGTTTATTCATAAAGAACGACTAACCTCTTTAACTACTGTGCAGGCAGACAAGAAATATCAATAGTAATATGCATAAGTTTTAAATTGCAATATAAGAAAATGTAGTATAAGAAAGTGTAATAAGGAAATCCAGTACAGTAATGTTCGATAGAAAAAATACAGTGTTTAAGCAACATTGTTTTATATTTTTGATTCTGATATTCCTTAGGCATTCATTTCTTTAATTCTTCAAATTCGTTTCACCAAATTCTTTATTCTTATGTTCTTTCAAATTCGTTTCATCGACTCTTGTATTCTTATTCATTTCCTCCCTTTTTGTAATAATTCTGTCCAATACTCGTTCGATTCGTTTTCAATTATCAAAATTCTCATTCAATTCAATCTTCTGATTCAGATTTCTCGTTTAATTTTAATCTATTAAATTAAGCAATCATAAGGGTATTTGTTGATTATCTTGGCCTTCAATGATCTCTTGATCTTCAACGACCTCTTGATCTTCAACGATCTCTTGGTCTTCCAACGACCACTTGGCCTTTAACGTCGTTTTCAAATTCTTTCTCCGTAGCGAATTCACCGCCCTCCCTGCCCCACCACCACCCCGGAATTCACCCCCCCTACTACATGGGTTATCATTTCCTATGCACCGATGTATTTAAATTCCTCTTTTGTCTTTTCTCATCCTCATAATATGTATTATCGTACTTATCATATTCTTTTAGTTGTTTCTTTAACTTCTTATTCCTCTGAAATCATTTTTTTATCCTAAATTTAATATAAAATTTCTATAAATGCATGCTAGTGTTATATAACTTTTCTTATTCACATATCTTGTGTTATCATTTTCATCTTATGTTTTTTGTTCTTTTCGGTTTATATTTCATATCATATTCATGATTACAGATTGTGTTCTTTTTATGTAATCTTTCTAATATTTTGAGTAACTTCTAATATTGACAAATAAGTAATATTTCTCAGAATTTCTCCTTAGCTCCTTAGGGCTCATTTGGCGCGGCGGGAGGAGATGGGGTCGCTGATCGAACTGGAGGGGGGAGGCTGTCGATCGAAGCGGAGGAAATCTCTCCATTTTCCATGGCGCGGCAGGAGGAAACTCGACAAACGCCGCCACCGGGCATTTGGTTACCCGCCGTGTGGCGGCGTTTTGCCGCAAACGCCACCTCCAAACGCCGCACCATATGTCGTTTTTTATACTATTTTCTATCCATCTTTTTCGCGATTTCAAATCTCAGTGATTTCAAAGTTTCGAACTTCTTTAATTTCATCAAAATACACAAACAGCAAAGTAGTTTCTATGTGCAAAATTTAAGTCGGTAAATACTTAAAATAATTCAAAAAACTAATCATAATTAAAGAGGTAAAAACTCATCAATATCTTCTTGAAGCATCAACTAAATACTCACACGTAGATTACTGTATAAACCAACCAGTTCTCCTAATTACGCCACCACATAAACAAAATAGCCGACCAACATAGCTAATCTCATGGAATGATTCATTATATAGTTCTTAATGAGCATGACATCATCACTAATATGAGTAATCCACAAACATTCTTCATTACCTTATTATTCTCCAAATTCTTAGCGGTAAATATGTTTTTCAAAGCTATATTGATAATGTGCACCACACAAGGAGTCAAAAAATTGATGGAAACTCACTCTCAATTAGTTGGCCCGCCCTCTTGCAATTTGCCACATTATCCGTTATAATTTGACAAACCTTTTATATCTGATTTCTAAAATTACCTTTTTGATCCAAGAAGCAATGAAGTACTTGTCTTTGATTTGATTTTCACAATTAACCGCATTCAAGAACATTGTATTTGAATCGGTTATTGCCTATGCTATCAAAGACGCGCCTCAGGCGCATGTCCCCCCCGCCTCTGCTAGGCCGAGGCAGGCGAGGCGCCTAAGGCACACCTAGACACCCAATTCACTGAAATTCAGTGAATTGGGCACCCTTTTTTGTGTCTCACGTGCCTCAGGCGCGCGTTCGCACCTTGTGTTTAGATTCCAGGACCCCTTTGTGCCTCGGTGCGCCTTTAATTTCATAGATTATTGCCATAAAATTAATAAGTGGTCGTTGTGGTTCGCTCCATCCATCGCTTATAATGTTAATTCCATTCTCTATCCACATCTCTCGAACGGGAGCTAATCTTTTTTCAATTTCTATCCTTTCCTTCAACAACAAGGTGGTTGTTAGTGAATTGTATTCGTGTGTTACATATCCCACAAGGTGTTATGACTAGCGGCAAAAGAATATGATTTTCTCCAATATGGATTTCTTGCTAGATTGAAAGGTAACCTAGTGAATAAAATGCCCTAGCAATTAAAGCATCTAAATGAGATTTATCCTCATTATTGAATGTACTTGAAATAGGATTCTTTCTGCTACCACTTGGATCATAAATCTTCTTCGCTTATCACCAACACATCCAATATTTCCAACTTCACTTGAAGTAGGAGCTAACGGTATAAATTGTGGAAGTGTCGTTCAATAAGCTCCTGAGCATCTTTATCTTCCTTCAACATGTCCTTGTATGTGGAAGCCAGGACCTTGTTACATGCTCCAATTCCGCAACTCTTCTTCGCTTATATGTTCAATGTATACTTCCACCACCTTTAGTTAGCTTGTTCCCTCGTCACATATTTTCAAAGAATTTTCGTCATTTTCAATAATACCACTACTTGAATCCATGTTACACGCCAAGGTTGTCAGGATCGCGATTCGGATCATAGCGATCCTACGATCCAGATGTTGTAAATCGATCCTCATTTTGTAAAGCAATCCTCGATCTGAACCTACTATCTGATACGATCCTACCTCAAAATTAGGGGTGCAACTCGGATCGGTTCGGTTCGGTTTCGTTCAGAACTAGGAACCGACCCGTATAGGTTCGGTTCCCAATTTTTGGAACCGGAACCGACCCACGGTTCTAAATTGTAGAACCGGAACCGAACCGGAAATGTCGGTTTAGTTCATTTCCGGTTCTGTTCGCAGTTCCCACTTGAATGAAGATCAAAGAAACTGAGACCTAGAGCAAGAGGCATCAACATCTATAACAACGAGCCATCAAAATGGCGATGGGGCGGATAGGGTTCAGAAGGGCTTTTCACGGGACTACGGGAGAGGCAAGTCATTCAAGATTTCATGGAATTTAAAATAAATAAACAGGAGAGGAGAGTCATTCACATTTTACTGGATTTAAAATAAACGGGAGAACCTTCTACTACAACAAATTAGGTTTACACCGATATATTTTTGCGATGTTTTTTAAAATGTCACCGTAGTGCTTTGATTTTGCAGCATTTTTTTGAAAAAATGTGGTCAATACTCTATAAGAACATTGACGGTGTTTTTTATATAAAAGTACTGTGAAAATATAGATTTTGACACCGCTTTTTTAGGAAAACTGACATTAAATTATATATTATAAATTAAACTTTTTTTAAAATCGGTTCGAGTTGGTTCTCGGGTACCCAACCATAAGACCTGAGAACCGAACCGAACCACCGGTTATATGTTTTTAAGAACCGTACCCGAACCAAATTATTAGAGAACCGACCCAAATCGTCCGGTTCGGGTCGGGTTCGGTTCGGTTCTCGGTTTTTCGATTACGTATGCACACCCCGACTCAAAATGATCTCATCTAGGATCCTGACAACCTTGTGTTACGCATGTTAAGACCTCATTTAAACAACAAATTGAAGTGTTATAATGTATAATCAAGGAAAATATAAAGCCACTGATCATATATATATTAGTACATTTTTCAGTATAGAATAAAATAAAATTGTTTCATTAAAATGGAAGACATAAATCCATTAATTTTAGAAAGTAGATAAATGAAAACTCAACAAAATTCGAGAACAATTTACAATAAAAGTAAGGCATTGGCAGTGAGATGAAGAATAAAAGCATGTAATGTATGTACTCAGGAAATTTATTAGTATAAGAATGAATTAAATAATGACAATTTTCATAATGAACACATTGAACAGTAGTGAAGTAACAGTTATTGTAAGGGTTATAAAAATATATTGGCTATGAAATATCAAGTGAAGAGCAGGGTAATAAGAAATAGAGAAGCAGCGCCCCACATTATTCTAGTTTCTCTTCCTCGGTTGTGAATCAAAATAATACAGAGCTTCATCAACACAAACGATCCTCCTGAAATAATGCTCTCCTCTCTTGCTACCCTTCCTTCGTCTGTTATTTTTTAGACGAAACCTAAGGGCGAAGCATAAATCAATCACCATCAAAGTTTTTTTTCCTAAATCAGACGTGATTCTATGTATTTACATGATTTTTTCTATAAGCACAATAAAAGATGAAGAAGGGGAAGAAGATCAAGAAGAAGAAATAAAATGCGGAGAACTTACCGATGAGGAGGGTTGCATCGGACGAGAACTTTGGGATGTGTTGCGGGAGAGAAAAAGACAACTTATTTCATTAAAGAGGCCCTCTATATATAGAGGACAAACAAAGGATAGAATACATAAAGGCTAATATTGCTAACACTCCCCCTCAAGTTGGACGTGTAATGTTAATCATGCCCAACTTGTTCACAATCTGGTCAAATGAATTCCCACTATATCCTTTGGTGAGAATGTCGGCAAGTTGCTCGTTGGAGGGCACAAAGGGAGTACATATGATTCCTCTTTCAATATTCTCCTTGATAAAGTGTCGATCCACCTCGATTTGTTTTGTCCGGTCATGTTGAACCGGATTGTGAGCGATACTGATGGATGACTTATTGTCACAATACAGGCGGATGGGTCCCTCTTCCACGAGACCAAGGTCGCTCAATAAGGCCCGAAGCCATAACCCTTCACAGACCCCATGGGCCATAACTCTAAACTAAGCCTCCGCACTAGATCGTGCCACAACCTGTTGCTTCTTTCTTCTCCAAGTAACAAGGTTACCTCCAACAAGAGAGCAATATCCAGAGGTGGATTGCCTATCATCCACAGATCCGACCCAATCAACATCAATATAGACTTCAATCTTTAGGTCGGAACTCGGGGAAAACAGAACTCCCCTTGCTGATGAAGATTTGAGATACCGAAGAATTCTGTGTGCCACATCCATGTGTCGTGTCTTTGGAGCATGCATGTACTGACTCACGACACTCACCGCATAGGAGATATTCGGACGAGTGTGAGACAGATATATCAACCTCCCCACTAACCTTTGGAACCCTGAAATATCTTCAATCTCCTCTCCATCATCACACCCCAATCGGTGATTTGCCTCAATCGGAGTATCAGCAGGTCTGCACCCACTCATCCCCATCTTCTCAAGAAGATCTAACGTGTATTTCTGCTGAGAGAGAAAGATCCCCTGCTTTGATCTTGCAATTTCAATTCCCAAGAAATACTTGAGTTTTCCTAGGTCCTTGACCTCGAACCCTCTGGCAAGCTTCTGTTTCAGATTCTAAATTTCTTCATGATCATCACCAGTTATAACAATGTCGTCAACATACACAATGAGAACTGTAATTTTTCCAAGCCTACGTTTGATGAACAACGTATGGTCAGCATTGCTCTGAGAGTATCCAAACGACACCATCGCCTTATGGAACCGGCCAAACCAAGCTCTTGGGGACTGCTTCAGTCCGTATAAAGCCCTTAGCAATCTACAAACTTTCCCTTCAACACCAGTCGGAGTGAGGCTAGGAGGAATAGACATATAGACCTCCTCCAAGTCACCATGGAAAAAGGCATTCTTCACATCCAGCTGCAGAAGATCCCAATTTTTGCAAACAACAACAGATACCAATACCCTGATGGTATTCATTTTAGCAAACGGGGCAAACGTCTCCTGATAATCAATGCCATGGGTTTGGGTATAACCCCTTGCAACCAACCGTGCCTTGCATCTCTCAACAATCCCTTGTGGATTCTGTTTCACAGAGAACACCCACTTGCACCCAACATGTTTTTTTTCCATAGGGAAGAGGGACACGATCCCATGTATGGTTCTTCTCCAGAGCCTTCATTTGCTCAACCATTGCCTCTCGCCACATAGGGACCTCAAGAGCCTGTTGCCATGACACAGGGATAGAAGTAGCAAGAGAGGAGACAAAGGCCTTGTAGGAGGTAGACAGAGAATCATAAGATACATAATTAGATAGAGGATGTCGGGTACAAGACCGGATACCTTTTTGAAGAGCAATCGGTAAATCAGAAGGTCCTTAGTCAGGATCCACTGACTGTTCTGGCAACATAGCAGGCTCGTGTGTGCTTGTCCTCTTTATACGCCGATTATATACCTGCAAGGTCGGTTGTGAGGATATAGGAGGGCCCTGAATAGGAGGACTCACTTCCACTGGTAGAGGAGGACTCACTTCCACTGGTAGAGGAGGACTCACTTCCACTAGTAGAGGCTCCCCCTGAAGTGAGGGATATGGTGGAGGTATGGGCAAAGAAACGGAGGGAACACCCGAGGATGAGGGAGCAGACAGAGGGTAATATGATTCGGATTCACGAAAAGTGACATCCATGCTAACAAACACCTTCCTAGTGTGGGGGGGGGGTAAAAACACTTGTACCCCTTTTGCGTAGGGGAGTAACCAATAAATACACACTTAAGGGCACGAGGATCAAGTTTGGAGGGACGAGGATGATGGATGTGAACAAAACAAGCACAACCAAACACCTTAGGAGGAAGGCGAGTAGGAGGCACACCAAGCGTATCCAGAGGAGTAGAGTTTCCGAGGACACGTGAGGGCATCCGATTGATGAGGTATGTAGCAGTGAGGACGACATCTCCCCAATAGAATTTTGGGAGATGCATTGTGGACAATAGACACCGAGCAACCTCCAACAAATGGCAATTTTTCCGCTCAGCAACGCCATTTTGAGCAGGGGAATACGCACAGGTAGTCTTGTGTAGGATGCCGTGATCAGCAAGGTAGCGCTCAAACTGTGAATCCATGTATTCACGGCCATTTTCACTGCGAAGAATTTTAATGTTGGACTGAAATTGGGTAGATATCATGACATGGAATTGTCGGAAAACAGAAAACACATCGCTCTTGTGACGTATCAAATATAACCATGTAGTGTGTGAGAAACAATCAATAAATGTAACAAACCACGTACAACTGGAAATAGAAGGGAGCGAGTAGGGGCCCCAAATATCAGTATGAATAACAACAAATGGAATAGAACTAGACAACGAAACATGTTTAAATGAAATACGATGATGTTTGTTGACACTGCAGACATCACACACAAAAGACTCCAAAAAAGCAGCAGACATTGCAGGAAACAACAATTTCAAAACAGAAAGAGAAGGGTGTCCCAGGCGACAGTGCCAAGAGTACAAAGGATGAACAGTGCTGGAATGAAGAGCTAGAGTAGAGGAAACAGCGCCAGAGTCAAGCACAGAGAGTCCATTCGCCATGCTACCAGAGCCAATCACCTTCCCCGTCGTCAGGTCCTGAAACACACAAGAAGACGGAAGAAAGGTCACAGAGCAATGCATGGAGTTGGTCAAATGACTAATTGAAAGCAGATTACGAGTAAAGGAAGACACGTGAAGAACAGAGGACAAGGTGAGGGAGGAGCGGGGGATGGTTCCCGTGCCAGCAATGGAGGAAAGAGAACCATCTGCAATGCTCACCTTATCACGCCCAGAAAGAGGAGTATAGGAGACAAAACCTGTAGAGGACCCAGTCATATGATCCGTGGCCCCAGAGTCAATGACCCATTGAGTAGATGGAGAAGAAACAACTGAATGAGCACCTCACAGTCTCGTATGAGCGTAGGAGGAAGAGGCTGAAGGCTCCGTAGAAAGACCATGCATCAGGCGTCGAAGAGCAAGCACCTCATCCGCAGTAAAAAGCATCAATATTAGAGTAGCCAGGAGAAACATCGGCAGTAGCGTCAGTAAGATGGGCCGCACGGGAGACAACATGACCCGAGGTCCGTCCAGAACCACGACCTCCACGAGGCGGGGCACCCCCTCACGGGGCAGGGAACCCATGAAGCTTGAAGCAGGTATCCCGAGTGTGGCGACTCTTGCCACAGTAATCACATAGGAGATGATCCTTATCTGAGCTCCTCAACCTGGGATCCCGGGATGGACGAGTGCCAAGAAGGGAGGGGATGGTAGCAGCCAGAGCAGAGCCCTCTTGCATAGGGTCCGGAAGAAGGGTCTGACGACGATCGAACTCCTGCTGCACGATGATATAGACCTCAAAAAGAGAAGGGATCGGCAGTCGGCCCAGAATCTGAACACTGATCTGATCAAAGTCGCGGTGCAATCCATGAAGGAACTCAAATATGCGATTTCGGTCATCCCTGACCCAAACCATCGCCTCATCAACACGACTAACAAAGACAAGAGGATCAAAATGATCATACTCTTGATAAAGCTGTGTGAACTCTAAGTAATACGCTGAAGGAGGATGGTCACCCTGACAGGGTAAGCTGATCTTGCGGCGAAGCTGAAAGATCTGAGCAGCATTGCCGCGACGAGAGTATGTAGACTCTGCACGGCACCAAATAGCAGAAGCACTGTCAAGAAAGAGATAGTTGCGGGCAATGGACTCTTGCATCGAGTTGGTTAGCCAAGACATGACCAAGGAATTCTCGGATTCCCACTGCGGCCATTCAGGAGAAGTCCTATCAGGTGCCGTCATGTGGCCGGAGACATAGCCAAAGAGACGCCGACTTTTAAGCGTCAGGGTAATATAACGGGACCATGAGAGATAATTGGATTCATCAAGTCGGATAGTAGTTATCTGAGAGGTATTGTGATCGGTGGTTCCACGGTAGAAGACCGACGAAGGAGGACCACCAGAAAGAGGGGCCGGAGTACCACCGGTAGAGGGAGAGAGAGAATCTGCTCCACTAGATCCCATAGCACAAGAATAGAAATCTTGAGAGAAAGAGCAAGCCAGAATAGAAATCCGGAAAGGGAGGAAACCCAAGAAATTAGGGCATCAAGAGGCAAATGGAGCCAGCCATCCAAGCATCACAAAGGCAGGAGGCGTCGGAGGAAGCAATAGCACTATTCCGGCGCCATTAGAAGAGGCGGAGAGGAGCAGAAGAGGGCGCGGGCGGCGACGGGATGGTGGTGTTGAGCGGAACACGCAAACGGGCCTACGGTAGGAGCGGAGCGCTGGCGCTAGCGGGAGATCGGCGGGCTGGCGCTAGCGGGAGACCAGCGGGCTAGCGCAGGCGAGCGGAGGACGCGAGCGGGAGAGCGGCGGGCTGGCGCAGGAGAGCGGGAAGTTAGGTCACGGGAAATCGCCTCGGCTCTGATACCATGTTGCGGGAGAGAAAAAGACAACTTATTTCATTAAAGAGGCCCTCTATATATAGAGGACAAACAAAGGATAGAATACATAAAGGCTAATATTGCTAACAGGATGTACTTTCAACGCAGAGAGGGGCGAGCTTGATGACGGAGGCTTCGACATACATAGAGCTCTCTTCTCGACGGCAGCATGATGTGGGAGAGCTTCAGGACGCACGAAAGGAGATTTCGAAAACCTGAAGCGCCACGTGAAATGAATAGGTTGCGTGAAATGAAATAAATAAGTAGCGGGAGGGGGCTGCATGAGAATCGTGTATCCCGCTTGTGAGATACGTGATTCCGAAATATTTTTTTTTACATTACATTTCCAGCGTTTAGTATACACATTTCCGGGGGTTTCTCATATCCGATATGCGTTCGAGCCTATACGCAAAGCATTTTTAAGTATCGTGCTTCATAGCAGAGAAGAACTCAAATGTCTTTCTTTCTAGCAAGGAGTGAGTGTTGGTTGAGCACTTAAATCAAATCTCTATTGAATTCACTTGGTTGATCAATTTTGCTTTCTGATTCTATATTATGCCATGAACATTTTTGTTTAAGAAAATAAATAAATTTATGATCTTCTTAGAATATGCAGTGTGACTTCTTGATTTGGTTTTCCCCAGAAGCAAATAGGAAACTCAAAATGTTGATTTTTTTCAGGCTGATGTGCACTAGTCTCTTGTCGCAGGCTTTTGAGGTTCTGCGCCGGCTAGAGAAGTCAAAAACGTTTGAATTGCCGAGCTAGTTGTGATTTTTTGGGTTATTTTTAGACCTTGATGCATTTTACTTGTTCCAGTGTGTGTACCTACTTATTTTAAATTTGGTTATAATTGGGAAAAATCTGTTTCATGCTTTCCTCCATAAATTTGTTGCAGTGTACCCCTACTCCAGGTCTATTATTGGACCCAGCCTCGCTCAATGTCCCTGTCGTCATCATGAGTGAGCGGCACGAATACTATCATGTGAGACATGACTCGTGCTAAAATGCTCATATCACATTATACAGAATGGATATAATGCATAAGTATAGATGATACTGCGTGCATATGGATATACTGCGTGCGCATCGTTATACTGCGTGCGCATCGTTATACTGCGTGCTCATCGTTATACTGCGTGCGCATCGTTTTACTTGTTCCAGTGTACCTACTTATTTTAAATTTGGTTATAATTGAGAAAAATATCTGTTTCATGCTTTCCTTCATAAATTTGTTGCCCTAAATATTCCGGTGATCTGCCAACATTTTGATTTCAACGATGAGCCCCTAAACGTCAGTATAACGATGCGCACGCAGTTTAATCTATACTTATGCATCATATCCATTCTGTATAATGTGATATGAGCATTTTAGCACAGTCATGTCTCACATGATAGTATTTGCGTCGCTCACTCATGATGACGACAGGGACATTGAGCGAGGCTGGGTCCGATAATAGACCTGGAGTAGGCAAGTGATGATAGTATGTTGCGCGGGCACAGGTCCCTCACCGGATTGCTTGTACATGCATATACTTATGTAGGTTTATCTCTCTCCTCTATAGTAGGTTTGCATTTCATGATGTACAAAAATAGTAAAATACCCATCTGGAGGGGTGCCTTGAGTATATTTTTGCGTTCACATCATGAAATGTAAACTTACAGTGACAACTTTTGTATTTTCAAAAGATTGAGGATGTAACTTGAAATTATGCCAACTCTCCAAGAAAGTTTGGGTGCACATACTTGTAAGCACTGTGTTGTAGCAGTTGCTTCTGATTAGGTGCAGATTTATCTGTAATCATCATAAAATTGTTGGTCATGCAAAGTGCATGATGCAAGCATCTTTCCGGGGAGTTTTCGAGTTCTAAAGAAAAATTTAATCCAGTTTCTTGCGGCCGTAACTGCTTGACCGGTGAAAATAAGTCTCCCCAGACGGAGCCTAAATAGTTAAAATATATAATTTAAACATAGGTTTTTTTGTTGAATTTGATTAATGCAGACATTTTTAACAGTTGTTTGATCTGGATTGAATAACATCAAAAGTCAATGCGATTGCACGGTGCAACACGGCAGGACTCCAAATTAATCTTTTACTACACATGAAAAAAATACTAAATGACACAACACAAGGTGGACAAGTTAATTGGGCTGACAGAAGCCCACTAGGAGTACAGTGGAAACAACCGAAGCCCACTACAGTTAGCTGGACGGTATGGTAAGCTTGCTTACACGTGTCACATTTCAAATTCAACATCTCTATTCTATTATTTAAATAGAATAAAGAGAGCAAGTTTGAGATAAAACAAAACCAAAAAAATTTAAATCGTCATTAGCACTTGCTCACGTGCAGTTACGACAGTTATATTTTTCTCTTTTTTTTCAAAATTTTATAATATTTTATACTTTCTTATAAGTTATAACTAATATTATGTTTAAAAAACTAATATTTATTTTATAATTATATATATATAAATATAATATTTTTTTAAAAATAAAAGATGAAAGTTATTAAGAATTGTCGGGGGCTGGCGAACACGGCTGCGGGTTGTCAGGGGCGGGATTGCGGGAGAAGGCCGCTAAGGGCCGCTAAGGGCGGGCGAAGCCCGTTGTCACAGACTAAATGTTGTCACACTGGGCACGCCCCCCCCCCCCCCCCCCCCCCCCCCCCCCCCCGAGCGACAGTCGCCCTCGCTTCGCCCACTCCTTTTAATTATAATTTTTTTTATGAGAAATTGAATATATATATTTTTTATCATTAATTTTTTTTCAAATGATACCAATTTAAAATTATTTATATATTTTTAGTTTTTTATTTATTATCTATTTTTAAAATTTTTAATTAAAAAAATAAAAAAAATAAATCCGAGATCTATCGGCGGGCAGACCGCCGGCTGCCTACCCGGAGCCCACTAGCGGGGACTGTAACACCCTATCTGTATAACCCGTATTCGACGAGGGTAGACCCTACCACCGCCAGGTTATCAGAAGTCAAGGTCAATAAGTCAAGAAGGGGGTCAAGATCAGCGCCCCAGGCCGCAGAAGACTCGAGCGAGTATGGCGAGCTCCCCAGGCCTATTCGCTAGGTGGCGACTAAGGCGAGATACTCGCCTGTCCCGTGCGAGCTCCCCAGAAAGTCGCCCGATCTCCAGGGTGGGGGTATAAGTAAGACCCCACTCTCTTTGGATTTCCCTATAAATAGGACCCCAGGGGTACGAAGGAGGAGACCAGAGATTCTCGGATAGTTACTCGTGAATCCCAGCTCGTGCACCTCCTTCGTATCTAGCTCGGCCATTCTGGTTGAGAAGGGGTTGCTTCGTCCAAGCAACCGGGTACGTGGTGGGACCTTCCTGCCGCAGCAGCCTGAGGTCTTATTTCTTTAGCTCATCCCTTTCGCATCTGAGGGTCGTCTGACTTCACCGCGAGACCGGTAACCTTAGGTCACCTAGTCCGATTCTGAGGTCGGGATTTTCTTGGCTTCAACACTTGGTGCGGTGAGTGTGGATTGCAGTCAAGGAGGAAAGTTTCGTGGTGGCGAAAAATGGTCAATGGTGGCGATCAAGGAGAGTTGGCGGACAACTCGGCAGGAGTAGGCACCTCGGAGCGAGGTGGCGGGTTTGTGACGGTAGCAGCTTTTGAGGAGTTCGCGAAGAGAATAGAGAGGGTGATACTCGTCGGATTCGCCACCCCCCCTGAGGTCACGGCGACTTCTCCCCGTCGCCTGACCCCACCGGGCGAGGAGGAGCCAACCCGGCGAGCAGGAAAGGAGTCCTCCTGGACGAGAGAGGAGCAACCGATGTCACCGCGTCATCACCCAGCGAGTAGCCAGGGCATCAGGTTCCGAGATCCTGAACTCTCGGCGAGGTATGGGAATACTCGCCGATGGAGCGAGTACGAGTATTCGAGTGAGGAGGATAATCGCCGCCGCCAGGAAGGGAGGAGCCCCTTCTGCGCTGAGATCCTCGCGGCCCCCGTCCCCGACAATTTCCGAGAGCCCGCCCTCACCTACTACTCCGACAGAGATGACCCGATAAGGCATCTTCAGTGATTTGAGAACGTGGTCTCGATTCGCAACATGTCCGACGCCTTCAAGTGTCGTTTCTTCTCCATCACCTTCAAGGGAAGTGCAAGATACTGGTTCCACCAACTGCCAACAGGTTCCATCTACTGCTTCTCCGACCTTCGTCGGGGTCTCATAGCGAGATTCGCGACATCCAAGAAGAGAAAGAAGGAGTCGACGACCCTTTTTAAGATCGTGCAGGGGCAGCACGAGAGCTTGGGCCACTACATCGACCGGTTCCAAGAAGAGGTCTTGGAGGTGGAGGAGGTGGATGGGTGGGTTTACCTTGATGGTTGCCCTCAAGTTCGGCCTGAAGCAGGGACTTTTCAACATGGAGCTGGGTCATAAGCCGCCGAGGTCATTCGAGGAAATGGTGGAGAGGGCGAATGTCTTCATTCATGGGGAGGAGAGGAAGAAGGAGTTCCTGGCAAGGCTGGACGGGGATAAGCCACTAGGGGAGAACAAGGGAAGACTGCTGGAAAGGGAGAGGCATCCAGAGAAACACGATGGCGGAAGGCGGGAGGAGCCGAAAAGGAAGGAAGAGAGGAAGAGAAGAGAGGAGCCCAGGAGGGTGGAGGAGAGGAGGCAGGAGAGGCCTCGAAGGCAAGAAGAAAGGAAGCCCGTTGAGGCTCCAGAAGGAAGAAGGGAAGAAAGAAGATTCCAGTATCCGAGAGATCGTCCTCAGTGGAGACGGCCGATCCGCCAGGAGGAGAGGAGGGATAACAACCCGAGAGAGCAGGGAGGAGGAAGAAGGGAGACAATGGCTGTCGCGCAACAGGCCAATAAGCGTCGGCGAAAGGAGGAGCGTCGGGGAAGATAGCAGGAGGCGGCCATCCCTCTCTACTGCGATATCCATCGAGTAGAGGGGCATGAGACCTTGGCCTGCCCAGAGTTTTGGGAGGCAAGTAGGAGGTTTGAGGCGACGGAGGCAGAGAGAGAGAGCAACCAATACAGGAGGCCTCGGTCGGGCAAGTAGCCTTCCAAGCTCCGCAGAGGAGGAGGAATGAGGACAGGGTTGACCAGGGAGGTCGAGGGAATGTTATCCCCGGCCCGAGAGGCGGACACGTCGGGGTGATCAATGGGGGTGCAGAGCTTGGAGCTTCCCGCAAGGGTAGTCTCCACCAGATCTACAAGAGGAGCGTCGCCTCGACGTCGCAGACTCCTCCGCTGCTGAACGAGATAACCTTCTTGGAGGAGGATATGCTGTGGAACGAGAACCCCTTCCACGATGCGTTGGTGATACAAGCGGCCATCGAAGACTTCACCGTCGACCGAATCCTCACGGACAACGGGAGCTTGGTGAATGTCATCTTCAAGAGGACCTTCGTCGGGCTTCAGGTGGAAGCGTCCAGGGTCCAGGCTGCAGACGGACCTCTCTTTGGCTTCTTGTGAGAGAAGAAAGAGGTAGAAGGGGGAGTGGAGCTGCGGTCACCCTCGGGGGTACTTCAATCCGGTGCCGATTTGTCATCGTCGACGCACCCAGCGGCTACAACACCATTTTTGGACGGCCTCTCATCAACTATTTCAAATCCGTCCCATCGTCGTATCATCAGTGCCTGAAGTACTGCCGGGATGATGTCCAAGTCCGGATCAGGGGGGATCCGAAGGCCTCTAGGGAGTGTTACCTGAACGCTGTCAGCACCATCAACTGGATGGGTGACACAGAAAGGCTGGAGAGGATGATGGAGCAGGAGGAGGGCCTACAAGCTGCAGAGGAGCTAGAGGAAGTGGAGGTGATCTCCCCGAGAGGAGGGCCTGAGCTGCTAAAGATCGGAGGAGCCTTGCCCCTGGAAGGGAAGGCGGAGATAGCTGCTTGCCTGCAGGAGAACGCTGACATCTTCGCGTGGAGTGCCGCCGAGATGCTAGGGATTGATGCCGATGTTGCCTGTCATCGCCTCAGCCTGGATCCCGCGGTAGCTTCAGTTCGCCAAAGGCAGAGGAAGAGCGCCACCGCGCTGGCCGAGCCAATCAGGGAGGAAGTGAGGAAGCTGCTGGAGGCGGGGTTTTTCTCGGAGATCTAGTATCCAGGCTGGGTGTCCAATGTTGTAATGGTAAAGAAGTCCGGAGGGGGCTGGAGGCTATGTATCGATTTTTCTATGTTGAATAAAGCTTGCCCGAAGGATTGTTACCCCTTGCCTCAAATCGACGCGCTGGTTGATTCCACCGTCGGATTTCCCGTGATGAGTTTCCTTGATGCTTTTTCAGGATACCACCAGATCCGGATGCATCCCCCGATTTCCGCGACGTCTCCTTCATCACCGACAACGGGTGCTATAGCTACAAGATGATGCCCATCGGGATCAAAAATGTCAGCGCAACTTATCAAAGAATGATGGACCAGGTGTTCAAAGAGCAAAAGGGGCGGAATTTGGAGGTTTATGTGGACGACCTTCTCGTCAAAAGCAAGAGCATCACAGAGCACGTAGCGGATCTGGCAGAGACCTTTGCCACCCTGAGGAAGTACAAGATGCAGCTTAACCCGACCAAGTGTGTCTTCGGCGCGGGAAGGGGAAAGTTCCTGGGTCACCTCCTTACTCCCCGGGGGGTGGAGCCTAACCCCGATAAGGTGAAAGCCATCATGGAGATGGCCTCCCCAAGAGATTCCAAGGAGGTCCAGAGGCTGACTGGAAGGCTGGCAGGCCTTAGCCGTTTTCTCTCCAAGGCCGGAGAGAAATGCTCCCCATTCTTCAAGGCTCGCTGTCCATGTGTCGACACTTAAGGAAGTCTGTGTCGACACTTGGAAAAGCTGTGTCGACACCTGAAGCAACTGTGTCGACACATAGAATTTATTTGTCGACATCAACTGTGTCGACACCGGGAGGCAGTGCCGACACACAGAAGTATTAGTCGACATCGACGGTGTCGACACCGGGAGGCAGTGTCGACACACAGAAGTATTAGTCGACATCGATTGTGTCGACACCGGGAGGCAGTGTCGACACCGGGAGGCAGTGTCGACACACAGAAGTATTAGTCGACATCGACTGTGTCGACACACAAATTCTGAGACTATATCAACTGTGTCGACACACAGGACTTGTGTCGATACACAGCAGAGTTTCAACAATGTTGGTTGCTGTGAAGTGAAGGAGTGTCTATGTCGACACAAAGAGGCAGTGTCGACACATTTTATAGATGCAGTGTCAAGAAGCAGTGTCGACACACAAAGAGTTATGTCGACATCACCAAAGCTTGTATCGACACTTAATCTACTTGTGTCGACACATAATGACAATCAGTCTCGACGCTTTGCTTACAAAGACAAAGGTTCAAGAACTGACTGGAGACTTGCCAGCTGTGTATTCCAATAAGTTTGCTGAAGTTGTCAGACTTGTCAGAAGTTGGTTAGAAACCGGATCAGCCGGTTACCATGGATGAAGTCTATATATAGATGGATTCTGTCAAATCAACGGTTGAAGGTGAACAACAATAAGAACTATTGAAGTATTGATCAAGAAAGTGCACGTCACACAAAAGAAGATTTTCGTGAGAAGATCTAAGGAGAATTCAAGCAAGAATTCTGAAGAAACTTCAAAAGTTCTGGAGAGAGAGAGATCTCCAACTGTTGAAGTAAAGAAGGAGACATTTACATGTCTCTTAAGAAGCAGATCTTGAACTAATCTGCTAAGAAGGATTCAGACCTATTTCTGGATTCTAAGAAGAAAGCTGACAGCCAGTCAACTTCAAAGTAGATCAACCCTACTGAGTTCCGATTCAAGAAGTTTTGAAGAAAGCTAAGAACATGTTGATTTCAGTCATCAGTCTTATCAAGAAACTGATCAAGAAACCTCTTATCCCTTCTCTCTCAACAAGGGTAAGAGTCCATCTAAACACTTATCAAATTATGTATGATCTTTTCATAGATCTGAGTTGTAAGCCTATGTTATAAATGCTGAGTGTAGGAGATATAGATCTCTGAGTGGTAGGGCTTTTGAGCCTGAGTGTAGGAGAATTTTTTCTCTGAGTTGTAGGCCTTGTGTAAAGGCTGAGGTAGGACTATTAGCCTGAGCTGTAGGAGTGTGGTTACACTCTGAGTTGTAGGAACCTTATAGGGTTCTGAGTTGTAGGAACCTTTCAGGGTTCTGAGCTGTAAGATCTATGAATCTGAGAAGAAGGAAGAAGTTATGCCGAATCTAGCACACTGCTATATAGGTGAAAGGAGAAAGTGGATGTACCCAGACCTTAGGGAACCACTATAAACCTGTGTGCAATCTATGATGTATGTGTGATTATGGATTCTTTGCTGTGATTGCTATAGATTAGTTAGATTCTATATAAGATCTGAATAATTATTCTGCCTTTAGTAATAAAAAAGAAAAGAACATATTCACCCCCCCTCTAGGTGTTTGGGTTATCTTGAAATCAATTCTATCAAGTGGTATCAGAGGGAGGTTTCTCAAAGAAGGACTTAACAGTCTGAGTAAGATCCTTAAGGCAGATTCAAGATCAAGAAAATGGGTTCAGGAGAAAATCATAAGGAACTAGGTTCTATGAAATTACCCATATGCAGGAAAGAGATATTTGGAATATGGAAAGAAAGGGTCAAGCTTTTCATGGAGGCTTCTGATCCAAGGATCTACATTACAATAATGGAAGGTCCTTATGTTCCAATGAAGGTGTCAGTTCTAGATGCAAATCAAAGAACTCCCAAAGATTTTTCTGAGATGACTAAGGACGAGATCATCCTGACAACTATGGATAAAAGAGCCCAGAATATCATAGTAAGTGCCATAGATGATTCAACCTTTCAAAATTTGATTCACTGCAAGACCTCCAAGGAAATGTGGGACACTTTGATAGTCTATATGGAGGGTTCTGAAGAAGTCAGACAAGATAGAAAATCTATGCTAAACCAGGAATATGAGAGTTTCAGATAAGGAAAGCCAGATGGTATAACTGAGTATTATAAGAAGTTTTATAGAATAGTAAATGACATGATGTCCTATGGAAGGATCTTCAGTACATATGAACTGAATAATAAATTTCTAAGATCCTTGATAAAGGATTGAGACACTAAGATCTGTGATATTAGAGAAGTGGCCAAACTTGTAGATATCTCTCCTCCAACTTTGTTTAGAAAACTGCTGTCATATGAGATGCAGCTGATGGCTAGGAAAGAGGAAGAGAAAAGTGCAAAAGAGGAGCATAGAGAAAAATCTGTGGCACTCAAGGTGGAAGCCACTAGGAAGAATAGGAGGATATCTCCATCTCCTCCTGAGATAGTTGCTGAAATTACTTCAGATAATTCAGACAACCAAAGTTCAGATAGCAGTGACTCAGATAAAGACTTTGCTGCCTTCACAAGGCAGTTTTAAAGATTCCTAAAGAAGAAGCAGTGGAAGTCAAGGCCCTCCACATCTCAGCCTGTGGATGACTATTATCAAAAGAGAAAGTCATCAAGGAAGGACAGGAGCAGGTCTAAGCCTAGCAAATCTACAACATCTAAGATAGTTTGCTACTGCTGTAATAGGCCTGGACATGTTGTGGCTGAGTGTCCAGACAAAAGAAAGGAGTCTGCTGATAAAAGGAAGACTCAACAAAAGAGCAAGAAGGAGAAATCCTTTGTTGCTAAGAAGGAGAAGAGCTTGACAGACCAATCATCTTTAGAGTCTTAATCTGAAGCTGAGGCATACATTGGTCTATATGCAGCAGATGAAGAAGATGAGTTTATGCAATTGCTGAACTCTATCTATGAACAAGAAGACCATCAGTGCATGAGACTGATGGCTGTATCAGAAGAAGACAAGTGCCAGGATCAGCCTGGTCCTAGCAATGTTTTTCTAGTAATTCAGATTGTAGTACAGACACAAAGTCAACTACATCTGCATCAAGTGATGTGGATGGGTCTGAGTCTGAAGGTAATATTCATCAGCTGATAGATGAATATGTGGATTTGTTGCAGTCACTAAAGAAAAGCAAGAACCTGGCCAAAACTCAGGCTAAGGAAATTGCAGATCTTAAGATGACTGCATCTGACTTTGAGAAAGGGTTGGATCAAAAATTGAATGAGATTGCCAAACTGAAAACTATAACTGTTATTCAGATGGGCACAATCACATACAAAAATGATCTGATTAAAAGTCTGGAAGCCAGACTTCAAAAGGAAAAAGATTTGGTGGCTAGTTATTCCAAGCCAAAATCAGTTTTACCCTTAATAAATGAGTTTGTGGCTCAAAAAGGTAAGGCTGGAATAGACTTTAAAGGTAACACCAGGGATGTCCAATTCAAGAGAAAGGGCAAAGCCTCAGTCCAGCCACTGAATTTTAAAGTCCCTGTAGTTTTTAGAAAGGTACAAGTGCCTTCTAACAAGTATGACCTTGAGAATACTCATGGTCATAGTAAGACTGAAATTCTGAATGACAAGGGTGTGTTTATGTCAATAAGGTAGCCCATGTCCATAAATCCCATGTTTCTAAGAAAATAGTAGGTGTAGCTACAGTAGTATCAACACAATATAAAAGGTTTGCTGTCAACCAGACTTTCAAGAATGTATCTAAAAATAGATACAACAAGTATGAATGCTGGTGCTGTGGCAAGACAAGTCATTATGTCATAGATTGCTGGCACAACACTAGTGTCAGGAAGAACAACAGTCTACCTGTTAGAAGAGCTGCAGGTAGATTTGTTAAGTTTGAAGCTAACTTGAACCAAGGACCCAAGACTTACTTGGGTTCTAAGGGAAGGTAATTCTTTATTGCAGGTGAGTCCAAGTTACTATGCCCCTATATGGTACTTAGACAGTGAATGTTTCAGGCACATGAATGGAACAAAGGGATTGCTGAAGGAGTATTTACCTATCATAAATGGGCCTAAAGTAATCTTTGGTGGTTCTGAAAAAGGAATCATCAAAGGATTTGGTAACATTTCTAGTAACCAGATTACTATCACTCAAGTGGCCTATATGAAGGGTTTGAAACACAACCTTATAAGCATAAGTCAGCTGAGTGATTTAGGATATGACATTTCATTTGTTAAGAATGGATGTCATATCAAAAGATCAAGTGATCAAAAGGTCATTTTGACAGGATATAGAAAAAGGAATGTGTACTGTCTTAACTTTGAGTGTGAGAACAATGTTTCTCCTGTTTGTCTTGTAGCTTATGAGAGAGCCACTCATTGTGTCAAAGGGCACAAGAGGCTAGCCCATCTTAACTACAAAACAATTAGCCAACTCTTTAGCAAAGAGTTAGTAAGGAATGGTCCAAAAGTTAAGTGTATAAAGGGTGAGATATGCTCAGCTTGTCAAAAAAGCAAGCAGACAAAATCCTCCTTTCATAGCCTTGAAAACAAGGATTCAGTGAGGTGTCTATACCTCTTACATATGGATCTTTTTGGTCCTATGCCAGTTCATAGTCTAGGTAGGAAGGTCTACACTTTTGTGGTGGTAGATGACTATTCTAGATATTCCTGGGTGTTCTTTTTGAGACAAAAATTAGAAACCTCAAGTGTTTTATATAGTTTTGTCAAGCAAATTCAGAATAAATTTGACAGTACAGTGGTCAAAATCAGAAGTGACCATGACACTGAATTTCAATCTGAAAGTATGATAAGACTGTGCGAAGAATTTGAGATTTTTCAAGAATTCTCTCACCTAGAACGCCACAGCAAAATGGTATTGCTGAAAGGAATAATAGAATATTGATTGAGGCTGGTAGAACTCTATTGAGTGACACTTCTCTCCCAGAATATTTCTGGGCTGAGGCAGTAAACACTGCTTGTCATGTGATCAATAGGGCATCTATCACCAAAAGTCACAAAAAGACTCCCTATGAGATCATGAAAAATAGAAAACCAAACTTATCCTGTTTTAGGATCTTTGGTTGCAAGTGCTATGTCCTTAACAATGGCAAGTATTATCTAACTAAGTTTGCTGCCAAATCCCAAGATGGGATATTTGTTGGGTACATCAACAATAGTAAGGCTTATAGAGTCTACAACTTGATTACTCAAGTTGTAGAAGAGTCTGTACATGTTATCTTTGATGAAACAAGACTAATTAACAGTGAGTTGCCTTGTAGCTCATGCAGTTCTACAGGTATTAATGAGAAAATGGACAAGCTTACCATTACAAAAGAAACAATTGAAGAGAAGGAAGTGGAAAATGGTGGCTACTGTCCAGGGGGAGTACAGGACTCTCTAGATGCAGATGTACACCAAGAGGTGCAGTATATTGAAGAGACTAGAGGTGTTCAACCAGAAGATAATCTACCTCCAGCTATTAGACACTTAAAGAATCATCCAACAAATCAGATAATTGGTGATCTAAGACATGAAGTGCAAACCAGAAGCAGGAACTTGAACACAGTGCTTTGCTCAAGCTTCCTATCTCAACTGGAGCCAAAGAGATTTGAAGAAGCTATTCTAGACCCATATTGGATTGATTCCATGCAAAAGGAGCTGAATCAGTTCAGAAGGTGCAAGGTCTGGGAGTTAGTTCCTAAACCAAAAGACCACAACATCATTGGAACAAAGTGGATCTTTAGGAACAAACTGGATGAGAATGAGATCATTGTGAAAAACAAAGCAACACTTGTTGCAAAAGGATACATGCAGGAAGAGGGTATTGACTTTGATCAAACCTTTGCCCCAGTAGAAAGACTGGAAGCAATTAGGATGTTTCTTGCCTATGCAGCATATCAAGGCTTCAAGGTATTCCAAATGGATGTAAAATCAGCATTCTTAAATGGAAATCTAAAAGAAGAAGTCTATGTAGAGTAGCCCTCAGGTTTTTTTGATTCTCTAAAACCTGATTATGTTTATAGACTTAGGAAAGCTTTATATGGGTTAAAGCAAGCCCCAAGGGCTTGGTATGAAACACTGTCTACTTTCCTTATTGAGAACAAATTTTCAAGGGGGAAAGTAGAAAAAACTCTATTCCTAAGGCAATCCAAAGGTAAGATAATCTTAGTCCAGATTTATGTAGATGACATAATATTTGGGTCTACAAAAAACAACCTTTGCAAGAAGTTTGCTAAACTTATGCAAGGGAAGTTTGAGATGAGCAGCATGGGGGAACTTAAGTTCTTCTTGGGCCTTCAAGTAAGACAGACTGATGATGGCTTGTCCATATCACAGTCTAAGTTCACCAAGGAGTTAATTAAGAAGTATGGTATGGAATCATCCTCCATCATGAGAACTCCTATGGGAACAAAGATGCCTATATGCAAAGATGATGCAGGTAAACCTGTAGATAAGTCTTTGTATAGAGGAATAATTGGCTCTCTTCTATATCTAACTACTAGTAGACCAGACATTATGTATGCAACATGTGTCTGTGCTAGGTACCAATCATGCCCTAAAGAATCTCATTACATTGCAGTAAAAAGAATTTTGAGATATCTAAAGGGCACACCTAATCTAGGCCTTTGGTACCCTAGGAATGGAGATTTTCTACTGACAGGCTATTCAAATGCAGACTTTGCAGGTTGCAAAGAAGATAGAAAAAGCACAACAGGCACCTGTTAATTTCTAGGAGGAAGATTGGTGTCTTAGAGCAGTAAGAAGCAGACTAGTGTGACAATTTCCACAACTGAGTCTGAATATGTGGCAGTAGCAAGTTGTTGTGCATAGCTGTTATGGATTAAGCACCAGCTAGAAGACTATGGTATTCAGGTAAGTAGAACACCTTTGTTTTGTGATTCTACTAGTGTTATTTCTATTGCTAATAATCCTGTTTCACATAGTAGGACTAAGCATATAGAAATTAGATACCATTTTCTTAGAGAACATGTAGAGAAAGAGGACATCTCACTAGTATTTGTCAAAACAGATTATCAGATTGCAGATGTGTTTACTAAACCTCTAAATGAAACTAAATTCAATAAATTTAAAATTGAATTAGATATGTTGAACATAAATTAGTTTAACATATTTGGCTAAGTAAATCTGTGTCGACACATTCAAAGAAGTGATGTCGACACTTTAGTAAATCTGTGTCGACACATCCAGAGAAGTGGTGTCGACACTTCAGTTAGTGGTGTCGACACAATCAGAGTAATGGTGTCGACACATCCAAAAATTGTGTCGACACTTGCAATAAGAGTCGACACAGAATTTCTGATGAACTACTAAGTATGTCTAGTGTCGACATATCATCAATTGGTGTCGATACATAGTAGTCATCGCCGTTGTCGAGACAATAGAAGTATGTTTCAACACATTTTAACAGTGTCAACACTTTTAGACAATTTTTGCCCGCCTTTTGACCTTCTTTGTTTAGAAGGGTATAAATAGGTCAAGAACATATTCTGTCGACACGCTCTCCAGATTTTCGAGACTAAACCCTTGTGTCGACAAAATCTCTTCTCTCAATCCAAGTTTTCTCACCATCCCAATGACGCAAAAGATTGAAGATAATATTAACGAAGGATATGAGGTGGTTCGCCATGCCTTTGATGCTGCGGAGTCAGAGATTAAAGGGGTCATTACACTGTTTGCTGGAAGTGGTTTGGAGTTTCTGATATCCGAACCAACCAAGATTTGGAAGAAGGAGGTTTTTGAGTTCTTTGTTGCAGCAATAGTAGACTCAACAGGACTTAAGATTAGATCAATAGTTCATGGAGCAAGAGTCAAAGTGATCTTTAAAAGTTTGAGAAAAATTCTTCATCTTCCAAGAACTCAGGATGAAGAAGAAGTACCAGTATCAAGAACAAGGGAGACACTACAATAGTGTGGATTGGATCCTACCATGAAGATTGGAACAGCTATAACCAGGAAAGGGATGAATCAGCAAGGTAAATTTCTATCTGAAGTGGTTGGAAAGGTTATTCTGTGTAAGCCAGGGGACATGATAGGATTTCAGCCTATATGTTCAGCCTCATGACAAGGATAATCTTTACACTCAACACAGATTGGTATGTAGTACTGTTTGAAAAGATCAAGGAAGGTATAAAGAAGCCTAATTTGGCTAGAATAATGAGCTTATTCTTGGCTGGAGCAATTTCAGAAGTAATGAACCAGATTCCTGGTTCTAAAATCAATCATATGAGAAGAATGGACATCAGGATCATCTCTAGATAGGATAGGGTCCTCACCAAGGACTTACTTGATATAGCAAGCCAAGAAGCTGCTGAGAAATCTCCTGTACAGAACATTACAGATACTGCACAGATGCAGGGGGAGCTAGATAGTGTACAAGTACAGGACCTGACTGAGAATGCACAAGTGCAGGGGGAGACAATTACTGCACAGATACAAGGGGAAGAGAGAATTCACTTGGAAAGTGTAATGGATTCACAATCTATTCTTGAGAGACCTCATATCAACAGTCCAACACTAGATGTGATTATGGAGGATATATTTGTAGTTGCTGATGCTCCTGAGAAAGCTGTATCACCAGTTCCCACTCAACAAGAGTTCACTCTGGAAGAATTGTTTCCTGACATTGAGGGAGCAGCAGATAAGGAAGAGCAAGTAAGAATTGAGGGGGAGCAAGCTAACATTGAGGGGGAGCAGCATAGGACTGAGAAGGAGATTCCTCCTAGTCCTAAAGAAAGAGTAGACATTCCCAGTTCATCTACTTCAGAAGATGAGGAAATTAGAAATGCCAAGAAAAGGAAAATGATGGTTTTTAAGAGAAGGAGCTAGAGCTATAAGAAAGCATTGCAAACTTCTACTTCACAATCTGCCCCAGAGGCTGATTACAACTCATTAATGGTGGCTTTGCAAGTTAAATTGGATGAGCAGAGAATGGCTCTATAAAATTATGTGGATGAAAGCCATAAATCACTTCAATCTGAACTTGCTCAGGATATTAAATCCATAAGGTTTGAAGTCAATCTCCATAAGAAAGAGATGACAGATTGCTTCCACAAGGGGGACAATGCTGTAGTATTTCTGGCTAAGCAACAAGCAGAAGTCAAGAAACAAGTGGATGATATTGCTGTCAAATAAGGCTATGTTCTTGAAAATCAGATTAGAATGAATGACAATCTGACTGAATCTCACAATGAGATAGTCACTGAAGTAAAGAAAACAGTTATTGCAATGATTGAAGCAAGGGATAAGGAGAAAGAGGAATTTGATCAGAAGCTCCAGGAAGCCTTGGATTCATTTAAGACAGCCATTATCACTTCTCAGAAAACAATCTCTGATCAGCTTCTTAAGATAAAATCATTTTATAAAGATGGTGTCAATTTTCTTGATGGCCAAATAAGATTTCAAAAAGATGACTTAAGAGATCACATTGTAAGAGAAGCCATAAAAGGGGAGAGAGTGTTAGTCAATGCAGGCTCAGATCATGCCAAATGGATATCCAATAGCATCAGAGCCACTCTGGGATATCCACCCCTTTGTGATGATGACAATGTTGCTGAATCTGGTGTGCAACATGCTTATGCTGGAGGTGATCAATCTGAAGTTGCTCAGATTATCTACCCTCCAGCAGATTTTGATATGATTCAACAACAGGTTCAGACAATGTACAGTCCTCCACAGGATGTTGAAAATGTCATTATAGAGAAAGTTGAAATGCCAGAAGCTGCCTTGAAAGCTCAGCAGGAAGCTCAACTTTCAAAGAAAAGATTCAGAGAACATGCTGAGTTAAAGCCTTCTTTTGAGCAGTGGAGCCCCACTTCAAGAAATATAATTTTAACTGTCTGGAAAGCTGTGAAAGATCAAGTTCATGAAAGGGGCAAGTGGTATAATGAATAAGAATGACAGAAGTATGAGGCTAGGCAAGAAGCCATTGTGCAGCATAGAAGAAAGGCTAAGATTGGGAAGCTACCTCCTAATGCTCAGGAGCCTAGCAAGTACTTTCCTAAGCCTTTTCATTATTTTGAAAGGCAAAAGATTAAGGCTGAAGTTCAGAAAAAGGAAGAGTTGAAAGGAAAGAAGCCTATTGATGATGCAGAATCTCCTGTGCAAGCTCAGATTAAGTCAGGAAAAGGCATAGTCATTAGGGAGCCTGATCAGCCTTAGGATAGATTTACTAAATTTTGCAAGAACAATGTAATTTTTAGTTTTAAAAGAAATCTATGTAATCAGTTGTTAAGAAACTTTTTGTTAATATAAACAAAACAATGTTTCATGTTCATTCAAGTTGCATTCTTATTCTGTGATGTGATTTTGATATATGTTTTGTTTATAAGTTGCCCTGTCATATAATGCTTATATACATCATAATGTTTGTTTATTATAAGTGGTGTATATCATTGACTAAAGGGTTATGACTTCTCCAAATAGGGGGAGATTGTTGGGTACATTAGAAAATGTGTACCTGATTTAGAGAAGCCTCACTTAGCTCAATGATATACATCAAGGTGTATTTGAAGTTATTTTGAGTTTATATGTGCAGGTTAAGTATTGGCTAAAATGCAGAAAAAGTTTCTAAGTCCATGTATCGACACTTAAGGAAGTCTGTGTCGACACTTGGAAAAGCTGTGTCGACACCTGAAGCAACTGTGTCGACACACAGAATTTATTTGTCGACATCAACTGTGTCGACACCGGGAGGCAGTGTCGACACACATAAGTATTAGTCGACATCGACTGTGTCGACACCGGGAGGCAGTGTCGACACACGGAAGTATTAGTCGACATCAACTGTGTCGACATCGGGAGGCAGTGTCGACACACAGAAGTATTAGTCGACATCGACTGCGTTGACACCTTGAGGTAGTGTCGACACACAAATTCTGAGACTATATCAACTGTGTCGACACACAGTACTTGTGTTGACACACATCAGAGTTTCAACAATGTTGGTTGCTGTAAAGTGAGGAGTGTCTATGTCGACACAAAGAGGCAGTGTCGACACATTCTACAGATGCAGTGTCAAGAAGCAGTGTCGACACCAAAAGAGTTATGTCAACATCACCAAAGCTTGTGTCGACACTTAATCTACTTGTGTCGACACATAATGACAAACAGTCTCGACGCTTTGTTGACAAAGACAAAGGTTCAAGAACTGACTGGAGACTTGACAGCTGTGTATTCCAATAAGTTTGCTGAAGCTGTCAGACTTGTCAGAAGTTGGTTAGAAACCGGATCAGCCAGTTACCATGGATGAAGTCTATATATAGATGGATTCTGTCAAATCAACGGGTGAAGGTGAACAATAATAACAACTATTGAAGTATTGATCAAGAAAGTGTACGTCACACTGAAGAAGATTTTCGTGAGAAGATCTAAAGAGAATTCAAGCAAGAATTCTAAAGAAACTTCAAAAGTTCTGGAGAGAGAGAGATCTCCAACTTTTGAAGTAAAGAAGGAGACATTTACAAGTCTCTTAAGAAGCAGATCTTGAACTAATCTGCTAAGAAGGATTCAGACCTATTTCTGGATTCTAAGAAGGAAGCTGATAGCCAGTCAACTTCAAAGGAGATCAACCCTACTGAGTTCAGATTCAAGAAGTTTTGAAGAAAGCTAAGAACAGGTTGATTTCAGTCATCAGTCTTATCAAGAAACTGATCAAGAAACCTCTTATCCCTTCTCTCTCAACAAGGGTAAGAGTCCATCTAAACACTTATCAAATTTTGTAGGATCTTTTCATAGATCTTAGTTGTAAGCCTATGTTATAAAGGCTGTGTGTATGAGATATAGATCTCTGAGTGGTAGGGATTTTGAGCCTGAGTGTAGGAGAATTTTTTCTCTGAGTTGTAGGCCTTGTGTGAAGGCTGAGGTAGGGCTGTTAGCCTGAGCTGTAGGAGTTTGGTTACACTCTGAGTTGTAGGAACCTTATAGGGTTCTGAGTTGTAGGAACCTTTCAGGGTTCTGAGCTGTAAGATCTGTGGATCTGAGAAGAAGGAAGAAGTTAGGCCGAATCTAGCATACTGCTAGATAGGTGAAGGGGGAAAGTGGATGTACCCAGACCTTAGGGAACCATTATAAACCTGTGTGCAATCTGTGATGTATGTGTGATTGTGGATTCTGTGCTGTGATTGCTATAAAATAGTTAGATTCTATATAAGATCTGAATAATTATTCTGCCTTAAGTAATAAAAAAGAAAAGAACCTATTCACCCCCCCCTCTAGGTGTTTGGGTTATCTTGAAATCAATTCTATCAGTGTTGGTTTGAGAAGAAGGAAGGAGACAGCTCCCCATCTATTACGTGAGCCGGGTGTTACGGCAAGCAGAGACGAGGTACCCTATCCTAGAGAAGCTAGTTTTTTTGCTTTGGTAGTTTCGGCTCGGCGGCTCCGCCCATATTTTCAGGCTCATTCCATCAAGGTGGTCTCCGATCACCCCCTAAGGAGTATCTTGGATGGGGTGGAGCACTCTGGCAGGTTGGTCAAGTGGGCGGTGGAGCTAAGCGAGTTTGACATCTCTTACTCCCCAAGGGTAGCAATCAAGGCCCAAGCAGTAGCGGACTTCCTGGCCGACTTCTCGGCCGAGGTGGAGGTAGACGTGGGCGCTTCCCGCCCGGTCTCTGGTAAGATGTTTATGGACGGGGCTTCCGGCAGATATTCCGTGGGAGCCGGAGTCGTGTTGGTTAGCCCCCAGGGAACCGGATCGAACAGGTCGTCGAGATCCTCTTCCCAGTTACGAATAATCAGGCGGAGTACGAAGCCATGGTGGACGGTTTACGTCTCGCCAAGGAGCTATCAATCAAGGACATCCGAGCTTTCACTGATTCGATGGTAGTCGCTTCCCAGATTCGGGGAGAGTTCGAGGTCTACGACCCCATCCTGCAGCAATACCAGGTCAAGGTTAAGGGTCTGATCGGGGGGTTCCAGTCCTTCTTCGTCGAGCATGTGCCCCGAGAAGACAATGCCGAAGCTGACTACCTTGCCAAGTACGGTCCCCGGGCCGGGGGAGCGGTCATCGAGCTGTTTCGACCATCCGTCGAGGAAGGAGAAATGATGGAGATCGAGCAGCGGCCCTCATGGAAGGATCCGTTTGTTGCGTTCTTAACGACGGGTCAGCTGCCCTCGGACGGGCAGGACCGAAGGAAATTCCGATACAAGGCCGCGTACTACCTGCTACAAGACGCCGAGCTTTATCGCAAGACCATCTCGGGCCCCCTAGCCAGATGCTTGTCGGAAATTGAGGTCCCCCGAGTTCTCGAGGAGATCCACTCAGGGGAGTGCGGCAGCCACTCCGGGACTCGTACTCTGGAGCAGAGAATCCTGAGACATGGCTACTTCTGGCCCACAATCCGAAAGGACGTGGAGGCCTTCTCCAAAAAGTGCTCCCAGTGTCAGCTCTTCGTGCCCCTCCAGCTTCAACCAGCTCAACACCTCCACTCCATCACCGCTCCGTGACCCTTTGCCATCTGGGGAATGGACCTGATCGGCCCGTTCCCTCAAGCTAGCGGACAGAGGAAGTTCATACTGGTGATGATCGACTACTTCTCCAAGTGGATCGATGCCAGAGCCTTGGCCAAGACCACCTCCCAGATCGTCAAAAACTTTATCTGGGGGGAAATCGCGTGCAGGTTTGGGATCCCGCTGGCCATCGTCACCGACAATGGGCCGCAATTCACCAGCTTGGAGCTGGAGGATTTCTGCAAGCAGTTAGGTACAGACCTTCGGTTCGCTTCAGTACACCATTCTCAGAGCAACGGGCAAGTAGAAGCTGCCAACAAGCTCATCGTCAACCTGCTGAAGAAAAAGGTCACCAATCTCAAAGGAAACTGGGCCGAGCAGCTCCCCTCGGTCCTATGGGCTCTGAGAACAACCCCAAACTCAGCCACGGGGGAAACACCGTTCAAGTTATCCCACGGGTCTGAAGCACTCATCCCGGTGGAGTTCGAGGTGCGGAGCCCCAGAGTAGTTGCAGCGGAAGATGGCGGCGAAGAGTGGCGTCTGGAGAATGAAGACGCCCAGAGGCTCTCTCTAGACTACGTTGAGGAGCTTCGGGACTTGGCCTCCGTACGCCAAGAAGAGATCAAAAGGCGCATAGCGAAGCACTTTGACAAAAATGTCCGCCTCAAGCATTTCCTCGCGGGAGATCTGGTCATGAAGAAAGTGGACGCTGCGGGACGGGGGGCCACCGTCGGCAAGCTGCAGCCCAACTGGGAAGGGCCCTTCATTGTCCAAGAGGCCTTGACCATAGGGGGCTACTACCTGCAAGATCAAGCTGGAGAGTAGCTGAATGGGACCTGGAGTGGGGACGACCTGAAAAGGTTCTACCCCTAGTGACACTTATAATTTGTAAGAATGCTTTTCGATGTATAGTGGCGATTGGTTTGTTCTCCCCTTTTGTGCTGATGATTTGTGTTGTATGCATCGAGGCTTCTGGGTGCTTCCAGGATCAGCCCCGCGATCGGCTACGGGAAGCAGTGGTCGGTTTGTTCCTCGAAAATTACATAAGATTGAGGATAGAACGATGCTTTGGGACTTTAAGCGTTCTTGTAAGACCGAGCCTCTGCATTGTCGGCCGAGATCAGCTCCCCCCTTGCATGTCGGCCTATGTCTCCCCGAGCGTATCTCTCCTCCGACTAGAGAAATTACCAGGAACAAACATGTACCCTAGCCTCCCAGACTCGATAAGAGGCCGACCTCGTCGAGAAATCATGAGAGGATTTCAAGTTATTAACAAAGCAGGATAACCTGCCGAGCAAGGGACAGGGACGAGCCCAGCGGAGTGTGTTGGTTCTGAGTGCGTCCGAAAAGGACCCTGAATGAACAACACCCTCCGCCCATGCGCTGGCACTCCGGCCATTGAGTTTGGTCGGGAGCGATCTTCGCTATCAGATCGGGATACATGCCTTCAACCCGTTCCTCCTAAGTAGCCCAGTACGGATGATAGGACGATGCTTCAAGACTTTAAGCGTTCTTGTAAGACCGAGCCTCTGCATTGTCGGCTGAGATCAGCTCCCCCCTTGCATGTCGGCCTATGTCTCCCCGAGTGCATCTCTCTTTCGACTGGAGAAATTATTAGGAACGGGTCTGGATGCCAGCTTCCCGATTTGACAGGTTTGAGAGCGCCCCTCCAAGGAGAAAGATCATCTTCCTGCCAAGATATCTAGGTATTTAATCCTCGATATCCCTCCAGTAACAGGACCTCGATTGAAATCAAGACTTCGAGTTGAGCAGAGTCGTAAGACCGGTATCCCCATAAGCTCCTCTCCTTGGGGATCGTCCGATCTCCTCGATTGGAATCAAGACTTCGAGTTGAGCAGCGTCATAAGACCGGTATCCCCACGAGCTCCTCTCCTCGGGAATCGGCCGATCTCCTCGATTGAAATCAAGACTTCGAGTTGAGCAGAGTCATAAGACCGGTATCCCCACGAGCTCCTCTCCTCGGGAATCGGCCGATCTCCTCGATTGAAATCAAGACTTCGAGTTGAGCAGCGTCATAAGACCGGTATCCTCACGAGCTCCTCTCCTCGGGAATCAGCCGATCTCCTCGATTGAAATCAAGAATTCGAGTTGAGCAGCGTCGTAAGACCGGTATCCCCACGAGCTACTCTCCTCGGGAATCGGCCGATCTCCTCGATTGAAATCAAGACTTCGAGTTGAGCAGAGTCGTAAGACCGGTATCCCAGTGAGCTCCTCTCCTCGGGAATCGGTCGATCTCCTCGATTGAAATCAAGACTTCGAGTTGAGCAGAGTCGTAAGACCGGTATCCCCACGAGCTCCTCTCCTCGGGAATCGACCGATCTCCTCGATTGAAATCAAGACTTCGAGTTGAGCAGAGTCGTAAGACCGGTATCCCCACGAGCTCCTCTCCTCGGGAATCGGCCGATCTCCTCGATTGAAACCAAGACTTCGAGTTGAGCAGCGTCGTAAGACCGGTATCCCCACGAGCTCCTCTCCTCGGGAATCAGCCGATCTCCTCGATTGAAATCAAGACTTCGAGTTGAGCAGCGTCGTAAGACCGTTATCCCCACGAGCTCCTCTCCTTGGGGATCGGCCGATCTCCTCGATTGAAATCAAGACTTCGAGTTGAGCAGCGTCGTAAGACCGGTATTCCCACGAGCTCCTCTCCTTGGGGATCGGCCGATCTCCTCGATTGAAATCAAGACTTTGAGTGGCAGAGATGTCGTAAGACCAGTTCCCCACGAGCTCCTCTCCTCAGGAATCGGCCAATCTCCTCGATTGAAATCAAGACTTCGAGTTAAGCAGAGTCGTAAGACCGGTATCCCCACGAGCTCCTCTCCTTGGGAATCGGCCGAACTCCTCGATTGAAATCAAGACTTCGAGTTGAGCAGAGTCGTAAGACCGGTATCCCCACGAGCTCCTCTCCTTGGGAATCGGTCGATCTCCTCGATTGAAATCAAGACTTCGAGTTGAGCATAGTCGTAAGACCGGTATCCCCACGAGCTCCTCTCCTTGGGAATCAACCGATCTCCTCGATTGAAATCAAGACTTTGAGTTGAGCAGCGTCGTAAGACCGGTATCCCCACGAGCTCCTCTCCTTGGGGATAGGCCGATCTCCTCGATTGAAATCAAGACTTTGAGTGGCAGAGATGTTGTAAGACCAGTATCCCCACGATCTCCTCTCCTTGGGAATCGGCCGATCTCCTCGATTGAAATCAAGACTTCGAGTTGAGCAGAGTCGTAAGACCGGTATCCCCACGAGCTCCTCTCCTTGGGGATCGGCCGATCTCCTCAATTGAAATCAAGACTTTGAGTGGCAGAGATGTCGTAAGACCGGTTCCCCACGAGCTCCTCTCCTCGGGAATCGGCCGATCGAGCTCCTCTACTCGACGCCTGCTAAGCCTGGATTCGTATCGAGGAGCGATTTTGCCTCGGGCGAGTAGGCGAGTATGCCCCGCATGGGTAGGCGAGTATGCCCCGCGCAGGTAGGCGAGTATGCCCCGAGCGGGTAGGCGAGTTTATCTCGGGCAGGCGGGCGAACGTTCCTTAGGCGTACGGGCGAGCACGTTACGGCGAGCATGTGATTTGTGTTCGGAGTATCATACACGCGAGATAAGCAGTCGTCTAGCGAGCACTCCTCCCTGAGCATATGAGCCTAGCGAGCAATATCAGACCAGTGAAGAATAGAATGCTTGTATAAATTTATATGAAGAGATGAATTATAAGCATCAAAAAATCAGTACACGAATGAATATCGGCGAGCAACTAGGACTCATCGTCGCCAGTATCTGGCCGATATTCCTCATCCCCGATATCTACCTGCTCCTCCTCATCATCCTCTCCGCTCCCGTCGCTGCTACTTCCGCCACTGCTGCCGCTAAAGTCACTTGAGCCAGACGGGGACGGGACACGATCGGGCAAAATTATCCCCTCAACAAGAAGCTCAGGGATGAGCTCGTCAACGGTGAGTGGCTTCTCCCCTTCAACGAGCTGACCACTGAGCCTGAGCCGCGCGAGTATCAAGTTCCCCGCCGCCCGTGAAATCTCGCGGCGAACGGACGATCTCTCCTCCCAGAGAAGGCGAGACCATTTTACCGCCCACGCCGGATCGTCCTCTGGCCGCGACGCCTCCGACAGCACAGTAGAGGAGCTCGCATGTCCCTCGGCGGCGACCAGTCGTGTCTCCATCTCGGCTGCACGAACTTGGACCGCCTCCAGCTCATCTTGCGAGGTGGCGAGTTTCTCCTCAGACTCGGACAGTTTCTTCGCGGCCTCGATCTCGGCAGACTGCGAGATATCAGACGTCAGGACCTACCGACTAGACAAATCAGATGTTACCCAAAGACGACTCAGCTCGAAGTCCCTCCAGCAGGCCGACTGCATTCCAAGATCTATGGCCTTCTTAGAGACGACCTTCAGAGCCTCCGTCGTCTCCAGCAATTTTCTCGTCGTGTAATGGCCTAGCTCGGCGGATCGCGCGAGGGCACAGGCGGATTGGTGGGCGAGTTCCGACAGAGTAAGCTCCAGCATCGACTCCGCGTCCACTCGCCCGTACAGAGCGTGGAGAACGACGAAGGCCTCCCCCTTGTCCTCCCAGTCCGTCGACCAGGATGGTAGGTTGGTGCTCAGCGACACCAAATTCTCCTCCGCCGACCAGGTCACCAGAGGGCGACCATGGGAGTCCACCACCCCGTGCCCAAGATTGTAATTGGGGTGGAAGCGAGGTTCCCGAGCGTCCATCGGTGATTCACGATCGTCAGACTGAGGCGACGACACCTTCGCTTTCTTCCTCGCAGGGCTCGGCGACCCGACCCTCGCCTTTCCCTTGGTCGTTCTCTTCTTCTCCCCAACGTCGGCCGGAGGGAAAGCTTCGAGGTGCGGGGTGGCGACTTACTTCCCTAAAGGGAGAGGCTTCTCCGGAAGCTCGTTGGGAACTGCGAGAGGCACATCAAATAAGTTAGCACGAGCTTCAGTAAAGAGAGCGAGCAATTAAGCAGGTCGCATCTCGTTCTCGCCTTACCCTTGTGGGGATGGATCGCCTCCAGCGAGTTGACGTTGAGTCGCCAGAAGATCACGTCGAACCGACGACCCTGGAAGGATTCAAAGAGCTGCTCGCGAGCACCCTCTAAGATCGGCGGGAGGAAGGAGACATCGGTGGGTTGGTGCGGCCTCCCAAGGGTACCTCCGAAGTCGCCGTGAACAATCACCAGCTGCTCGCTCCAGCGGTGGACTTTGTTCGCGGTCCCCACCAAAGTGCAGACATGGCTGCTGAAAAAGACGACCCCCTCCGAAGTCGAGGCGAAGGCGAATACTTGGCGAAATACAGAGAGGTCAAAGGCAATCCTCTCCTCCCGAAGGAAGCAGAGGAATCCCATGATTATCGCCATTCCATTGGGATTGATCTGCGCGGGGACGATCCCAAAATATCGGAGGATCTTGCAAAACTCGGGCCAGAAGGGAAGCCACAAGCCGGCTTCAAAATGACACAGCGACAAGACGAGCGCGCCCTCAACATACGTGTTGAGTCGCTCTCCGTGAGCAGGGAGTCTCGCCGAGTATCCATCCGACAATAAACGCTCTCTGAAAGTAGCCAGATCCCTTTCTGTGGTGATTGACTTCTTAAATGCCGCGTCGGCAAAGTTGATGGCGTGAGCTTGTCGGCGAGCGCTAGCGTCATCACCAACCATGTCCGCGAACTGCACGCAAAGAAAAGAGAAAGAAGTGCGAGAAGATAGGCTACTCGCCGGGAGGAAGAGCTAATCACAGCACACTTATGACCCACCAACCCATCCTATTTATAGACAAAGTCAAAGACAGGGGGGGTGGTCTGCCCGTCTCGGCGAGTAGCAATGAAGGTCGCGCAATGTAGTAAAGGCGTTGCGATATCCGCCAGAACCTGCATAAGCTAACTCGACACATCGAAGAAATGAAAATCGCGCATGGAGAAAACGAGGAGCATGGCCTCCAATAAACGCAAAGGAGGAGCATGGTCGCCAATAAACGCAAATGAGTAGCATGGTCACCAATATCCGAATAACTACAAAGTCGCCAATGGCGAGCCCAACTCAGGGAAGGAAAAAAAACTATGTCCTAAGTGGCCGCTCCGGAGGATGGGGATGTCGCCCGGCCCAACCCATCTCGCACGCTCGCCGGTAGTGCTCCGTCGCCAGCGTCGTCGCGTCATCGCCAAGCCTCAGCTGCTCCTCGATCCTCGTCAGTCGCCCCGCGGAACCCATACTCACCCGGATGCCGGCTAGCTCGTCAAGGACCAGCTGCAGGCGATGGTTGTTCAGCTCCAGCTGGCGATCATTCTCTTTCACCATGTGAAAACGAGCCTCGTAGCTCTCAAAAGTCGCCTGAAGCCCTTCCATCTTGGCCATCCTCGCCTCCAGAGCCGAGATTCGTCGATGAGGGTCGCAGATGGCGAGCTGATCGAACATGTTCTCCAGCTCCATGTAGGTGCGGGCTGCTGCATGGCGATACTCGCTCCCTGACAGACCGATGGCATCTATAAAAGCTGCCCCAGGGGTCGCCGGGCGATCTGGAAAACAGGAAGACAAGTCGTCAGGACAAAGGCAGATGACATGATCAGAGGTGAAAAAACTCACCGCGACGAGGAGATCGGGACCAGCGCGGCGAAAGAGCACGACCAGAAGCATCTCGCCTACCCAAAGACGAGCCGTCAGGGTTGTTGGAAGATCTGCCCTGCCTGCGTCCTCCCGATCCGCGACCGCCATGATCGGAATCCCCAACTCGCGGGGGGAAGTAAGCCGGTCGCGGCCTATCCGGCTTCTTCAGCGGCAGCGGAGCCTGAGACGAACTCGCCGGTTGATGCGGGGTCTTCGATGCAGGAGGCGGAGGATGTTGCGGAAGGTCCGCTCTCTGTTGAGCAGACAAAGGCGGCGGCGGAGGCAAGATGATACCCGACGCCTGGCTAGGAGCAGCGACCACGGGCGGCGGTGGCGGCAAAGAGACGCTAGTCGCTGACATCGTCGCATCGCCCACGACAGTAGAAGTGACTTTACTTGCCGGGGGTTCCTTGCTTACTGGTGCGACTTCCCTGGCGGGGAGGTCCTTCGTTAGTAGTTCTTTGCTCGCCGGGGGGACGTCCTTCACTAAGGGAGCCCCCGATACCCTCCTCGAGCCGAGAGTCACCCGAACCGGGTGAGCGGTCCGGAGCGGTCTGTCGGCTGCCAACGCGAGAAAGGGGGCCGAGCTCAAGGGGGCGACGTCAAGAGGCGCATCCGCGACATTCGGAGGAGAATCTGCATAGTAAAGAAAATTAGCGAGAAGCATGCGATGACGTGCTAGCAGGAATGGAACTTTGAAGAACGGCGACCTGCTACGGTGACGACTTTGATCCGGGACGTCATGGGCTTCTTGGCCGCTTCGGGATTCTCCGGCGGACTGTTCATGACCGACTCAGGAATGTCATCGAGCCCGAGGTCGCTCAGAATTTTCTTGGTACTGGAAGAAGGCGTGGGATTCCCAGTCGCCGTCACGACTGGCTCAGAAGGTGGAGGCGAGTCGACCACCATGGTGGCGGGCTGTTTGGGCTTCTTAGCCTTTTTCCTTTTCGACGACGGAACCTCGGAGGCGGCATCCTCCTCGCGCGGACTTTTTGGTCTTGCGATACCGAGGAGACCAGACAAGGCGGCGAGGCTGTCCTGAAGCATCTTCGCGTTGACCTCTGACATTTTCGGCGAGTTTCAAAGTCCGTCTCGAAAATCGACCCCCCTATTTATAGACTCCACCAAGCCCGTGATAAGGCGAGCAATCCGGATACTCGGCAGGTGTGCTCGCCGAATAAGTGTTGGATGTTTCTTTCAGGGCTCCTACGTCGCCCAAAAAGAGTGGGGATTTTGTAAAACCCGTATTCGACGAGGGTAGGCCCTACCCGCCAGGTCATCAGAAGTCAAGGTCAACAAGTCAAGAAGGGGGTCAAGATCAGCTCCCCAGGCCGCAGAAGACTCGAGCGAGTATGGCGAGCTCCCTAGGCCTATTCGCCAGGTGGCGACTAAGGAAAGATACTCGCCTGTCCCGTGCGAGCTCCCCAGAAAGTCGCCTGATCGCCAGGGTGGGGGTATAAGTAAGACCCCCTCTTTGGATTTCCCTATAAATAGGACCCTAGGGGTACGAAGGAGGAGACCGGAGATTCTCGGATAGTTACTCGCGAACCCCAGCTCGCGCACCTCCTTCGTATCTAGCTCGGTCATTCTGGTTGAGAAGGGGTTGCTTCGTCCAAGCAACCGGGTACGTGGTGGGACCTTCCTGCCACAGCGGCCTAGGGTCTTGTTTCTTTAGCTCATCCCTTTCGCATCTGAGGGCCGTCTGACTTCACCGCGAGACCGGTAACCTTAGGTCGCCTAGTCCGATTCAATGGTCTGGATTTTCTTGGCTTCAACACTATCTTTCAGGAACTTGGGGTTCTGGGAGCCACCGCACGGCGGTAGGTATCTACCGCCTGGCGGTAGCCTTCATTCATCAAGACCGGAGCGTCGAGACAAATCGTCGAGCAGTAACGCATGACATTAGGTAGCTACCGCCCAACGGTAGTCCCTTTTTGTTGAAAGCGTCGAGATGAATGCGTTGAGAGGCCACCGCGCGGCGGTATCGCTACCGCTGGCGGTAGCGTGACATTTTGCAAAAGCACACTGGTTTGTGAGCTACCGTGGTGCGGTAGGTAGCTACCGTCTGGCGGTAACGGGCGGAAACAGTTTCGTATCTGGTGATATTCGGCCGTCTGATCTGCTTAGAATTTGATCTTATGGCACAGAATCCTCCGTCCATGAGTCTTAAGTAGGGTTGAGGAACTCTTTCCCCCTATTCTTCTCATCTTGGAGTGAAAGTTAGGGTTTGTGAGAGGGAGAGTTTGGAGGAGGAAGACGAGTCTTGATCTGCCATTGACAAAGCTTCAGAGCTCTATTCGTCGATCTGAGGCTGGATTCGTGGAAAGGAATTGAAGGCACACTTTCGTCTGTGCAAATAAAGATCTACATGGCTAGGAAGAGGAGTCATAAGGTAACGACATTTCTCCTCTCGCTTTTTAGGATGCGTGCATGACATCCTTTTCATTTTTGCTTTCTTTCAAGCTTTTAGGCACTGGATCTCTCAAATGAGAGGGGTTCAGGTCGCCATAGTTCAAGAGGAACCAGCGGGTCGATTGAGTCCGTTCGCGATATGTTGTTACACTAGAAATCCGCTCCATTAGTGGATTAGGCATTATGGGTCAAACCGTATTCGCGACCGGTGGTCCAATTCGATGATGTTGCATGACGAGCACTATAGAGATTTTGCAAGAAATACAATTGCGACGAAGACCCCATTTGCAATGCCCTCTGTTTCGTGTGGAAACGAATAGTGATTTTGGGCGGAAGCGATGTGGTTGTTGAATGGTGTGCTAATGCTTGACTTTGTCTTTGTGGCCAGTTGGCTAGCCCGTGACGTTGCAAGTCATGTGTGGAGAGTGTCCCGGCAAGACAAGTCCTTTTCTATGGAACTGATGAGAATGTCAAGCTTTTGGACAAGCCCGGGCGATGAAGTCTACAAGCGAGCAGGGTCAAGCAAGGGTTCTTAGCATCGGTTTGGTTGTGTGACGGAACTGGCGTGAGAGTTAGATCTTGCAGGCAAGCCAAGTATTGAGACCCATGAGCGGGTGGGGCCTAAGCAAGAGTTCCGTGTTATGGCTTGAATGCCTATAAGGGAAATTGGAAGTACCCGTGTGAATGATGTGATGTGATGATGCGTGTTGATATGTTAGAATCATACGCGCTATAGGATACCTTGGGTGAAACTCAGGTTTGCATACATGTTGCATTGTAGACCCCTTTATTTAATTGCTTAACATAGAAATGTGTTTGTTGTGTGAGACACCTAAAACCTGTGCTTTCTATATTTATTCATGTTTAATGTCATATGCATACGAAGTGTTGACCTGTAGGGTGATGGAGTGCCCCGGGGTCCGCTAGGGACGGTCGGGAGGAGATGTGTTGGTTATACAGTTGAGGTCAGCCTTTGCTGACCTACGTTCCCATAAATTTTTATAGTGCAAAGATCGCAAGCTAGAGCAAGCTTGCCGACCAAAAAGATCTAAGAATCACAAAGTGTTCTCTCTTCTATTAGTTTATAAATTGTTGAATGTTATGTTCCGTGAACTGTAATCCGGCTTGCACGCCGAGGTAGCCTAGGAGTGTTAAGGCACGTTGTTATGATTGTTGATGTTACAGTTTTTGACATTTGAATGTTGTAAGGCCTTAAGGCCGTGTTGGACTCCTATGGTTATGGATAACTTCTGGTCTTTGTGTGTTTCTGCTGTTTTCTGAGTTTTGAGATTAGTAGTTCTTTTATATCACTTTTTAATATTAAAGCTGTGATGCCTATATCTCGTGGGGTCCCGGCCAGACCCATATTAAATGGTCATTATAGGGGACATGTTACAATTTGGTATCAGAGCGGGGTTGTGTCCAAGGTAAGGTTTAGTGGTCGATTTGACGTAATCGGGTCGCATAAAGAAGTTATCCACATATGAGTATTGCGGGACCGTGAGTGTCCTTATGTTTGAGTTTGCGAATGGAACATGATTCCAGTTTTACCTTGTTTTTGCTAAGGGTACAAACGACGAGGCGGGGATTTCAAGATTGCGAGAGGATCCTTCGGCGAGCAGTGCTACTGATCCGGGTCCTATGAGCATGGGTGTATCCCTGACCGATTTCTATTGCATGTTAGCTGAGGCAATGGTAGCGGCCCAAGTTGCGATGACAACATAAGTTATGACCCTTATTGTTTAGGTAACGACTCTCGTTACCCCGAATGCGACACCGGTCATACCAGGTGGACGATCCGGACAGGCAGAGCCATTGGCTGAAAGAGTTGTCGTTGGGCAAGGAGACTGGCAGATGAAGTATTTCCTAGGTTTCCATCCCCCAATGTTCAAGGGAGTCGGCACACCGACTAATGTCTAGGGCTGGTTGGCAAGGATTCAGAAATTCCTGAGGGCGATAGAACACCAGAGGATAAGCAGTCCCAATTCGCGACCTTCATGTTAGAAGGTGACACAAAGCTGTGGTGGGTGAGCCATAACGGTCGCTAGTTTCCTAGACGCACCTCGTCCATGGATGAGTTTGCAAATGCCTTCTTAAGGAAGTATATTCCATCGTGGACAAGGCTAACTCTTCAGAGGCAGTTTCTGCACTTGGTGCAGCGAGACAAAACTGTTGATGAGTACGTGCAAGAATTTATTCTTCTAGGTCGGTATGCGGGAACGACTATGGCTGATGATGAGGAGAGGGACAACCTCTTCTATTATGGATTGAGAGAGAATTTGAGACAACCCTTAATAGCTCTCAAGAATGCGGGCTTTAATGAGTTGGTTGAGTCCGCTAGGACATTAGAAAGTGACATGGAGTGAACCCAACATCATAAGGTTCATGCGGTGAAGCAGGGAGAAGGAAAGACTTCTCAGTCACAGTCGAAGTCAGAAGGGAATCGGTGGAGGAAGAATCCTCATCCTTTCAGGTCAGGAGAGAATATCGGTACTATATTGGGAGAGTATCGTTTCAAGGGACCGCCAACGTACTATAAGTGTAGCAAGCCAGACCACATAGCTCAATATTGTACCGAGGGTGGTGCTGAGACAGAGCCAAGATAGGAGCAGTCAGTGCGTTCTGGCCCCAATATTATGGAAAAAGGGAAAGCGGCGGAGTCGAGCGCTTCACATTTCCAACCAGTGCAACCAAGAGCCTACAATCTTGGGCAGCAGGAAGCGATTCGACAGCCCGATGTGGTGACAGGTATGAAAAGTTTAAGTTTGTTTATTAGCTTAAAGACTTTTACACCCCTTTTATTTGTGTTGCATGTGTACTATGTTTCGTACTAGTTTCCAGCTACCCCATTAGACTTTTATTTGACATGAGAGCGTCACACTCCTTTTTTGCGGAAAGATTTATCGGGAGAATTGAGTTTGAGCCCTTTTCGGCGGACGCAGAGCTTAGGGTGTGCATGCCCAAGGGGTCTTTCATGACTACAGGGATGAAGGGGCGCATTGGTTGGAGTATAGGCGGAGTTGACTTTGTGTTGGTAGCGACAATCCTACCATTAGCCGAGTTTGATGTGATCTTGGGAATGGACTGGCTTGCAGAGCAGCGGGCCAGTATTGACTGTCTATCAAAGGTGGTGACCCTGAGGAGCGAGGGAAATGAGGAAGTCAAGTTTGTGGGCCTTAGTGGAGTGGCCTGCTCCCTGATTCCGGTTATGCAATTGGTATGGACAGTTAACCGGGGAGGAGTAGCATTCATAGCATTGTTGGAGGTTTACCGTTCTAAGTTATCGATTATAGAAGTGTCGGTGGTGGCGGATTTCGAGGATGTGTTTCCTAAGGAGCTTCCAGGAGTACCTCCTCAGCGGGAGATCAATTTCTCGACTGAGTTGGTGTTAGGAGCTAGGTCGGTGTCACGTCCTTGTTTTAGGATGGACCAAAGGAGCTAGTCGAGCTCAAGGTATAGCTGCAGGAGCAGGGATATGTTAGGCCCAGCTCTTCGCCTTGAAGCGCGCTGGTGTTTTTCATAAAGAAGAAAAATGGCAGTATGTAGTTGTGCATAGACTATCGTGAGCTGAATAAACTGACCGTCAAGAATAAGTATCTGATTCCACTGATAGATGACCCATTCTACTAGTTGGTAGGGTCGGTAGTGTACTCTAAGTTGGACATGAAGTAAAGGTATTACCAGTTGCGGATTCGAGATAAGGACATACCCAAGACAACGTTTGGTATGAGATATGACCACTTTGAGTTCTCGGTGATGTCGTTTGGGTTGAAGAATGCACCATCGGTATTTATGGACTTGATGAACCGAGTGTTTCAGGAGTACTTGGATTCGTTTGTAATGGTATTCATCGATGACATATTAGTATATTCTAAGTCGGAGGCGGAGCATGAGACTCACTTGAGAGTTGTCTTATAGGTTCTGAGAGAGAACCAAATTTATGCTAAGTTCTCAAAGTGCGAGTTCTGGTTAAAGAATGTAGCATTTTGGGTCCATGTGATTAATGGTGATGGGGTGACGGTGGATTGGGCGAAATTTGAGGCCATCAGGGATTGGTAAGTTCTGAGAACCATGACAGAAGTCAGGAGTTTCCTTGAACTAGTTTGGTATTATAGAAGGTTTGTGGAAAACTTTTCGCAGATAGCTCTGTCATTTACTTCTCTAACTCGTAAGGACCAAAAGTTTGTGTGGATGCATGAGTGTGACCGAGCGTTTGACACCTTGAAGGGAAGGTTGATGTCGGCTCTAATCCTAAGCCTTCCCAAAGTGACTAAAGGATTTTATATTTTCAGAGACGCGCCGGGTTGCGGTTTGGATTGCGTGCTAGTACAACATGACAATGTTATAACCTTTGGGTCTAGACAGTTGAAACCTCATGTGAGGAATTACCCCATCCATGACTTGGAGTTGGCGGAGGTTATCTTTGTGTTAAAGTTATGGCGGCACTATATGTACAGTACAAAGGTGGAGATTTTCACGGACCACAAAATCCTAAAGCATCTTTTGGATCAAAAAGACTTGAACATGCGGCAACGCAGGTGGGTCGAGTTCCTTGGGGACTACGGTGTGGCGATTCATTACACGCCAGGCAAGGACAACGCGGTTACCGATGCCTTGAGTAGAAAATATTCTGTACTAGAGAATTGGATTGAAGCTCATGATGAGCGGTTGGTATGGGACTTTGAGTGCCTTGACATTGTTTGTGTAGCAAGAGGAGAGTCTAATATGGCTCGGTTGAACTGGCTAGAGTTGTAGTGCGACTTATCCAATCGTATCTGGGAAGAGACCAGTATGGATGCAGAGTTCCAGCTATTAGTGGTGAAAGCTTAGAAAGACGAGGATTGTACCTTGGAGATGGTTGATGGGATCTTAAAGAGGAATGGAAGGGTATATGTTTCGCAGTACGGCAAGCTTCGTGAGGAGTTGATTTTTGAGGTCCAATTCACGAAGTACTCCATTCACCCAGGTAGTGCGAAGATGTACTTGGATATGAAGAAATCCTTTTAGTGGCCTGAGATAAAGCGGGATGTAGCTTCGTATGTAAGCCGATGTCAGACTTGTGCCTTAGTGAAGGCTGAGTGTCAGAGGTCGGGCGGGTTCCTGAAGCCTCTTCCTATCCCTGAGTGAAAATTTGACAACATCTCCATGGTCTTTGTGCATGGTTTGTCTCAGTCGCAGCAGGGTAACAATGCGATTTGGGTGGTTGTGGATTGCCTGACCAAGGTGACTCACTTCATTCTGAATTAAAAGGAGGACAGCGTGGAGAAGCTGGTGGACTTGTATGTTCGTAACATTGCGCGGTTGTAACATTGCGTGGAGGAGCATTGTTAGTGATCGCGATGGAGGGTTTACGTCCAAGGACTGGAGACTAATGCAGAAAAGTCTGGGCACAAAGCTCAATTTTAGTACGATGTTCCATCCTCAAACTGATGGTCAAACAGAGAGGACGAATCGTATAATGGAGGATATGCTGAGAATGTGTACCCTTAATTTTGAGAAGAAATGAGAAGATCAGCTTTTCAAGGTCGATTTTGCCTATAACAATAGTTTCCAGGCGAGTACCAAGATGGAGCCATACGAGGCTTTGTATGGAAGGCGATGTCAAACACTGATGTATTGGATAGAGGCGGGGACACCAAACTTTTGGGAAAAGAAGTGGTAGCCGATGTTTGTGAGTTGGTGCAGACAATTCAGGAGTGCATGAAAGTTGCTCAGGATCGGTATGCGAAGTATTTCAATGCGCGCCACCAAAATGTGGAGTTCGCAGTAGGAGACCTAGTCTATCTAAAGATTAAGCCATTCAAAGGTGTTTCGCAGATTTGTCGACTCAAGAAGTTGAGTTCGAGGTTTTTTGGCCTTTCAAAGTTACGGAACGCATCGGAGAAGCAGCCTACAGGTTAGCGTTGTCCACAAAGCTGAGTGGATTACACGATGTTTTCCATGCCTCAGTATTAAGGAAAGCTTTGGTGGAGGCAAGTGTTGGGATCAAGTCGGCGACGGTGCTGGTGGAAGAGAACTTGATGACAAGAGTTTGTCCGGTTGGCGCAGAGGATTCAAAAATTCGGCAGTTGCGGAATAAAGAGGCTAAGCTCGTGAAAGTGTGTTGGGATAACTGCAGGTGGGATGAATTCTCATGCATGCACGAGCAAGAAATGCAGGAAGACTTCCCGGAACTATTTGCATCAGGTATGTGTTGAAGCCAAAACTTGACCTCAACGAGAGTTCGAAAATAAGGGCGCGGCCAACACCTACTTCCCCCAAGCTCGGACCTTTGACTGGTTGAAAAGGACCAAGAACCGAGCCAAAGCCTCAGCAGGGAGGTCCCACCTCTTACCCTGAAGATCCCTGAGAGCTTTCCCTCCAAAGCCAAAAGCTGGGTTTGGAGTTCTTCAGAAAGCACAGGAAACTTTCCTCTAAGTATCAAAAAAAGAGAGATCCTTCTGAAGAACCCCCATGGGTCTATTTATAGGCCTCTGAATTCGAACTACCAATAACTAAGCTGAACCGACCTGAAATTACCAAAATACCCTTGGCCGGGTCTGCCAACAGCCAAACTTCGTTGTTCTGAAGGATTATATGCAGACCACCAGGGTCAAAAGCGTAAAATCACCTGGGGCCAAAAAGGTGAACCACCTTCCAACTGAACCAGTCCCTGACCCACCACTGAACCGACGCTCGGCAAGAGCACCGCCTCGCAGGAGAGAGCTCCCTCCCATGGGCTCGTCTCGCCTAGCGGGTCAGCCCTTGCCTCGCAAATGGTCCCCTCTCTGGGTCCATCTCGCTTAGAACAGCTCTCGCCTGAGCCGCTGGGCCCCTCTCGCCTGAGCCGCTGGGCCCCTCTTGCCCGAATCGTTGGGCCCCTCTCGCTTAGCGAGCCGGCCCTGGCTCGGCAAGAAGCCCTTTCCCTAGGACCCACTCGCCCAGCGAGTAGGCTCTATCAAAAAAGAGCCCATCTCACCTTCCCTTCCCATTCCTTCGGGCCTGAACTATTCCTGCGAGCCCGAGGTTGTACACAATCCTCGCTCTTTTCGAGGTTATTTCAAGCTCGGAATGAAAGTCCAACCGAGGCTCGTATCATTGAAGCGTATTTATGAGGGAATCTTTGGCGGGGCCCTCCACCGGAGCCTATAAATATAGGATTCCTACTTCGTAAAGAGGATGCCCCTTTCCCACTCCCTCCTTCCATGGCTCTACTGCAAACATGACTCACAGCCAGAGTTTCCGAGAGCGCCTTGCGATGGTGCGCAAGCAGAATAAGGCAAACGTGGCCGCTCTGACTACAACTCTTGCTCGCGCCCCACCCTCTTTACCATCATCATCTCCTCGCCCAAAGAAGGTAAAGATAGGTGGTCGACCCTCCTCGGTCGAGGAGCCATCTGGCGCTGCCCTGGAAATCCACCCCTCTCCTCCTCCCGCAACTCCTAGAGAGAAGGAGGTGAGTTCTCGCTTTTGTCCCTATTACCCCTTCATCCGCATCTGCTTATCTACTATTTGCTTCTTTAGGGAGACCCCGCACCTCAGCACCGACCCGAAAGTCCGAGGGATGACACCGTCGTCCACCGCGAAGACTCAGACTCACCACAGCCTTCCACTCCTCCATATACTCCTCCCATCAAAAGGAAGGATGGCCATTCTCAGGCTGTCGGGACCTCCCGCTATCCTGGTAAAATAATAGCTTCCCACTCGCGTCTCTATCCCGCTCACTACTCCCTCATCTTCCTGCGAGAGTCTCCCTTACTCTGCCTCTCGACTCTTTGTGTAGGCACCCAGACTGACTCGCCTACTGAGGAGCTCTTTAGGCAACTCACCGTCTCGCCACCTCCTCCCCTAGACGAGATTGAGGATTACCTGGGCGACCCCATGGACCCGTTGGAGATGAAGCGCAAGACAGCCGAGATGTTCTGAAAGTACGTGCGCATCATCCGCGAGCTGGAGCAGGCCAAGCAGGCGGCTGATAGGCGAATCAAATGGCTGGAGATTGAGTGCGCCCACCTGTCTTCTGAGGTTGACGCTGAGATAGATGTTGATGGGACCGACCCTCAGGCCATCCTCAGCGAGGTCGACATGCAACTTCGTCTCGCACGCCGTGGGCTTGACGCCGTTCGCACCTTCCACATGCCCAGCAGCCCCCCTACGCGGGGGCTCGAGGTGGTCGCTGGAAATGGAACCCGCACTAAAGACCGCCCTTCCCGTCTCTCTCTCTTTACTTCTTAATGATGTAATAAATTTGTAACTTATTATGCTACCATCTCTCCGGTAACTTAGGGTCTGTGAACATGGTGCCCGTCTTGTGCGGGACGGGACATTTAAATATTTACTGCTTCCGGCTCATCTTTATGCTAGTTTGATTTCTTAATTTATTTTATTTTTTATTATTCATTTATTCTGTTCTGCCTTGTTGAGGAAGCCTACGATGGGCCACACGAATCGAGGTTTAGGAGAGAGAGAGAGAGAGTGAATTACCGGCCGACTTTTCCCCTTCCTACATACGTTTTTCCCACCCATCTTATCAGTTGACCACATCCGCTATAAATACTCCTGCCCCCGGATCAGAAAGATATCCGCGCCTTCACCCCTGCCGCGTCCGAGCCCCTGCCCCCTTGCTTCTTCCGTCTCGCCCATCCCTCTTGGCCTTTGTTCCTCTCGCTCCCTCCTTCCACAGCCGTCTCGCAGATTCTCTTTCTCACTACTTCCTTTCCCTCAACAATCTCACCTCCATCCGTCTCGCCTAGAATGGAGAAGAAAAAGGTCGAGGAAGGCGAGGGGCGGAGCCGCTGTGGGAGACGGTTTACCAATCTCGACTTCCCTTCCGGAAAGCTTCCTGTCGAAGACTACCGCAACTTTGTTCGCAAGTACATGAAGGAGGGGTTCGACTCGCGACCCCCCAAGGTCGGCGAGGATATCAACACTTATTATGAGAGAGAGCTCGCCTTCCCTGTCTCGCACTTTGAGGCGGGGTTGAGATTGCTCCTCTGGCCGGAAGTAAAATATGTCCTAAAGTACTTTGGCGTCGTCCCCGCGTAGCTTAACCCGAACGCTATTTCGGTGTTAATCGCTTTCGCCAGCTACCTGCGCAAGGAGCGCATCGAGTTTAGCTTGACGGTTTTCTGCAAGCTCTTCATATACCACGCCAACACCGACGGCGTCTCATACTTTACTGGGCAAGGGCTCAAGGTGTGTGAGACGCCCAATAAAAACTATCATTGGCTCACCAGGTTGGTGTTCATCCGTATCAACTTCGGGGGAATCCCGCTCGCTCCTGTGTCGCCCCCCGAGATCTTTTATGTGTCCCCGCAGGTGGGCGACACTGACAAGATGTTGTACGACTTCTTCGTCGGCAAAAACTTCGAGGTTCACTTCCTGCGGCGGGGCCTCGACTCGCTACTTCCCGTGCTCCTCGGCGAAGGTACTATTGCTCCCTTGTCTCGCATTTTATTGTTTTTCTTCTCGCCGTCTCATCACCGTATTACTTGCTCTAAGGGAGCGCAACATCCCTGTCTACCCTCCTTACAGGAGTAACGTCGCGCCATCCAAGGGCCTCGCTCTTGCCAGTAAGGCGGCGGAGGAGGCAAAGGAGTCCCTGGCTCCCACCCATCAGAAGAGGCTTGCGGAAGACGACGTTCGGTCTCGCTCCAGCCCGCCAAAAAATAAGTGGAAGAAAGTCGTGACATTCCCTAGGGGAAAAAGGGAAAAATCCCCGACGGAGGGAAAAGAGATGTCTGGGTCCCTAACCCCCATCTCCGTAGGGGAATCCCCGTCACCCCGCTCGCCCCTCAGCACGCCGTCTCGCCAGCCCGCGAGATGGCCCAAACCCCTAGGCCTGCCGCAGCTTCGGACCGACCAGCCTCCTCACCGTCTCGCGAAGCCGGCTCATCCAGCCGCCCAGACCCTTCCTTACACCAAAACTATAATCTGGGCCCCACGGTTCGAGATGTCGTGGGCGACCCGGTCCTCACCTGGCAGAAGGAAGCGAACAGGGAGTCCGTCTCCACCCTCCTCCCCTCATGGAAGGAGAAGGACACCCCTACTAACCACACCTTCTCCCTCAGCTTCGGCCTGTACGGAGACCCAGAGTCTGACTCCCCGGAGAAGGAAACTTCGCGCGATCTGGTGTTGAAGACCTCCCATGCCCAGCTCCGCGCCCTGGAGCTCTCACACCGTCTCTCGCACCGTCTAATTATCAGTAACCAAAAGTGGAAGGACCTTGAGGCGGGGATGGTGGCAGAGTGCGGGAGGGTAGGAGACCTTGAAGAGAGGTTGGTGGCATCCGAGGCTCTTCTCGCCAAAAGCCATGTGGTAAGTCCTAATCTTTATCCCTGATTAGACTCTTTTGAGCACATCCTTTACTAGCTAAAGATCGTCTCGCAGGACGCCGAGACGGCGGAGCGGATGCACTCGCGCATGGAGTCCCTGGAGGAGGAGAATAAGGATTTGAAAGCTCAGATCACCCGCCTCCAGGACAATGCCTCGTCGTCATCTCGCCTCGAACCCCTCTAGGCTCCTCTCCCCCACTATTCTCTGGATGAAGTTGAGGAGCAGTGCCGAGACGCCAGCATCAAGGCGGCAGAGCTGGTGCTAAAGATGATGAAGGAGCTGGGGGTCGTGAAGGAAGACTCTGAGACGGTAACTGCTCGTGACCTGGTCCCTTAGCTCTATGACGTGGAGAGCGAAGATTCTTCCTCCAGCGAGGAGGAATGACATACCTTCTACGAGATCAAGGACCCCCTCTCTCTCATTTTTTGTTTCTATGTAATTTTTGCTTAGCTTCTTTTTGTGTTAAGTTTGAGAATATTCACATAACACTGCGATGAACAGATTGATCAAATGCACCAACTTTTTTCCTGTTATTTTATACTTTATATTTTGCGAAACGAATCCTTGGCTTGCCTCTGCTTGCGAGATGGTGCTACCCGCCCGTCTCGCCACCTCGCTTTTCTTCTTCACGTTGCTTTATTCTGTTTACTGCGAGACGACCCTTTTATGCTCTCACGTCTGCGAGACGGGGCTACGTCTCATCTCGTCACGCGCCTCAGGGTACTTTTGGCGTGAGTGACTTTTAATGATTTAACTTGCTATCCTATTATTAGGCCGAGCCCTATGTCCCGCGCGAGTGCCCATTTTCCCTAGGCGAGACCATCCCCGAGGCCGCCAGTTGGGAGTACCTCAACTCGCGCTGCTCCAGCCCTTGCCTCCCATACCTTATTTTTCATGAGATTAAGTAGCGATGCTCCTTAAGGTGGTCTCCCCTACCACTCTGCCATCGAGTGAGCTTACATCCCTTCCAGCTTGATGCGAACCAAGTATCCAAGAACCAATCCTTACCCCCCAGGTGTGCCTACCGTCCTGCCTAGCTAATGAGGGCCTGAGCAGCGAGTCTACCCGGGGCTGAGCAACACTCGGGGTCCCTTACCCCCACATGCGAGCCTTCGGACCTGCCAGCTAATAAGAGCCTGCGCAGCGGGTCTACCTGGGGTCGAGCCAGGCTTGGGGTAGTGCAATAATCTCCAAGAACCAAACCTCCAAGAACAAATCCTTTCCTCCAGGTGTGTCTACCACCCTGCCCAGCTAATGAGAGCCAGAACAACGAGTCTACCCGGGGCCGAGCAACACTTGGGATCTCTTACCCCCGCAGGCGAGCCTTCGGACCTACTAGCTAATGAGAGCCTGCGCAGCGAGTCTACCTGGGGCAGAGCCAAGCTCGGGGTAGTGCAATAGTCTTCAAGAACCAAATCCTCCAAGAACCAATCCTTTCCCCTAGGTGTGCCTACCGCCCTGCCCCGCTAATGAGAGCCTGAGCAGCGAGTCTACCCGGGGCAGAGCAGCACTCGGGGTCCCTTACCCCCACAGGCAAGCCTTCAGACCTTCCAGCTAATGAGAGCATGCACAGCGAGTCTACTTGGGGCCGAGCCAGGCTCGAGGTAGTGCAATAGGCTCAAAGAACCAAACCTCCAAGAACCAATCCTTTCCACCCAGGTGTGCCTACCACCCTGCCTAGCTAATGAGAACCTGAGCAGCGAGTCTACCCGGGGTTGAGCAGTACTCAGGGTCCCTTTTCCCCACAGGCGAGCCTTCGGACCTGCCAACTAATGAGAGCCTGCGCAGCGGGTCTACCTGGGGCCGAGCCAGGCTCGGGGTAGTGCAATAGTCTCCAAGAACTAAACCTTCAAGAACCAATCCTTCCCCCAGGTGTGCCTACCGCCCTGCTCAGCTAATGAGGGCCTGAGCAGCGAGTCTACCCGAGGCCGAGCAACACTCGGGGTCCCTTTCCCCCACAGGCGAGCCTTCGGACCTGCCAGCTAATGAGAGCCTGTGTAGCGGATCTACCTAGGGCCGAGCCAGGCTTGGGGTAGTGCAATAGTCTCCAAGAACCAAACCTCCAAGAACCAATCCTTTCCCCCCAGGTGTGCCTACCACCCTGCCCAGCTAATGAGAGTCTGAGCAGCGAGTCTAACCGGGGCTGAGCAGCACTCAGGGTCCCTTTCCCCCACAGGCAAGCCTTCTGACCTGCCAGCTAATGAGAGCCTGCGCATCGGGTCTACCTGGGGCCGAGCCAGGCTCGGGGTAGTGCAATAGTCCCATCTCCTTGCCGTCAGAATTTCATAGTAGGTAAAAGCAAAAGTAAATTGATGAACATAGTACAATAAACTTGATTTTGAGTATATAATTTCATCTTCTCCCTTCTCATGGGTAGAAGCGCTTTAAGTCATCGCCGCTCCAGGTGTGGCTCATGGACCTACCATCCACGTCCTGGAGGTGGTAACCTCCCATTCTCAGGACCCCCTCAACAATACAAGGCCCTTACTAATTTGAGTTGAGCTTACCCACGGGGGCAGATCTCCTCTCAACATCAACCTTCTTCAGCACCAAATCTCCTTCCATGAACTGCTTGATCCTGATATGTTTGTCAAAGTATTTTGTCGTCCGCCGTTTGATCTCTTCCTGCCTGATAGCTGCGACATCGCGCAACTCTTCTACCATGTCCAACAAAAGGCATAACCCCCCTTCATACTCCAACCTCTAAGTCTCATCCCCTTCATCCGCGGCTGCGACTCGTGGGGATCGAACCTCAAACTCCACGGGCAGGACTGCCTCACACCCATAGGAAAGTTTGAAGGGGGTCTCGCCGGTGGCCGTGTTCTAGGTTGTCTGCAAGGCCCACAATACTGAGGGGAGTTGTTCCACCCAACTCCCCCTCAAGTTCTCCACCTTCTTCTTGAGTAGGTTTATGATGATCTTATTGGCCGCCTCCACCTGACCGTTGCTCCCGGGGTGATGTACGGAGGCGAACCTAAGGTCTATCCCCAGCTGAGTGCAGAAGCTGATGAACTCTTCACTGGCAAACTGGGGCCCATTGTCTGTTACTACTGCCTGGGGGAGCCTGTGCCTGCATATGATCTCTCCCTAGACAAAATTCCTGATGACTTGTGAGGTGACCTTTGCCAACGCCTTGACTTCCAGCCACTTTGAAAAGTAATCAATCATGACCAGGAATAACCTCCTCTGGCCACTAGCCGGAGGGAAAGGCCCAACTAAATCCATCCCCCAGATGGCGAAAGGCCATGGTGCTATGATTCTTCGAAGCCTTTGAGCGAGCAAGAGCTGGAGGGGGCGTACAGCTGACACTTCCGGCACCTCCTCACAAACTCAGTCGCATCCTTCCTCAGGGTCCGCCAGAAATGCCCTTGTCTTATCACCCTTGCTTCCAACGTCCTCCCCCCCTGAGTGACTGCCGCATTCACCTGAATACACTTCCTCCAGGATCTTCGGGATCTCCTTCTCGGTCACACACCTTGCCAGGAGCCCCGAAAACATCTTACAATGTAACCCCCCTTCCAACATTAGGTAGTGAGCCGCCTTGCGCCTGAAGCTTTTTGCATCCTTAGCCCCCTCCGGAAGCTTGTTAGTGGTCAGGAAGGTCACCAATGGATCCACCCACGAGGGTCGCCAATCCACCTCCATCAACTCTCCTTCCTCGATTGCAGGTAGAAATAGCTCAGTCATGGTCCCTCCTCCCCGAGGTCCAAACTTAGCCAACCGATCGGCAACTACACTCTCTTCCCTGGGAACATGTTGGATTGAGAACGTCTGAACCCCTCCGATGATCACCCTCACATTGGATAAGTACTTCACAAGGGTGGGCTCCCGAGCTTCGAACTCTCCTCGGATCTGTGATGCCACCACCAATGAGTCCATAAAAGCTTCCACATCCTGGATCTCAAGCTCCTTTGCCAAATGAAGGCCGGATATCATGGCCTCGTACTCCGCCTGGTTGTTAGTTACTGGAAAGTACAAGACCACTGCTTGTTCTATAGTGACCCCTTGAGGACTTATCAACACCACCCCTGTTCCGAGGGAATGCTTTCCTGAGGCCCCATTAATCATCATCTTCTACGCCTCCTGCGACTGCGGCCCCTCAGCCCCGACCTCAACAACGTAGTCTGCCAAGAAGTCAGACACCACCTGTGCCTTAATGGAGAGCCTTGGCACGAATGAGATATCAAACTCGCTCAATTTTATAGACCACTTGGCCAACCTATTTGAGTGCTCCACTCCCTCAAAACTCTTGCGAAGGGGGTGGTCCGTCACCACCCTGATCGAGTGCGCTTGGAAGTACAGCCGGAGCTTCCTGGCCGAAATAATCAAAGCATATGCCAGATTTTCTAAGATGGGGTAGAGGAGCTCCGCCTTCTTCAGGATCCTGCTAACGTAGTAGATTGGCAATTGCTTCTTCCCCTCTTCCCTGACCAGGACAGAGCACACGGCCTCTGCTCCTACCCCGAGGTACAAGGCTAGGTCCTCCCCCTCCTTTGGGCTTTGAAGTAGAGGAGACTGGGAGAGCTTCCTCTTAAGCATTTGAAAAGCCTCTTCACATTCGGCGGTCAACTCAAACTTTTGATTACCCCATAGCACTTTGAAGAACGATGAGCATTTCTCTCCCGACCTGGAGAGGAATCTGCTTAGCCCGGCCAGCTTGCCTGTCAAGCGCTGGACCTCCTTAGCGTTGCGTGGTGACTCCAGCTCTAGGATGGCCTTCACCTTATCTGGGTTAGGCTCCACCCCTGCCGGGGTCAGAAGATGCCCAAGGAACTTTCCACGGCTCGCCCCGAAGACACACTTCAAGGGGTTCAGCCTCATCTTGAATTTCCACAGGGTGGCGAACGTCTCCTCCAGGTCCCGAAGGTGCGAGTCCACACACTTTCTCTTAACCATTAGATCGTCAACGTAGACCTCCAGGTTCCTCCTCTTTTGACCCTGGAAGACTCGATCCATCATGCACTGGTATGTAGTCCCTGCATTTTTTAACCCAAAGGACATCATCTTATAGCTAAAACATCCCTCCCTTGTGATGAAGGAGACATCCTTGACATCATGAGGGTGCATTCGGATCTGGTGGTAACCTGAAAAAGCAACTAAAAACTCATAATAGAAAAATCAATGGCTGAATCAACCAGCGCATCGATTCGAGGCAGGGGGTAGCAATCCTTGGGGCATGATTTATTTAATAAGGAAAAATCAATACACATGTGCCAATTCCCTCCCCCTTTTTCACCATTACCACATTGTACATCCAGCCTGGGTACTGGATCTCCGAGATGAAGCCAGCCTCCAGAAGTTTCTTGACCTCCTCGCAGATGGGCTCCTCCAGCTTGGTGGTGATGGTCCTCATCTTCTGGCGGATGGGGCGCGTCAGGGGGTCCAGGTTCAGGCGATGGCAGGCCACATCTGCATCGATGCCCGCCATGTTCGCCGCGCTCCAAGCAAAGATGTCGACGTTGCTCTGGATGCAAGCTCGCACTCGATCCTGGTCCTCGAGACTTAAGCCCCCACTGATTCGCACCCTCTGCACCTGGCTAGCACTGGTGAAGACTTCCATCTCCACCACTCCTTCAGCCGTCTCCAGCCGCGACTGCTCCCAGCAGGCTCTTGCCCCCTCTTCCTGCCCAAACTCTTCCTCCCCTCCTGCTTCCTCAACCTCCATCGCCTCCCCCAGGCTCTCACGTTGCTGCTGCTCGACCTCCACGCCACTCAAGGCCTCCCTCTCAACTCCTCCTACTCCTTCCACCTGCCGATCCTCTTGTGGTTCCGACTCTCCGTCCCTCTAGACCTCATGCACACCTCCTCCTCTTTGCTCCTCCTCAATCTCCTCCCTCGCCTCCTCCAGGCTCACCTCCTCTTCTCCAAAAACCTCCTCCTGCTCCGCCATTTCCCTCTCCAGCTCTAGCGCCTCTGCCATCCAAGATATGGTGTTGGCCGTCGTCACATAGCATTGCCTCTCCACCTTCGGTCCTCCCTGATCCTAACCAGCACCCCTCCGTTGTTGAACTTGAGGCATTGGTGAAACGAGGAGGGGACGCAGCGAAAGGCGCTGATGAGGGGGCGCCCAAAGATGGCATTATAACTGCTCGGGGCATCCACGATCACGAACCTACAGTTCCATGACACGCCCCCCAACTTCACGTGCAGCCCTACGTACTCCTCCATCTACCTCCTTCATCTCTCCTAAAAATCCAAACAACGGTCCGTCCGAAGCTAAGACCCTCTTGGCCTCGACCTTCATCTCATCGAAGGCCTTCTTGAAGATTACATTCACGGAGCTCCCGTTGTCCACCAGGATCATGGAGACCGTGAAGTTCTTTACTGCCGTTTGGATCACCAAGGCGTCACAGAACGGGTCCTCATAATCTGGCATGTTCGCTGACGAAAAGGTAATTTTCTCTTCCGGAGGGGGAGCTTGGGAGGTCGAGGCTACCCCCCTTCAAAACATGGTCTAAAGGCTCCCCTTACGAGTTGCCTCAATCCCAACTCCCCTGTGGATCACCACAATCCCTCCCCGGGTTCCTATGTCCGCCCGGTCTTCGCACCTATCTTCCTCCTCCCCATGTTATACCTCCACGATCCTTATCGGCAGATCCAGCCTCCCTATCCCCCTGGCTTCTCTCATCTCCAAGAACTCTGGGCAGGTGGCCGTCGCGTGACCCTCCTCCATGTGGAAGTCACAAAAAGGTAAAGCCACCCGGCCCCCTCTTCCTTCCCCATCTCCTCTTCTTCCTGCTCCTCCATGAGCTCCTCTCCTTTCTCTTCTGCCTCGACCGACCTCCATTGCCTCCTGCTGCGGTGGGAAGTGACCCCTCGGCCCCTGTCTCCACGCCGGCTGATCAAACTTCCTCGACCCACGGAAGTTGTCTCTTCCCTGAAGGCCTCCTCCCGGCCCCTGGGAGCGACCTTCCTGAGGCCTCCAACCTAACTGGTTGTTTGGCTGCCTGGCCCCCTAACCTTGATGCGGTCCTTGCTTCCCCAATCCTCGAGGCTCCTCCCTCCTTCTCTCTTCTCCCTGCTCCCTCTGCCTTCCTACTCCCAGCTCCTTCACGTCATCCTTCGCCAACCTGGCCAGCTTCTTGGCAAAAGCCGGATTGGCCCTTTCGAAGTCTATCTCCTTCGCTGCCCTCTCTATGAGCTCCTCAAAAGAGAGGGGGCACCCTTTTCAGTTCCATGCTGAAGAATCCCGGCCTCAGCCTCAGGGTAAAAGCGGGCATTAGTGAGTACCCTAGGACCTCCTGGACCAGGAGGATCTCTTCCTGAAATCGGTCAACATAATGACCCAACGTCTCGTCTTGCTTCTTCCTTACCGCAAACAGGCACTCTGCCTCCTTCTTACGCTTCTTCGATGTTGAGAACCTCAACAGGAGCCCTCGACGCAGATCCTCAAAACTGTAGATCGAACTCGACGGAAACTGGTGGAACAAGTCCCGTGCCTTCTCCTTCAACGTGATAACAAACATCCGGCACTTGAAGGCATCCATCATTTGCCTTATCGAAACAACATCCTCAAACCACTGCACGTGCTGCACAGGGTCATCTTTCCCCTTGTAGTAGGACATGTCGGGCTCCCGGAATCCCTCCGGCACCGGGGCCGAGATGAATAGCTCGCTGAAAAGTCTCTCGCCACCTGCCTGCCGAGAAGGCACGTCCCGCAGCCTCGGGTGGCTGGCCTGATCCGCGAGACCATGCCCAGGGAAGAGCTCTCGCACAGCCGCCTCCCTCTCGCCAACCTCCGCCGGAACCTACTTACCGGGACGCTGGCCTGGGAAGAGCTCTCTTGCATCTACGTCCCTCTCGCCAGCCTCCGACGGGACCTCCTTCCCGGGGCGCTGCCCAGGGGCATTCTCGCCCAAGAGCGGGACCGCCTCCACCAGAACCTGAGGCGTTGCCCACTCGCTCCTTGCCGAGAAGGCCAAGCTGGTGGTCTGCAATACCTCTCGCCTGAAGTCCTCCAACATCTTCCTTGTCGCCTCCTCTCCCCGGGAGGGGGAATCTTTGGGATTAGATCCTTCGCCTTCACCTCCATCCATGGTCCAAACACGAGGCTTTCTTGTATTGGCTACTTCCACGCTCACCGCACCAGAACTGTTGAAGCCACAACTTAACCTCAACGAGAGTTCAAAAATAAGGGCGCAGCCAACACCTACTTCCCCCAAGCTCAGACTTCTGACTTGTTGAAAAGGACCAAGAACCGACCCAAAGCCTCAGCAGGGAGGTCCCACCTCTTACCCGGAAGATCCCTGAGAGCTTTCCCTCCAAAGCCAAAAGCTGGTCTTAGAGTTCTTCAGAAAGCACAAGAAACTTTCCTCCAAGTATCCAAAAAAGAGAGATCCCTTCTGAAGAACCCTCATGGGTCTATTTATAGGCCTCTGAATTCGAACTGCCAATAACCAAGCTGAACCGACCTGAAATTACCAAAATACCCTTGGCTGGGTCTGCCAACAACCAAACTTCGCTGTTCTGAAGAATTATATGCAGACCACCAGGGTCAAAAGCGTAAAATCACCTGGGGCCAAAAAGGTGAACCACCTTCCAACTGAACCGGTCCTTGACCCACCACTGAACCGGGCTCGGCAAGAGCACCGCCTCGCGGGCGAGAGCTCCCTCCCATGGGCTCGTCTCGAATAGCGGGTCGGCCCTCGCCTCGCAAATGGTCCCCTCTCTGGGTCCGTCTCGCCTAGAACGGCTCTCGCCTGAGCCGCTGGGCCCCTCTCGCCTGAGCCGCTGGCCCCTCTCGCCCGTACTGCTGGGCCCCTCTCGCCTAGCGAGCCAACCCTGGCTCAGCAAGAAGCCCTTTCCCTAGGACCCACTTGCACAACGAGTAGGCTCTATCAAAGAGCCCATCTCACCTTCCCTTCCCATTCCTTCGGGCCTGAACTATTCCTGCGAGCCCGAGGTTGTACAGTATGCTGGTTGTTTTGAGTGTATGCTAAATTTTGAGGACAAAATTCTTTTAAGGGGGAATGAGTTGTAACACCCTATCTTTCAGGAACTTGAGGTTCTAGGAGCTACCGCGCGGCGGTAGGTATCTACCGCCCAATGGTAGTCTTTATTCGTTGAAACTGGAGCGTCGAGACGAAACGTTGAGTAGTGATGCTCAACGTTAGGTAGCTACTGCCCAGTGGTAGCCCCTTTTCATTGAGAGCGTCGAGACAAATGCGTTGTGAGGCTACCATGCGGCGGTATCGCTATTGTTGGAGGTAGCGTGACATTCTGTAGAGGCAGGCGGGTCTGTGAGCTACCGCAACGCGGTAGGTAGCAACCGCCCGGCAGTAGCAGGCGGAAACAGTTTTGTATCTGGTGATGTTCGGCCGTCCGATCTGCTTAGAATTCGATCCTATGACCCAGAATCCTCCGTCCATGAGCCTTAAGTAGGGTTGAGGAACTCTTTCCCCTCATTCATCTCACATTGAAGTAAAAGTTAGGGTTTGTGAGAGGGAGAGTTTGGAGGAAGAAGAGTCTTGATCCTCCATTGATGAAGCTTTGGAGCTCCGTTCGTCAATCTGAGGCCGAATTCGTGGAGAGGATTCTAAGGTGCACACTTTCATCCGTGCAAATCAAGATTTCCTTGGCTAGGAAGAGGATTCGTAAGGTAACGAAATTTCTCATCTCGATTTTTAGGATGCGTGCATGACATCCGTTTTATTTTTGCTTTCTTTCAAGCTTTTAGGCGCCGGATTTCTCAAATGAGAGGGGTTCGCGTCGCCATGGTTCAAGAGGAACCACCAGATCGATTGAGTTCGTCCCCGACATGTTGTTGCACTAGAAATCCGCTCCGTTAGTGGATTATACATTATGAGTGAAACCGTATTCGCGACCGGTGATCCGATTCAGTGATGTTGCATGACGAGCACTATAAGGATTTTGCTAGAAATCTGATTGCGACAAATACACCATTTGCGATGCCCTCTGTTCCGTGGAAGAACGAATGGTGATTTAGGGCGGAAGCGATGTGGTTGTTGAATGGTATGTGAAGGCTTGACTTTGTCTCTGTGGTCGGCTGGCTAGCCCGTGACGTTGCAAGTCATGTGTGAAAAGTGTTCCGGCAAGACAAGTCCCCTTCTATGAAACTGACGAAAACACCAAGCTTTTAGACGAGCCCGGGCGATGAAGCCCACAAGCGGGCAGGGTCAAGCAAGGGTTCTTATCATCAGTTTGGTTGTGTGACGGAACTAACGTGAGAGCCAGAGCTTGCAGGCAAGCCCGGGAATTGAGACCCATGAGCGGGTGGGGCTTAAGCAAGAGTTCTGTATTGCGGCTTGAACGTCGATGGGGAAATTGTAAGTACCCGTGCGAATGATGTGATGTACTGATGCGTGTTGACATGTTAGAATCATACGTACTATATAGTGTCTTGGGTGAAACCCAGGTTTGCATACATATTGCATTGTAGACCCTTTTATTTAAATGCTCAACATAAAAACGTGTTTGTTGTATGAGACACCCCAAACCCGTGCTTTCTATGTTTATTCATGTTTAATGTCATATGCATACGAAGTGCTGAACTGCAGAGTGATGGAGTGCCCCGGGGTCCGCTAGGGACAGTCGAGAGGAGATGTGCTGGTTACACAGTTGAGGTCAGCCTTTTTTGACCCACGCTACCACAAATTTTTACGGGGCAATGATCGCAAGCATGAGCAAGTTCGCTGGCCAAAAAAGCCTAAGCCTCACGAAGTGTTCCCTCTTTTATTAGTTAATGAATTGTTGAATGTTATGTTCTGTGATCTGTAATCCGGCTTACACGCCAAGGTAGCCTAAGAGTGCTAAGACACGTTGCTATGAATTTTGTTGTTACAGTTTTTGGCATTTGAATATTGTAAGTTTTTAAGGTCGTGTTTGACTCCTATGTTTGTGGATAACTTCTGGTCTTTGTATGTTTCCGCTATTTTGTGAGTTTTGAGATAAATAGTTCTTTTATATCACTTTTTAATGCTAAAGCTGTGACGTGTATATGTCATGGGGACCCGACCGGACCCATATTATATGATCATTGCAGGGGATGCGTTATAGGGACGCCGGATTCTGGCGAACCCGCCGAGGGTAGTCTGGCGGATCTCCGTTAGGGCCACCGACGGCGGTGTCCCTAACCGTGAGATCCAGACTGGACCTCATTGTCAGGCCACCGCCTGCCAGAGCGACGTCGGCATGTCGTCGGACTACCACCGGCAGGTTCGCCGGGGTCCGGCGACCCCACCGGTAGGGTCTATGCAGGTCAGCGGTGGCTCCCCTGCCAGGGCTGGATGTGAATAGGAGAAGGCGGATGTGAATAGGAGGTGGCGGACCTCCCCTCTAACTTTGCTAAATTACTGATAGCACTCCTCTTATTTTCGAAATTACAAAAACTTCCCCTTAAGTTTTCATTTAATTACAAAAACCTCCCCTGGAGTTTTAATTTCATAACATCCATGCACAAAAACACCCCCCTCGATGTACAGTGTCCAGGGGGTATTTTTCTTCATGAATGCAATGAAATGAAAAGACCAGGGGAGGTTTTGGTAATAAAATGAAAACTTAAGGGGAGTTTTTTGTAATTTCGAAAATAAGAGGGGTGCTCTCACTAATTATACTAATTTACAAGGGAGGTTTGGGTAATTATTTCTATATATATATTATAAATAAGTATTAAATGTAAGCAAAATGAGTCCCGCCTTTTTTTTGGTGATTGTTAACCGCAAACCATCTATTTGTTAGTCGCACCCCAAAATCTCATTATTTTCCGCGCCTTTTCAAAATACGTCTTGTACATGCAATTTCAGAAAAAATGCTCAACACGAAAGTTATAGATATCGTCGAGATCTAAAACTTTCGTGTTGAGCACTTTTCCTGAAATTGCACGTACAAGGCGTACTTTGGAAATATGCTCAGATTTTACGCCTTTCAGAAATACGTCTTGTACATGCAATTTCAGGAAAAGTGTTCAACACGAAAGTTTTAGATCTCGTTGAGATCTACAACTTTCGTGTTGAACACTTTTCCTGAAATTGCATGTAGAAGACGTATTTCGAAAAGGCGCGAAAAATTAGCAGATTTTGGGGTGCGACTAGCCAATAACGGGTTGCGGTTAACAATCACCTTTTTTTTGGACAGTACTCGTGTCTCCTTTAATTAATCTTTTTTCTACAATAGCAGTACATGCAATTCTCTCATTCTTCTCTGTTGATGCTCTAATCTCGTCCAATTTGAAAGTCAGCCTAATTGTCATAGAAGCAATGCCTCAACAAACACGTCTGTAAGCTCAACTTCATTCAATGACATTTGTTGCGGACTAACTCGATGCTCCGGTCGGACCGGATATTCTTGGACCGCCTTAGCTCGCGGAGCGGTCGAGCGCGCACACAGTCAATTGAAAAATGGGGGACGGACACAGGAGGTTTTAACGTGGAAAACCCTTCAACCGGGTGAAAAACCACGTGACCGGATCGGTGCCGATCAAAATCCACTAGATTGCTGGAGGTTACAATTTGACGGGGGAAATCGGGGCGACAGGCCGCTCCCGTTACAACCTTGAGGAGAGAGAGAGTATATGCGCTCGTCGGTGGGCAACAGACTGCCTCGCCAACGGGACTTGGATGGTGGAATGCGCGGGATGCTTCAGTTGCATGCGCTCAGAGGCGACGCGTGTCCAGAGGTTGTCACTGCTTCCTTTGTGCGTCTTTCTCGGTCCTTGGAGTGTTTCCTTGGTGACTGAGCTCTGGTGGGGTGCAAATAGCCGATGATAGGTTCTGGTAGCTGTTGGCAGGAGCTGATAGCCACTGGGGGCCGCTGGAGGCCTCGGGCGGCGGCCGGTGGTTGGCGGCGAGAGGCGGCCGCTGGTGGTTGGCGACGAGGGGTGGCCGCCGGCGGAGAAGAACGGGAAAGATCCCACCTGAGGAAGAAGAAGAAGAAGAGGCGTAGGAGGAGAAAGTTAGGAAATGAAGAGCCCCTGGGGTCCTTTTATAGGCTCCAGGGGGAAGTTATGGCGGGCCCCACCACTAACCTAGTGGGTTAGTGGGTGGTTTTGTCCCGATCGGACGGCCGGTGGCGCGCCATGATCGGATGGTGGAGGTTCGGGCGGCGAGCCACCGGCTGGCGGTGGACAGACGGCGGCGGCCGGGCGGCCGGGCGGCGGCGGCCGGGCGGCCGGGCGGCGGCGGCCGGGCGGCCGGGCGGCCGGGCGACCGGGCGGCGGCGGCCGGGCGGCCGGGCGGCGGCGGCGGCCGGGCGGCGGCGGCCGGGCGGCGGCGGCCGAGCGGCCGAGCGGTAGCGGGCGGCGACGGTTAGTTGCGGCGGCGGTTCCCTCTCTCCCCTCTTTCCCTTTTTTATGGATCTCATTTTTGGTGGGAGAAAAAGAGGGGGGAATTGGATGGAGGAGATGAAAGATGAGAGAAAGTGGGCCCTCCACTTCTTCCATCATGAAAGGAATCATGGGGTTGACTAGTCAACCCCATGATTTCATTTTGGGGATTGCTATTTGCACCCCTAAAGCTAAAAATGGATCTAATCCCTATCAAATGCCCCCCAAATCCTTTGTTGTTGGTGAGCCGTGTGAGAGACAACTTAGGATTTTTAATCTTCTTCCTCCCCGCTTCCATGTCTTCCTCCGGAGAGAAGGCCGAGAAGGCGAAGAACGGTGCCTCAAAGGCATGCTCGTACTTATACGATTGGCGGCGGTGGTGCTACATCAAATTGAAGGAGCGTCAACGGGGCTTCAGGCGAGGTGCTGGCGAATCCAATCGCGAAGGGGTCCGTGCGCTGGATGGTGCGGAGGCGCGCCAGCGCAACGACGGGCGAGTGTAAAGGCACGCTTGGAAGCACGCAAGCGCGCGCGAGGGCGCGCTTGCGCAGTCATGCGCGCGGGTGCGCACGCCCGACCCAGCGCGTCCGCGCTTGCGGGTGCGCGTGCGCGACCCAGCGCGCGGGTGCGCGCGCGCGGGTGCGCGCGCGCGGGTGCGCCCGCGCGGGTGCGCCCGCGCGGGTGCGCCCGCGCGGGTGCTCGCGCCCAACCCCGCGCGCGGGTGCGCGCGTGATCATGCGCGCGGGTGTGCTCGCGCACGACCCAGCGCGCGGGTGCGCGCGCGCGACCCAGCGCGCGGGTGAGCGCGCGCGACCCAGCGCGCGAGCGCGCGCGCGGGAGCGCGTCCCTGCGCGCGAGTGTGTGTGCGCGCGCGGGTGTGCGCCCGCGCGTCCCTACGCGCGTACGCGACCCTCCGCGTTTGTCCTTGCGAGTGCGGGTGCGTGCGTGTGTGCGAGGGCGCAACCCTATGCGTGGGTCTGCGCACGTGCGACCGTCCGCGCGGGGTGCGTGTGTGCAACCTGTGTGCGCGTGTTGTGCGTGCGGGCTCTTGCTTGCCTTGCGCTTCTGGAAGCGCCGTTATGGGCCTTTTCGTACTTGTTGTGATATGCACAATTGCGCCTTGTGTGCGCAAGGCGCGAGGTATGTGACGTGCGCACAAGGTACGATGCGCACGATATGTAATGTGCACGATGGGTGAGTGATGCGTGCGCGATACACGCTGCATATGCGATGTTCGCAAGGTGTAACATGTATGGCGGACTAAGCGCCCAAGGGAAGAGATTACTGAGATGTGGAGTTTCTGTTGCTCCCCGAGTGTATCACCGAGTACTTGTATAAGGTCGGAAGGGGAAACTTGCTGCGGCGAGATTCCCAGATGCAGAGACGGTGTTTTCAGAATGGTACCCCAGTTGGCAAAGTTCATGTTGTTTCGCGTGAGTTTGACGTATAACGTTGTTTTGCGTGAGACTGACTCGCTACTATTGCTCGCACAAGCTTGGCTCGTGACTTTTGCTCGCACCAGACTTGCTTGTGACTTTGCCTTACGCGGTTTGTGACCGCGGCTTAGTTTGCACGAGGCTGGCTCGCGGCTTCGCTCGCACGAGACTGGCTCGCTGCTTGATTTGCGCGGTTGCGACCACGGCTTAGTTTGCGCGAGGGCTGCTTGCGGCTTCATCGTGAGGAGGGCAAGCCCCTACGGGGATTTTGCGCGAGGGTTGTTGTTGTAAGGAGCGTGCTACATGGAGGCGGTTGTTGTGCACGGAGGCAGGTGCTGTGAGGAGCGCGCTGCACGGAGGCCGTTGTTGTGAGGAGCGCGTTGCACGGAGGCAGTTGCTGTGAGGAGAGCGCTGCACGGAGGCAGTTGCTGTGAGGAGCGCGCTGCACGGAGGCAGTTGCTGTGAGGAGCGCGCTGCACGGAGGCAGTTGCTGTGAGGAGCGCGCTGCACGGATGCAGTTGCTGTGAGGAGCGCGCTGCACGGAGGCAGTTGCTGGGAGGAGCGCGCTGCACGGAGGCAGTTGCTGTGAGGAGCGCGCTGCACGGAGGAAGTTGCTGCGAGGAGCGCGCTGCACGGAGGCAGTTGCTGCGAGGAGCGCGCTGCACGGAGGCAGTTGCTGTGAGGAGCGCGCTGCACGGAGGCAGTTGCTGTGAGTAGCGTGCTGCACTGAGGCAGTTGCTGTCAGGAGCGCGCTGCACGGAGGCAGTTGCTGTGAGGAGCGCGTTGCACGGAGGCAGTTGCTGTAAGGAGCGTGCTGCACAGAGGTAGTTGCTGTGAGGAGCGCGCTGCACGGAGGCAGTTGCTGTGAGGAGCGCGCTGCACGGAGGCAGTTGCTGTGAGGAGCGCGCTACACGGAGGCAGTTGCTGTGAGGAGCGCGCTGCACGGAGGTAGTTGCTGTGAGGAGCGCGCTGCACGGAGGCAGTTTGTTGGGTACATTGGAAAATGTGTACCTGATTTGAAGAAGCCCAACCTAGCTCAATGATATACATCAAGGTGTATTTGATGATGTTTTAAGTTGACATGTGCAGGTGAAGAATTGATAAAGTATGCAGAAAAATTCTAAGTCCAAGTGTCGACACAGAGGAAGCAGTGTCGACACACAGGAGAAAAGAGTCGACACAACACTGGGAAGCAGTGTCGACACATAGCAATTAGTCTACAACTACACTGGGAAAAAGTGTCGACACAGAAGAAGTAAGTCGACACATCACTGGGAATTTGTGTCGACACAGAAGAAAAGAGTCGACACAAAAGAAAAGCGTCGACCTCAACATTGGGAGAATGTGTCGACACAGAAGAATATAGTCGATCTCAAGATTGTCGACATCAGCTGAATGTGTCGACATAGAAGAAAATAGTCGACCTCAAGTTTGTCGACACCAGCAGAATGTGTCGACACATTGTGATTAAGTCGACACATTAAAGCAGATTTAAGAAATGAATTTGTCGACACCTGAAGACTGTGTCGACACTTACTAAGTCATGATTCTACAACAACTGTGTCGACACACAGGACTTGTGTCGACACACTGAAGAGTCAAGACCAAGTTATTTTCAGAAGAAGCTGTGTCGACTCAAAGGCAACTTAGTCGACATCACTGAAGACTGTGTCGACACCAAAGTCAATTATGTCGACACAGTTAGACAGATGGTCTCGACACTTTCTGACAGACTGTGTCAACAACTTGTGGTTCAAGACTAAGGCACAGGACTTGTTTTAGGACTTGACAGCTGTGGGTTACCACCGGTTAACTGAAGCTGTCAGACTTGTCAGAAAACGGTTAGAAACCGGATCAGCCGGTTGCCATGAAGAATGTCTATAAATAGATGGATTCAGAAGGAGAAAGGAATTGTTGAAAAACATTGTTGAGAATCAAAAAGTTGAGAAGGATTACGATCCAATTCATTTCAAGAAAGTGCTAGGCACTTAAGAAGATCTTCTCCGGGAGATCTAAGAAGACTATCTAAGGATAGATCTAAGAAGAGTTCTAATCAGAATTCAGAAGAATCTTTCAAAGTGCTGGATAGAGAGAGATCAAGCCTGAATTAGAAGAAGAAGAAAGAAACCACCAGTGGATTCTCAAGAAGCTGTTTGGAATCAACTCAGCTAAGTTCATTTTCAAGAAGCCTTGAAGAAGGCTCAGATACAGTTGATTGCATCAGCTGATCAAGAATTGTCTTGGCCTTTTCTCTCTCAACTTTGGCAAGACAGATTAATAATCTTTTCTATATTTCTGTAGGATTTGTTTACACAGATCTGAGTTGTAAGCCTATGTTATAAAGGCTGAGTGTAGGAGTGTTGAACTCTGAGTGGTAGGGAAGTTTGCCTGAGTATAGGAGAAGGATATTCTCTGAGTTGTAGGCCTTGGGGCAAGGCTGAGGTAGGGCAGTTGTACCTGAGTTGTAGGAACCAGTTGGGTTCTGAGTTGTAGGATCTGTTGATCTGAGATAAGTGGAAGTTTGGCCGAATCTAGCATACTGCTAGATAGGTGAAGGGGGAAAGTGGATGTACCCAAACCTTGGGGAACCACTATAAAACATTGTGCAATCTGTGATGTTTTATTTTCTGTGATTGTTGTGTAAATTGTGTTAGCTATTGAATTGAATTCTGCCTAGAAGTTTTTATAAGTAAAGCAGAACCTATTCACCCCCCCCCCTCTAGGTGTTTAGGCTGCCTTGAAAGTTAAACTATCACAGTTGCTGTGAGGAGCGCGCTGCACGGAGGCAGTTGCTGTGAGGAGCGCGCTGCACGGAGGCAGTTGCTGTAAGGAGCGCGCTGCACGGGGGCAGTTGCTGTAAGGAGCGCGCTGCACGGAGGCAGTTGCTGTAAGGAGCGCGCTGCACGGGGGCAGTTGCTGTGAGGAGCGCGCTGCACGGAGGCAGTTGCTGTAAGGAGCGCGCTGCACGGAGGCAGTTGCTGTGAGGAGCGCGCTGCACGGAGGCAGTTGCTGTGAGGAGCGCGCTGCACGGAGGCAGTTGCTGTGAGGAGCGCGCTGCACGGAGGCAGTTGCTGTGAGGAGCGCGCTGCACGGGGGCAGTTGCTGTAAGGAGCGCGCTGCACGGGGGCAGTTGCTGTAAGGAGCGCGCTGCACGGGGGCAGTTGCTGTAAGGAGCGCGCTGCACGGAGGCAGTTGCTGTAAGGAGCGCGCTGCACGGAGGCAGTTGCTGTAAGGAGCGCGCTGCACGGAGGCAGTTGCTGTAAGGAGCGCGCTGCACTGAGGCAGTTGTTGTAAGGATCGCGCTGCACGGAGGCAGTTGCTGTAAGGAGCGCGTTGCACGGGGGCAGTTGCTGTAAGGAGCGCGCTGCACGGGTGATGCTCGCCATCAACAAGCCTAAAATGAGAAAATGTTAACTTTTTTAGAGTTACAGTCGCGAAGCTGTTCTTGTGGGAATACAGAATTCATAGTAATGTAAAATTGATAAATACTATATTAGATAGAACCCTTTTGAGGTGCGAAGCCCTCTCTTGGGTTGGTCGTCTACGGGGTTGCCCCCCAGTCCGGCCTAGCAAACGGTGGGCCGCGTTCCTTTCCGTGGACTTGGTTCCTATCCCCGTAAGAATCTCCCCAGGAGGCCTTGTTTGATGAGATACTCGATCTCCTCCTTGAGCTTTGAGCAGTCTTCCGTGTCGTGTCCTTGTCCATGGTGAAATTCACAGTACTTTGTCTGGTCCCCAGTATTTTTAGGGAGAGGTCTGGGCTTGCGGAGCGCCTCTTTGCCTTGGATTGCATAAAATACATTTGTCCTGGAGGTGTTGAGGGGTGTGTACTCCCGGGGCGACTGATCTCTCTGATGGTTACGTCGGAATCTTCCTTCTTGGTGTTGAGGGGCCGGCTCATTTTCCCTTTTTCTCTTCTGGTTATCGTTAAACTGTTGACGATGAGCTTCAATAGCCTCGTCGGCAGCGATCCGAGCCTCGACTCTGTGTACAAGATCTGGATAGCTGGGGACAGTTTCTCTCATAAGTGCTGAGTAGAAGCCGCTAGGACGGAGACCTCCCAGGAACACTCCCCGTAAGAGCTCGGGGTCGACTCCTGGGATCTGGCGGGCTTCGGCAGTGAATCGTCGGAAGAATTCTTTGAGGGTTTCCCCTTCATTTTGGCGGATTCCAGAGAGATGTGATGGATCGCGAACGATCCTTCGATTGGCGATGAATTGGTCGGAGAACTGTCTGGTCAGTTCGGCGAAGCTGGTAACGGTGCCTGCTCTTAAAGAGTGAAACCACATTCGAGCTTGCCCTTTGAGGGTGGTTGGGAATACTTGACATAGCAGTGGATCAGAGGCATTGAAAATCCTCATGATAGTGGTAAAATGATTGACATGTTCGAGCGGATCATCAGTTCCATCGAATGTCTCAATGTTTGGGAGTTTGAATCCTTGCGGGATCGGATGGTCGAGGATTTGTGGGGCTAAGGGGGAGCCTTGGCAAAGCGGTAGATGAGGATGAAAATCTCTTCTTGCGGCTTGGCGGCATTCTTCAGCCACGGCCTCCCTGATCTCTTGACGAGTTAGTAGCGGGTGGATGGGAGCATCGTTAACTGGATCGTGGGGGCGATCTGCCCTTGCTCTTCCTAGATGGGGATGAGCCGAACTGGCGGCATCTGAATGATCTTCGGGTCCTTCCTGCTCTACAGGGTCTTCCTGGTTCCTTGGTGGATTAAATAGTGGAGGATGGTTAGCTGGCGGAGGTGACCTGGGCGGAGCTGGAGGCGCTCCCAAGTTCCGAAGCAGTGTGAGCATTTCTGTCTGCTGCTCCTCCATTTGGCGGACACGCCCCTCCAGAGCGGCGACAGGGGCGAGCGCTGCTTCAGCGGTCAGCGGTACGTCTACCAGAGAGTGAGATCGTGCAGACTCAGTGTGTCCGCCAAGTGCGGATCCTTCTGCAGTGCGGGTACTCCTCTTTGCCATTGTGATGAACTTGCTCTGCGAAGGATATTGGGAATGTTTCCCACAGACGGCGCCAAACTATTGCGGACTAACTCGATGCTCCGGTCGGACCGGATATTCTTGGACCGCCTTAGCTCGCGGAGCGGTCGAGCGCGCACACAGTCAATTGAAAAATGGGGGACGGACACAGGAGGTTTTAACGTGGAAAACCCTTCAACCGGGTGAAAAACCACGTGACCGGGTCGGTGCCGATCAAAATCCACTAGATTGCTGGAGGTTACAATTTGACGGGGGAAATCGGGGCGACAGGCCGCTCCCGTTACAACCTTGAGGAGAGAGAGAGTATATGCGCTCGTCGGTGGGCAATAGACTGCCTCGCCAACGGGACTTGGATGGTGGAATGCGCGGGATGCTTCAGTTGCGTGCGCTCAGAGGCGACGCGTGTCCAGAGGTTGTCATTGCTTCCTTTGTGCGTCTTTCTCGGTCCTTGGAGTGTTTCCTTGGTGACTGAGCTCTGGTGGGGTGCAAATAGCCGATGATAGGTTCTGGTAGCTGTTGGCAGGAGCTGATAGCCACTGGGGGCCGCTGGAGGCCTCGGGCGGCGGCCGGTGGTTGGCGGCGAGAGGCGGCCGCTGGTGGTTGGCGACGAGGGGTGGCCGCCGGCGGAGAAGAACGGGAAAGCTCCCACCTGAGGAAGAAGAAGAAGAAGAGGCGTAGGAGGAGAAAGTTAGGAAATGAAGAGCCCCTGGGGTCCTTTTATAGGCTCCAGGGGGAAGTTATGGCGGGCCCCACCACTAACCTAGTGGGTTAGTGGGTGGTTTTGTCCCGATCGGACGGCCGGTGGCGCGCCATGATCGGATGGTGGAGGTTCAGGCGGCGAGCCACCGGCTGGCGGTGGACAGACGGCGGCGGCCGGGCGGCCGGGCGGCGGCGGCCGGGCGGCCGGGCGGCGGCGGCCGGGCGGCCGGGCGGCGGCGGCCGGGCGGCCGGGCGGCGGCGGCCGGGCGGCCGGGCGACCGGGCGGCGGCGGCCGGGCGGCGGAGGCGGCCGGGCGGCGGCGGCCGGGCGGCGGCCGGGCGGCGGCCGGGCGGCGGCCGGGCGGCGGCCGGGCGGCGGCGGCCGAGCGGTGGCGGGCGGCGACGGTTAGTTACGGCGGCAGTTCCCTCTCTCCCCTCTTTCCCTTTTTTATGGATCTCATTTTTGGTGGGAGAGAAAGAGGGGGGAATTGGATGGAGGAGATGAAAGATGAGAGAAAGTGGGCCTTCCACTTCTCCCATCATGAAAGGAATCATGGGGTTGACTAGTCAACCCCATGATTTCATTTTGGGGATTGCTATTTGCACCCCTAAAGCTAAAAATGGATCTAATCCCTATCAACATTGTTGTCAAAGCTCTGACACTAGGAGCCGCAGTTTTTTACCATCCTCAATATATATATTTGGGAGTCGGGTCTGTCATTATCGTCGGAGAACACATCATACACAGGGGTGCAAGCGGTTCGGTTTGGACCCAAACCGAAATCGAACCGATATTTATCGGTTCGGTTCGGTTTTTTGGTCGGTTTACTTGGTTCAGTTTTCGGTTTTTCAGTTATATTATTTAAAATAATTGTGTACTTAAATATCTCAAGAAAATTTTAGAAAAGATATGATAATTAAAAATAAATATCATCAAGATTTATTTACATATGATATATTACAACTAATAGATCATATTACATTAAAAAATTATGATTGAATATTTTTATTGCGGAATCGAGTAATAAATATAAAAAGATATAAATAAAATCAGTTAAACAAAATGTTTAATTCTTCTTGATGCATAAAATATGCATTACAAAAATTTATTTTGCCTCAAATGATATATAAATTATTAAGTTGATATAATTTATGTACATTATTTAGGGAATAAAAATAGTTAAAAGATCATTATTTGTAATATTTTTACATGTATTATTAGTCGGTGCGGTTCGGTTTTTCAGAGAGGAAAACCAAAGCCGAATCGAGTCGTTCGGTTCGGTGTAAAATCGGTTCGGTTTGGGCGGTTCGGAACGGTTTGGTCGGTTTTCGGTTTTTCATGCACACCCCTAATCATACACCATAAACCATCCCACATTATGGATGCGGTGATGTATTGTGTCGAAACATTCTCCGCGTCATCCGAATTTTCATGGCAACCAATTTTTTGTCTTAGAAATCACGGTCTGAACTCCCTCGTACAAGAATTTGAGCACAGAGAACACTCATTGCAACAGACACCCATGAAATTTCCAGAACACTGACATGGAGAATGCTTTGGCACAAGACACCATCGCATCCCTAATGCGGGATGGATTAGGGACGATGATGTATTCTCCGACAATAATGGTGAGTTCGGCAGCCATATATGGATTGAGGATTGTAAGAAACTGTGACCCCCGGTGTTAAAGCTTTGACAATAATGTGGTTGAATGTGATCGAGATTGCCGATGTGTTGCCAAGGCAAAAGCTTCTCCAGCAGCTATTTGAGAGAGATTATTTGGAGCAACACGCAATAGTTATTTGAAAATATGCGCCAAACAGGACCGACCTACTGACCGTCTGCTCGTGCCATCGGTCGAGTCTTGCACCCATCGATCTCTGTAACCGTCGATCCTGCCTTTTCTAACTCACATATGTGGCCCGATTTCGGAGTGCTGATCTCGCAATGCAGATCAGCCAATTCCAACAAACAGTAGCCTTCGCAATCTACCAGTTCTAGCAACCGCAATTTTTGCTGCTACTATGATATCAGATCGCCTTCGTTCTAGCAAGAAATAGACGCGCGCACCCAGATACACTTTGATTACGACGATGACGCCCTAAACCGTTTCGTGGATGCCCGCAAAAAACTCCTCACCTCTATGCAAGCAACGCTCCCCGCCATCAATTCCAAGATCGACAACATCCAAGCCTCCACCACTGCTTCCGCCGCCTCTGACTCTGGCTCACCCGCAGACGGAGGATCCCTCCTCGGGGCTGTCTCATCCTGACTTACACTGGAGACACAACATTGTCGATGGGCCCAGTCCTCCATCTCGACATTCAATCCTCCATCAACGTCGACCCGATGGGCTGGGTTGCGAAGACGGAATAGTACTTTGAGCTCCATCTTACTCCTGATACAAACAAGGTGTCAACCTCCATTGCCAGCCTTGAGAGGTTCGAACATCAATGGGATGGGTGATTCGCCAGTCCAACCCTTATTTCTCTTGGGTTGATCTCAGATAGAAGATGATACACAAGATGATAGACATGAAATAAAATAATCTACAAGAAGAAAAATAAGCATCAATTTTATAAAAAAAAATAAGTATCAATCTTATGGAAAAGCACTCTTCAAAAGGAATGCTATGTGAGATGATAGACTTGTATGCTTTTGCTTCTTTTCCCCCTAAAATTCAACCCCTTTTCAGCTCTTGGTGTTTTTGTTAGTGTATATTTGGACGAATAATAAATTCGGAGGCATAACGGGTCAGTTCAGGTACATGGTTAACTCATACCCGTAGTAACTCCTAAGGGTTTTGCCTATTTATACTCACCTAGGGGCAACAGATAGGGGATTATTCCACTTAGATCATCATTTGAATGCTTCGAGCAAAGTATCATTCTCCAAGTTAACGCCCCTCGTCGCTCACGTTTTTTTGCGTCCACTAAACGCCTCCCTCCTCTTCCGTCGGGTTGATTTTTCCGCACAGGAGATCGGTGCGTCGTTTTTCTGGATCTATAGCCGCCGCCGCTATTTCGCTTGGATCGGGAAGGAGAAACAGTCCACCGCCTGGTTCATTTTCCCGTCGCCTTTATTCTCTGAGAAATTCACCGCCTAGAATCGGAAACGAAGAAACCCTATTTCCTGTAGCCGCCGGTGTTCGGGAAAGAGAAAACGGAAAAAGCCGCCTGAAAGGAAGAAGCCGCCCGCTCCTTTTTTCTGGAAATTTCTCCGCCGCCTGTTCCTATTCTCCCGATTCCGCTGCCGCCTGGGTTCGGGAAGGAGAAAGAGCCGCTCCGCCGGTGTTCGGAAAAGGAAGAAGCTTTGCCGCTTCTAATCGGGAAAAGGAGGAAGACACTGCCCTTTGTTCTCTCTGCCACCGCCGCTTGATCAGGAAGAAAAAAAAGGAAAATCTTATCGTTCAAGCAATAATCTGAGAATCCTCTCTTCATTTGTGCTTTGCCCTAGGAGGAGATCTACAGTGATCCAATTTTTTACAACAGAGTAGCCTCTCAATAATCAGTCAAGGATAAGCACATCTGATTTCTTACAACATAGCAGCATTTCAAAGTGAGATTTTCTACTGCCCTCTGTGATCTATATCTCGCCAGATTTGCGCTAGTTAAAGGAAGAGATCTCAAAATGTTGAAGGAAAATTTCTCGTCCCCAGTACCGATGATCAAACTGGAGAAATTTACGGCGATCGAATTCAACGACTGGAAGTTGAATACGCAATTTAGGATGAAGTACTTGAACGTGTTCTACACCGTTCAGTCCGACCGTGCTGAAGTTTTTGGGACTGATGACGAAGCACAGTGGGTCCACGATGAGGACTTCTACCGCGACTACCTGCTGAACTATCTGTCCTCCAGCCCGGCGAAGACGTACATCAAGATGAAAACTGCCAAGGAAATCTGGGAGGCACTGGGTGAGCACTTCAGGCAAGAGGAGGATCTGTCCAAGGCACACCTGGTGGACAAATTCCATTCCTTCATGTTCAACGAGAAGAAGACGATTCTCCCTCAGGTATCGGATTTTGAAGATTTAGTAGATTCTTTACAAAGTGAGAATATATCCCTACCAGACATCTTTGTTGCTGACATGATCATTTATAAGATGCCCTCTACGTGGTACAACTTTAAAACAGAAATATACCGCAAGAAGATGCAGGTCGGTCTTAATGACCTCAAACGATTTATTCTCATTGAGGATGAAAATAGGATTCGACACGCTTTAAAAACTGTTAGCAAGCAGAAGGCTGCAGCTAACATGATCCTCAATTATAAACGCGTGCCGAACCCTAAGAGGACTAGACTCTCCCATGGTAGCTCACAAGTTGCAGGCCCTAACAAACGCACTAAAAAGTTCAAGGACAGTGTTTTAACTACAACAAGTAGAGGCACGACGAATCTGACTGCAGACTCCCTAAACGGGAAAGAACCAAAGCACCACAGGATAATAACAAGGCCAATATGGTTAGCCTAGTTGAGCCTTCCGATTTTGTTATGATGATCGGAAATGTTAAGGCTAGTACGGAGTGGTACTTTGATTTTGGGGCGACGTGCCACGTTTGCAATAATGTTGATCTTATGATAGAGCTCACTACTGTGAAAGAGTCTATTATAGTTGCAAATGGCGAGACAACTGACGTCTTGAAGTTAGGGAATGCAACGCTGCTGCTATCCTCAAGTAAGACTTTAACTCTCAAAAATGTTAAATTTATTCCTTCATTAGCTGCTAACTTAGTGTCTATAAGTTTATTATGTGATGCTGGTATGTATTTTACCTTTTGTAGCGGTAGAGTAACACTGTCAGTTAACTCACACTATTTTGGATGTGCATACGTCCAAAATAGGATATACCGACTAAGTCTAGCAAATGAGTTAGTTCAACAAGTTCAAACAAACTTAGTTATCCCTAAGACTCTACATGAGAGACTAGGACACGTGAACTATAAGAAAATATTCCAAATAGCTAGAACTCACCAGATCACATTAGACACTAAGTCACCGCCTGAGAAATGTGATGTGTGTGCTCAGACTAAGATCACTAGGAAACCTTTTTGTGCGGCTACTAGGAGCACAACACCCCTAGAGCTTATACATTCCGATATATGTGACTTTAAAAGTTTTGTCACCAGAGAAGGAAGAAAGTATCTGATCGCATTTATAGATTATTGCTCTAGATTCTGTCACAATTATCTTCTTAAAACTAGAGATGAAGCGTTTGAAAAAATCCGTCTTTTCAAAACAAGGGTAGAGAACCAACTAGACATGAGAATTAAGATGATTAAAAGTGATAGAAGATGAGAATACATGTCCAGTGAGTTCCGGAATTTCCTTGCATCTTAAGGGATCATAGCAGAAACCACTGCTCCTTACTCACCCCAACCGAATGGTATAGCCGAGAGAAAGAATAGAACATTAATAGAGATATTGAATTCTATGCTCCTCATTGCTGGCATGTCTACTTCCTATTGAGGAGAATCAGTTTTAACTGCAAACACCATTCTAAACAAAGTCCATTATGCTAAGTTAGATGTCCGCCCTATAAGCTTTGGTTTAAGAGACCCCCCGTCTATTAGTAGACTTAAGACCTGGGGCTGCATATGCTATGTCAGGGTCTCTAACCCTAGACGGTCTAAACTTGGACCTAGGACCAACACATGTGTCTACTTAGATTGTATTGAAGATAGTGCTGCAGATAGATTCTTAAACCTGATAATATAATTATTGAATCTAGGGATGCTATGTTCTTTGAGGATAAGTTCCTTAAGGATAAGAACCTGATAATCTCAGGTATGCAAGCAACTATTACTGAGGATGAACCTGAATCAGTACCGAGCACCTCTTATTCAGTTCCGGTAGACAATAATGTCCTAGAGTCTAGAAGGACTTTGGTGAGAGAGCGAACTCCCAGAACCTTTAGTAGTGACTTTGTCACTTACCACGTTGAGGCCGATCTATCCACCTATAAGAACGCAATGAGATCAAGGGATTCATTACTCTAGAAAGAAGCTATTGATGAAGAAATGAACTCTTTTCTTCAGAACAATACCTGGACGTTGGTTGATAAGCCAAAAGGGGCTAAAAATATAGGGTGTAAGTGGGTTCTGAAAATGAAGCTCAATCTTTATGGTAGCGTAACTAAGTATAAAGCGCGTCTGGTGGCTAAAGGTTTCACACAAGTTAGTGGGGTGAATTACTTTGATGTATATTCATCAGTATGTCACTTAGCAACCATTATGATCTTACTTGCTATTGTGTCTATTGAGAACTTTATTGTTCATCAAATAGATGTTAAGACTTCGTTCTTGAATGGAGATCTTACCGAAGAAATATACATGAGCCAACCTGAAGGTTTTATAGTAGATGGTCACAAAAATAAGGTCTGTAAGTTGATCAAATCGCTATACGGATTAAAATAAGTACCAAAATTATGACATGAGAAGTTTGACTATAGTGTGAGGAACATGAGATTCATGTCGAGTCTCTCGGACAAATGTCTACACATACGTAATAGATCGGACAAAGTCACTATAATATGCTTGTATGTGGATGATATGCTGATTTTTGGTTCTGTTCAATCCGTAGTGGATGACGTAAAGTCGGAACTAATGAAGGAGTTTGATATTAAAGACCTATATAGAGCTGAGACTATACTAGGCATGCAAGTGATCTTTGGGAAAAATGGCATTTCCCTAAGTCAAAGCCACTATATAAAGTCCATGTTGGATACGTGGGGATACAATGAACGCAGAGTAGTGGAGACACCTTACGATTACAATAATCGCTTGAAGCCCAATGATGGAGCTGCGATTAGACAGTTAGATTATGCTAAACTGATTGGTAGTCTCATGTATGTTATGATCTGCATAAGACCTGACATAGCCTTTACGGTCAGCATGTTAAGTAGATTCACTAGTAATCCTAGCCAAGACCATTGGGATGCCCTCGATAGGCTGATGTGATACCTAAAGCACACTCAAACGTATGCTTTATGTTACCATGGTCATCCTCTAGTTTTGGAAGGATATTCTGATGCATCATAGTGCTCAGAATTAAACGAGAGCAAGTCCACTATTGGATTTATATTCACACTAGGAGGAGCAGATGTAGCCTGGAAGTCCAAGAGGCAGTCATGTATTACACTATCTTCTATAGAATCCGAACTCTACGCTCTAGCTTCAGCAGGAGAAGAAACATAGTGGATAAGAGATTTGGTGATAGACATTCCATTGTCGAGCCTGAAGTTGAGTTCTATTGCAGTTTACTGCGATAATCAGGCTACTAAACCGATTGCTACGAACACTTTGTTCAATATCAAACGAAGGCAACTACGGATAAAACAAGCCTGGTTGACCTCCCTTACGAGTCAAGGGATTGTGAACCTCATTGATGTGAGGTCAAAAATAATGTTGCAGATGACTTGACAAAGGGCTTAAATAGAGTTCTCACAATTAAAACATCGGGGGAGATGAGATTAAAGTTCATAGAAATATGAAACTTCCTCCAATGTTTATGTTTTATGGTAAAAACATATAGTCGCAGCATTCAATCATCTAATAACAGACTGAAAACCCCAAATAATTTCTTGATGAAAGCCCAAGATGGTTAGATGCTAGTCATTCCACACCTGATGACTTAATATTTTTCTCATTGTAAGTTGATTTGAGAATTATTCAACTAGAAATAGAAAGTCGGTGTATGAGTTAATCTAACATTAGTGGTCATAGCACATTATTCCACATTTGATAATGAGTAAGATAACAACGTTTGATTTATAGAAATAAAAACTTGACTGGTCATAGCTAGACTGGATAGAGATGCTGACAGTGTTATTTCACTACTGCTACAAGTACTAAGCTCATTTAGGTAGAGCTAGTTTACTTTGATACGTCACTGCATATGTTTATGAATTCATAGAGTCTAACTCATGAAATTCCTCGCAGACACTGATGAAGATGGAGGAGAGAAAGTGGACTTTGACTTGGATGATGATCTACTCTCTGAGTAGAATTGTTACACGTTTATCCATTGTTACTTTTTGTTTTCCAGACTTATTTATTATTGAGTAGAACTTTTATTTTTGGACGTATTATGTTATTGCTTTAAAAACTCATGTTTGTGTTTTTCTTAAAAAACTGTGGTAACTTTTATGGAAATGTGTAAAGTCGGAAACTTGTTTTGTTATTCTCCACTTTCTGCACTCCGAAACGTACACGTTATTTGTCACAAATATAGGATAAGATTGTTAGTGTATATTTGGACGAATAACGGGTTCGGAGGCATAACGGGTCAGTTCAGGTACACGGTTAACCCATATCCGTAGTAACTCCTAAGAGTTTTGCCTATTTATACCCATCTAGGGGCAACGGGTAGGAGATTTCACCTAGATCCACATCCGGTTGCTTCGAGCGACGTATCAATTTTACTATATCTGAATGAAATAAAATAATGACATTTGTCTTTGTCATGTTGGGCATCTACTCTTTATTTTTTGGGGGCAATATTAAGCTATCCAAGTTTCACTTTGCCCTACACCTGCAGAACATCTTTCTTTAATATTTAAGTGTGTATATTGTCATAGACCTATCATTTTGACAATTTTTTGTGCAATCATAGATCTGTTTGCACTTTTCACAATAGGCAAGTCATCTCACAACAAAATACCTATGTTGGAGAAGTGAGACAAAAAAGTACACACCCAAAGCACTAAGTACAACATAGAGAAAGAGATATGAAAAACATAAAAAATATTATTCCAAGCTTAAGTGATTACAAATCAATCATCATTTATCTTTTATAGGGCTAATGACATAGTATTATATTATACACATGTATTATCCTTCTCTTTATTTTAACAAGTAGTCGTGCACAGGGGATCCCGTGCGGACAACATTTGCCGTGGGGGGCGACATTTGGCGCGGGACATATTGACGCGTCCAACATTCCGAATTTATTACAGCGTCCTTTCACAAATTTGAGCGGGACATATTGACTGCAAAGTAGAAATGACTCAAAAACCAAATCTTTTGAATTAAAAAGAAGATATGAAGGGGTATTTTGGGTAAGTGAATGTTACACCATGACTGGGGGGTATTTTGGGAAGACGAATGTTATACCTTGACTGTTTTGGAGTTTGTTTATAGTATAAAGATATACCTACCTTCACTACAACAAAATAGACCTCTCGCGGCGTTTTTTAAGCGGCGTTTTATAAAACACCGCTACTTGTTTTTTGTAATGGCGGCGTTTTAATTTTAAAAATGCCGCGAAAACCAAAGGCAGAGAATTAGCGGCATTTTTAATACAAAACGCCGCAAAAAAATAATTAATAAGTCAATGTCTAGGGTTTTTCCTCATTCCTAGCATCCCTCTCTTCCAAATGTCTCCCGCAAGAACCTGGCAGAAAGCACCGTGCGCCTCTGGTTGGAGCTCAAATCATCGGCGGTGGTGTACTTTCTCGCCTACTCTGACCAAGACACAAACTCACAACTCTTCGTTCGGCTATTTGACCTCATGATAAAAAGGCGTCGGAGTACACCAACGGTGACTGAGATCCACCAACGGGAATCGGTGCGGGTTCTCGCAGGGGGGGGGGGGTGGAGACCTCTTATGGGACTGCTCTTTTCAATTTAAAGGTTAGAAAATCCATCAGTTTCCTCATCTTCTTCATTTACCACCAGAAATAGTCAGTATTTGACCGGAAGATAAATACCCTAATTCTCGATGTTGCTCCATCTCATTATTACTTACCTTGTTGAATTTATGGCACATTAACTGTGAAATGCAGGTAATTTTACTTACCTTGTTTTGGAATTGCAAAGCAAGATTGCACAGATATGTTCTCTCGCCACTCATATAACTGAATTGTTTTAACTTGAACATTGTTTTTTTCCTGCTCTAGTTGGATGTTCTCATCTTTTGGTCTTCTGCTTGCTAATATTTTTTATCTATTACTTCCAGTTTGTGCTTGCAAATGCTAATACTTTTGATTTATTTCTTCCAGTTTGTGTGTAAATGCTGAAAACTTTTGGCTTATTTCTTAGTACAGATATAAAGCATGATTTATGTTGCATTTGTTATGTCTTTCAGTCATATATAGATGTCTGATCACAACTGCAGTTGGACAGGGCATCCTTACTGGATGGGGCCATTTCTTATAGGTAATCTCATTAGTTACAGTTGTAGGTAAGTGAACTCATACTAGAACCCATGATATCTCATAAATTCGTGGGTTACATGACAGGTTTTTAATGACCATGATTTGCTTACAGGTGAAGCCAAGAAAGAACTGGCCAATTCATTACAAAATTGTTGAGCCATTATTGAAACTTTTCTCTTTTTTTAGTGAGGAATTGCAGCTATAAGTGGTAATAGAGATATGTCTCCTCACAAATCCTCTGTTTAGTGGTCATCTAGGGCAACAACTATAAGTGGTAATAGAGATCTATGTAGTATGGGGACGGAAACGGGATACTAATAGAGCCACAACTCTTTTTTTTTCCTTTCGTCTATTCCATTTCCTTCATAATCCTTCTCTATTATATTTTGAGTTTTATGATATTAGAAGCATGCATAAAAGTCTTGCATTGATTTTTTTTTTTTTTGGTCTTAATTGTATACAACAATTACATGCATACAGATTGAACTCAGCTGGTATTTCTTCTCCAAAATCTGGTTATGTACACAGAAAAGGAAAGAGCCATCAAAGCAGTTCAAAGAATCCATCTTGCATTTCCCGCGGTATGTTTGTTGTCTAATCATTTACTCGAGCACACTGTTTATTGATGATATTTTTTGATACATGTAGTTCTTCATGGTAGCAATTCCTCAATACATTTGACTTGAATTTGCAAAAACTTTCAGCATAGATTTGTGGTAATTCGTAAAACGCATAGACATTAAAGATGCACTGCCTGCAGTTTCTTTTTCTCTCCTTGTTCCGTTGAATGTAAGATATATTTAGTCCACTAGATATTAAAAATAGTGGTAACACTTTTCACACGGCTTGCTACATATATCACATAACTGTTTCATAGCTCCATTAAACAAAAAGCTCAACTTGGTTAGTAGTTTACTGTAGTTACATCAGCTCACATATAACTACTGCCGGCTTTATTCTAAATTTAAATTTTGGTAAAGTGATCATTCATATATACAAACTACGCTCCATATGAAGGGCGAGTCATTTTCTACTACGAAAATTTAGCAATTTTTCACCATGTGGTTGATTTTCTTAATTTGATGGTAATTATTAGGGACATGCAAGAAGAACTGAGGAACAAAGGATTGACCTGGAGATGTAGCGGACCAATCATTTCGGATCACAGTTTTGGTGACTTGGTTTTCTGATTTCAAAAATATCAGGAACAGAATTTTGTGGAGAATTATTTTTGCCCACATAAAAGGATAGGCATCTGTATATATCCATGTACAAGAAAAAATTGTTGCATATTTTTACATTGAACCCCCTACCTTTATATTGCATTACTCTTCAATAGATTGGTTGTAAATTTCTGTAGTTTTTGAGTTGCTTGAATTCTCCAAACAGGAGAAGAAAATCTCCAAATATTTTTTTTATATGATTAAGATTTAAGGGCGTTAAAAAAAAGCTACGGGAGGTTTTTTTTAAAACACCCTTGAATTTGGCGGCGTTTTAATTCAAAGCGCCGCGAATGCCTAGCATTGGCGGCGTTTTTAAAAAAGCGCCGCGAAGATCTTTGGCGGCGGTCGCATCCGCAGCGATTTAGCGGCGTTTTATAAAGCGTCATGAAAGTTTACGGGGCGCTTGAAAAGCGCTGCGAAAAGCCCAAAAAAACGCCGTCGTAGCCTCCTTTTGTTGTAGTGCTTTCACACTCATATTATTTTATTATGCATGCATATCACACAAATATTATTTATTATGCTTGTGTAGCATTCTTCTTGATATGTTCCCCAAGAGAATACAAGATATTTGAACCAAAGATTTCTGTAATGGCCTTGACCTATCCGCCAAAGCAATCCCTAAGGCCAAAGTGACCGCACAAGCAACGCGTACTGCCATAGTCGCGCCCGAGCACACCGCAATTCTCTGTTGTGCACCGCCTCCCCCTAAGGGGGGGTGCGGTGGACGCAACCCCCAAGTGGTGTGCGACCGGGGAAGTACAGTCGTGCGCACTCGCCGGGGGTGATTTTTTCATTTCCTCCGCAGCTGTTGATGATCGTCATTGCCGTCACCAACAATCGTCGTTGTCATCATCATCGTGGCGAGCTCGGTCGGACTGGCCAAACTACCAGGGGCCTAGTTTGTCATATTTTTAAAATTGGTGATCCATGTGATATGAACCATATATTCCTATTTGTTTGTCCAAGGTCTGGGGAGGCGCAATTACCAGCACACCCCTCTCAAAAACTATAAAAATGAGTCCATACCTTCATTTTAAGACACATTGCATTCAGTGTCAAAGAGAGCTCTAGAGTTTCTCGACGAAGTCAGCTTAGAGATCTCCCTCAGTGTTCAAGTCATTGGATAAATATTGCTCGGTGAACTCCTTCAGCTTTCACATTTTTCTACTCCTGGATGTGCTCGCTCTTCACCACCCATGGGGAAACACTTAGTGAAATTTGTAAACAAACGGTGGCCTATCATCCTCAGAAAATTACTTTTTATAATCAACTACTACTAATGGATTTGCTCAAGCTGGGCCTGGTTTCATGTTTTTTTTCCTTTTCAGGTTTTTCCACGTAAAATTTATTTTATCAACTTTTGGTTTAATTTCTGACTATTTGTGTGTTCGGATTACTCACGGGCTAAGACTGTTGGAACCAGGATTTTTGGTCCCTGCGTTTCGACCCGGGGTGATCGAAGTTTATTGGTCTAGTGGTCGACCTAGATGATACATGACAAGGGTAGATTGGCGAGCACAAAAAAATCGCTAAATTGCAAGGGCGAAAAACTAAGAACATACCCTCGAGCTGCAGTGAGGAGGTCCCACCGCACACCTAAAAGATCTAAGAGAGCTTCTCATCCTAAACCAATGTTGAGTCGGGCACTTTGGAGGGCACTTGAGAGCACTCGACATATCCACCCAGAAACCACGGTGAATAGCGAGCTAGAGCTATCAACCTGTTCCCCCCAAAAACCACGGTGTACAGGGAGTTGGAGCTCTCCATCTGTCCACCCAGAAATCACAGTGAACAGGGAGTTGCAGCTCTCGCCAACCGGAGCCAGCCAAAAGAGAAAGAAGCTAAGAAGAAATCCTCTCCAAAGGTGCCCTTGGGGTTTATTTATAGTTTATAGGAATGGCCTGCGGATGGCGAAATCTCGTCCTTTGGTTTTACTAAACGCATCCCAGATTAGTCTGTCAACAATGAAATCCCGCTATTTGGAACGACTAATGGCAAGATTATACAATATTTCCTGAGTTCTCCCTGGCAACCCGATGACCTGACGAGTCAAATGATGTCGAGGTCAGGATGACGAGTCGAATGATGTCGAGGTCAGGATGACAAGTCGAATGATGTCGAGGTCAGGATGACGAGTTGAATGATGTCGAGGTCAGGATGACGAGTCGAATGTTGTCGAGGTCGGACTGACGAGACGAATGCTGCCGAGGTCAGGATGACGAGTCGGATGTTGCCGAGGTCAGGATGACGAGTCGGATGTTTCCGAGGTCAGGAAGACGAGTCGAATGCTGCCGAGGTCAGGATGACGAGTCGAATGATGTCGAGGTCAGGCTGACAAGTTGAATGTTGTCGAGGTTAGGCTAACCCTGCAACCCGACGACTTCTGTTGGACGAGGTCTCCGAATAGCTGACTAGCGAGGTGGTTTCTTGAAGTGACTTCCTTAGGCATTTAGGATATCGACGAACTACGGATTATACAAAGACGTTCCATCCCAGCCGATCCGTGGGGCATTAAACTGCCCGCAACACTCCTCTTACATCATGCTCCAATTATTTTGATGTACATATAATGCAAGATGAAAGTAGAAACTCTATTGAATGACTGTTAGTGTTGTGACGCGGGGATCTAAAATGTTGTGATGCAAAAACAATGATCCAACGATTAAGTTACAATATACTTCGAAATTATCAATGTAGTTCACAAATAATCATAATTGACGGTAGAACGTTAAATAAACAAACAAGTTCAACTTTGAGTAGAATTAGGAGTATTTCAATTGAATGATAAATGAACAAATTTATAAATATGACAAGTCACAACCGAACTAATACAATTTAACATCCAAAAGATACAATTGTTGACCAGTTAAATAACAGTGAGTTAAATCAATTTATTATGAACTTAAACGAGAAATAGGAGACCCAGGGCTGAATAATTGTTGATTTATGTGGTTATAAAGCAGATTTACTATAGTTATGTGCTAATTTTGACTGCTTGGTGGAGTTCTGTTGCAATTGAAGGACTTGAGTGGTTTATGTGCTGCTAAAAGGGCGAGGGAGGAGTGCTGGGAGGACAGTTCAAGCTGGGACGGGACTGGTGATAGGTGGTAGATAAAGATATGTAAGTTACAAGGAGTGTTAGTAGGAAATTTTGTGGTTCTAAATTCAAGCAAGGGTTTAGGGATGCAGCTCTGTTTTCCTTGTTTACTTAGCTTTCTTGTTTTTAATCAGTTTGCCTTGTATAGGTTAGGGTAGTCGTGGGCAAGAAGCCCAGGCCTGGAAAGCCCGCCCAGCCCGGTCCGGCAAAAGCCCGACTTAGGTCTGGCCCGGGAAAAGCCTGGCCCGGGCCAAGGCCGGGCTTGGGCGACTTATCGAACCCCCATTTTAGCCGGTTGCCCGGCCTAGTGCCCGGGTCGGGCTGGGCAAAGCCCGACACCCGGGCTAAACCAGAAATCCCGCCAAGGCGGAACTAAAATCCCACTTTTAATATTCAAGCCGGCCTGAAGGGCCTTATCAGGCCCCTCTTTGAGAGGGAGCCCGGCCCGGCCTGATCCGATCGGGCTTTTTTTTAGACATGACTACGTTAGACTAAGTATTTGTATATAAAGCAAAATATATTAATAAAAGGAAAGAAAAACTATTTCAGCATTTATCTCATGCACCAATTCTTTCTATCATTCCTCTTTGGATCAAATTTCATCACTTATCTCTCTCTCTCACTCTCTCTCTCTCTCTTAATATGAGTTGTCTAAAATTACAATACACATAAGGAGCTATATAGAATTTTTGGGTCAGTATGAGAACAAAAAAAAGCTTAAAAGCTATTTCTAACATAGGCTAAAGTTTACGTTGATTTAACTCTTGTTAATTTATTTTGGCAGGTGTATACCTACCCCACACTCATGTTTTATACTGCTAAAAATAAATCAAACCCGGTATGCGCAAGAAATAAATGAATAATATTTTCAACATTTTCCATACAGTTTTAAGTTATAATTATTATTATTATTATTATTATTATTTTACTAGAGAGTAGGCCTACAAACGAGTCGAGCTCATCAAAATGAGCCGGTACGACTTGTTTTAAAAGGCTCGAGCTCGAGCTTGATGGGCTGGGCTCGAGCTCGACGACCTCAGCTCATTTTCTTTCACCGGAGGTCTTCAGCAACAAAATATATCATGTTGTGGTCATTTTAACTAGATTTTTAGATTTACATTAATGCATGTTTTGGTCATTTTAACAAGATTTTTCAGAATTAATACAAATGAAAACCTAAATATTATAGCAGGAGAGGAGCATGATAAATAATGGAGTTCTCTATTAATGAGATATCGATGGATCCACCGTGACCAAGCTCCAGATCTACGAGACTACGAAGGAGGCTTCGGGCTATTATTAATTTATTATTCAAGGGTCAGAATGAATATTGAACTATATAAGGCTCCGTTTGGCACGATGGTGGCAGTCGTAAATGCATGAGTTAAACCGTCATTCGTTAAGAATCACAAAACAAACATAATCCGTTTGAACATAAAAGTGGATAAAATTCCTTAGACTGGCGTTAACAAATGACAATTTAACTCATGTGCTCATGACCGCCACCACAATGTCAAACGGAGCCTAAGGCTTCGTTTGGGAGGACTTATTTTCACCGGTCAAGCGGTCACGACCGCATGAATCGGACCGCTTGACCGGTGAAAATAAGTCAAACGGAACCTAAGTTGAATGCTTGAAAAGAAAATAATGCTTGAATCAAACCTCCAAGCGGCGAGATAAAACATGCTCAGGAAAAGGATAAGAAGACCACAACCTGCAAGTAGTGTGCATGGCTGCTTCACAAAAACTTGCAATAAGCATTATGATCACAGGCCACTTGCGATCAAGTAAAGTCTCTTATCTCATCCCCATCAGTCCTTACTCTCATCAAATCACAGAATCCGCAAACTCTTCCACACCAATTGACTTAAAAGAAATAATGAATTAGGCTCTGTTTGAGGGGACTTATTTTCACCGGTCAAGTGGTTACGATCGATCGCATGAACCTGATTTTAATTAAGGCCTGGTTCATGCGGTCGTAACCACTTGACCGGTGAAAATAAGTCCCCTCAAACGAAGCCTTAATTACTAGGAAAGGGAGAGAGAGACATGTTACTTGTGTTTGCAACAGAGATAGCAGCCAAGCATCATTCAACACTTATTGGATTTGCTCAGGTTGCTTCATTAATAGAATATTCTGCATCAAATTTTTTAAAAAAATCTCACCAGTACTCAATCACAACATGAATGCTAACCACAAAAAAATGCGGACTATCCTAGAACACAAATCTGCATGGATACATCATTAACCGTGGGCGTTTATATTGGCAGATCTTATATGGTTATTGACAGCCCGACAAAATAATAAAAACACATATAATATGACCGCTAATAGCAGCCCAAAATGCGGGACACGCGCATTTTGAAAATAAGTCTACTATATTACATTTTTAGAAAAAGTGTTCAACATAAAAATTGTAGATCTCGACGAGAACTACAACTTTTATGTTGAACACTTTTTTCTAAAAATGTCATATAATAGACCTATTTTCAAAAGACGCGGAACTCGGGCGGACCTATGAGATTCGCAATAGTTTCGCCCGGTGTCGCGTCTTTTGAAAATATGACTATTATATGATATTTTTAGAAAACGTGTTCAACATGAAAGTCGTAGTTCTTGTCGAAATCTACAACTTTCATGTTGAACACTTTTTTTAAAAATGTCATATAGTAGGCCTATTTTCAAAAGGTGTGGAACCCGGGCGGAACTATGCAATTCACAATAGTTCCGTCCGGTGCCGCGCCTTTTGAAAATAGGACTACTATATGACATTTTTTAAAAAAAGTGTTCAACATGAAAGTTGTAGTTCTAGTCGAGATCTACGACTTTCATGTTGAACAATTTTCCTAAAAATGTCATATAGTAGTCATATTTTCAAAATGCGCGTGAAACTCGTATTTAGCTAATTCGGGGTTCCGCATTTTTACACTTTTCCTAAAAATGTCATATAGTAGGACTATGAAATGTCATCTTTGCCTTTTGAGTTAATATAGTAATTAACAATGATTTATTATTTTTGAAAAAACTTAATTTTTGGGCTGTCAGCATCCATCGGGCTGTCAATAGTCATTTGTTGAGCTGTCATTATCTTTGCCCTGCCAATAGTCATATAGAGACTGCCAATATAAACGCCCTTAACAATCACAAACATTGGATTCATGCAGCAAGAGATCATCATTAACAATAACAGTCACAAACATTATATGATTATACCACAATACATCATCATGAAAAACTATCAAAGTTCCTGCAGCAATCATATAGAAAAAAAGAGTCACAAACATCATCAAAGACGCATATAACAGTCATGCATCAGCAAACATATAACTGTCCAACAAACAAGAAGAATTCTTTGCTTTAAATATGAACATTTCAAGCATTTAACTCGAGATTCTGATAATTGTCATGCATTTATCCTTTCAATGCATTATTATCAACTAGAAGCAGTATTTTTTAAGCAATTCAAGACATAACTCTTAAGAATTTAAGCAAAGATAAGTATTTTTTCAAAAATATATATGATAGTTGATTAATTTTACCTTTGTCTACTTTTTAACCCCAAATCTTTTTCTCAACCAATTCCCTCCACACATAAGAACTTGAACAATATCTGTCTTTAACGATGCACGATATTTACTAATAACTCTACTACCGACGCTAAAAGTAGCTTCCGAAGCAACTGGCGTAATCGGAATTGCTAAAATATCCATTGCCAATGTCGACAAGATCTTGTACTTTAGAGCATGAACCCTCCACCATTCCTAAACATCAATCTATTGGCAAAGAACCTATTTCCATGGCAGAGATTTTTGGCTGACTTCGTTACAGCCTACAGGAAAGGATAATGTTTCTTCAACTTGATCTTCAATCTTAAACTAAACACTGAAGAGAACCTATTTCCATGAAAACAAAATAAATACAGTAGCCGATCTAATAACATATGTTCTAATATGAAAACAGAACAAATAAAGTATCATTGAAATTTTCATTTCCTAGGGTTGATTGGCACAGAGAACTAGTAGCATATGTTGAGGAAACAACTTGTGTGGTGTTTATTTAAATAAAAAATGAGAGCAGAAACTTTGGATTATTTCAATTTTAAAAGCAGGCTCGAAGCTGTTTGAGCTTGAGTTGAGCTTTTTTCGAGCCGGCTCATCGAGCTTTTGAGTCGGGTCAACTCAACTTGCACCCCTACTTGTGAGCAGATAAATTCTCCAAAAAAATTAAACATGAAGGAGTTTGTCTCCGTTGTAAAAGAAAATACGGGATTAAGATCTCGAAGCCAATCCAAGTCAAATTCAAAGAAGTGAGGAACTATGAACATTATCTTTAATTAATACCTAAGACTAAATTATTCTTCAGTTGTTTGATCCTCATTGTAGTTGTTAAATAATATATAAGTCATATAAAAATATAAATTATTTTTTGTTTAATTTTTAATTTATCCTTTTTTTTTTGCAAACTACATATAGAAACTACATAATTTTTGTTGTGGTATCATAATAATTTTAGGGTGGTGTTAAAGGCACACCATTTTCGACTATGTGCACACCCATCAAAAATATAATCCTTAATATTATAGGTTTTCTAAACAACACCCAACTAAAGCCGAAGCAGCCCGCCTCCCCCTTTCCGATACGCGCCTTTTTGAACTGCGTCTTTTACGTGCATTTTTATGAAACGTGTTCAACATGAAAGTTGTATATCTCGACGATATCTACAACTTTTATGTTGAACACCTTTTGATTTAAAGTCGTTTAGGCCCCCGATTTGACCCCCGAAAAAAATCACGCGGAACACTTTGATTTGAAAAATCACGCGTGATTTTTTTCGGGGGCCAAATCGGGGGCCTAAACGGTTTTAAATCAAAAAGTGTTCAACATGAAAGTTGTAGATATCGTCGAGATCTACAACTTTCATGTTGAACACGTTACATAAAAATGCACGTAAAAGACGCGGTTCAAAAAGGCGCGTATTTCATTTTAAAAAAAACTATGCAATCACGACAACGTCATCCTCCCCACAGCTCTTGTGGACATGTACTGCAGATACAAGTGCGTTGAAGCAGCTTTGGAGGTGTTCTGTCGGGTTTCAAGCAAAGACGTCGTGCTTTGGAACGTGATGATCGGAGGGCTCGCGATGCACGGCCATGACTGTCTTGTCGTCGATCTGTTTGCTCTGATGAAGGAGACGGCAACGGCGCCCAACGAGTCCACATACATTGCAGCTATGTTTGCTCAGACTGTGCACATAGAATTGGTGTGCACAAAGCCAAAGATGGTGTGCACATAAAATTTCAATGGGTGCATATAGTATTGATGTGCACAAAGCCGAAGATGGTGTGCCTTTAACACCACCCTAATTTTATATTCTATTATATGAATTCACCATAGAGCATTGATTTAACCCCACATCAGATATGTGAAAAACGTGTGTTTATTTAGGCTCTGTTTGGGACAGCTTATGTTGATCAATAATCTCTATTTAAAACGCAACAACAGTTTTATAGTTGTTTGTTTGTGCAACTTATATAAAATCACTTATTTTAAAATAGATGATAAATTGATTTTTAATAAGCTATCCAGGTCCAGCTTATGGCTTCTCATAAGCGCATATCTCTTAAAAAAGCCATATGAGTTATTTTTTGTCCAGATATGATTTTTTCGTTCTGACGTGATTTTTTTACCAAGGCACGATTTTTTCGCCCGGGCGCGATCTTTTCGCCCGGACGCGATCTTATCGCCCGGGCGCGATCTTTTCGCCCGGACGCAATCTTTTTCTTCCTGACGCGATTTTTTCGCTATGACACGTTTTTTTCACCCAGAAGAGTTTTTTTCGCCCATGCACAATATTTTTCGCTCGGGCGCGATATTCACCCATGCGGGATTTTTTCGCTCGGGCGCGGTTTTTTCGCTCGAGCGCGATTTTTTCACCCGGGCGCTATTTTTTCGCCAGGGCCCGATTTTTTGCCAGGGCGCGTTTTTTTCGCCCGGGCACGTTTTTTTCGCCCGGGTGCGATTTTTTCGCCTCGGGCGCGATTTTTTCGTCTGGAAGCGTTTTTTTCGACCGGGCGCGATTTTTTTCGCCCGGAAGTGCTTTTTTCGCCCGGAAGCGATTTTTTTGCCCGAAAGCGATTTTTTCGCCCGGAAGCGATTTTTTTGCCCGAAAGCAATTTTTCGCCCAGGAGCGGCGAGAAGTGATTTTTTCGCTTGGACCGTATTTTTTTGCCCGGGCGTGATTTTTTCATCTGGGAGTTTTTTTTCTTTTTTGTTCAGGCGAAAAAAATGCATCTGGGTGAAAAAATTGTGTTGGGGAAAATATCGCGCCTGTGAGAAAAAATTGTGCTCGGGACAAAAACGCTGCCGGTCAAAAAAACCGCGACCGAGCGAAAAAACCGCGATCAGACGGAAAAAAACGCGCTCGAGCGAAAAAAAACAAGCCCGGGAGAATAAATCGCGGTTGTGCGAAAAAATCGCGCCCGGTAGAAAAAAATCAGGCGGGCGAAAAAAACGTGATCGAGCGAAAAAACGCGACCTGGCGAAAAAATCACGCACGAGCGAAAAAAAAACCTCTGGTGAAAAAGATCGAGCTTGGGCGAAAACAATCTTGACCGGACGAAAAAATCGTGACGGGCGAAAAAACACGCGGGAGCGAAAAACCGCCTCCAGGCAAAAAAATCGTGCACGAACGAAAAAAAAACACGTCCAAACAAACAGACCCTTATGAATAAATGAGAAATTTAGATAAGCACTTATGACCAAACTATCCAAACAGTCGACTGCTTATTCATCATTGATTTTATAAAATCTCTATGCAAACATCAATTTTCAATTAGCGACTTATTCATCATCATAAGTTGTCCCAAACAGAACCTTAAGCTTTTAGCTTATATATGTGTTACCACATATATTTATTGCCTCTAGTCTATGTTGGTCAATTACAAACATGCATAATATAATTCATGGGAAAGCACTTGATAAAGCCCTCCGTTGTTCCAGCTCAACAATTCTTTGGACCAATCTCTTAGTTTCTTGACAAGAACCTGGACAATGAACCAACCTGACAACCTTCGCCCTCATGAAGAAGTTCTGTCATGAGTAAAAGAGACCCCCTTCATGTTGTTCCTTCGATCCTTTACTATTCTTAGAAGAAGATTTATCCTCTTCCTCTGTGCTCGAATTCTCGTGAGGGAGTTCAGTAGTGATTTTTCATACGAAAAAGTTGTTCCCATGAACATTCAAATGCTTCGTGTCAATAAAAAAATACAAGTAATTAAACACAGAAATACTAAAAACATATAAAAACTAAAGTTAAAGACAACACTCACAGCGGCATAATCCTAACCTAATGACATCTTTAATCATTGTGAGATAATAGATAATTTTTAGGTGCCCGCGACTCAAGAATGTAGCCCCGCTTTTCTCATCCGCAGTAAAGGATGAGATCTCAAAGGTGGTCACTGGAACTGTTGAAGGACAAATCAGCACTGTCTTAATATCTTGGCCTACAAATGTTACCATCCCAAAATGTTCCCTTCTCATAGAAAGTAGGCTATTGATGATACCTAAACTTCATCCTGATAACCGACGTCGGTTTTTGGCTACTCCTCATCCTTGCTATCTTCCCCGCCCTCGCCGTCTTCATCATCTTCATCTTCATCAGAATCAGTGGTGGAAGAGGGCGCGGTCAAGCGAGTTTGATTCCTCAGTGAGCATATGCCCGAGATGAGGTCTATCACCGTCAAGCCGACCGCCTCCTGGTCGAGGTAGTCGTCGATCCTTAACTTGGCGAGGACAACATTCCCCATCGCTCGTGCGATGTCGCGACGAATTGCAGGCATCACTTCGTGTAACACCCATATCCGTCGCATAGCATATAGCAGTAGGTCCGGTCGGGGCCCGACGCCATATACCACAGACAGACCGGCGGGTTATTAAATGAAACCATTCAACCAATAACATACGTCCTACACAGAGTACATTCTAGCGGAAGCAATTTAATAAGATGCAAAGAAAGAACCCAGCCAAAAGCATGAATGTCCACTAACAAACCCAAATAGGAATGAACGTACAAAAATACACAAAATACTTTGGCCTTACACGAGTTTACTTAATAAAAAATGTGTCTTACAAATATCGGCACGCAGGCCGGACACACATGAATAAAATGAGTAAACATTCGCATGGCCTTCGAGGGCCGGCTCAGCAATCAGGGCTTCAGCCCGCTACTTGCCACTAGGCTCCACAGCACCTGCAAGCAATAATCCACCGCACTGTGGCAAACAAAGCAACGGTCAGCTAAAGTTGACCAAATTATAACGACCTCATCCCTTTTGGGGTGGCGGTGCTCCTTTCCTGCAGTGCATTAGTATAATCCAACAATATAAGTGAAAGTACAACATTTGCACATTACACCACAGGTGCAGGCCCGCACGGCCACACACCCCGTACTCTCAGGGCACTTACTCGGTGAACCCGGTAAAAATTCGCGGTCTCACCACCGCCTCTAGGACGGCAAATCTCGTGAACATTATAGTCTTTCCGGCTTAAGCCTAAGACCCTCCATCTATGCCAACGGTAAGTACCGTGTACTTTAGGTCTCTTTAACCGAACCACATAGAGCGGGTACGGATTCGCCTAACTCGTTGCTCACACGACAACGTCAATTTAAGCCATATGCGCGGGTCAAGCTTCCCCGAGTCCCAAAACGATTACACAAATCTTATATAACCCAGTTATGTGCAAGTTGGCTCTCAGGCCACCAAGTTGGCAGAATCACGCTTCTGCCCAGTTTTCCGGGTACACCTTGGGGTTAATCCCCAAGACTCCCTGTTGCAATCTACCGCGTAGAAACCAGAAAACAACCATCGGCACGGAGTCTTCTCCGGCTATTCATGCAACATCACCGATCCAGACCAACTTGTCCTGGTAGGCTTCACACACCATGTCTATGTCCGTACTTCGATTCCGGACTCTAGATGCAAAACAACGGGGACTATTCATGTCTACCCGAAGAAATACCTCGCATTCAACGCATACTCGCGAGAGCTGGCTTCCTATGCAAAGAGGAAAGGGGACTTCACATGTCCAAGAAGAGAATCGTTATTCTAATATTTCTCTTCGGCGCCATGACGATCTAGTCAGATTGAAAACACCGTATCGGCCTCGCCTTCGCAGATCTAAACTCGGATCGAGAATCGGAGCTCCGAAGCTCCACCGGCGGCCGGAGTTGACCTCCTTCTTCCTCCTCCTTGCTCTCCCCTCTCTCTAAACTTAGAAAGAGAATGACTTACTAGAAATGAGGGTTTGAAAACCCTATTCCCGGCCAAATACCAGCCAAGACAGCCCTCAACCCTTGGATCCCTTTGGAAAGAAACGAACGACCACGATTTGATCTGAAAGTCAAATTACTGGGTCGAACACGGCTTGCGACACGCCCGTGTCCAAGGCCGTGTTCCGCACTCGCTGTAAAACAGGAAATCCCGAACAAGACATGGCCTCTGACACGGCTTGGGACACGCCCGTGTCAGCCTGGACACGCTCGTGTCATGGCCCGTGTCATGGCCCGTGTCATGGCCCGTGTCATGGCCCGTGTGTCTCACTCGACGCCACTCGATGCCAAAACCGTCGCGTCCCGAAATGGACACGAGCTTAGACACGCCCGTTTCAAATCCGACATGCTCGTGTCAACCAGTACACGCCAATATTCAGGGGCGTGTCCCTCAATCGACACAGGAGCAAACTTCTCCCGAAGAGGACATGGCCTTGTGACACGCTTGTGTCACAGGCCATGTGCTTGACACGTCCTGGGACACGCCCATGTCCTAGGCCGTGTTCCCAGCCTTCCCCGATCGTCTACCTCACCTCGACGACCCGCGCACGACACGTCCATGTGACACGTCCGTGTCACAGGCCATGTTCACCTTACCAAGACCCAAACTTGGCTCAAACACCGCCCGTTCCTCATTTGAGTTTCGGGGCGCTACAACTCTCTCCCTCTTAAAAGAATTTTGTATGAGTGGAATAACTCGGGGGACTCCTCAAGCATAGTCTGCTCTCGCTCCCACGAGTGCCCCTCACGACCGCAGTTGTCTCATCGGACCATGACCATCCTGATGTCCTTGTTACGAAGTCGCTTGACTTCAGAGTCCTCAATGCGAACGGGTTTGATCTTCGTTGTCAACCCATCATCAACTGGTACTTGATCGACCGCAATCACTTGTGAAGGCTCTTGCACCGCCTTCCGCAACACCGAAATATGGAATACGTCGTGTAGACCGCTCAATTGCACCGATAGCTTCAGTCGATAAGCTGCTTCACCAATCCGCTCCAGAATCTCAAACGGTCCAAGGTACCTCGGGCTCAGCTTCTTCAAGCGTCGTACCCGCGAGACACCCTTGAACGGCTTAATCTTTAGATACACTCAGTCGCCAACAACGAACTCAACGTTCTGATGCTTGACATTATAGTATTTAGCTTGCCTGTCCTGAGCGAACAGCACCCGTTCCCGAATGGTTCGTACCATTGACGTTGCATCCTCCATCTCTTGCTTTTTGTACAACCTCGACTCGCTCATTTCCAACCACGACAACGGCGTGCGACATTTTCTACCATACAGGGCCTCGAAGAGATCGAGATCTACGTGGGGAGGGGATGTGACAAGCTGAATCTCATTGGTCTAACGAGGTTCCTCTTAGATGCTCGGCGGCTTACCCCTGGCCGGGCCACCAGAATCTTGCCCCTGTCCTCGACGCGAAGAAGTGCGAGTATCTTCCTTCCCGGCCTTGCGGCGAACTCGCAGGAGCGTTCGAGGAAGCATAAGCCTTTTAGACGAGAGCATCAGGAGGAGCAGAAGAAGTCGGCGGCAAAGGCGGCGGCGACAGAAGGTTACTCGCCGAAGGCTGTGACGAGTCTCTCGCGAGGAGAGACGTCTTACTCGCACCTGGTTGCAAGGTCGTATTCATGTCTGTAATGCCCCTGAATTTTCGATAATTAATTTTAATCTTTTAATTGGAGTAATTTTGGGGTAAGGGCGTTACGTTGGTGCGGGATTGACGGGGCGATGTCGTTGGTGAATTTTTGTGTTTGTTTGGTCAAGACGACTGCATTTTGAGTTTGTTAAAATTAAATTAATTAATTTTAAATTTTAACTTTGAGAATCGAAAATTCCCTGAGTCTTAATTAAAATAAACTTAATTAATTAATTAGGATTCCTTTTTGCTAATTTCGGATCAGAATAGTCAATGCCGACATTGGAAATGACAAAAAAACATTAAATTCTTACCATGAGAACTTGATTTTTTCTTTAATTAAAAAGATAAGGCCAACTGTAGGTTTTAAAGTTCCAATATTTTATTCGATCTTTTTGCTCAAGCCAACCCGATAACCAAAGAGAGAAAGCGAGAGGCGGAGAAAAACTCTTCTCCTAAAGCTTTCCGGTTGCGGATTTGAGAGTTTCGGTGCTCGTTTTTCTCGACAGAGCCTAGATTTGGAAAGCTCTCGTCGAGCTCTTTGCGTGAGTGGTAAGTATTTTCCGTTTCATGGAGATTTAGCGTTAGGGTAAGCAACCCTAACCGTTGTTTCTTGCCAAAACTTCCCAGGTTTTCTTGTCGAGCTTTAGTTTGGGTCGATCCTCGGCGTGGGGGGCTTGTAAGGCCAAAGTCCTGGTGGTAAGGTTCAAGTAAGTGGCGGTTTGATTCCCCCTTGCATGTCCTTCTTTGAACCTTTTTTCCCTATAAATCTACTTGTAGAAATAATTGTTTAGTCTTAATTATGTAAAAGAAATTTCATGGGCAGTGGTTTGATAAAATCCCTTCTTATTTTTTTTTTCATTATGAGGTTATGGTTTCCTATAGCATCAATTTTTTCCCTTCCTAATAGTTAACAAGGTATGAAAATGCACTACATTTGTTACCCCATGAATGTCTTCTGTGCTTACTGTATTCTACTCAAAATTCGACTGCATGAATATGACTAAGTCCAAATTCGACTGCATCATCCAAATTCGACTGCATCATCCAATTTTGATTGCATGAATCTGGCTAAGTCCAAATTCAGCTACATCATCCAATTTTGACTGCATGAATCTCGCTAAGTCCAAATTCGACTGCATCATTCAATTTTGACTGCATGAATCTGGCTAAGTTCAAATTCGGCTGCATCATCCAAATTCGATTGTGTCATCTGAATTCGACTGCATAAATCAAGCTAAGTCTAAATTCGGCCACATCATCCAAATTCGACTCCAACATCCAATTTTGATTGCATGAATCTGGCTAAGTTCAAATTCGTCTACATCATCCAAATTTGACTGCATCATCTAAATTTGACTGCATGACTCTGGTTAAGTCCAAATTTGGTTGTATCAACTAAATTCGATTGCATGAATCTAGCTATGTCTAAATTCAGCTGTATCATCCAAATTTGACAACATCATTCAAATTCGACTACATGAATCTGACTAAGTACAAATTCGGCTACATCATCAAAATTCGACTGTATCATCTAGTTTTGACTGTATTCATATGACTCAGTCCAAATTTGACCGCATTATCCAATTTTGACTACATGAATCTGACTAAGTCCAAATTCGATTGCATCATCCAAATTAGACTGCATGAATCTGGCTAAGTCCAAATTTGGCTGCATCATTCAAATTCGACTGCATTAATCTGGCTAAATCCAAATTCGACTGCATCATCCAAATTTGGTTGCATTGTTCAACTTAATAATAATATGTGAGTATGTTTCTACTTAGGAACACATGTGTTGTTCTTTTTCAAATTTCAGGAATTTGGTGGTCAGTTGGTGTGAATGAGAAAGATGTCACCACCACGATACATATTTTATGTTTTGGTAATTGGTTGGACGGTGGGTGTTAGTGGACTATACCACCGCCACAGTGCCTGTTTGTGAGGCATTATATTGGGTGACTTGGTTTTGGACTGTTGGGTTGTGTTGGAAAAATAGCCACCACCATAATATCTGTTTAGCAAGATTTGGTCTGCTGGTTGTGTTGGAATATGAGACATCGCCTTAGTGTCAAATTATGACCAGTGATAATGATGATCTTTCTCGAGCTTATTGCACTTAATGTCAGCTTTCCTTTTGATTATACTCACTGTTGATATGACTTTTTTAAGTTGCTACTTGTTCTTTCCTTATTAAAGCATTATTTTCTTTGAATGTCTTAGGCCCTGAGCCATAATAGTCTGAGTGGTTAGAGTGGGTGTTTCCAGCCCCGATTTTAGCAACTATTGTTTCCCCCTCATCGCGTTAGGTAGTTATTGGTTCTGTTTCAGATCAGACATATGTTAGTTTATATGGGTTCGTGTCAGATTGTTGATACCCATAACTTTTGATTTCAGACATTGGAGTACTTGCTGGATTGTTTTACCTTGCTTGCTGGTTATTTCTGAAAGTGAGGGTAAGATCTACCTTTACTCTAGAGGGGGGGGGGGGGTGAATATAGTATTTTAAAATAATTTTGCAAATTAAAAATTAATTGACAGTGGAAGACTTAATTTATTTATAGTGTATTATGCTTGTAGTAAATAAAACAAAGTAAAGTAAGAAAGCTAATTCACAACACACAGCAAATAAAACACAAACAACCAGATGACACAAGGAGCTATAGTGGTTCCCCAATCAACCTGGGTACATCCACTCTTCTACCACCCTAAGTAGGAATCCACTACAGGATGAGTTGATTAGGTGTCCTGGGCACCAATGAGCTTTTGATAAGGTGCTCAAAAACCAAACCAGATTTTTTGATCAGGTGTCTTGCCACCACTGAGTTTTGACAAAGTCTCAGGAACCAAACACAAAATTTTTGAAGGGAGTTTTGAATAACCCTTTTACATCAAAAGAAAATGAAAAGAGTGAAGGAGTTCTTCTCTGTCAACAATCAAAGAGAAGACTAGTGGATTTGTTGAAGTCAAAGCTCCCCTTGAGATTAGCAGTAGGTCAGGAGAAGAAGCTTTGCACAGGGTGATAGGCCTTCAGTAAGTTGAGATCTCCAGCAATTGATAATTTCAGCAAAAGCTAAAATGTGTTGTGTCTGGAGTCTTTGATTGATGAAGCCTGGAAAACTTGAATCTGAGAAGAGATCTGAAAGAGTAGAATGGATTCTTCTCTGTGTGTTGATCTCCTTCTCTATTCTATTGCTTGTGTTCTGTAAAAACTCTAACTATGTAATCCTGTAGAGTTCTTGTGAATTATTCTCCCCTTGTCTGTAATGATATTATGAAATCCAATCTCCTAGATAGCCGTTAGCCAGTTATAAATGACTTCTTTAATTGATAGCTGTCTTTGGAGGAAAGTCCTAAGAAACATTCCCTTTCAGTCTCCTTGAAACTTGCTTCAGATTAATTGAAACGGCTACTAAATATTCTGCATTAAATGCTGGATATGGAAGATATTTGAATTCTATAACATACTTATTTGAAATCCTAAAATCGTCGATCTCTCAGGAAAATCGTCGATCTGAGCTCGACTATCGTCGATCTGAGCTCAGAGATCTGGATTTTGATTTGAGACAGAAATCGTCGATCTAAGCTCGGAGATCGTCGAACTGAGTTCGACGACTTGTCGACCTGAGCTCAGAGATAGTCGAACTGAGTTCGACGCCTCGTCGATCTGAGCTCGACGAAAATTGCATTGGTCTTCTGCACTTGTAATCTGAACTAGGAGGTCTTGGGGGCAGCTTTCAAACCTAAGTTCTAAGCCTTATACCTATTCTAGTTGACCTTTAAAACTATACAATGAGGTCAAGACACAATCCTATGAACATAGGGATCCTTACCCAAATCAGTAAAAGGATGTTCCAACAATCTCCCCCTATTTGGGTTAGGATTACTATTTACATGATTTATAGGAATTTTGAAAGCATACAATCAGAAATAAATACAACATTGCAGAAATGTAAACAACAACATTGCAGAAGCATATGAATAATCACACATCAAATTTGTTCAGAGGAGATATATGTAGTTCAGCTTACATTATCAGTCCTTTTCCTTGCCCTTTTTGAAAAGAATTTCCCTATTGGGATTTTCAGCTTCTTTCTTAGATTTTCTATCATCAGCACACCAAGAGAAGTTTGAGATTTGTTTCTGGGAACAACTGCCTCTTGGGGAAATTTCATGTACCTTTTTGGATCAAAGAATTTTCTAGAAGAATACCTTTCAAGCTCTTGCTTTCTTTGTTCAGAAAATGTTGAAATGTTGGAAGTGTTTTTCCCTTATTCTCTGGCTTTCCTCATCTGGTCTAAAGCAGCTAGCTCCTTCATCCTGACTGTCCAAGAGATTGGATTGCTCTCTGGATCTTCAAATGGAACAGGAGGCTCATATCTGTTAATAGTGTCAGAAGGAGGAGCTTTTGAGGGAACACTTTCTTTGAGTTTATAAGGGAATGGGCCAGTAGTTGAATCAGTTGGGCCTTGTCCTTCCCTTTGAAAAGATTGATGTCTGGACTGTCCTCTTGAATACACTCTATGATCTCTTTGATTTCCTCTGTATTGAACTCTTCTTGACTGGTAGCCTCTTTGCTGATGTCCACTGGATTGATATCTTTCTTGAAACTGAGAGGAACTTTGAGATGAAGTATGAGAGGTTTGATGAGCTGAACTTCCACCAGATCATGCACCTGGAGAAGGAGGAGGAGGAGGATTATAATGAGATGTGCCTTGGTCATATTTCCTTCTCTTCCTCATAGCCTTCAACTGGTTCTTAGAAAATTGCATCCAATGTTCAGTAATTGGGCAATCATGCAATATATAGTAAGGAATGTGTTGGTACCCTAGTTTGGATATGTGTTAAGTCTTTTCTTTTAGTTTCTTGACCCAAGATTTATCTATGGTAACAGGTTAGTTGCTAGGTTAGAATTCTCTAGTTTTGTAGAGTTGTCACTTTTCCAGTGAAAATCTGGTTAAGTTATTTTTGGTTCGACTATAGTCGAACGCTGCTCGACTATCGTTGATCAGCCGATCGACGATCGTCTTTCTGTTGGTCGACTATCGTCTGTCCGCAGATCGTCAATCTCTGAGTTAGTTTAACTCTTGATTAGCTCGACGATCTGTTGTATATGCCTCGTCGATCGTCGACCTCTGCTCGACTTCTTTTGACCCGACAGATTTCTTGATAGTTCAACTATTTATTAGTTCGTATCTGCTTTGATAGTTCAACTATCTGATAGCTCGACTATCTGCTCTGATAGTTTGACTATCTGTTCTGCGTTGATAGCTCGACTATCTGTTTGATAAGTCGACTATCTTTTTGATAGTTCAACTATCTGCTTTGATAGTTCATTTATTTGATAGCTCGACTATCTGTTCTGATAGTTCGACTATCTATTCCGTTTTGATAGCTCGACTATCTGCTTGATAGGTCGACTATCTTTCCGATAGCTCGACTATCTGCTTTGATAGTTCGACTATCTGTGTCGTTCGACTATCTGTTATGATAGGTCGACGATCTCTGTGGTTCGCTCGACGATCTCTGAGGATTGGTCGACGATCTTTTGTCTGCGTTTAGAAAAATTATATTCTTTTTCTTCTGTGATTTATTTCCTATTTATCTGGCATATTTTATTAAAGATTATTTCATTGATTTTATGCTTACATTTCAAGGCAATCTTTGCCCAATTCTTTATGCATAAGTCAAGCTTTATCTGACAATGTCTTTTGTCTTATTAGTTGAAATATCTTTTTGCTTTATCTGCCATGCTGTCCTTTATAGCCGTTAGACTCAAAAAGTCTTCTCTGGCCATAAAGAGTTTGTTCTGATATGACTTTCTCTAGTATTCTTTTATCAGATTGGATATGCAGCTTCTTAGAAAGTTTTATCCCTTTATAGGATGTTTGTCTGCAGGATATATTTTGTATTGTGCTATTTGCAGCCCAGATTGCAGATCTCAGAAGAAGACAAAGAATTAGAGCCGTTGCAAAGGCCAATATATAAAGAGTTCTTTTGAAGGAAGAAAAAAAAACTAGTTTATGCACAAGAAGTTCATTCACAGAAGTTCATACTCTGATTCAAAATAAGAACAATAAGATCAAATCTCTTCAGCATTCTTCTTCAACCCTGAGTTAATCCTGCTTCCAGGAACATCTACACTCAGAGCCTTTAGAAGAAGAAGAAGAAAGAAAGAAAAGCTTATTGAAGAAGAACAACTATTCTACATTAAGAGTCTTCTTCAAGCTGCTCCTTCAAGAACTTCAAGACAACTCTCTGTCAAGAGTTCTGAAGAGATCCTGCACCCTGAAGCAAGGATTCTTCCTAGATATTCTCTAAGCCAGGGGGAGCCTTGTCTCTTCAAGAGCTTTCTAGCTCTGTGCAATCCACTAGCTTCTCTAATCTTGTTTAACAATAGAGAAGACACTCTAACCCTCTCATCCTCCTGTACAAAGGGTTATTACTCCCTTCAAAAGTGAACCTTGGGGGCAGGGCACCTTAGCAAAAACCTGTGTTGGATTTTGAGCTCCTGATCAAAAGCTCAAAGGGTCTACTTGATCTACCTGAACCAGATCAGTTGGTGGCAGGGCACCTGAGCAAAAACCTGTAGTGGATTCCTACCAGGGTGGTAGAAGAGTGGATGTACCTATTGAGAGGGAACCACTATAAATCTCTTGTGTCGTATGTGCTGCTTACTTTAATTATTGCACTGTGGCTGTGAGTAGAACTAACTAGGATTGCTAGTTGCTGTGATAGGACTAAAGCTGAAACTGTAATTACAGTTAGCTTTCTCTTGTGCACCATACCTTGTGTTAGGCTCTAGGGTTTCAAATATATATAAACTCATTCCGCAAATTAACTCTAAGGGAGTTGAGTAGATAGTCAAATTTTTGAATACTCTATTCACCCCCCCTCTAGAGTTGTATCTATCCTCACTTTCAATTGGTATCAGAGCCAGGTTGACTGACTGTACATGCTAACACCTGAGTCACAAGATCCAGATAGATACCAAGTTTAAAGATATTCACTTCATGGCCCAGTACAAGGATTACTCTAGCACCAAACCTCCAGTATGCAACTTAGCTAAGTTTAGCATCTAGAAGGCAAGAATCAAACTATATATGAATTCTATTGATGAAAGTATTTTTTTCTTCTATTTTGACAGGACCACCAACACCACCTACTGCATCTACTGCTACAACTTCAACAGATATGAGTGCAGTGCCACCTCCTGACTACAATGATGAATACAAGAAGGCCAAAATAGCTGATGCTAAAGCAATGAATATTCTGGCTCAGACTATGTCTGATGAAACTTTCCAGAAAGTGGCTGATTGCACCTCTGCAAAAGCCATATGGGACACACTGAACCAGATTGTAGCTGGTTCCGCTGATGAAAGGAAGGACAGAAGGTACAGCCTTATATCTCAATATGAAAACTTCAAGAAGACTGAAGCTGAATCAGTGGAAGGAATGTACACCAGGCTCAGCTCCATCATCAATGAGCTGAGAACTCTTGATAAGGAGATAACATTGACAGAAGTCAATGATAAGATACTGATGTGCTTCCCCAGCACATGAGATCTTAGGATCTGGCCTATCAAAGAGGCTAGAAGTACCACTGAAATCTCAACTGAAGCTCTCCTTGGCAAGCTCAAATCCTTTGAGCAAGTGCTGAAGATCAGGGAAGCTGAGGCTGAAGCCAAGGCTCCAACTCCAACAAGGAAAGAGCAAACTCTTGCTCTCAAAGCTGCTGATGCTTCTGAAGGAAGCCAATCCAATGAGGAACTGATGACACTCTTTGCCAAAAGGTTTCTCAAGATGGGCAGACAGGAATTCAGAAAGAAATCTTCAAGATATGAAGATAAACCAAGGTATGACAGATCTCCTGCTAAAGAAATTATTTGTTATGGTTGCAGGAAACCTGGACACATTCTACCTGAGTGTCTAGAGGAAAAGAACAAAGAAAAGAGAAAAGAAAAAGAACATCAGAAGAAGCACTCCAAGTCCTCCTCCCACAAAAACAAGAAGAAGGAGAAAGGATTTGTTGCTGAGACCTGGAGTGACACAGATGAGGAATCTTCCTCCTCAAGCTCTAGTGAAGATGAGGAAGAGAAGAAGGCAAAGGAAATTTGCCTAATGGCAATTGATGCCTGCAGCAACCACTCAGCTGCAGAGAGTTCTGATGATGATGAAGAAATGCCTACAGAAGATCAAGTATTATCTTCTTATGATTTTTCTTCTGCTGAATTTAAATCTGAATTTAAATCCCTTTGTTTAGATTTAATTAGTTAAGAAAAAGAAATTAAGGAGCTTAGAAATAGGATAGCAGAATCAGAAATCCTCTCCATTGAAAATGCTAGGTTAGAAGCAGAACTCACTAAGTCCAGTGAAGAAATAAAATTTCTTAAAAATGAACTAGCTAAATCAAAAAGATTAGAAGAATCTCTAAATGGTAGAAGGCTTAAGCTACTAGAAATTACTAACATGTCAAACACTAGGTCAGGCAATAATAAGCTAGGCTTAGGAGCTTCATCAAGTGAACCCCCATTGGTTCTTAAAAATCATCTTTCAACTCCAGTAAACTTTATTTCAGCTGATGGAATAAAGAATACTGAGCAAGTAAAACAAGTTAACAAAGCCTTAAATAAAGCTAAGAGAGAAAAGAGAAAACAAATATTTAAGGAAATACAAAAGTCGTCGAACGATGCTCGACGATCGAAGGCTCAATGGTCGAACGATGCTCGACGATCTGAGCATCGATCGTCGAACGATGATCGATGATCTCAATATGATTTTCAAAATTATCATAATGCAAATAGAAACAATAGGTTTAATAGCAACCCTAGGTCTGTTAACCTAGTTCCAAGTTGGACCATCCCACCTAGGAGGTCTCATCCCTTAGGATATCATCCTCAGCCTGCTTATTCTTTTATTTCAAGTTTCTCTTATGTGAAGAATAAGGAACCCAAGGTTACCTGGGTCCACAATGTTTAATTTAACTTATTGCAGGTGAAGACCTATCCTATCACTCAGGACAAGTAGTATCTGGATAGTGGATGCTCCAAACATATGACAGGGAACAAAGAAAATCTATCAAAGTTCAAGGCCAAGCTTGGACCAAAAGTGATCTTTGGGGATTCCAGCTGTGGTCAAACTGAAGGATGTGGTAGGATTATCATTGGAGCAGTGACCTTCAAAAGGGTTGCATATGTAACTAAACTGAAGCACAATTTAATCTCAGTAAGCCAGTTATGTGATGCAGGATATCAGGTATCTTTCACTGACACTCTCTGTAATATTACTTTAAATAGTAATGTAGTGTTAGTAAGTATTAGACAGGATAATGTTTATTTAGTAGATTTTAACTCAACTCAAACTGAAATCTGCTTGTTTAATGAAGTAACAAATAATAACACCTTATGGCATAGGAGGCTTAGCCATGTTAACCTCAAGAACATATCTAGGTTATCTAAATACAACCTTGTTAGAGGTTTACCTTCTTGCCCCTACAAGAAGGAGAGCCTATGCAGGGCTTGTCAATTAGGCAAGCAAACCAAAAACTCCTTTAAATCTGTAAATAAAAGTGATTCACCTAGAATCATGTATCTATTACACTTGGATCTTTTTGGTCCATTAAATGTACAGAGTCTAGGAGGGAAGTATTACACTTTAGTGATTGTATATGACTTCTCTAGGTTCACTTGGGTGTTCTTTTTGAGAACTAAGGCTGATAACTTTAAAGATCTTACAGACTTTCTGCTATGTGTGCAGACTGAGTATTCTACTCATATGGCCTTGATCAGAAGTGATCATGGTACTGAGTTTGAATCTCTTCTCATGCAAGAATTCTGTGAGAAAGAAGGTATCAAACATAGCTTCTCTGCTCCTAAAACTCCCCAACAAAATGGGGTAGTGGAAAGGAAAAACAGAACCCTAATTGAAGCTGCTGGAACATTATTGGCAGATGCTAACATGCCTCTCTCTTATTGGGCAGAAGCTGTTAGCACAACTAATTATGTTTTGAACAGATGTCTTATACACAAACTTAAGAGTAAAACTCCTTATGAGTTGCTTAAAGAAAAGAAACCTAAAATTAATTATTTTAGAGTCTTTGGTTGTGTAGTGTATATTCACAATAACAACAAAGAATATCTTAGAAAGTTTGAAGCAAAAGCTTCAATGAGAATTTTTCTTGGATATTCCCAAGTAAGCAAAGCTTATAGGGTGTTTAATAAATCATCTTCTAAAATAGAGGAGTCTGTGCATGTTTCCTTTGATGAGTCAAAGATGTTTTACAAGGAGAAGGAAACTTCTCCTTCCTCAAGCTCATTGCAGGTACCTGAGTCAGGCAAAGATATCACTCAAGAGCTTCTCCCTTTATCAACTCTTCATATCACTGATTCAAACAGTGATGAAGACCTTGTGGAAGCAGTTATTGTACCACCAACAGTTGATCCTATTCCTCAGGAGGAGTTAATCCCAACTGTTGCTGAAGATCACATCCCACCTGCTGATCTTGTCACATTTAGAGATCATCCTACATCTCAAGTGATTGGTGACATATCAGCTGGTGTGCAAACAAGACTTCAATTAAGACAGGATGTGATGCATGCTTATTTCCTTTCACAGATTGAGCCCCTCACCATAAAAGATGCTGAGCTAGATCCCCACTGGATCATTGTTATGTAAGAAGAGCTTAATCAATTTGAAAGATGTAAAGTATGGACTTTGGTTCCAAAACCAAAAGGTCAACTGATCATAGACACCAAGTGAGTGTTTAGAAACAAGTTAGATGCAAATGAAATTATTATAAGGAACAAAGCTAGGCTTGTAGCTCAGGGCTATAAACAGGAGGAAGGTATAGATTATGACCAAACCTTTGCCCTTGTTGCAAGGCTAGAGGCAATAAGGATCTTTCTAGCCTATGCAGCCTATATGAAGTTTAAAGTTTTTCAGATGGATGTCAAGAGTGCATTCCTAAATGGTGAGCTAAAGGAAGAGGTGTTTGTTGAACAACCTCCTGGGTTTGTCTCTTCAACTCAGCCATCATTTGTTTACAAGTTGCAAAAAGCTCTTTATGGACTTAAACAAGCACCCAGAGCCCGGTATGACACTCTAGCTAGTTTTCTGTTAGAGTACAACTTTGTTAGGGGAGTAGTTGATAGAACCCTTTTCGTTAAGCATCACAAGGACACCATCCTGTTAGTTCAGATCTATGTGAATGATATTATTTTTGGCTCCACTGATCCCAAACTATGCAAAAGGCTCTCTGACCTGATGCATTCTAAGTTTGAGATGAGTAGTATGGGTGAGCTGTCTTACTTTCTTGGTCTCCAAGTAAAGCAAGATACTGATGACATCTTCATCTCCCAATCCAAATATGTCAAGGAATTGGTAAAGAAGTTTGGGATGGCGGATGCTTCAGCAATGCATACACTCATGGCTACTAATGCAGTTATAGATTCTGATGATCAGGGTAAGCCAGTTGATCAGAAGAACTATAGGTCCATTGTTGGTTCCCTGTTATATTTAACTAAAAGTAGACCAGATATAATGTTTGCCACATGCCTATGTGCTAGATTCCAGGTCAACCCCAAGGAATCTCATTTGATTCTTCTCAAGAGAATTTTGAGATACCTGAAGGGATGTCCAAATTTAGGACTGTGGTACCCAGCTGAATTAGAATTTGAGTTAATTGGATACTCTGATTCTGACTATGCTAGTTGTAGAGTTGACAGGAAATCGCTTCCTTGAGTGATCGAAGTGCCTCCCTCAGGAACATGTCAGTTCCTGGGAGAGAGATTGGTCTCTTGGTTTTGTAAGAAACAGGCTTCTGTCTCAACTTCAACTGTAGAGGCTGAATATATAGCAGCTGCTAGTTGTTGTTCACAGATCCTGTGGATTCAAAACCAGCTTTTGGATTATGGGTACACTCACAAGAACACAAAAATCATGTGTGACAGTACCAGTGCTATCTCCATTGCACAAAATCCTGTGCACCACTCTAGAACCAAGCACATTGAGATCAGACACCATTTCCTGAGAGATTGTGTGGAAAAGAACAAGATCAGCCTTGAGTTCATATCCACTGACCTTCAGAGAGGTGATATTTTCACCAAGCCTTTAGATGAACAGAAGCATCTGTTCTTTCTGCATCAGCTAGGCATGATAAATGGAAAAGACCAAGTGTGACTTCTGCCTTGTTGAAATCTGTTTGAAGATCGTCGAACGACGTTCGACGATAGTCGATCAGGTTGAGCTATCGTCGACCTATGGTTGACGCCACCTCATTTGTTTGGGAAGACAGAAATAGTCGAACGATTGCTCGACTACTCTGCTTCTGGAAACGATCGTCGAACGATCGATCGACTATCGTTTCTTATATCTGTTAAAATAGGTCGACGATTGCTGTTTTAATATAAACCGATGGTCGATCTAGGTTAAGAGTGTAACACCTCCCCTGTAAAGACCATATAATATGGGTCCGGCCGGGGCCCCACAACATACGGACACCACAGCTTTAGTATTAAAAGATGATATAAAACTACCCAAACTCAAAACTCCAGACATACACAGCGGAAACATAAAACTAAAAGACAGAAGTTATCCACTAACAATAGAGTATCGAAATGGCCTTAAGGCCTTACACAATATAAGTCCAAAAATATAAAAGTGCCAAGCACCCCTAGGCTACCTCAGCATGTAAGCCGGACATGATCAAACAACATCAACAAAACAAGGAAAAGAAACTAGCCAAACACAGCAACACTTCACGAGGCTTAGGGCTTTTCGCCCGGCGCGCTAGCTCCTGCATGCGATCCTTGCCCTGAAAGGATTTGAAGTAACGTGGGTCAGCAAAGGCTGACCTCTACTGTGTAACAAATACATCTCCTCCCGGCCGTCCCTAACGGACCCCGGGGTACCACTCCACCTGCAAGTTAACACTTCGTATACCAAAAGAGCATATATATTAAAGCGGTAAAACAGGCTTGGATGTCTCATACAACATACACGTTCTCTATGTTTTGTACAAAGTAAAAGGGGCCTACTATGCAACATGAATGCAACCCGGGTTTCACCCAAGGCACCCTAGCTCGTATGCATCTAGCACAACATCAAACATTGGGTACTTCCGTTTCCCCATTGGCTTAAAGCCGCAAACAAAAGGGAGACACCATGTCCCCAACGGCACACAGGCCGTCACACGGAACCTTGCAATGGCCCCACCCGCACATGGGCCTTAAACCCCGGGCTTGCCCGCATATTCTGACTTCGCACGTCAGGGTTCCGTCTCACACTGACCGATTCTAAGAAGCCTTGCTGGACCCCACCCGCTCATGGCCACATTGCCCGGGCTTGCCCTCCGCTCGGCATTCTCGTCAGTCTCACGCAAGGGCTAGTCTCGCCGGGACACTTTCCCCACATGACTTGCGCGTCACGGGATAGCCAGCCGACCACGGAGACATAGCCGTGCCATAGCACAGCACAAATAAAGGTTTCCCCACCCCAATTGCCACTCGCACCGTGTCTTTCCCGTGCTCCAAGGAAACCATCTACCGCACAAAGCGGAGCTAACCTCGTCCGGTTCCGACTACGAGTACTCACTCAAATATAAGGGGGAAAACGCATACACACAACGGCGTATTGCCGCAACGGATTTTCTACCGAAGTTCGCTATGCAACATCACCGGGTCGGACTATCGGTCGCGACCACGGCTTCACCCACAATGCCTAATCTGCTAACGGAGCGGATCTCTAATGCAAGCATGCCGGGATGAACACGATCAACCCGTAGGTTCCTTTTGAACCAAGGCTACACGAATCCCTCTCATTTGAGAGATTCGGTGCTCAAAACACGAAAGGAAGGGTATGCTATTCATGCATCCTAAATCCTAAAAACCGAGAGGAGAAGTGTCGTTACCTTCCGTCCCCTCTTCCTAGCCATGGAGAAGATTTGCTCGGTTGAACACCACCGCAAGGCTCCCACCTTCGCGGATCTGAACTCCGCTCGCGAAACGGACCTCCGAAGCTTTGCCGGCGGCCGGAACTTGGCCTCCTTGCTCTCCCTTCTCTCTAGAACTTAGAGAGATAAAAGAAAATGGGGAATGAGGGTTTGGAACCCTATTCCCGGCCTTAAACCGCCCAGGGAGGCCCCCCCACCGTTGGATCTTCCAAGGAAAAGAACGAACGGCCAAGATCGGAACCTAAATTAGAAAATCTGGGCCGAACACGGGTTGCAACACGGCCGTGTGCCTGGCTGTGTTACCCATTCGCCGTCTCGATCGATTCGAAAACCAGCACACGGCTCCTGACACGGCCTTCGACACGGCCTTCGACACGGCCGTGTCTCGCTCCACACGGCCGTGTCGTGACCCGTGTCACGACACCCGCTTGCAACATTTTCAGTCAGAGGAGTACACGGCCTCTGACACGGCCCTTGACACTCCCATGTCACCTGGGACACGGCCGTGTACAGACCCGTGTCATGCCCCGTGTGCAATACCTCAGAAAGTTCGACACGACCCGATGCTACACGGCCTGGGACACGGCCGTGTGCCCGGCCGTGTTCCATACCCGACGATCGTCGACCTTAACATGGTCGACCACACGGCCAGCTCGACACGGCCGACACGGCCTCCGACACGGCCGTATCGGGACCCGTGTCACCTGCTCAAAAAAAACTGACTTGGCCAAAAGCGATCCCCGTCGCTCCTACAACATTTTGGGGCGTTACAATTCCCCCCCCCCCCCTTAAAAGAATTTCGTCCCGAAATTTAAAACATGGAAAGAACACAAATTCTAAACGATACCTGAGGAGAAAAGCTCGGGGTACTCCTCCAGCATGGCCTGCTCTCGCTCCCATGAGAGCTCCTCGCAGCCACAATTGTCCCATCGGACCTTTACGAGTCGGATCTCCTTGTTCCGCAGTTGCCGAACCTCTGAATCTTCTATCCCGACAGGACGTACTCGCGTCCTCAAGTCTTCCTCTACCGGCACCGCCGCCGGTTCAATCACCACGCTGGCCTCTAATAAGGCTTTCCTCAAGACGAAGACGTGAAAAACGTCATGCAATCCACTTAGCTCCGTGGACAACGCCAACCGGTACGCTGCCTCTCCCACTCGCTCGATGACCTTGAATGGTCCCAAAAATCTCGGACTCAGCTTCTTGAGTCGGTGAATTCGTGAAACGCCTTTGAACGGCTTGATCTTAAGATACACCCAGTCGCCCACCGCGAATTCCACATGTCTGTGGCGAGCATTGAAATACTTCAACTGCCGATCTTGAGCTACCTTCATGCGCTCTTGGATGGTCCGCACTAGCTCACTAGCATCAGCTACCACTTCTTTCCCCAAAAGCTTTGTGTCTCCCCCCTCTGTCCAAGACATCGATGTTCGACACCGCCTCCCATAAAGAGCTTCATATGGCGCCATCTTGATACTAGCTTGGTAGCTATTGTTATACGCAAACTCCACCATGAAGAGGTGATCCTCCCACTTCTTGCCGAAGTCGAGAGTACACATCCTTAGCATATCTTCCAAAGTACGGTTCGTTCTTTCAGTTTGCTCATCGGTTTGAGGATGAAAATCCGTACTGAACTTGAGTTTTGTGCCCAAGCTCTTCTGCACCAACCGCCAATCCTTAGACGTGAAACGTCCATCCCGGTCGCTGACTATACTCTTCAGAATCCCATGGAGTCGTACAATATTGCGGACGTACAACTCCACCAACTTTTCCACACCGTCCTCCTTCCGGTTTGGGATGAAATGTGCCACTTTGGTCAAGCGGTCTACAATCACCCAAATGGCATCATTGCCTTGCTGCGATTTAGGCAACCCATGCACAAAATCCATGGAGATGTCCTCAAATTTCCATTCGGGGATTGGAAGAGGTTTCAAGAACCCGCCCGGCTTCTGACACTCGGCCTTCACTAAGGCACAAGTTTGGCACCGACTCACACACAAAGCTACATCCCGCTTCATCCCAGGCCACCAATAGGACTTCTTCAAATCCAAGTACATCTTTGTACCACCCGGGTGAACGGAGTACTTAGTGAAGTGGGCCTCATACATCAACTCCTTGCGGAGCTTGCCGAACTGCAGGACACAAATCCTTCCGCCCTTCCTCAGAACCCCATCAACCATCTCCCAGGCGCTACCCTCGCCCTTAAGAGCTTCCTCCACGAAGGGTTGGAACTCCTCATCCACACAGGTCGCTTCCCGAATACGATCGCATAAGTCATTCTGCATCTCAATCCAGTTTAGCCGAGCCACGCTAGACTCGCCTCTTGCCACACATTCCAAACCAAGGGACTCCCAGTCCCGCCTTAACCGCTCATCGTGAGCTTCAATCCAACTTCCTTGCCCCGAGTATTTCCTACTCAAAGCATCCGCCACCACATTGGCTTTTCCTGGCGTGTACTGAATCGCCACCTCGTAGTACCCAAGGAACTCGACCCACCTGCGCTGCCGCATATTTAGGTCCTTCTGATCTAGGAGATACTTTAGACTCTTGTGGTCCGTGAAGATCTCCACCTTCGCACCGTAAACATAGTGCCTCCACAGCTTCAAAGCAAAAATTACCGCCGCCAATTCCAGATCATGGACGGGGTAATTTCTCTCATGAGGCTTCAGCTGCCTCGACCCAAAAGCTATCACACTGCCATGCTGCACCAACACGAACCCTAAACCGCATCCGGATGCGTCGCTGAAAATCTGAAATCCTTCGGTCCCCTTTGGTAGACTTAGGATCGGTGCCATCATCAGCCTCTCCTTCAGGGTTTCAAACGCCTGACTGCACTCTTGAGTCCACATGAACTTCTGATCCTTGCGAGTTAGCGAAGTGAGGGGTAGAGCTATCCGCGAAAAGTTTTCCACAAACCTTCGGTAGTACCCGGCTAGTCCAAGAAAGCTCCGGACTTCCGCCACAGTCCTCAAAACTGGCCAATCTCTGATGGCTTCCACTTTCGTTGGATCTACCGCCACACCATCCCCACTAATCACATGGCCTAAAAACGCCACCTTCTCCAACCAAAACTCGCACTTGGAGAACTTCGCATAGAGCTGGTTCTCTCTCAATATTTGCAACACTGTCCTCAAGTGCACCTCGTGCTCCGCTTCCGACTTGGAATACACCAAAATGTCATCGATAAAAACGATGACGAACCTGTCCAAGTATTCGCGAAACACTCGGTTCATCAAGTCCATGAACACGGACGGCGCGTTCGTCAACCCGAACGGCATCACCGAGAACTCAAAATGACCATATCTCGTACCAAACGCCGTCTTGGGTATGTCTTCGTCACGAATCCGCAACTGATAATATCCGGACTTCAAGTCCAACTTGGAGTACACCACCGACCCCACCAACTGGTCGAAGAGATCGTCTATCCGAGGAATCGGATACTTATTCTTGATTGTCAATTTGTTCAACTCTCGGTAGTCTATGCACAAACGCATACTACCATCCTTTTTTTTTACGAATAACACCGGCGCACTCCACGGTGAAGAGCTGGGTCTGATATACCCTTGCTCCAAAAGCTCCTGCAACTGAACCTTGAGCTCGGCCAACTCCTTTGGTGCCATCCTAAATGGTGGACGCGACACCGGTCTAGCCTCGGGCACTAACTCGATGGAGAAATCAATCTCCCGCCGAGGAGGTGCTCCCGGTAGCTCCTCGGGAAAAACATCTCCAAACTCCGCCACCACGGGCACTTCCCCAAGAGACAGCCTGGAAAGGCTAACCTCCAACAACGCTACTAGAGCTACACCTCCCTGGTTAACAGCTCGCACTAGTTGAAGTGCCGAAACTAGGGAACAGGCCACTCCATGCAGGCCCTCAAACTTGACTTCCGCTTGCCCCACGCCCCGCAGGGTTACCACCTTGGACAAGCAGTCGATACTGGCACGCTGCTCCGCTAGCCAGTCCATCCCCAAGATCACATCAAACTCGGACAATGGCAAGATCGCCGCTACCAACACGAAGTCGACCCCCTCAAGACTCCAACAAATCCGGCCTCTAGCCCTGGTAGTCATAGACGACCCATTGGGCATGCGCACCTTCAACTCTGAGTCCGTTGAGAAGGACTCAACTCCAATCCTCCGGATGAAACTTTCCGCAAGGAAGGAGTGCGATGTTCCCGTATCGAAAAGTACCCTAGCGGGGTACCCTGATACCACTACAAAGCCTACACACATGCAACAAACATAAAAAGGCTTGAAAGGAAGAAATCTAAGGTGCAGGTTGAATTCTCGTACCTGTCACCACATCGGGTTGACGGATTGCTTCCTGCTGCCCAAGGTTGTAGGCCCTTGGCTGCACTGGTTGAAACCGGGAAGCACTCGACTCCGCCATCTTCCCTTTCTCTGCGGCACTGGGGCCGGAGCGCACAGTCTGCTCCTGCCTTGGCTCTTGCTCAGCGCCCTCTTGGGTACAAAATCTTGCTATGTGACCTGGCTTGCCACAACTGTAACACGTCTGCGGTCCCTTAGAGCGTGACCCTCCGGACGTCCAATTACTTTTCTCGCCCGACTTAAACGGGGGAGGCTTCTTCTTCCATCGGCTCCCTTCCGCCTTTCCATGGGGCTGAGCCGACTTCTTCTCTTCCCCCTGCTTGGGCGTGAAACCCTTTCGGCGCTAGGATCGCTCCATATCGCTCTCCAAAATTCGGGCCGCCTCCACCAATTCGTTGAAGCCCGCACGCTTCATCGATATGAGGGGTTGTCTTAGATTCTCCCTCAATCCATGGTAGAAGAGATTGTCCCTCTCTTCATCGTTCGCCATGGTCGTCCCCACATAACGACCCAATCGAGTAAATTCCTGAACATACTCATCCACTGTCTTGTCTCGCTGCACAAGATGTGAAACTGCCTCTGGAGGGCTAACCTTGTTGATGCGGGAATGTACTTCTTCAGAAAAGCATTCCCAAACTCCTCGATGGACGGGGTGCGTCCTGGAAACTGCCGACCACTGTGGCTCACCCACCATAACTTGGCATCTCCCTCCAACATAAAGGCTGCGAACTCTGCCTTTTTCTCATCTGGCGCCTCGGCCGCCCTCAGAAGCTCCTGAATCCTAGCCCACCAATCCTCTGCATCGGTGGGTGTGCCGATTCCCTTGAATGTTGGAGGGTGGAAACTCAGAAAGTACTTCATTTGCGGTCCCCATGCCCGACAACCACTCTCTCGGCCTGCGGCTCCACCCGCCTGGCCTCCTCAACCTGCACGGTCACTACTGTGACCGGGGTAGCAGGAGTTGCTACCTGAGCAACGGGAGCTGCTACCTGTGCTGTCGCTGCAGCCTGGGCCGTCACCATCGCTTCTGCAAGCATACGGCAGAAGTCAGCCGGTGTGACCCCCATCCCTAGCAGACCTTGCACGGTCGCACTACTTGTCGAGAGCTCTTCTCTTGGCCTCGAGGTCCCAGCCTCGTTGCTTGCACTCTAAACACAAGCAAGAAAACGCAAATCAGTCTCTAATCGCAAGACTCGAACACAAGGACACTCATGGTCCCGCGATACTCCTATGTGGATAACTTCTTATACGCGACTCGACTTATACTTTCGACCGCGAAACTTCTCACTGGAACGCGAACCTCCCTCTGAAACCAAATTGTAACACCTCCCCTGTAAAGACCATATAATATGGGTCCGGCCGGGGCCCCACAACATACGGACACCACAGCTTTAGTATTAAAAGATGATATGAAACTACCCAAACTCAAAACTCCAAACATACACAGCGGAAACATAAAACTAAAAGACAGAAGTTATCCACTAACAATAGAGTATCGAAATGGCCTTAAGGCCTTACACAATATAAGTTCAAAAATATAAAAGTGCCAAGCACCCCTAGGCTACCTCGGCATGCAAGCCGGACATGATCAAACAACATCAACAAAACAAGGAAAAGAAACTAGCCAAGCACAGCAACACTTCACGAGGCTTAGGGCTTTTCGCCCGGCGCGCTAGCTCCTGCATGCGATCCTTGCCCTGAAAGGATTTGAAGTAACGTGGGTCAGCAAAGGCTGACCTCTACTGTGTAACAAACACATCTCCTCCCGGCCGTCCCTAACGGACCCCGGGGTACCACTCCACCTGCAAGTTAACACTTCGTATACCAAAAGAGCATATATATTAAAGCGGTAAAACAGGCTTGGATGTCTCATACAGCATACACGTTCTCTATGTTTTGTACAAAGTAAAAGGGGCCTACTATGCAACATGAATGCAACCCGGGTTTCACCCAAGGCACCCTAGCTCGTATGCATCTAGCACAACATCAAACATTGGGTACTTCCGTTTCCCCATTGGCTTAAAGCCGCAAACAAAAGGGAGACACCATGTCCCCAACGGCACACAGGCCGTCACACGGAACCTTGCAATGGCCCCACCCGCACATGGGCCTTAAACCCCGGGGTTGCCCGCATATTCTGACTTCGCACGTCAGGGTTCCGTCTCACACTGACCGATTCTAAGAAGCCTTGCTGGACCCCACCCGCTCATGGCCACATTGCCCGGGCTTGCCCTCCGCTCAGCATTCTCGTCAGTCTCACGCAAGGGCTAGTCTCGCCGGGACACTTTCCCCACATGACTTGCGCGTCACGGGATAGCCAGCCGACCACGGAGACATAGCCGCGCCATAGCACAGCACAAATAAAGGTTTCCCCACCCCAATTGCCACTCGCACCGTGTCTTTCCCGTGCTCCAAGGAAACCATCTACCGCACAAAGCGGAGCTAACCTCGTCCGGTTCCGACTACGAGTACTCACTCAAATATAAGGGGGAAAACGCATACACACAACGGCGTATTGCCGCAACGGATTTTCTACCGAAGTTCGCTATGCAACATCACCGGGTCGGACTATCGGTCGCGACCACGGCTTCACCCACAATACCTAATCCGCTAACGGAGCGGATCTCTAATGCAAGCATGCCGGGATGAACACGATCAACCCGGAGGTTCCTTTTGAACCAAGGCTACATGAATCCCTCTCATTTGAGAGATTCGGTGCTCAAAACACGAAAGGAAGGGGATGCTATTCATGCATCCTAAATCCTAAAAACCGAGAGGAGAAGTGTCGTTACCTTCCGTCCCCTCTTCCTAGCCATGGAGAAGATTTGCTCGGTTGAACACCACCGCAACGCTCCCACCTTCGCGGATCTGAACTCCGCTCGCGAAACGGACCTCCGATGCTTCGCCGGTGGCCGGAACTTGGCCTCCTTGCTCTCCCTTCTCTCTAGAACTTAGAGAGATAAAAGAAAATGGGGAATGAGGGTTTGGAACCCTATTCCCGGCCTTAAACCGCCCAGGGAGGCCCCCCCACCGTTGGATCTTCCAAGGAAAAGAACGAACGGCCACGATCGGAACCTAAATTAGAAAATCTGGGCCGAACATGGGTTGCAACACGGCCGTGTGCCTGGTCGTGTTACCCATTCGTCGTCTCGATCGATTCGAAAACCAGCACACGGCTCCTGACACGGCCTTCGACACGGCCTTCAACACGGCCGTGTCTCGCTCCATACGGCCGTGTCGTGACCCGTGTCACGGCACCCGCTTGCAACATTTTCAGTCAGAGGAGTACACGGCCTCTGACACGGCCCCTGACACGCCCGTGTCACCTGGGACATGGCCGTGTACAGACCCGTGTCATGCCCCGTGTGCAATACCTCAGAAAGTTCGACACGACCCGATGCTACACGGCCTGGGACACGGCCGTGTGCCCGGCCGTGTTCCATACCCGACGATCGTCGACCTTAACATGGTCGACCACACGGCCAGCTCGACACGGCCGACACGGCCTCCGACACGGCCGTGTCGGGACCCGTGTCACCTGCTCAAAAAAAACTGACTTGGCCAAAAGCGATCCCCGTCGCTCCTACAACATTTTGGGGCGTTACAAAGAGATCGTGCCTCTTATAGTCGACGGAGCTCGTCTTTTCGTATTTCGTCTTTCTTCTTGAGCTCTGCCCCGCGCTTTCTCCTCCTCGTTTCTCTCGTCTTCTCCGACAAATCGATGGCGATTGCTCCAGCTCTTCTAACGGCGATGAAGTTTGATGCTGGTTTTAGCGTGGATTTTGACTCGTTCAGCGCCTGCGATGCTGAGATTATAGAGATGCTCCAGCTCTGCAAGGATCAAGGACTAGAAAAGTTGATGTCCACTCGGATTAAGATAAATATTCCAGAGATTAAAGAATGGGTTTATTCTTCGTCTTCCAGCGATAAAGCCATGACAGGGACAATAGGCGACGAAGAGGTAATCCTGACCCCAGCCGTACTGACTGGGATTTTTGGATTGTTGAATGGTCAAGAGGAGTATGACCAAGATACGCAAGAGTTTGGAAGAATGCTCGTCGAGCTAGGACATGCTGAGGGCATTCCTACAAAGTTGCTGAAAGTTAATTTCCCGATGAGGATTAAGTTCTTAGCTGAACTGGTTGGAAAGTGCTTTTGGGTAAGCACTCTGCTCATGACAATATAACCAGGCAGCAGTTTGCCTTGATGAGTGCAATTGTCAATAAGAAAGTGATAAATTGGGCAGGAATTATGTTTGATTTGATCAGGAAGAAGAACAGTAAGAAGGAAGTAACTCTTGGAAGGGTAATAGGAATTTTCCTCAAAGAAAAATATCCTCAATTGTTGGGTACAGTTGCAACTTCCATCAATGCCAGTAAGAAAATGGATCTCACCTTATTTGTTAAGTGGAAAAGGATCATTCAGAAGCCTTCACCAGCTGGGGTAGCTCCTGTCTTATCTGAGAGCACAAGGACTGCACCAGTCACTCCCCACCTTCCTGAAGTAGGCTCATCCATTCCCTCCATTCCATCCACTTCCTCTGCATTACCATCCACTTCTATTGAAGTACCATCTACTTCTGCTGATCCTCTTCAATTTGATTCCTCCACTATTCTCCATCCATCACCTCCAACATCTCCCATTCCTGCACATCTTGCTAGAATTTCATTTCCAAATTTTGATTTATTGGTTTCTGAGACTATACCCACTCCACCTCAGTCACCTCTTATTCCTCCGGATCATATTGATCTTCACTCATCCACTCCTCAATCTCCAGTTCACAACATATCTCATCAGGAGACCACCATTCCTGATGATCTTCCATCTACTGAGATTCCCCCATCCACATCTTTTGAAATATCTCCAACATTTATAGCCAACATCTTGGAGCTAATTACTCCTTCAATCAAAACCATGATTGAAGAAGCAATTGCCCCTCTTATTTCTTCCATTTCTTCCCTGACATCATCCATCAAAGCCCAGTCTACTGAGCCATCTTCACTAAGGGGTCTGACTTCAGTATCTACTAAAATCAGGCAGGGGGAGATGTTCGAGGAAAATGCCTCAGGACTGCCCCTTGTTTCTCTTCCAGCAGATCCCCCAGCTGAAATTCAAAAAGAAATAGCAGTTACAGAAGAGATGGAAGTAAATCCAGAAAAGACTCCATCAGAAGAATTGCCTGCAGTTGCAGTTTCAGATCTTACAACTTCAGTTTCATTTATAGATTCAGCTGAAGTAATAACTGTTGTTTTAGATACAGCTGTTGTTCAAGTTGCAGTTCCAGAACAGAGTCCATATGATGTTATAATGGAAGCAGAATTTGCTATTAAAGTATGCCTAGAAGAAGCCTCCACTCCCATAGTAGCTCTATTCCTGGAAGGAGTCATCACCTCCTATCTAGATGATTTATGGGAGGTTGGAAGTCCTGAAGGTAACTCCCTTTCTCAATTTACTGACTTGTTAACTGACATGTTAACATGTCAATATCTTGAAGGTATGTTGCTAGCCCATTTAGAAAATCTGTGTGTTCCTGATACTACAGATCAAGTGCAAGAAGATCAAGGAGATCTAGAAGCTCCAGAACCTGCTCCAGAACCTGCTGCTATAAAAGAATCTGAAGCTGAGCAAGCTTCAGAAGAACTGGTCCTCAAGACAGTTACAGTTGAGCAAGAGAAAGTTTCAGTTGAACAAGAAGAAAGATCTACAGTCTGGGATGACACCCAAGGACCTGATTTGGATACTCTTCTGGCACAGGATGCCTTAGAAGAAGAAAGAGAAGAAGCTGCTTGGAGAGCAAAAGAGAAAGCTAAGCAAGAGGCTTTTGATCCTTATGATCAACCTCAATCATCTGATGATGAGGATGATTCTGATGATTCAGAAGGTTCTAAGAAGAAGAAAGCAGCAAAAAGAAAAAGGAAAGCTGCTGCTCCTCCTCCTTCAAATCCTGATCATGATGTTCCCTATTATATACTGAAAGGGATAGACCCCAAATCTAAAGAATATCAACATTGGATGGGACTATCAAGGAATCAGCAAAAGCAGAGAAAGAAAAGCAAAAGATATGACAGTCCAGCTCCAAAGTGGAATCCCAGAGGTCCTCCTCCTCCTCCTCCAAGTGCAGGAGCCTCTGGAAATGTATCTTCCAATCCCTCAGCTCATTCTGAAAGATTCACACCTTCTTAATCCTATCAGAGAAGAGGAAACCAAAGCTATTAAGGCAGATCTCAATCTGGACATCAAAGACTAGAGGTTGAAGAGCAAGTGAAGGAGGTAGTATATCAGAAGCCAACCTTTTCTCCTCCTCCTTCCCCCAAGAGAAAAGCATCTCCTCCTAAAGAAAGCAAAAGCATACCATCCAAAAAGCCAGCTCAAACAAAGAAAACAGATGCAAAAGGAAAAAAGATTATTTATTCTGAAAAATCAAGTAAGAGATATGCTGAATTTGCTCCTCCTTCTTCTCTTGTTATTCAAGAAATCAAAGAGCCTGCTGCAAGTTTGCTAGATCTATCTACTAAATTCAAGACTATAAATTCTCTTGATCCTGCTGATGAAAATGAGTATGAAAGCCAAGAGCTTAATCCTGACTTCAGGATGGCCAGATTTCTTGAGCTAGTTGGATCAGCCCAAATAAGAAAAGCCAGAGCTGAAGGCAAGGATATTTCAGGATTTACAACAATGTCAAAATTCAGAAAGAAAGAGCTTGATAGATTCCAGGTCAGACCAGAGGTTTTTGATGCTCTAAATATATGGAAAAGCATCCAGAAGCTGCAGTGCCTAGAGCAGGAGAATCTAAAATCATTGGAGAACAAGACTCGAAGACATCAAAGAAGGAAGCTCTAGATCCCCTCAGAAAAATTTCTTTCCTTCCTGGTTCGTCTATTTCTAAATCAGATTCTGATGCTGCTTGAGATTTTTTTATTTATTGTCTGTATGTTTATTTGTTTGGTTGATACAAATTGATGCTTATTTATGATATGATACACCTTTGATCCACCTATGATACACCTTTGATGCTTATTTGTTTAGTTAATGTTGTTTTTATATCCATTTTATAGCATTTGTTTGTTGTTGTTGTTTTGAGAGACTTTACCCAAATAGGGGGAGATTGTTGGTACCCTAGTTTGGATTTATGTTAAGTCTTCTCTTTTAGTTTTTTGACCCAAGATTTATCTATGGTCAAAAGTTAGTTGTTAGGTTAGAATTCTATAGTTTTGTAGAGTTGTCACTTTTCCAGTGAAAATCTGGTTAAGTTGTTTTTGGTTCGACTATAGTCGAACGCCGCTCGACTATCGTCGATCAGCCGATCGACGATCGTCTTTCTGTTGGTCGACTATCGTCTGTCCGCAGATCATCAATCTCTGAGTTAGTTTAACTCTTGATTAGCTCGATGATCTGTTGTATCTGCCTCGTCGATCGTCGACCTCTGCTCGACTTCTTTTGACCCGACAGATTTCTTGATAGTTCAACTATTTGTTAGTTCGACTATCTGGTGTGGTAGTTCAACTATCTGCTTTGATAGTTCAACTATCTGATAGCTCGACTATCCGTTCTGATAATTCGACTATCTGTTCTGCGTTGATAGCTCGACTATCTGTTTGATAGGTCGACTATCTTTTTGATAGTTCAACTATCTGCTTTGATAGTTCAACTATTTGATAGCTCGACTATCTGTTCTGATAGTTCGACTATCTGTTCTATTTTGATAGCTCGACTATCTGCTTGATAGGTCGACTATCTTTCCGATAGCTCGACTATCTGCTTTGATAGTTCGACTATCTGTGTCGTTCGACTATCTGTTATGATAGGTCGACGATCTCTGTGGTTCGCTCGACGATCTCTGAGGATCGGTCGACGATCTTTTGTCTGCGTTTAGAAAAATTATATTCTTTTTCTTCTGTGATTTATTTCCTATTTATCTGGCATATTTTATTAAATATTATTTCATTGATTTTATGCTTACATTTAAAGGCAATCTTTGCCCCATTCTTTATGCATAAGTCAAGCTTTATCTGACAATGTCTTTTGTCTTATTAGTTGAAATATCTTTTTGCTTTATCTGTCATGCTGTCCTTTATAGCCGTTAGACTCAAAAAGTCTTCTCTGGCCGTAAAGAGTTTGTTCTGATATGACTTTCTCTAGTATTCTTTTATCAGATTGGATATGCAGCTTCTTAGAAAGCTTTATCCCTTTATAGGATGTCTGTCTGCAGGATATATTTTGTATTGTGCTATTTGCAGTCCAGATTGCAGATCTCAGAAGAAGACAAATAATTAGAGTTGTTGCAAAGGCCAATATATAAAGAGTTCTTTTGAAGGAAGTCAAAAAAAAAACTAGTTTATACATAAGAAGTTCATACTCTGATTCAAAATAAGAACAATAAGATCAAATCTCTTCAGCATTCTTCTTCAACCCTGAGTTCATCCTGCTTCCAGGAACATCTACACTCAGAGCCTTTAGAAGAATAAGAAGAAAGAAAAAAAGCTTATTGAAGAAGAACAACTATTCTACATCAAGAGTCTTCTTCAAGCTGCTCCTTCAAGAACTTCAAGACAACTCTCTGTCAAGAGTTCTGAAGAGATCCTGCACCCTGAAGCAAGGATTCTTCCTGGATATTCTCTAAGTCAGGGGGAGCCTTGTCTCTTCAAGAGCTTTCTAGCTCTGTGCAATCCACTAGCTTCTCTAATCTTGTTTAACAATAGAGAAGACACTCTAACCCTCTCATCCTCCTGTACAAAGGGTTATTACTCCCTTCAAAAGTGAACCTTGGTGGCAGGGCACCTTAGCAAAAACCTGTGTTGGATTTTGAGCTCCTGATCAAAAGCTCAAAGGGTCTACTTGATCTACCTGAACCAGATCAGTTGGTGGCAGGGCACCTGAGCAAAAACCTGTAGTGGATTCCTACCAGGGTGGTAGAAGAGTGGATGTACCTATTGAGAGGGAACCACTATAAATCTCTTGTGTCGTCTGTGCTGCTTACTTTAATTATTGCACTGTGGCTGTGAGTAGAACTAACTAGGATTGCTAGTTGCTGTAATAGGACTAAAGCTGAAGCTGTAATTACAGTTAGCTTTCTCTTGTGCACCACACATTGTATTAGGCTCTAGGGTTTCAAATATCTATAAACTCATTCCGCAAATTAACTCTAAGGGAGTTGAGTAGATAGTCAAATTTTTGAATACTCTATTCACCCCCCCCCCCTCTAGAGTTGTATCTATCCTCACTTTCAGAATGTCATTATCAGAAGTGGCTTTCTTTGCAGGAACTCTCTTCATTGCTTTACTTCTAGCTTTCCTCTTCCTTGCAATAGTTGTAGAGGAATCATCTGAATCTGTCCTGAGTTCATCACTATCAGAGCTCTGGGGCTTATCATACATAACATCTATTTCCTTGTAAGCTGCCTTGGTAGGAGAATCAGGAACAGAAGTAGTAACAGCAGTAGCAGCAGCAACATCAGAAATAACACTAGAGACAGCAGAAACAGCAATATTCACAGCAGCAGGCTCAACAGGTTTTGAAGCAATAGCCTCTGTGATCATCACATCATTATCATCAAAAGCAATAGCAGCAGGAACTTCCACAGCCTTGATTGAATCAATGTATAATTGGATCAAGCTGGGATCACAGATAGAGACAGGCACAATGGCCTTAGAAAGGTCTTCAGCAACTGGAGCTGGAAGATATCTGCTATAAAGAACATCAAAAACTGACAGCAGGGACCTTAGATCAACTGTAGTGAAAGATGGAACTGGAATTGGAGCTGGAAGATCTGGCACTTCTTCTGAAACAGGCACAATGGCCTTAGAAAGATCTTCAGCAGGCAACATGACTACTTCATTGGGCATATCCCCCTGTCTAGATTCAGTAGAAACTGGATCAAGGCACCCCAAAGAAGGGATTGCCTGAGGAAGATGGGAAGAAGATAGCCTTGCAGATAAATCATTTATAGATTTTAGTAGAGGAGCCAAGGAGGTATCCAGCAAGAGTGTTAGCCTGGGAGCTGACATCTCATATAATCTATCAGCAAGAGCAGGAACATCTACTTGCTCAAGGGAGGCTTGAGTAGAGGTAGAGAAGAAAGTTGCAGAAGTTGATGTAGTTGGTGGTGGTATGGACGGTTCAGATATAGGGATGGTGGTGATGGATGTAACTGGGATGGTAACTGATGGTATGACTGAGGTTATGGATGAGGTGAATGAGGGATGATCTAAGATGTCTTGAAGTAGCTGTTGGAGGAGGAAGAAGAAGATGGAAGCTCTTGAGGAGATGAATGAGAATCATCCATGCATATAAGAATCATCTATGAGGTTGAAAGATGGAATTTGAATGGATGAGTCAAGGTCAAGAGGGGGATAGAAATGTAGTGGATGAAATTGTTCTTGAAGAGTGCCTGGAGGAGGTGTAGAGATTGTAGGAGAGGAAATTGAGATGGGAGATGAAATGGTTGAGGAAACTGGAGGTGGAGATGGTGGAGATGAGGAGGAGGAAGAAGGCAAATCTTCTAAAGGGGCAGTTGTCTGAGGGGAAGTGATTGTCACTGTCCTGGTGCCTGAAGTAGTGTGAGTTGCAGAACCCCTGCTGGGTTTAGTAATCTGCCTATCCCATTTTCCAAAGAGAGCACAGGATAGTCTCTTGAAAGCATTTATATGCATGTCATTTGATACTAGCAGTTGAGGGCATTTATTGTGCAAAAACAAACCTACTATTCTCCCAAAATTAACAAAATTCTTGTTGATTTTCTTTTTAATCAGATCAAAGAAAATTTCTCCCCAGTTCAACTGTTTCTTATCTACAATAGCAGTCATTAGGCAAAACTGATACTTAGAAATAGTATCATGGGCAGAATGTTTTGCTAAAATGACTTTGCCCACTACATCAGCCAGAAATCTGTACTCTACAGAAAGATTTTTCTTAAGTAATTTATTAGGGTTTGCTGCTGTATGTCCCATTCTATCCAGCATATTAGAAAATTCTTCTCCAGACAACTCAACATTATCATGCCCAGTACTCAGTTGAAAAACTTCTGTCAAAAGTGCGGGAGAGAGGGATACCTGGGTTCCTGAAATAGTCCCGACAACTGTATTCTGATCCAGGTTGTGGGCTTTGTATACCCATTCCTTGATTTCTTCGGTAGCAAGCTTCATCCTTGAGGTCATGATGGTGACCAACTGTTGTTCTTTGAATAATTCTAGAATGTCCTTGAAAATCTGATCACTGCCTTCAAATGAATCCATATCTATATCAAAACCTGTATCAAATTTCATCGCGACTAAAACAGCAACTGAAACGACCATGATTTTCCTGCAAAGACAAACCAAACAAGATCTAGTGTAGAGGGGTTTGGAGGGAAAGAAGGCTCTGCAGAAAGTATGAATGCGCAAGAAGAGAACGACGGCCGAAAATGATTTTATATTAGGGTTCGATGCTGAAAAGGAAAGATTGTTGAACTCAGTTTGACGATCTGGGCTTCTAAAGGAATCTGAAAGGTCTTCAACATCGTCGATCTCCGTTCGACTATATTGGAGAGCGTCGAGCTCCGTTCGACGATCTCTGACCGGAAAGAGATAGCCTAGCACTATCTGGGAAACGCTGAGCTCCGTTCGACGCTTTCATGAGAACGTCGATCTCCATTCGACGATCTTCATGAAAAACGTCGAGCGCAGTTCAGAGTTCAGAGAGAACCTATAGACACTAGAAAAATCAAGTTTTTAACCTAGTCTTTGTCAATTTTAAGGTTTTTTTAAAAAAAATCTTGGAACTTAATTTAGACTTCCTCCATCTAACATTCCTAACTGATTCAGGAAGAATGTGTGTTTCTTTTCAACCAAGGGCTTGGTAAAAATATCTCCCCTTTGCAAATCAGTTGGGATATATTGAAGTTTAATTTTATTCTTTTCAACATTATCTCTTAGGAAGTGATACATAATCTCTATATGTTTTGTCCTACTATGGAGGACTGGATTTTGGGCTATAAAAATAGCACTGGTGTTATCACAAAAGATTTTTGACTTATCTAGGTTGTAACCATAGTCTAGGAGCTAATTTTGAATCCACAATATCTGTGAGCAACAACTACCTGCTGCCATGTATTCAGCTTCAGCAGTTGATGTGGACACAGATGTTTGTTTTTTACAAAACCAGGAGACAAGTCTGTCACAAATAAACTGACAAGTTCCACTAGTGCTTTTCATGTCTACTCTACATCTGAAAATCCAGTTAATTCAAATCCTGAATCTTTTGGATACAAGAGACCTAGATTTGGACAACTTTTCACATACCTAAAAATCCTTTTTACTAAAGTTAGGTGTGACTCTCTAGGGCTTACTTGGAATCTAGCACAGATGCATGTAGCAAACATTATGTCAGGTCTACTAGCTGTAAAATACAATAAAGAGCCAATCATTGCTCTATATGTTGTCTGATCAACAGGTTTTCCATGTTCATCACATTTAATACAGCATTAGTAGGCATAAGTGTTTTCATAGATGATGCTTCAGACAAACCAAATTTCTTAACCAACTCTTTTACATACTTGGTTTGAGAAATGAATATGTCATCAGCATGTTGTTTGACTTGCAATCCTAGAAAGAAGGAAAGCTCACCCATGCTACTCATTTCAAATTTAGAATGCATTAGGTTGGAAAACCTCTTGCACAAGTTTGAATCAGTAGATCCAAAGATAATGTCATCTACATAAATTTGTACTAGTAGGATATTGGACTTATGGGTTCTAATGAAAAGAGTTTGGTCTACTCTACCCCTTTTAAAATCATTTTCCAAAAGAAAGCATGTTAAGGTCTCATACCATGCTCTAGGAGCTTGCTTGAGACCATATAATGCTTTATGTAATTTAAAAACATGATCAGGATGAGTAGGAGAGATAAAACCTGGGGGTTGTCTGACATAGACTTCTTCCTTGATATCTCCATTTAGAAATGCACTCTTCACATCCATTTGATATACTTTGAATCTCTTGTGAGCTGCATAGGCTAGGAATATTCTTATGGCCTCTAACATTGCAATTGGTGCAAAGGTCTGGTCATAATCTATTCCTTCTTCTTGAGAGTATCCTTATGCAACTAGCCTTGCCTTGTTCCTTATAATAATGCCTTGATCATCTAGTTTGTTCCTGAATACCCATTTTGTTCCAACAATGGGATGATCCTTTGGCCTTGGCACTAGCTCCCAAACCTTGTTTCTTTCAAATTGATTTAACTCCTCTTGCATTGCAATGATCCAGTGTGGATCTTATTCTGTATCTTGTATGGATTGAGGCTCAATTTGAGAGAGAAAGCAGGTGTGCATCAGGTTTTGGTTGACCTGATTTCTGGTTTGCACACTAGCTGAGATGTCTCCAATCACTTGGGAGATTGGATGATCTCTTGATGTTACTAAATCAATAGGGGGTGTTGATTGTTCACCAACCTGTGTTGTTGTTTCCTCTTGTGGAACATCAACTGGCTCTTCAATGTGGTTCTCACCAAGATGTTGAATGTCTTCTTCATCTTCACTTCTTTCACCCTTTTGTTGGATATGTGAAGATGTTGTATCCTCTTCAATGATGTTTAACCTGTCTAATTTCTCTGAAAGAGAATGTACCTGCAAAGGTTCTATGGTAGAAGTATTCTTCTCCTTATAAGACATGTTAGTTTCATCAAAGGACACATGTACAGATTCTTCAATTTTAAGAGATGATTTGTTATATACCCTATAGGCTTTACTGATCATGGAGTATCCCAGAAATACTCCTTCATCAGCTTTAGCTTGAAATTTTGCTATATATTTCTTATCATTATTATGTATGTAACAAATACAATCAAAAATTCTGAAATAGTCTACTTTAGGTTTCTTCCCTTTGAGTAATTCATAGGGAGTCTTGCCCTTCAGTTTATGTATCAAACTTCTATTCAACACATAGTTTGAGGTGTTCACTGCCTCTGCCCAAAAGAATAGAGGAAGGTGAGCATCTGTCAACAATGTAGTAGCAGATTCAATAAGGGTTCTATTTTTTCCTTTCAGCTACCCCATTTTATTGAGGAGTTCTAGGAGCTGAGAAAGTGTGTCTGATCCCTTCACTCTGACAGAACTCTTGCATAAGAAGAGAATCAAACTCTATCCCATGATCACTTCTGATCAGGGCAATGTGAGTATTGAACTCAATCTGTATGCATTTGAGAAACTCTGTCAAACACTTAAAGTTATCAAACTTCTTCCTCAGAAATAATACTCATGTGAATCTAGAGAAGTCATCTACAACTACTAAAGTGTAAGATTTCCCTCCTAGGCTTTGCACTGTAATGGGTCCAAATAGATCAATGTGTAACAGATACACAATCCTAAGTAAATCACTCTTATTAAGTGTCTTAAAGCTATTTTTAGTTTGTTTGCCTAATTGACAAGCCCTGCAAAGTCCTTCCTTCTTGTAGGGGTCAGAAGGTAGTCCTCTAACAAGGTTGTCCTTGGATAGACTAGCAATGGTTCTAAGATTTACATGTCTTAATCTCTTATGGCATAGCTCATTTGGTTTACTAACAGAATTGAACAAACAGATATCTACCTTAGTTGATTGAAAATCTACAAGATAGATGTTACTTTTCCTTTTACCTGTCAACACAGTTGTGTTGTCCTCTGATTTGATTTTGCATGAAGATTTGTTGAAAGTCACATGGTAGCCTTCATCATACAATTGACTGATGCTGATTAAGTTGTGCTTCAGTCCTTCCACATAGGCTACCTTCTTGAATGTGACTGACCCTATCTGGACTGCACCATATCCCTTGGTCTGTCCAAAGTTTGAGTCTCCAAATATGGCCTTGGGTCCAAGCTTGGCTTTGAATGATATAAGGTTATCCTTGCTCCCTGTCATGTGCTTTGAGCACCAACTATCCAGATACCATTGCTGGTTTATTGTTGGATAGGTCTTCACCTGCACATATAACAATTTATTTGTTTTTGGCCCAGTTTACCTTGGGTCTAGGTTGATAGCATTTAAAATCTGAAATAAGAGACATCCCTGGTTGACTCTTATAGCCTTCAGGATGATATCTCCTAGGAGGTATTATCCATTCAACATAAGGGTTGAATCCTTGGGATGTAGGACCTCTAGAATTGAATTTTGACTTACCCTTAAAAGATTGTTCAAAGCTCTGAGCTCTGTTCGACGATCTCTGAGCTGAGTTCGACGATCTTAGGTCAAATCGTCGAGCTCCGTTCGAAGATCATTCTTGCCTGTGTTCAGAGACCAGAGATCGTCGACCTGAGTTCAACGATTCAACATGAAAGCGCTGAGCTCTATTCGGAGATCGTCGAGCTCCGTTCGACGTTTTCTGTTGAACCTTATTTTTCTTAGGTATATCAGAATTCTTCCTAGCTACCTATACAACTCCCTTTCCTTTATCTGAAATAAATTTGATTGGGGTTGTTAATACTATAGGTTGGCTGGATGAAGCACCCAAGCCCAGTGTACTGTTAAGTCTTGAATTCACTGTGCTTGTGATGTCCATCGGTTTGATGCTTCTCCCATTGAGGGATTCTTCAAACTTCTTTGCCTCAGATAGTTCACTTTTCAGTGAAGCTATCTGCTCCCTACAACATTCTAACTCCTCAGAGAGTTTGAGGTTATCTGATTTTAAGGTGCTGAGTTCAGACAGTTGATTTCTGAGAGAGATAATCTCTTTCTCAGACTTGAGTAGGTCTAAACACAGTGCCTTAAACTCAAATTTAAAGTCCTCTGAATCAAAATCAAAAGAGTCTATTACCTGATCTTCTTCAGCTTCAGGTTCAGATTCAGATCCTGACTCTTGTTCTGCATCTGAAATGTGTTGAGAGGCATTGATAGCCATCATGCAGAAGTCCTTCTCTTGGGCATCATCATCATCATCACTTGAGCTTGATTAAGTATCTGATTCTTCTTCAGTCTCACTCCAGGTCTCAGCTACAAATCCTTTCCTGGTATGCTTGTTCTTGCTAGAGGAGGATTTGTCATAGTTGTTTCTCCTAGAGTCTTTGTTTTTTCTCCTTTCTCTCTTATCTTTCTTGTCCTTGTTTTGGTTCTCTGGACAGTCAGACACAATATCGCCTGATTTCCTACATCCAAAACAAATAATCTCTTTATTACTAGATTTGTCATACCTTGGCTTTTCATGTCCTCTGGATGACCTTTTCCTGAAGTCTTTTCTAGCCATCTTGTAGAATCTTTTGGCTAGTAGGCTCATTAGCTCTTCATTTCCTGTGACCTTATCTTCAGGCTGTTCTTCTGTAGCCTTAAAAGCAATTGTCTTCTCCTTCCTTTTTGCTGGAGAAGCTGTCTTTTATTCTTCCTCTCTATTTTGATGAGCAACTCATAAGACTTGAGCTTGCCCAATAGAGCTTTAGTGGTGATCTCATTCAAACTTCTGGCATCCTTGATTGGCCAGATCCTTGAGTCCCAAGTGTTGGGGAAGCACATTAGGATCTTATCATTGAGTTCAGTCAGTGAGATCTCCTTGTCCAAAGTTTTTAATTCACTGACAATCAGACTGAGTCTGTTATACATGTCAGCTACTGACTCAGTTTCTCCCTTCTTGAAGTTCTCATACTGGGTTATGAGATGGGATCTTCTGTCCTTTCTCTCATCAGCAGATCCTGACACAAGCTCAGATAGCTTGTCCCTGATTTCCTTTGCTGAGTTGCATTCAACTACTTTCTGAAATATATCATCAGACATTGTCTGAGCCAATATATTCATTGCCTTTGCATCAGCAACTTTCCACTTCTTGATGTCTGCATCTGTTCCTGAAGGGGGTGGAACAGCATTTGTACTTGTGGTTTCTGGAGGTCTTGGACACACTGTCAAAACAGAATTGAAGATATCATCATCAATAGAATTCATGTACAATTTAATCCTTGCCTTCCAAAGTGAAAACTTAGAGAGATTGCACACTGAAGGTCTGGTGCTTGTATAGTCTTTGTTCTGTGCCATGGATTTATATTAAAATAATTATAATAGAAATAACAACCCTCTATTAAAGGTTGATCTTATCAGAGATCTTTTGGTTCAGGTGTTAGCCTGTAAAAACAACCAACCTAGTGATGGTTTAGTTGTTGTATAACCAACCTTGCTTTGATACCAATTGAAAGTGAGGGTAAGATCTACCTTTACTCTAGAGGGGGGTGAATAGAGTATTTTAAAATAATTTTGCAAATTAAAAATTAATTGGCAGTGGAAGACTTAATTTATTTATAGTGTATTGTGCTTGCAGTAAATAAAACAAAGTAAAGTAAGAAAGCTAATTCACAGCACACAGCAAATAAAACACAAACAACCAGATGACACAAGGAGCTATAGTGGTTCCCCAATCAACCTGGGTACATCCACTCTTCTACCACCCTAGGTAGGAATCCACTGCAGGATGAGTTGATCAGGTGTCCTGGGCACCAATGAGCTTTTGATAAGGTGCTCAAAAACCAAATCAGATTTTTTGATCAGGTGTCTTGCCACCACTAAGTTTTGACAAGGTCTCAGGAACCAAACACAAAACTTTTGAAGGGAGTTTTGAATAACGACCCTTTTACAACAAAAGAAAATGAAAAGAGAGGAGTTCTTCTCTGTCAACAATCAAAGAGAAGACTAGTCGATTTGTTGAAGTCAAAGCTCCCCCTGAGATTAGCAATAGGTCAGGAGAAGAAGCTTTGCACAGGGTGATAGGCCTTCAGTAAGTTGAGATCTCCAGCAATTGATAATTTCAGCAAAAGCTAAAATGTATTGTGTCTGGATTCTTTGATTGATGAAGCCTGGAAAACTTGAATCAGAGAAGAGATCTGAAAGAGTGGAAGGGATTCTTCTCTGTGTGTTGATCTCCTTCTCTGTTCTATTGCTTGTGTTCTGTAAAAACTCTAACTATGTAATCCTGTAGAGTTCTTGTGAATTATTCTCCCCTTGTCTGTAATGATATTATGAAATCCAATCTCCTAGATAGTCATTAGCCAGTCATAAATGACTTCCTTAATTGATTGCTGTCTCTAGAGGAAAGTCCTAAGAAATATTCCCTTTCAGTCTCCTTGAAACTTGTTCCAGATTGATTGAAACGGCTACAAAATATTCTGCATTAAATGATGGATATGGAAGATATTTGAATTCCATAACATACTTATTTGAAATCTTAAAATCATCGATCTCTCAGGAAAATCGTCGATCTGAGCTCGACTATCGTCGATCTGAGCTCAGAGATCTGGATATTGATTTGAGACAGAAATCGTCGATCTGAGCTCGGAGATCGTCGAACTTAGTTCGACGACTCGTCGACCTGAGCTCAGAGATAGTCGAACTGAGTTCGACGCCTCGTCGATCTGAGCTCGACGAAAATTGCCTTGGTCTTCTGCACTTGTAATCTGAACTAGGAGGTCTTGGGGGCAGCTTTCAAACCTAAGTTCTAAGCCTTAGACCTATTCTAGTTGACCTTTAAAACTATACAATGAGGTCAAGACACAATCCTATGAACATAGTGATCCTTACCCAAATCAGTAATAGGATGTTCCAACAATTTCTACTACTTGCTTTCTGAGAATGATTTCTTCTAGGATGCATGTTAGATATATTAAATATATAAAAACTGTATTTTAACATAGAGCCATGACATCTCTTTTACTTAATATCACACTATTTTAAAGAATTATAAAATTCCTTTTACATATACTAAATTTATAAATTTGCATATCATTAGAATGTTCGTTGGGTCCTCATGCTCATGTAGGATAAAATGAAGTAAGATATGCATTTCTTTCTGCTACGACTATATTTTCTTACTTGTGTACTAGCTGATCTACTGAACTGAGGGGCACGATTCTTTAAACTTTAAATTTAAAACTATATTTTTAAAACATAAACCACATGTTTTTTTATACAAAATAGATTATAGCGTAGTTTTTGCCTGAGCGTCTACAGTTGTCCCTTGTACGACGTGACATCACGTCGCATATTTTCTCTTACTTTAATAACATACAAATGTCAAGAAAATGCGGATCATGACACTAACATCCAGGACTTGTTTCTCCAGCTGTTTCTTTGAGACGATGTTGATTCAGTTTGAGTGGCCAAGTCGCAGCTCTTGTTGTGATTCAGGTGCGACCATAGTAATTAATCGCATAGAAGGCACAAATAAATGCTTGCTAAAAGCCTCAATATTTAGCGGTGGAACTGTGAGTAGCAAAAAGTCGTCAGTAAGGAGAAAATCTAAAAGTTACAGTGACTTGAAGTCCACAATAGCGAGGTTCTAACCTCGCAAAGCGGCAATATCCGATTGTATCTAGCCTGGGGCCCGACAAGGTTCGCTAGAGGAGGAGACAACAACAAAGGATGACAAGAAGACTCTAGAGCGGGCTGCTTGACATTATCACTAAGTCCTAAATCATCAAGCAGTCTTTGAGTACCGGTGGGAATCTAAGGATTATCGGCCGGATGGGAGACCTCCTCAACGTCAAGTGGCGGGTTCTTCACATTGGAAGCGAGCAAATTTTTTTTCCAGTGACTTCTTCTTCTTTGGTGGAGGGAGGCGGCCGCATCGTCTCCATCTTGGAGCCTTTTCGAAGTCTTCAGCCCCAGGAATCCCGACAACTCAGCAATGCCCACATTGTATGCTTCCTCGGCAGACACTGACATCTTGTGCGAGTTTAGAAGGTGTGCCTCAAAAATGAGTCACCCCCTATTTATAGAGGTCAGGAGCCAGCAAAAGACCGTGATTAGTCTAGATACTTGCCACCAGTAGCTCGATGAATAGGCGTTGGATGTTTATTTCCAAACTCCTACGTGGCTCGCAAAGAGCGGAGATTGTGTACAACTCATATTCGTCGAGGGTGATCCTACTCAAATTCATGTAAGCAAAATGTCAAAGTCAACAGGTCAAGGTAGACGTCAAAGTCAGCATTCAAGACAATAGATGACCTAAGCGAGTATGATGAGCATCCCACACATACTCGCTAGGTAAGTGACTAAGCCAGATACTTAACCAAGTCGGGCGAGCTCCCCCAAAAGTCTCCTAGTTTCCATGTTGGGGTTGACCTATAAATAAGACTCCCCACCCCCTAGACTTGCCTATAAATAGGACCCCAGAGGTACAAGGATGAAGATCTTTTTGGGGGGCTTTTGGTTGAGCTTTTGAATCCCACTATCGAAGAGTTGAGCCGTGAGATAGTGATCAACCCCCTTGGTCACCATCTTGTGATAGTTGCCAAGTTAGTGTCCACTTTGTACCCTGCTCAACCATTTTTAGTTGTGGAGGGGAAGCTTGTTCTAAACATCATGGTACATGGTGGGACCTCCCTGCTTCAGCACCCGAGATCCTCTTAGTTTTCTCTCTATTTTTATGTTCTTGTCCGTCGAGCCGTCAAGCCCGACTGCTGAACTAGTAGCCTTATGTTGAAATGATCCGAATTTTGAAGTAGGGAATTTTCCCGGCTTCAACATCTATCTTGTGGATTTTTTAGCCACAAACCCATAGACGCTTTCGAATTTGAATTTTGTTTAGCGTTCATTTCACGGTTTGTAGGGGGAGGGAATTGGTTTTGGTATCCCAAATTCCAATATTTGTGTTCATTTGATATTTTTATAGAATGGAATTGAGTCCATCAATTTGAGTGAATGGAATTGAGACTTTACCAATTTTTTGTGTTTGTTTGTGTCATTTTCTAGTGGGAATTGGTTTTCACCCAAAACCCATAGATTTTGAGCATTTAAAAATTAGGTTGTCCACAAAACCGACCAAAATTTGTCGGTTTTGCAATTGTAGCAACGATGACAACGTCGATTTTAGACCAAAGATGAACACATATTTCCCCCGCATGGAGAAGTAAAGATGAAGCTTGAAGATCGTAATATAGGAGCTTGAACATCGATTTGCAATGAGAAAGATGAAGTTTGAAGATCACGGTGCATGAGCTTGAATAATGATCTGTAGTGAGAAAGATATGCCTAGAGACCAAAGGTGAATGTGTTCAGGTGAATGCGTTTAGGTGAATGTGTTCAGGTGAATGCGTTCAGGTGAATGAGGTGAATGCGTTCAGGTGAATGTATTCAGGTGAATGCGTTCAGGTGAATGTATTCAGGTGAATGCGTTGTGGTGAATGCGTATTCACTTTCATACTTGCTTAATAAAGCCTCTATGCATCACTTGGATGCTTGACGATCAAACCCAAGTAATTCATTATTTTTTCTGCAATTTTCCCCACTTAACAAAAAAAAATTCATTAATTTGATCTCATAAGCAGCTAACCGGTTAGCTGCGTTTTCTCGTCCCATCGGCTAATCTCATCCCCTTCCCTCGAGTAGTGTTTCTTTCATCCCCTCCCTCGTCAAGTCCGACCAGTGGCCTCATATCGAGGATCCTCCACTTCCTACTCATTAAATATAGCAGAAGGCGCAACTTCCTCAAGTCATTCATTATTATTTCTACAATTTTCCCCTCTTACCAATTTTTTTTATTAATTTGATCTCATAAGCAGCTAATCCGGTCAGCTGCGTTGTCTCGTCCCATCAGTTAATCTCATCCCCTCCCCTCGAGCAGTGTTCCTTCCATCCCCCCTCTTCAATCCATCCAGTGATCGACTTCATATCGAGGATCCTCCACTTCCTACTCATTAAATATAGCAGAAGGCATAGGCTTTTCACTGAGTCGTGCCTACCACCTCCACGCTGAAAATGACGTGACGGCACCTCCTAAGCTTCCAACCTTTGACATGGACGATCAATTCTTTGCTTCTCCTTCCCCAAAATATTTCTTCCTCCTTTCTCCTTTGACATGTTCTTTGCCTCGAGTCTTCACCCACGAGCCTCTGTTCGCCTTTTAATCTTCTAGAGATTAAAATTTTTAATGCGCGCTTATTCTTTCCAACTCTAAGGAGCCCAGTAATCTTCTTCTCAAGGGAACTAAGCTCCTCAGGTTGAAAAGGATAAGCAACATTAAAAGTGGCAAAAAAAGGTTATGCACACACAAGAGAGCTAAGAAGAAGAGAGAGGAGATGACTAATGTTCTCACGAATGTGTCTTCATTCCTCTTTTGATTTGTTTCTCAAAAATTGGTTTTATGCCTCCTATCAAGAGTACAGCTGTTGGCCGCTGTAGGAGAAAACTGGAAATGACCATTCAATGAATGTGCCTTAATTACATTCCATCAGCTGTCAGAGAGCTCCTTCAACAACTTTTTAATATTGTTCAGTTAAACCCAAAATTTCTTGGTTCATTCTGTAACGGCCCGTCGTCGCCACAACCAACAGAATATCATAACAGGTATTCATATAGTATTGCGCACACAACATCACATCATATAACATTCACAACGAGTATATACATACTTTCAAGTCCAAATATCAGTACATACATCTTTTTCATACTATAGTGTTTAGTTTCTACTAATACTATGCATTTACATGAGTTTAGTCCAAGTATAATATTAGCATAAACCTCTATAAAAGTAAGTGTGTATCAACAAAAGTAGACAAGTTACATCATCAACAAAGGTAGCTAAGCATCTTTATATATATAACCCAATCCTCATCACTAGCGTTGTCCAGTTTGTGATTTTCATGTACCTAAAAAGTTAGAGTTTGAAACCATTAGTCTTTACTAAAGACTAAAAGAGAACAAAACTTTTTAATCAGCTGTACATGCAAAACAAGAAAGGTTACATAGCAATATGCATAACATTATAACAGTGAAAATTTTAGCTAGTAAAGGTAGTTAATCAGTAATGGCATAACATCATTTCTATGCAACAGTAGAGTACAATGTAAGGACATATCAATGAGCATGTATACGGTACAGTATGAACTATCAGGAAAAGCTATATAAAACAATAAAGTGAGAGATCATTTATTTCTATGAAATTTTCATTAACTGGGAAATATTAAGGGCAATTGACTTTATAATCAGTATACTTTCCCGTACTTCAGTATTTGGGCCCAACTCTTCCGGGTCATCAGTATCCAAAACCAGTACATACAACACGCGTTTATGCTCTTAGGCCGACTGGTTTGACAATTCATCTGTATCATTTCATTTACGTGCATGCAATTTCAATTAGCCCTTAACATAACCTCGTGTCGACACACCATTTAGATAAAAAATAGGTTAATTATTTTATAATCCCCTCAGATCTTTCCTTCGCCTGTTTGCCTTTTAGCAAGACCATACATATAAACGAACATTGTTCTTCAATGATAAAGAATGTATTCATGATGCGACATGCCATAAAAATCTCATTTTCATATCTTAGAAATTGTGCAAATAAATAAAAAATACTTGATATAAACATAAATTAAAAAGATAAGTCTCACCGTCACTTTTTCCTTCCCAGCATCACGCCCTACGTCATTGCCATGACTTCCTTGGGATGCCATCCTTCGCAATATCTGTTTAGCAATCGTATCATTCAGGGGCATAGTCATCAGGGTTGCATCACTACAAAGCTATGTCGTTGACCAGGACTTTCTTTAGGAGTTGTTTATGGAGGAGAACTCAAGAATGAAATTGCTCAAGAGAAAATGAAGAAAGAGATAACCCAAACATTGAAGCAGTTTCAATCAGCAAACCCACAGTGGGATCGACTAAGAATCCCTCACATAGAACTGGTTCAACACAGTAATAGAAAACCATGCTTAGTCACTGTTGAACAACCCCGGTACAAGACTAAAGTTAACACTCTTTGGATAAATTTACCAACACCTAAAGCCACCCCAATTTCAGGCCGTAAATATGAACTCATAACCAGAAAAAAAGAACTTGACCAATCTAACCCATCGTCGACCAACATAAATTAATTGACATAGCACCAAGACGTAAAATAGAATCCCCCTTCTCTGCATGCTAAAATAATTGTAAAATAAGGCCAGTAATAACGGCTAGACAACCTTACTGTAAACGAGAGAAAAAATAACACCGGTCAACCAACAATTAGTAGAAGAAACTATACCCAGATCTCAAGATGAACTTGTCTGATTGTCCGATACCACATCTAGCTCGATTCAAAGTAAATGCTGAGAGATTAGAGAGAAATAATTCTTACAATGCAGCTAGCAATAAAAATCTAGACGCCGATTTGAGATCGAAGAACCAATCCCACTATTCCCGGTCAAGTACAATCCCTCGACTATCAAATCTCGCCGCCAAAGAGATCTGGGCACCAAAACCTTCAGGAAAGCGTTGGAAATCAGGAAGAGAAAGAGGAGAGAAGCGTGGAGAAGAAGACACACCACGATCTGGAACCCTAGATGCCAGAAATGGGAAAGGGCGAGAATAAAAACTGCATATCCTGGCGGAGAGATAAAGAGGGGAAAGAAATATTAATAGTTATTGTCACCGCCATACAAACCACCGCCTCCATATAAATTAAAAAGCAAGTTTAACTCATTTGTATTTCTTCAATACTCATTATTCCCAAATCAACAGTCGATCAACATAATCGTCCAAGAAATCTCTTTATAAGACGCCAGCTCATTCATATCTCTTCATAATTTCAGATGTTCCAATAACTATAATACCAAGCTCATGTAAAACAAAACTGTAATAGCTAACCTTGTCACTGATTTATTTTATATTCATCATGGGGGATATAGAGTTATTTTAATAATTTCATGACATAAAATACCCAAACGAATATAAGAAAAAAATGATTTTATAACATATGAAGTATTCGCACGAAATGTCGAACGTCACAATTCTTTCCTCCTTAGAAATTTTCATCCCCGAAAATTGAAGCAGCATGCTCGTCAAACAGTAGAGGGAAAAGATCTCATATAGTGTCTTCCCACTCCCAAGTAGCTTTGTCTCGAGGATGACCCTTCCACCACACGTGTACGGAATTTACATCCCGATTTCGCAATTGCTATCTTTGCCTATTAATGATTTGATACGGTTCCGTTGGGCTAGACAAATCAGCTTCAATTTGTACATTTTCAACTGAAATAATCTTCTCAGGATCTCGTATATACTTTCAAAGGGTCGAAACATGAAACACATCATGTAACCTTTGCAATTCCTCTGATATCTCCAAAAGATATGCTACTTCACCAACTCGCTCGCTGACAGGAAACGGTCCTATATAACGTGGACTTAATTTCCCAAGCCACCTCAGTCGTGAATCTCCCTTAAATGGTTTAATTTTCAAATATACAAGGTCACCAACTTGAAATTCTACAATACGATGTCTAACATTAAAATACTTTTGCTGACGATCTTATGCCACCTTCATTCTTTGTTGGATAAGAACAACCTTCACGTGCCACTTATCCGCTTTCTCTTTATTGTATATTTGTCTTTCACCATCTTCTGCCCAGCTTAAAGGTGTACGACATCGTCGACCATATAATGCCTCAAAAGGTGACATCTGTATGGAAGACTGATAACTGTTATTATATGCAAATTCCACGAGTGCTAAATATTTCTCCCATGAGCCCTTGAGATCAAGCACTACCATACGTAATAGGTCCTCTAAGGATTGGATAGTTCGCTTTGACTGCCCATCAGTTTGGGGGTGAAAAGCTGTATTGAACAGTAATTTTGTTCCTAAGCTTTTATGAATCTGCCTCCAATTTCCGGATGTGAATCGACCATCACGATCAGATATAGTTATTCGAGGAATACCGTGTAACTTCACAGCTGATCAACATAATCGCCCAAGAAATCTCTTTACAAGACGCCAGTTCATTCATGTCTCTTCATAAGTTTAGATGTTACAATAACTATAATAACAAGCTCATGTAAAGCAAAACTGTAATAGCTAACATTGTCACTGATTTATTTTATATTCACCATGGGGGATATAGAGTTATCTTAATAATTTCATAACATAAAATACCCAAAAGAATATAAGAAAAAAAAATGATTTTATAACATATAAAGTATTCGCACGAAATGTCGAACGTCACACATTCACTGTAATATGTTTATAGAACTTATTGGCTTGCTTCTCCCTTCCAAATAATATAAAAATTAGATACTGAGCTATGAGATTTGATCACTCATATGTTATTATGATATACTCTCTCTTGTTTCTATTCTTATTTCTATTTTTTTATTCTACTTTATTATGTTACTTCTTATATTTATATTATGTAGGACTTGAAGTTGACCATCAAACATCCAATATGATTAATAAGCCTACATAAAAAAAGTGCATATGGATGAATATATAAATTATTTATATTAGACATTGGTACGAATAATAGTTGCTGCTAGATAACCGTATTTATGGACAACGTTTGCTGCACTAGATAGACATTTTTTATGGATGACTGTTTTATTTTATTATTTCTACAATTTTTTATCTGAAATTGCAATCTGAAATTAGTTTTATGCCTCATATCAAGATTACAACTACTGATCGCTGTAGGAGAAAGCTGGAAATGACCACTCAGGGGGCTGAGAGGGGCTGACCAGCTGTTGGACAGTAGTAGTTCAAGTATAAACAACAGCTTCATGGATTTTTAGACTGTTGAAAATGGTTTCAGCTGTATGAACAATGTTTGTTGCACTAGATAAACATTTTTTATGGATAACTACTTTATTTTATTTTTTCTACAGTTTTTTATCCAAAATTGCAATCCAGAATTTATTTTATGCCTCATATCAAGAGTACAACTGCTGGCTACTGTAGAATAAAACTGGAAATGACCACTCATGGGGCTGAGAGGTGTTGGCCAGCTGCCGGACAACAACAGTTCAAGTATAAACAACAACTTTGTTATAAAGCATTGCTGATTTTTAAATTGTACCATATAACTTTTTTCGATTAATTGACCTACAGATAATAAATTTTGTGTCAAATTTGGTACCAATTGAACATCATGGAGTACTTTATTACCTCCTTGTAATCGACTACATTTCACATGTCTCTGTCTTTTTTCTGAATGATTTTTGCTTCTTTATACACCACATAATGATAGTTTTATAGAGAGGAAAATAAAGTTTTATCATTTCCAGCAGTCTAGAAATCCATCTAGCTGTTATTTATACTTGAACTGCTGTTGTCCGGTAGCCGACCTGCCCCTCTCAGCCCTCTGAGTGGTCATTTCCAGCTTTCTCCTACAGTGGCCAGTAGCTGTACTCTTGATTGGAGGCACTATGGGTGATCACATCCAAGCGTAAAATTATGTGGCACGGAGAGGCGTCTTCAAAATTATATGATAAGAAAATATTATGAATAATTGAAGTTAAAGTTTATGAAATTATAATCAAGCTAGCGATATTATTTTATTTGTTTAGATTCTAGTTGTTCAAATAGAAAAGTTATCTTCATCTAAACCGTGCTCAACCCCAAGAAGGGAATCAGATTTTCATTTTCCCCATACAAATACTTTACTACACTTGTCACATATAAGTATTTCTTAACATATTATTTAGTTATTTGTCTAATGGATGCATTTTCTATCTTTATCGTACATGTCAAAATAACATAAATATTTTAAATTACTTTAGCTTGATAGATTACATTCATTCCACCAAAATTCTCATTCATTAATTTATCCTTCCAAATTTTTTCCAAACATAAATTTTAACATTCTCATTATCATTATTTAAATGAAGATTACTTTTCTACTCATATCACTAGGATTTATACAAATGAAACAATATCACTAGCTTGATTGCAGTTTCATAAACTTTAACTTAAATTATTCATAATATCCTCTTATCACATAATTTTGTTGAGACACTTCCCCGTGCCATTTAATTACATACCCATCGAATTCACCTATGTCACCTTCTGAGATCATTGAAAATGCATTACAAGTCATCTGCTATCAAGCCTCTTTGCAGCCCAGAAGCATCTAAGAGCCTCCGGGCTCCCTGTCGGCCTTCACAGAGCAGCTGCCAGTCACCTCGAACTATTTCCCGCAGTCTAGAAATTCATCCAGCTATTGTTTATACTCGAACTGCTGTTGTCCGATAACTGTCCAACCCCTCTCAGCACTCTGAGTTTGATCCGGGCCGGGCACCAAGTAGTATACTTTTTGACTAAATCACATCCCAATTTTGCTCTCTTTTGATGTAATCCGAATTACATCTGTATGCCAGAATATACTGTATTTTCCCTCATACAGGTTGAAGAGTACTCAATTTTTTGTTATTTGTTCTCGTCATTCGATTGCAGTCAGCCACGTATTTGGATTCATGTTCCCCGAGTCAAGGGCCCACCGTGATTTCTAACAATATTGATAGAGTAAATGCAAAACAATGTAGAAATTTGATATTGAGCTATGAGATTTGATCACTCATAGTTTATTATGATCACTCATAGTTTATTTGTGTGACTAAGGACTTCGAATTCACTTGTTTTGCAAACGACGACAACATTGATATTTAGACCAAAGATGAACACATATTTTCCCGCATGGAGAAGTAAAGATGAAGCTTGAAGATCGCAACGTAGGAGCATGAATATTGATTTGCAGTGAAAAAGATGAAGTTTGAAGATCACGGTGCAAGAGCTTGAATAATGATCTATAGTGAGAAAGATATGCCTAGAGAAGCTATTTTCCCGCTTGGAAAAAAAGATGACTAACGAGAAAGATGAAGCTTGAAGTTTGAAGGAAGAAGATGAAGCAAGAACAACGACTCCCCCTCCCCCTCAAGGAAGAAGATGAGTAGTAGACCCCCTATAAAAAGATCAAATTTGAAATTTGTCTATCTCAAAACCTTCTCCAAACGAAAAAAATTGTTTTTGACCCACAAATTATGAGTTTTGGATAAAACCAATTCTCTCCTTATAAAACCTATCAAACGAACGCATCCTAAGAAAAGTGAATGTTATGACACTCTAAAATTAGATCATTTGGATGAATTGATCTGCCTATAATAAAATTATTGCGCCTACATTTTTTTGCATTTTCACCACATATTCAAAATTAGATCTTTTATTACTTTTTGTGGAGTTATTTTTGAGGATTATCAGTGATTCCGGAGGGGAAATTTTTTGGGTATGGGCCCGGACTCCTACTATTCGGGATCAATGAGGCGCCTGCAAAGAAGATGAGGCTCACACATTTGAAATAATTTTTGGCTAAGGGTAGCGTTCCCAGAGAAAGGAGCGCGAGTAGTCTGCTCGCTGACGTGAAAGATTCTATTTCTAGTAGAATGATTAGCAATTTCTGCTCACTTCTTTCAACATGGAAAACTGAATGGATAGAGGCATCTTTCTATGTTCAAGTTATCCAAAGAGTGAAAATATAGGTAACAAAGGATTGCTATTGAGCGACGGAGATGCTTTCGAATTCCGATCGCACCGCCCCGTGGGTGAATAAAAGTCCCAAGAGGAAGAATCAAATGACGATTAAGGCCAACTTTTTTTTCTTAATTAGTTTCATTCCCCGTTGGATCAATCCTGCTCGCCGTCTGATCAAAGTGTTTACTCGCCTTTTTTAAAAAAATTTTCTCACACTTATTACCGATGGTTAGATCTGTCATCTAATGACAAGTAAGCCTACTGGGAAAAGTTTTCCACACATTTGTGGCTTTTAACGTACACTTTTGCCAGGCAATTCTGGACCCAAGAAAAAATCATTCTGGAGGCTCTCGTTTTTGGAACGGTTCAGTTATAATTACTTACAAGCACGCCTGGTAATCAGCCACCTTATCTCATTCTCCGTGTTCTTCGGTATTCTTCCTCCCGGTAGTGTGAGAGACGGTGGATGGTAGGCAGCGGCCAGCTATTGTTCTTGTCACCGCCGCCATGGGCGTTCTCTCCCGGCAGCAGGAGCAGAGGAAGCTGCTGTAAAATCGGAGCAAGTGAGTATTTAATTTCTCTCTTCACACTTGAATTAGGGCAAGTATTCAGAAATTTTTTAGTCTCCGGTGCCTTTTGCTACGAAAGTTTCCTCATTATGTCTGTCTTCTTCGGTCGTCGCCAAAAGTTTTGGTTCTTTTCGATTTCTCTTTATAACTGAATCACAACTGCTGGGAATCTAAAGATGAGTAAATATGCGAATTTTGATTTCGGGATTATGCGTGTGATTGAATGTGAAGAGTGAACCTTTACCTTTTCCCTTCCCTTACCTCGCCGCCTTAAGACAAGGGTGCGCCGTCGTCTATCTTCTTCTTCCTTACTCACCTGTGCAGGTGAAATTGTAGCAAGGCATCAGATGTATGGATGAAGAGGTCTTGCTTGAAGATAGCAGGGCCACGAAGAAATCGATCAAAAATGAGATAGAATTTGAGAAAATATTAATTGAGATTTTTGAAGCAACATTAAGGATCTGTTTGGGAGTGTTGTGGCGGTTGGAGATGGAGATAAAATGACATTCTTGAACATGACTCTTTCCATGTGGTTGGAATTAGGCATAAAAGTGGCAAAAAAATGACATTTGAGTTTTTTCAAGTAAACAGGCGCATAAGTCTGTATCATTTTATTTTAGTTATGAAGTTAGATGGGTTCCGCAAAAAGGAAAGTGGCCGGATCGGGCCAATGAAACCACGACCTCAACTTTCTCGCTGAGACAATTCCAGCAGGACCAATTTCACGCAATTTCGAGGTCGTTTGACCCCGAAACAAGCGTCGGAGGTGATGATGTGGTTCGCTTTCCGAAGCGGTTACCCCTACCGAGCACTATAGTGCTCACGCCCTAGCGCTCGGTCACGGGCTCGCGACAAGGGAGGCGGCCTTCGTCGCCTTCCCTCATTTCTGGCGCTCTTTCGACCATTGGAAAAGATAGGGAGGGGTATACCGGACCGCCGGTGCATGCATGCGCCCCTCTCCTTTTTCTTCTTCCAAGGATCCTTAAATTGCCATTAATGGCGGATCGAGTCCGATACTTTAGGAACTCATAACTTCTCAACTGCTCAACGAAACTTCAATTCGAAAGAGGTGTCGGATTGCGCTCAAAAAAATACTACAAGATTGTCTACTCAATTGAAGGTTTCAGTGAGTTTTGGCTGGGTGTCCATTTCACCCAAACACCAATTTCACCGGTGATTTCCGGAGCACTGGAACTTTGTTGAAAAACAATCGCCACCAATGGAGTCTCGGCGATGAGACGACGCTTCCTTGGAATTTTCATCAAGTTCGAGCACATTCAATTTTCGATGAGGCGACCGCTATCGCCAACCGCCACTATTCCGGGAACCTGACCGGGATACTTGGATTAGCCTGGGGAGCAAAGTTGTCTGACTATTTACTTTGGTAATCTTAGGGACGTGAACAAAGCATTCTATTCATCTATCAAATAATTAGAAATGCAAAATTCCTTGTGCGTCCATCTTGGAAACTATATAAAGGGGTCTACTATTTTATTTGATCGGGCCGGTAATTGGAGGTAGAGTAAGAATCCCGCCCCCTGTGCATAGTGACACCGAAAAACCTCTGACGAATGCCCATTGGCACCCTCATGCGGGGCTTTCCCGGCCGCGCATAGAAGCAAAACTCTTTGTTGTGCACTCCACTATCCAGTGAGCCCCGCCCCATCCCCCGCCCCACCACAGAACTTGCTCCACTTTTCACTGCTCCACTCTCAAGTGCTCCCCTACGCTCCATATCCAGTGCGCGCCGCTGCCCTCGCTCTCTATTATGCGCCCCCACGCTCCGCTCTCCGGTACGTGCCCCCGCGCTCCGTTCCCTACTGCGGCCCCCGTTCCCCGCTCGCCACTACGCGCTCCGCTCGCCACTGCGCGCTCTGGCGGCTCTGCTCATCACTGCGCGCTCCGCTCACCACCGCGCGCTCTGGCGGCTCTGCTCATCACTGCGCGCTCTGGCGGCTCTGCTCATCACTGCGCGCTCTGGCGGCTCTGCTCATCACTGCGCGCTCTGGCGGCTCTGATCATCACTGCGCGCTCCGCTCACCACCGCGCGCTCCGCTCACCACCGCGCGCTCCGCTCACCACCGCGCGCTCCGCTCACCAGCGCCCCCCGTGCTTAGCTCTCCATTGCGTACTGTAATATCCATGGCCTGCAAATATAATATAGCTTGGGTCCGGCCGGGACCCCACGACATATAACATTCACAAACATAAAATGCTATTAATTGATAATAGGAAAGCTAACCAACTACTTCATAAATTTTTCACAAAATACTACAACGGAAACTTAGAAACACCCAAACAAACTGGGGCCCGAATGTCCACAACCTTAAGGCCTTACATGACTTTCAAAATAGTACAAAAGAAAGACTTCTAGAAAGCCCAAAAGGGAGGCCACGATCTCTAACTCCTCAGCAACTCATGGACTCCGACCCACTACACACCGCTGCAAGCTGTGCCACCTGAAACCAAGAACAAACGGGCGGTGCAATGAAGGTCAGTATGGGGCTGACCAACACAATGTAACGACCCCTCCCCCCGACCATCTCAGCAGACTCCGAGGCGAGTACGTCGCTCTCCTGCAAATACGCACAAAAAAAAAACAATATAAAACTAAAGAACAAGGGACAATAAACCAAGGGACGCGCTAAACGTCACCTTTCAAACCACCCCGCACAAGTCATGGACACACTGGAATCGCACGATCTAGTATAATAACACAATCATGACTCTAGATATGAACTCGTCACTCGTAGCAACAAGATGGACAATACATACAACTGCCCTACAAGGGGCAGATGACCGATTTGGAGAGAGCAACCTACAATCGCCCTTTTGAATCGGCAGAGGACTGGTCAGGAGATATACGACCTACAACTGCATTTTTGACGCGGCAGAGGACTGGTCAGAAAATATACGACCTACAACTGTCTTTTTGATGCGACAGAGGACTGGTCAGAAGATATACGAACTACAACTTCCTTTTTGATGCGACAACCGAATTCCTTGTTACCTCATCAACCGAATTCCTTCTTTGGTTCTTGATGACAAAACTCCTTTATCCATTCTGTATCCCGATGTCACACCATATCTTTTACCTCCACATGTCTTTGGCTGCACAACGTTTGTTCACTTGCCTTCTTCTGGTCGTGACAAACTATCTCCTCGCTCCGTTAAGTGCATCTTTCTTGGCTACTGTCCGACATAAAAATGAAAATCGGTGTTATGATCCTCTTCTCCAAAAACAATATGTTTCCGCAGACGTTACTTTCTTTGAAGATGCTCCTTACTTTTCTCGCACCTCTACTCTCCCACCATCAGATGATGCCTCTTCTCTACCTATTGTCTCTACACCTCTACCTGAACCCGTGCCTCTTCCTCCTACACTAGTCTATGATTTTCCTTCTTTTGCTCCTGAATTCTTTGTTATTAAAGGCGCAAGGCGCACCAAGGCGCAAAGGGGTCCTGGAGCCTAGGCGCAAGGCTCAAGGCGCAGGCGCGCGCCTGACGAAGGCAAGGCGCAACCACATCCATTTTAAATAATTAGTATCAAACATCATTTCAGCTTATCGATTAAATTATTCATCTAGTTTACTAATTAATCATTCATTACCATCGTTTATATCTCTTAAAAATAGAATCAATGTAGTCACTTGCATCCTATCTAAATCTCAACGCACAATTATCTTTCACAAACACTAAGTCAATAATTTTTTTTTGAATTCTTATATTATTTTTTCTTAGTTTTTGAAAAAGAAAAATTACAACAAAAAACTCACTCAGACGTGCATTTTATATTCTAAATGTGCAAATAAGGCGCACGGAGGCGCAAACCTCTGAGCCTGGTGAGCCTGGAGCCTTAGGCTCGCCTGAGGCGCGCCTTTAATAACCTCCTGATACTACTTCTCTATCCGAGCCGTTGTTGACAGTTCTCGGGCCAACAGTCTCTCCGACGGATGGATCTGATACTACAGACAAGTCAGACCTTGATCTTCCGATTGCCCTTCGGAAAGGAGTTCAAACATGCACTCAACATCCTATACACGATGTCGTTTCTTATGCTCGACTATCTCCTTCCTACAAGAGTTTTGCTTTTTCTCTCTCAGCTAATGTCATCTCGACTACCTATCAAGAAGCTCTTGCTATTCCTCATTGGAAAGCCACTATGGATGAAGAGATAAAACTCTAACTGAACGAGGTACTTGGACTCTTGTCACTACCCCTCCAGAAGCTGATGTGGTTGGCTGTCACTGAGTTTTTGTGATTAAATTTCTTCCTAATGGTACCATCGATTGCACATGACACAGTACCGCATGACACGGTCTCACACGACACAACCCACTGAGATTAAAACAACCAACAACAATCGTACCACAACACTACCAATCAACAGAGAAAAATGGGGAGACGCAAATAACACAAGACATAAGCCGGGAGGATCGTGCAGGATTAAGACGAGAGTTGGGAAATACCATCCGAGTCGCTTTCGTCCCGAAGACTCCCCCCTCACGTGAAACGCACGCGGATGACGGCATAACAACACCATACTAAGAAAACACGAACAATATTCAATTAAAGACAACGAAAAACTACTACAAAACAACAAACAATGTTAGCATCGGCGAGATATAATGCCTCAAAAGTGGTAGCAACAACTAGAACTGATGGAAATCCTAGGTGCAGCGGCTGGAGTCGTTGGAAACATGAAGGAGAAGAAGACCTTTGGGCGGGCGAGATGTCGTGATCTGGAGTAGCCGACGTCGGGAGGAGGAGAACATGCTGGGATCTACTGGTCCTTCAAGATGCCGCCAAAGTCGAGATCAAACTGGGAGCAGAAGCCCATGCTTTGAAGCTGGCAGAGGCGAGAGATTGTCGTGAGGGTTGCTGAGGGAACCTTCGTTGACGAAGGCCACAGAGGCAGCTAGCAGGCTGTCATCTACGGGATGATAAACATAGACTTATGGGAGCTGCGGCAGGATTGTCGACAAAAATCGTTGATGAGGGCTGAAGGCGGGATCAATGACGAACGAGGCACAAGGAAGCGTCTACGGGATCAGTGGCCGTAGTGTCAGGTGAGATCGATGACGGGAGGAATGTCGTTGACGAGGGGCACAACCTCAGGATTTGCTGATGAGATCGATAGAAGCCACGGGAGACGACATCATGAGCGAGCGGCTAATCGAAGTTGCGAGTCAATGTGTCTTGTAGGTGCCATACACAAGAGCGGATCAGAATGTTTCCGGCCAGAAATTTCAAGGCGCCAACAATTTTTGGGCGCCAAAATTTCAAGGATTTTTTTTCCTGCTCTGATACCATGTTGAGAAATAGAAATGAAATACTTGATGGTATTTATTCATCTCTCAAGGGGGCATTATTATAAGACATACAAGGACTGTTAAAGTTAAAACTGTAATTTGGGACTAAACCCAACTACCCCTAAAGTCTTTAATAGACCAACATTGATTCAATATTTCCAACACATTGGAGCATGCATTTCACAAGTAACATAGTTCTAATTGGTAAGATATGCTGAAATATTCAGAAACACAGAATTATGGAGAAAATTATTTATAAGATACTGATGCAGAATAATGGATAATTTTATTTATATGATGTTGATTTAGGATTATTAGAATAAAGATTGAATATATGATATGAAATTTGAGTAGATTGATATCATAAATTACCAGCTAATATCGCGAACACTAAATATAATATTTTGGTGTGATATGTATAAGTGTGTTTGGATCTCTTATACAAAAGTCATAGATATGAATTTTAGAGGCACGACTAGGCAGTTAAATTGGAGAATTGCATTAGAAGTATACCACAGTAAAATAATGTCGCGGAGACTTAAAATCAGTTATTGCAAGAGGTACCATGAAGCTTTATTTAGCCACATTGGGTACCAAATTTGCGTTTTGATTGTCGCGTGAAAAAATATGATAGGAAAATTTGTTGTAAACAAATTGTGATTGCTTAGATAATTAGATGTATGGTTTGAAAAACTAAAGAAGGTTAGCATGACAATTGATTAGTTGATTATATTACAGGGATACTGTATCTATCATTTAGTAAAGATAATGTCGTGGAAAATTCACGAGTTGTTTAAATATGTACAATAAAGGTAAAAATCAAGTGTCACATGGATAGAAATTGCGCAAAGGAAAACTGCACCTATAGGTTTATGTTTAGCATCTCATGCAACACTCCATGTCATTGTGAGAAATAAAAAGTGCAGCCCGGTGCTGAAAGCTTCCCTACACAGCGAGGGTCCGGGAAACGGTTCTACCACAAGGGGGAAATGTAGGCAAACCTTACCCTGCATTTTTGCAAGAGGCTGCTTCCAGGACTTGCTCCTGTGACCTCAAGGCTCAAGATCACACGTCGACACCTTAACTGATGCGCCAAGGCTCTCCTTCCCATTTCAGTTTGAGAAGTGCGAGTCCATAAAATTATCAGAAATTGTTGATGGTGATGACGATGATATGTTGGAAATGGTGATTAGGATTATGAAGGATCAAGTGAAGGAACGCCGGGTCAAGTGAAGGAACGCCGGACCCAACAGATTATATCAGGAGGTTTTGCTGAAATATTTTGATGCAAGCCAATGCTTTAATTAAACACCAAATTGGAGAAGATTTATTCACTGTATTGCTTGTGAACAAAGACTATTTTTGTGGGTTTCCCATATTTCTTGTTATGTTTTCCGAAAAAAAATGTTCATTTATTTAACTCTTTGCTTTCTAATTTAAAGATTATATCTCTCTAGGAAATATTTTTACATTTATAAATATTTTCAATTGAATAAAACTGATCAATTTCCCTTTCTGTTTTAGACATGTATGAGACTTCTGAGACTTATATTGGCGAGAGCTTCACACACTAGATACACTATTTTGTATTAAGCTCTCTGTGTTTATACAATTATTATGTCAGGATATACTGTTATTTCTGATATGAAGGATTCTTTGATGAAGTGATTTGTATATAGCTTTAAATATTTATCATCGTACATATCAGCTTTAATAAGTTCGGTCATGATTTCAAACATTATTGTGCAACACTTCAGGAACAGATGTATCGTTTATTATTGATTTCCAAATGAACCTATTACTTAACATGACATTGATGTTCTCATTTGTCACTTTTTGTATAACATTTTAATAACCTCGCAAAAGAAAATGGCTTCTGTAATACTCAGAACAAGCTATGTAGAATGTTTTCAAGAATAATTCAACCCCATTAAAATTACTTTAAAAAAGATTCAGTCAAACATTACTTTCATTAATAATGGTTCAGCCTAAGTATTCATCACTAGGATCCTAACTCACATCTAATTATTAAAACCCTGTATAGGAGAATGGTGGGAGAACGACAGCATTTATGAAAAAGTGCAGGTAGTGGTGGGGTAGGTGTGGTCAGGAACATTTTCTCAAAATGTCATTTTAAGTCAAAAATCCATCACAGTCATGCACGTGACCCCAAAAAGTGAAATTTGGGCAAAAACAAAACTGCTAACAAGGTCAAAACTTAAATAACAACCACTGTGTTTATTAGTACAATTTCAATCCACCACTGCTTAAACTCCACAAGTGTCCCAAATGGAGCCTAAACATGCAAGCTCCATTTATGCATTTTGTTTATCTATCAAAAAAACTTATTTTAATTTATAATTTTTTTTGTAAGCAATCTGATTAATACTATGCACTGCTTTACACGATTTTTGTTTTTTCTGTTGAATACCAGCCAACAGAAAATTACACCAAATTCATATCAGATGTAACTTGGAAGATGAAACAAAGGAGCAATGTGGCTTTAGATCTTCATCATTCCAGGAGAAGGTGAACTTTCTATAGGATGCGTTAACTACAAGTTCTTTTCACGGTCAATTTCTGTGTCATTCTTTCCTCAAGTACATTGGACATTGTTGTTGGACTCTATTGAAAATCTGTAGAAATTGTGTGCCACTTTTTTTGGGGGATTACATGCGAGAATTCTTGGGCCATCTTTGGTGACATCGCCAAGATTAACATGCCGTCATTAAATAAATGTATCTTAATTTTAACTTGGAAAATTTATAAAAGCATTTCAGGTCCATCCAGGTTTCATTGGTTCTGTGGATACTATTACCAAACACCTCTATTAGTTTTCATATGTAAAGAAATGTGAATCAGAAGTTTGAACATGTTCAAATGACGAATTGTATGGAACATGCATAAAGGGGCAGGTTGGGTCGCACAAGTATAAGTAAAGAAGATTGTGACGTAGGGTAAGTGTAACATCCCTAATTTAATGCGATAATAAAATTTAATTTCAAGATTCGATCGCGATTAACCGTTTGTATGAGCAGTCGTTGGTTCAAAGTGTGATTATTTCTCGCAGTCTTTGTCCCGTGTTAAATTTTATTTTAAATGTTTGCAAATGTTGGTATCGGCGAAATTTCAATTTTGTGCGGGGGAGCAACACCTTTAATTTAAAGGTTTTAGAAGGTAGTGACAATTTTGTAATATGGCTGAAATTTCTAATTTCCCTCGTTAAAGACCGATTCATGATTGCTTTCCTTATTCTCCCCCCACGTTTTGCGTACCACACACGTTTCATTAAATCCCGATAGGCGCTCGTTAGAAAGGGAAAACCACAACACCTCTTTCTCGCAGATGGCTCGCACAATGGGAAATTAGGACTTGTCGTTTCTCATCGCCGCAGACGGACGACGTGATCCTCTTCCCGTGTGACCTTGTCGTCGACAGCAAGCACAAGGACCTGTTTCCCCTCCAGAAACTCCCGACGCCTCCTCCCTGCTTCTCGTAGAGACCCGACGACCCTTATTTATGAGTTCTGGCTTTCGTATAACCCTTCCCAACGATTTCTTTGGCCAGGTAAGTCGCGTCTCCTCAGTCCAGTGGTCCCCTCTTAATATTAGGGCTTCTTATTCCTTCCATGGTAATTTTCAGTCAAATTTAGGTTTTGTTTTTCCTTTCCAGGAATTCCAGCATCCCCCTCGTGAGATACAAGGCTTCCCTTAACTATTGATTGCATCAACAACGATTCCCTTGCATGCTAAAGTTCACCTTGGCAAAGGGGTAAGTACTTCGTTTGTTCCTACTCATGTTCGTTTTGGATTTTAAACCCTAATGTAAGGGATTTGTGGATCTCTCTAATTGTAGAGGGTTGACTCCTCTTGGGTTTGAAGAAACTCCATTAGTGGGAAGGAGGATCAGGAAATAAATCGGAGGAGGCTCGCTCCTTTCCGACTCAACCTCGTCGTAGTGTAACTACTCTTGATAAGGGTAAATGAGAAATTATTATTTAAATTATGTGTTAAATACCCGTCTTCTCTGCCTAATTATCATTAATGTGTATCCATCAAAACCCCATGTGCGAAGAAGAATACAACTGTGTAGAATTCAATTCAATTCAGAAACATCATACCGCCTTATCGCGTCTACGAGCGCCTGAACACCGAGGTAAGAAATTCGACTGCTATTGTCTAGACATACTATCACATATATGCATTATCTAAGTTATTTAAGAATGCTTAAGCAATTTCGTTTTTCACATCCAGTGCCAGTATCAATTTAATTAAATTACTTCAGATAGTGCAGAAAGCAACAAACATGTAACTTAGTAATGTATAACAAAGTCCAGTATTAGGTATGATGCAACATATATGGTGTAACAAGAATACTTACATTTACAATAAGATAAAATATAATTAATAATGTAGAATTAAATCAGACGAAAAAGAAAAGCTTCAAATACGTAATAAGCATAAGATCAGTGACATCATTCTCATATGACCAGCAGTCCACATGAGCCTCAGATGTGGGGTCTGTTAGAGGAATTAATCGATGATAATTCTATTGATGTTGTCTCCTCTATATATGAAGGCAGACACAAGACATAACAAAATAATACATATAAAATACATATTGTAACACTTCCCCTCAAGTTGGGCGTGAGATGTTGATCATGCCTAACTTGACAACAAATTTTCCAAAGGTAATTCCACTCAGGCATTTTGTGAGAATATCCGCAAGTTGTCTGTCTGAAGGAACAAAGGGAGTACACACAAGTCCCTTTTCAATATTCTCCTTGATGAAATGACGATCCACCTCAATATGCTTTGCACGATCATGTTGGATCGGGTTGTGAGCGATGCTGATGGCAGCCTTGTTATCACAGTATAGCCGGATAGACTCATCTTCAGAGAGGCCCAAGTCACTTAGCAACGACCGCAACCATAGAGCTTCACAAACACCATGAGCCATAGCCCGAATCCCGATACTTTGCTTCAACACTTGATCTCGTCACGACTTGTTGTTTTTTACTTCTCTAGGTAACAAGATGTACACCAACAAAAGAACAATACCCTGAGGTAGATCGCCGATCGTCGACAGAATCGGCCCAATCAACATCAACGTAGACCTCAATTTTTAGGGCCAAATTGGGGAAAACAATATTTCACTCCCAGGTGAGGACACAAGATATCTGAGGATTCTGTTGGCAGTATCAACATGACGAGTCTTCAGAGCGTACATAAATTGGCTGATACCGCTCACATCATAAATTATATCTGGACGAGTATGAACCAAGTAGATCAGTCTCCCTACAAGCCTCTGAAATTCAGGAATATTTTCAATCTCCTTCCCATCATCACAACTCATTCCGTGGTTTGTTTCAATTGGAGTGTCCGCTGGTCGGCAACCACTCATGCCGGTCTTCTCAAGAAGATCCAAAGTATACTTCCTCTGAGATATAAAGATCCCATGCTTGGACCTTGCCACTTCAATACCCAAGAAATATTTGAGAGCACCCATGCCCTTGACCTCAAACTCAGAAGCTAACTTTTGTTTTAGAAGTTTGATTTCTTCCACATCATCGTCTGTGATAATGATGTCATCAACATAAAAAATGAGAGCTGTAAGTTTACCTATGCTTGATGAACAGAGTATGATCGACATTGCCCTGGTGATACCCAAAAGACAACATGGCTTTGTGAAATCTTTCAAACCAAGCTCTTGGAGACTGTTTCAGTCCATATAGGGCTTTCTTTAACTTGCAGACGTGTCCCACTGAACTTTTAGGAGTAAGGCCTGGTGGGAGAGACATATAAACTTCCTCGTCCAGATTTCCATGGAGGAAGACATTTTTTACATCAAGTTGCCAAAGGTCCCACCCTTTACAGGCAGCACAGGATAAAATGACTCTGATTGTGTTCATCTTTGCTATAGGAGCAAACGTTTCATGATAGTCAATTCCAAGAGTTTGAGTGTATCCTCTTGCCATCAACCTTGCTTTACACCTTTCAACCACACCCTGAGAATTTTATTTGACTGTGAACACCCATTTGCACCCAACCGGTTTCTTCCCAGGTGGAATAAACACTAAATCCATGTGTTGTTCTTTTCAAGCGCAGCTATTTCTTCAAACATCGCTTCTCTCCACACGGGAATCTCTAGGGCACTCTGCCAGGATGTTGGTATGGATATGGACGCAAAGGAAGACACAGAGGTCTTATCGGATGTGGAGAATGAGTCATAAGAAACACAATTAGAAAGAGAATGTTGAGTGCTCGACTGGATACCTTTGCAGAGAGCAATTGGAAGCTCAGAAGGCCGTGAGTTCGGGTCCAACGATTGTTCTGGTAGTAGGTCAAGTGTGTCGTTGGGCCTCTTTCTCCGCTGAGTGTACACCTACAAAGTAGGAGCAGTAGGAGAAATAGTAGTATGGACATGAATATCACTCACTTCCGATGGTAGAAATGGTAGAAGCTCCCCCTGAAGTGAGGGATATGAAGGATGAACAGGCAGAGGTGCAGACATTGAGGGCACAAACGAAGAGGGCAAAGAAGGTGTGTCACCTGGAGCCGGATAATAGGCCTCAGATTCACGAAACGTGACATCCATGGTAACGAAAACCCTCTTAGTAAGAGGATAAAAACATTTAAACCCCTTTTGAGTGGGAGAGTAGCCAATAAACACACACCATTGGGCGTGAGGATCAAGTTTGGTGGGAGGAGGGTGATGGATGTGAACAAAGCAGACACAACCAAAAACCTTAGGAGAGAGTTGGGATGAAGGAACATGTAAAGTCCCAAGTGGAGTGGCATTCCCAAGAACACGAAAGGGCATGCAATTAATAAGATACGCAGCCGTAAGGACAATATCGCTCCAGTAATACTTGGGAAGACGCATTGTGGCTAAAAGACAACGAGCCACTTCCAAAAGGTGACGATTCTTACGCTCCGCAACCCCATTTTGAGCAAGAGAATAAACACAAGTGGTTTGGTGTATAATGCCATGCTCAGCAGAAACTTAGCAAAGTGGGAATCCAGATATTCACGATCATTATCACTGCGGAGGATCTGAATTTTAACATTAAACTGGGTGGATACCATGTTATAAAATGTTTTGAAGGTGGAGAAAATCTCACTTTTTGCAGTAAATATAACCAGGTAGTGCGAGAAAAACAGTCAATAAAGGTGACAAACTAAACACAGCCAAAAATAGAAGGAACAGGATAAGGTCCCCAAACATCACAGTGAATCACAACAAAAGGAACTGAACTTGGCAATGAAACATGATTAAAGTTAGTACGACAATGTTTGTTAATAACACAGATATCACAAACAAAAGAAGTAAAAACAGCAGCAGGCATAACAGGTAACAAAAGCTTCATAATATGGATAGATAGGTGTCCTAAGCGACAATACCAGGAATAGAGGTCGGATGTGCTGGAGTGAAGGGCCAGAGAAGGTGCCACCGGGCTGGAGTCAAGCACGTACAGACCATTGACCAGGCTACCAGAGCCAATCACCGTCCCCGTCTTCAGGTCCTGAAATACACAATAGGAAGGGTGAAAGGTTACTGAACAATTCATGAAATTAGTCAAATGGCTAATAGATAGCAAATTACGTGTGAAATTTGGAACATGCAAAACTGACGATAAGGTGAGAGAGGAATAAGAGATGGAGCTCTTCCCAGCAATAGAGGAAAGGGAACCATCAACAATGCTCACCTTATCACGACTAGAGAGAGGAGTATAAGTGATAAAACTTGAGGCGGAGCCAATCATATGATCAGTGGCTCCGTAATCAATGATCCAATGAGCGGAAGGGTGAGAAGCAGCAGAGTGAGCACCTGGAGTCCCTGTGTGGGTATATGAAGACAACACAAAAGACTCCTTAGAAAGACCTTGCATCATGCGGCGAAGAGCAAGGACTTCATCAACCGAGAATGCACCAGGGAAGACAGAAGAATCATTACTAGGCAGAGCAGGAGAAGTATCTGCAACAACATCAGTGAGATGGGCCGAACGAGAAAGTGTGCGACCAGTGGAGCGGCCGAAGCCACGACCACCACGAAGAGCACCACCTCTCGGTGGAGGAAAACCATGGAGTCTAAAACAAGTGTCTCTAGTATGATGGGTCTTCTCACAATAATCACAGAGGAGGTGGTCTTTATCTGTATCCTTCAGCTTAGAATCACGGGTAGGACGAGCCCCCATCAAAGAATGGGTACCAGCAGCTAGAGCAAAACTCTCAGGAGCAGGGTTGGGAAGAAGGGACTGACGACGATCAAACTCCTGTTGGACAATGCTATAAACCTCTGTAAGGGACGGTAACGACACATACTCCAAAATATGAACACTAATCTGATCCAAGTCCCGATGAAGACCATGAAGAAACTCAAAGGTTCGGTTGCGATCCTCCCGAGCACGGACCATAGCCTCATCAACAGGAATAACAAAGGTGAGGGAATCAAAATGATCGTATTCCTGATACAACTGAGTGAACTCCAAATAGTAAGCAGACGGGGGGGGGGGGGGGATCGCCCTGGCGGAGGAAGGCTATCTTCCGTCTCAACTGGAAGATCTGAGCATCATTTCCCTTGCGAGAATAAGTAGTCTTTGCACGCCGCCAAATATCAACAACAGTGTCCAAAAATAAGTAGTGGCGAGCGATGGATTCTTGCATGGAATTCGTTAGCCAAGATATGACTAAGGAATTTTCAGAATCCCATTGAGGCCAATCGGGGGCAGTTTTCTCCGGTTTCGTAGTTTGCCCAGTGACATATCCAAAGAAGCGACGACTCTTAAGAACAAGAGTGATAGAGCGCGACCAGGACAAATAATTAGAATCATCTAATCAGATAGTGGTAATCTGCGGAGTATTGTGATCATGACTCCCACGCCGATGACTTGCAGGAAGAGGAACTAGAGAGGGAATCAGTGTTGAGGTAGAATCGCTGAACACTGACATAATAGATCCAGAATAGAAATCCGGAGATCACACGCCACACATGGACACAAGGGACAACCAATTCCACCAAGCAACAATCCAATTAGGAGATAGGGGAATAAAAATCAACTCCTTCCGATAATAGGGCAACAATCCCTAGGAGACGACGCCGGAAGGAAGGATAACCTCACCACATATCTGGCGCCAGAAGAGGAAGGGCAACAAGCCCTAGAAAGCCTGACTACGGCTGAGAAGGATGTGCTGGAACCGACGCTGGAAGAGCCGCGAGAAACGTGGGGAGGTCCTGTCGCGGGTTGTCGCCGCTGTCGCGGGCGAGACGCAGGAAGGACCTATTGTGGGAGATCGCGGCGGTCGTGGGCTATCGCAGGCGGGATGCGGAAGGGCGGCGAGAACGTGAGCGGATGCGGGAGAGCGGCGAGAACGTGAGCGGGTGAACGGATCAGGGGAGAGGCGGAACGGCTAGGTCAAACCTGGCTTTGATTCCATGTTAGAGGAATCAATCGATGATAATTCTATTGATGTTGCCCCCTCTATATATGGAGGCGGACACAAGACAACAAAATAATACATATAAAATACATATTGTAACAGGGTCGTCAGCCACAATTCCAGACTTGGAGATTTTCAGATACGGGCCCGTATTCCACTTATGGATCACTCTAGTTCAGGGAACCTTCGTGTCGTCATTCGGGCTCCATAATTAGATTAAGTACACTAAATTGTAAAAGTAATATCTTGCAGTCCACACAAGCCTCAGGCGTGGGGTCGTCAACCACAGTTCCAGATTTGGACATTTTCAGTTACGTGCCCATGCTCCACTCCTGGAACACTTGAGTTTAGGGCGTCTTTGAGTCACCATTTGGGCTCCATAATCAGAATAAGTGCAATAAATCATAAAATATGAGATTTGATTACTCAATCTTTAGAAAGAATCCAGGGTACCAAAACTCAGTACAAACAAGAACTTAGATAATAAGATAAAATTCATAATGCCTCATTACAAATAACAACTTATAAGTCTACATGTAGATTATTCAAAAATATATATTAATAATCAAAAACTCTTATTTTTATATACAAACCAATTATGTATTTTTAGTGTTACACTATTACTGGGAGGAGTAGTCTTTCTTACTCACCAGTTGGGCTGACCCGTCTTTTGACATTTTCTTTACAGGGGTCACCGGTGGGGAGCTACGCTTAGGATAAGCGTCACGATTCTTCACTTTAGGTTTTCTTTTCCTTAAATTATGTTTTAGTTCAGTAACTGTATTTGTTCTTTGGACTTCATGTACTGGAATTATCTAATGTTTTCAATATAACAGACATTTTGTAAGCTTTTAGTGATTCAGAATTTACTTTCCTTTCATTTGTTAGTTGACTTTGTGAATCAAATTTGAGGTACCATTGTTTACCCTTAACTGCTTATCTTACTTCCACTGTGAGTTCCTTTTAGGACTTTTATTTATGTCTGCTATGTACCTGTTTTATTACCGAACTCAGTTTACTTCTTATCACAAGGTCCAACCAGATTGCTGATTTGTTGTTAAACTAGGTTGGAGTGTTGTAATTGGTATAAGAGGTAGGTTTATGATCCCATTACCCAGAAAATTCATAGTCTTAGGTTTTCATCTGAATCATTTCTTGGACGTTAGAGTCGTTAAATCATTATCCATAAATCTATGTGTCGGCAATACAAAATGTCTTCCATTGCTAAGTTTAGCGCCAAAATTTAGTGGATGTTAATTCTTTGGCATCGCCTAATCTCTAGGAGTCAGAAGTGACTATCGATAAAATTATGACCTTGCCATCCTTATCTACGATTCCCCCTAGTGCAAATCTTGAATTCTTCGTACTTCATATGACAAATCATAAATCATGTCAACATGTCACATACGATAACCTTCTCAGATCAGTATGTGCTCTCATCCAAGATTGACGTCTATAGAAGAAGAGCCTTAAGGTAGTGCATGTAGTCAAAACAGTAACCGCTAAAAGGGTGAGTTCCCGCATTTTATAGCATTTTGCAGTGATTCATTTAAGGAGATCATAATCCTTTAAGGGAAACGTTCACTCTTCTTATGTTAATATTCAATCAAACTCAATGAGATTATTGATTACCTTATCTTATCATTTTCCCCGCTTCGAATCATATTCCATTCTCTTTAGCTTGAGTTCAACGCTTTCATTCACAATAGGATCCTTAAAATCCTTCTAGTCGTGTCAGTATTGAGAGTTTTGGTGTTGAACGACTCTCTTATGGATACAAACTATAATTATATTTGACAACGATTAGAGAGTGAATCTATAGTAGTAGTGTACATTCCTATTCCAGCAAAATTGAATATAATTATGGATATGTCCTGAATAGCAGATGCCAAGGTTAGATTGCTGTCAGAATCAAATATGGAATGACTCGACCAGTCCACTCCTACGTCTCGAGGTATGAAAGAAGTTTATAGTTTTGTTGCCTCGTCTTTTACGAAAAATTATGAGTTTTAGTATTGTTTATGATGTGCTTCTAGTTTGATGCATATCAAAATCGGAAATACTTCTTAGGAGGTACCTTTAGTTTGAGAACTTTTGGATATTTGTCCTGGAGGATCTATTGTTCTTCTCAATCAAATCTTTTACAACTTGGCTCCCAGATTATTTACAGGGTTAGTAGTTTAACGACATGAGTTTACTTGAGTTTATATTATTAGGTGTAGTAATGCTGCCTTTAAGAATGACTCATTTTATGTCATGAAGGGGTACAATTTTATGTGACCGTCAGCTATCATGAGTTGTAAAAGTTTACAAGTAAGAATAGGTAACAACTCTCTCAGATTTATGATTTTAATGACCAGTTCGAAGAGTTTTTTTACTTTTTTTTGACTTAAATCTTAAATAAGTCTTCTGGTAACTACAAAATGGTAAAAAAGACATTTAGTAGTGAACTTTCAGTGCAAAGATTGAGCACTTTGAGTCAGTGAGTATACCCTTCAGGTTGTACTGTGTCCTCTCCTTAGATTGTGGAACAAGTTATTTTGAGGATTTCTAGATTGGTTCGCTCCTTTTCTTCTTCGAGGATATCCCTGTGCATTCAAAGAAAGAAGGGCGGTTTTGAGTGATCTTATAGGAAGTATCATTGACTCTATGTAGAGTTGCCTAAGTGCAAGTACAACTCACAGAAGTTGGACCTTTGTGACTCTTTGTCGAGATCCAAAGCTATTATGGAGATTCGTAATCTTCTTAGATTACCAAGTTTGTACGGGAGATTAATTAAGATTTTCTTGAAGAAAACACCATCTTTGTGTTCACTTATTAGGAAAAGGGGTAAGTCTTCAGTTAGACAGTAAATGTTGATTAATATTTAAGGTGTAGAAAATTCAATCAAGGAGAACGCAAGTATTATACTTGCCTTTAAGAGTAGAGATATTTCAGCGTTATGGTGATGCTTCAGACAAAAGTTGAGGATGCTTTTTATGTAGTAGAACATCATAGTGTTTGCATCCAGACAATTGAATATTCGAGATGTGGATGTTTCGGAAGACAGTTTTCAGCATGAGGCAGACACTATGAGTTGGTAATCGTGCTTTTTGAATCGGTTAATGCCCCTCCTGTTTTTATGGACTTTATGAATATGGTGTTTCAAGAGTTCCTAGATCGTTTCGTGATCATTTTCATTGTCGATATCCTGGTTATTTAAGTAATCAAGAATATCATGCCAAACACCTCAGGACAGTTCTGAGTACTCTTAGGGAGAATCAGTCGTACGTTAAATTTTCAAAGTGTGAGTTCTGACTTTCAGATGCCGCCTTCTTGGATCATACATTCAGTTAAAGAGGTCTAGCAATTAGTAGTGGATCTAAAGAAAATAGAAACAATCCAAGTTTGAGCAAGGCCGAAGTCAGTCACTGAAGTTCCCAACTTTCTGGGCTTAGCAGGTTGTTACAAGAGATTCATTAAGAACTTCCCGAAGATAGCTTTACCGATGACCATGCTCACCAGGAAAGGAAATGCCCTTCGTCAGACAGTCGACTGCGAGCTTGTTTTTGAAGAGTTGAAAACCAGGTTAATGGCCGCATCAATATGGTGTGTAACCTTAGGTATGAATGATTTTCAGATTTATAGCGACACTTCGGGCTAATAGTGGTTCACGTACTGAAGATTTGGAGATATCACCTCTACGGAGTTCCGTGTGAAATCGTTACGGACCACAAAAGCATCAAATATATTTTACGAGCAGGAGCTCAATATGAGGCATCGTAGGTGGATAAAGTTTTTATCAGATTATGATGTAGATATCCAGTACCACCCGAGGAGAACAAATGTGATAGCAGGTGCTCTTAGCAGAAGAAGTTCAAGTTTTTCCCTCACTTTTTAGCAGGAGGATCTAGCGCGAGCTCTAGAGTGTTTGAAGATCAATGTGATACTGCGCATCAGTATTAGTTTTGCAAGTTTAAGTTAGATAGAAGTCACATGTGACATAATAGACAAAATCAGAAAGGATTTACCCTTATTCGAAGATGACAAATTTGGGAGTTGTCTCAAGCAGCTTAGAAAGAGAAGTTCATAATTCAGGAGGGTTTACGTTTACATGATTATAGAGTGTGCATTATAAATGTTCGATACATCCGGGTAGCACGAAGATGTATGCAGATCTTAAGAAGATGGATTAGTGGTCTGGTTTGAAGAGTGATGTTGTAGAGTATATTGGGAAGTATGAAACTTACAAATTACGTTAATGCTTAGTGCCAGAGGCCAGGGTGCAAGTTGCAGCCACTACCCATCCCAGACTGGAACTTCAAGGATATATCGATGGTTTTGTGCACGACCTTCCAAAGTCGCAGAGTGGGAATGATTTCCTTATGAGTTATAGTTGATCGTCCCTCCAAGGTTGCCCACTTCATTCCTAATAAGATGACAGTTCAGGGTCCAAGGTTGGCTCAGTTGTATGTAGATGAGATAGCTCGAATTCATGGTTATCTAAAAACTATTGATTTTAAAGAGAGACGACATGTTTACCTCTAAGGAATGAAAATATGTTCAGGAACATTTGGGCATCAAGCTACATTCAAATAACTTTCCACCCCCAAACAGATGGGCAGACAGAGCGCACCAATTCAATTATGAAAGATATGTTTCATATGTGTATCCTAGTCTTCGGAGGTGGGTGGGAGAAGTATGCCACCTTGGTGGAGTTCTCCTACAATAACAGTTTCCAAGCAAGTTTTGTGATGACGCCTTTTGAGACTCTTTATGACAGACGTTATTCGACACCGTTATGTTTTGCTGGAAGAGAAGATATCTTTTAATAAATAATCATAGTTTGACATGACCTCGACTCGAGTCAAACTCATCCAAGAGCGTATGAAAATAGCTCAAGATCGTCAGACCAAATATTATGATCAGAAGCAGAGATCAATGGAATTCAATGTTGTAGATTATGTTTATCTGAAGGTCAGACCCGTCAAAGATGTCTCTAGAACCAAGTGGATAAAGAAATTGAGTCCTAGGTTCGTTGGTCCATTCGAGGTACTTGAGCATAGTGGTGAGGTTGCATACAGGTTAACCTTACCGGAGGAATTGAGTGGATTACATGATGTATTCCACGCCTCCTCTCTAAGGAGAGCAGTCAAAGATCTCAGTCAGGTGTTTCGTACTGAAGATGCACCAATCGAATTAATTCTTAATATCAGTAAGAAACAGGTCATGATAGTGGACTCAAAGATTCAGAAACTCAGAAGCAGAAAGATCCGTTTTGTAAAAGTCTTTTGGATGAAATGTAGTCGAGTCAAAGTATACTTGGAAAAAAGAAGATGAACTTCAGAACAATGAAAAGTATGCCTTCCTTTTTGATTCAGAGAAATGATAATTTCCAAGGACAAAAAATTTATTATGAAAGGAGATTTGTAACATCCGTAATTTAATGCAATAATAAAATTAATTTCAGGATTTAATCGCAATTAACCGTTTGTATGCGCAATCGCCGGATCAAGGTGTGTTTATTCCTTGCAATCTTTGTCCCATGTTAAATCTTATTTTAAATGTTTGCAAATGTTGGTATCAGCGAAATTTTAATTTTATGTGGGGGAGAAGCATCTTGGATTGAAAAGTTTTAGAAGCTAGTGATAATTTTATAATATGGCTAAAATTTCTAATTTCCCTCATTAAAGACCGATTCATGATTTCTTTCCTTATCCCCCCATGTTTTGCGCACCGCATGCGTTTCATTAAATCCTGATAGGCACTCGTTAGAAAGGGAAAACCGCCGCACCTTCTCTTTCTCGCAGACGGCTCGTACGAAGGGAAAGTAGGTCTTGTCTCATCGCTGCAGACGGACGACACGTCCCTCTTCTCGTGTGACCTCGCCGTCGGCAGCAAGCACAAGGACCTATTTCCCCTCCAGAAATTCCCAAAGCCTCCTCCCCGCTTCTCATAGAGACCCGACGACCCTTATGAGTTCTGGCTTTCGTATAGCCCTTCCCAGTGATTTCTTTCGCCAGGTAAGCCGCGTCTCCTCAGTCCAGTGGCCCCCTCTTAATATTAGGGCTTTTTCTTCCTTCCATGGTAATTTTCAGTCAAAGTAGGGTTTTGTTTTCCCTCTCCAAGAATTCCAGCAGCCCCTCGTGAGATCCGAGGCTTCCTTCAACTGTAGACATCAACAACAATTCCCTTGCATTCTAAAGTTCACTTTGGCAAAGGGGTAAGTACTTCCTCTATTCCTACTTGTATTCGTTTTAGATTCTAAACCCTAATGTAAGGGATTTGTGGATCTTTCTAATTGTATTGGGTTGACTCCTCTTAGGTTCGAAGAACCCTCATTAGTGCGAAGGAGGATCAGTAAATAAATCGGAGGCTTGCTCCTTTCCGACTCAACCTCGTCATAGTGTAACTTCTCTTGCTAAGGGTAAATGAGAAATTATTATTTAAAATGTGTTAAATACCCTTCTTTTCCGCCTAATTATCATTAATGTGTATCCATCGAAACCCGAGGTGCGAGGAAGAATACAACTGTGTAGAATTCAGTTCAATTCAGAGACAACATGCCGCCTCACCGCGTCTACGGGCGCCTCAATACCGAGGTAAAAAATTCGATTCCTCTTGGCTAGACATACCACCGTATATATGCATTATCTAAGTTATTTAAAAATGCTCAAGTAATTTAATTATTTACATCCAGTGCCAGTATCAATTTAATTAAATTACTTCAGATAGTGCAAAAAACAACGAATATATAACTTTGTAATGCATAATTAAGTCCAGTATTAGGTATGATGCAACATACATGGTGTAACAAAAATTACATTTACAACAAGATAAAATACAATTAAGAATGCAGAATTAAATCAGACGAAGAAGAAAAACTTCAAACACGTAATAAGCTTCAGATCAGTGACCTCATTCTTATATGGCCAACAGTCCACATGAGCCTCAGATGTGGAGTCGTCAGCGATAGTTCCAGACTTAAAGATTTTCAGATACGAGCCTGTGTTCCACTTAGGGAGCACTCCAGTTCAAGGCACCTTTGAGTTGTCATTTGGGGTCCATAATCAGATTATGTACAATAAATCGTAAAAGTAAAATCTTACAGCTCACATAAGCCTCAGGCGTGGGGTTGTTAGCCATAGTTTCAGATTTGGAAATTTTCAGTTACGAGTCTGTGTTCCACTCAGGGAGCACTTCAGTTCAGGGCATCTTCGGGTCGCCATTTGGGCTTCATAATCTGAATAAGTGCAATAAATCATAAAATGTGAGATTTGATTACTCAATCTTTAGAAAGAATCTAGGATACCAAAATTCAATACATACAAGAACTCAAATAATAAGACAATTCATAATGCTTCATTACATATAACAACTTATAAGTTTACATGTAGATTATTCAAAAACATATATTAATAATCAAAAACTGATTATTCAAAAACATATATTAATAATCAAAAACTCTTATCTTTATATACAAACTGTTATGTATTTTTAGTGTTATTGTGAGAAAGTCTTTCTTTACAGGGGTCATCGGTGAGGAGCTACGCTTAGGATAAACGTCATAGTTCTTCAGTTTAGGTTGTCTTTTCCTTCAGTTGTGTTTCAGTTTAGTAGCTGTATTTGTTCTTTGGACTTCATGTACTGGAATTGTCTAATATTTTTAATATAACCATGCGATCTTCACTCACGGTTGTGTTTCAGTTTAGGTGGGGAGCTACGCTTATTGTCCGTGCGTTCTCTTCACCCACGGTTGGATTCAACCGTGCGCGAAGAAAACACACGATCTGTTCAGTTTGACCTGGTTTTTCAGTGATCTGTCTCTAACCGTGCGTTTTGTTCTCGCACAGGCTGTTTCGCCCGTGCGTGATCAAAATCGCACGGTCTCCTGTTGTACCATGATGGGCGATTTCTGCGCGATAAAATTCGCACGATGCACGCACGGTCTTGCATTCGACCATGCGTGCCTATTTTTTTGATTGTTCACTATTTAAGGGCAGGATTTCGCCCTATTTTGGAATCTTCTCTCTTGTTCGCGCCGAGAGCTCAGGTTCCGCCGCCCCACCGCCGCCCACTATTGGGAGGTGCTCCGATCTCAATATTCTTGCAAATTCAAGGCCAGGACATCCTCTTGGCCTCCTCTATCATTTGTGCGCTTCCAAGCTCCATTTCAAGGTGATTTTCGCTGCATCCTTGGAGTTCTCCGTTGAGATCGTGGCTGAAGGCAATTGCTACTGTCGTGCGTTGCGAAGAGGTGCTTTCGACCCTCATTTCCGCCTGTGCGAACCATCCATCCGCTTTCCTTCTCGACCATCCGCCTACCGAAACAGTGCATAGCGGCCTGCATAGTCTCCATCCACCAAGCGAAGCGGTGCTTGCGACCCGAATTAGCGTTGTTTAGACTTTTGTTTTAATTTGCAAAACAATCCAAAGCCCTTTTTTTAGTTTTAAATCTTTATAATTCATTTTCTAAACAGTAGAATCACAACCCACTCTGCGTTCTTTGTGAGATCGATACTCGAGGAAATTCTCCCTGTTTTATATTACTTGAACGATAGGTACACTTGTCGTGAGGCATCAGGTCGCCTTCCCCTGTTAATCATAAAACAATCACAAGTTATCTCAATCAAACCATCCACAATAAAAGATATAACTATAAACATATACACCCAATGGTCATGGTGTGCATATGTTTTAGAAAATATCACATTAAGCTTACAAACATCCAAAATGAGAGAAGAAATACAAGTTACCACTCTGAGATACGGAGGCGACGAGATACTCTTCCTTGGGTTCGTAGAAGAGCTTTAAGTGGTCCACTGGCTCTTCAAACTTCCACTTTGGATGTCGTCCGGGGTCTTGGAAGTTGTCACCACCTCTCACCCGTCTTCTCTCGAGGTTTTTCGCCTCCACATCAAGTGCTCGGGCCTTAGAGCTCCAATGGAATCTTGGAAAGAGACTTTTACGTCTTTGGAATTCTTGTACTGTAAGCCATATCACATGGCTATGCACCACGAAACTGCAAAAGCTTTGCGGAATGTATTGAAGACCATATGCTCCAGGCATGACAACCTTCATCATTTGTTTGATATCTTTTGGGATCTCCAGGCCGTTGAACCTAGTTCAGATGATGACCTAACATCCTTTATGGTCCAATACAAGACATTCATTGAGGCATGAGTTCAGCATTAGCCTCCAACGTTGGATCTTGTTACCCAACGTGATCAGAAGGAGGTTGTCGGTAAGCTCTAATGATGACATGACTACTACCTCATCTCCGCAGTGTCCGTGCGACCATCATATCCTTTCCCACTATTTCGTGCCTCTCAGATGTGTGCTCCATGAGCTTGAAGGTGATTTTGCCCGTCGATATCCCGATACTTCCCTCTCTTGCCCTATTTCAACACTCTCGATGCTCGTCCTCCACATCCTGGGCACTGCGTAGATCATCATAGATCTCGGGGCGATGTGCGCGATTGTCGCAATTGCTCCGAGGGGCAAAACACTCGCATGTGTACCCATTGTGGTTGGACGAATCATACCGAAGCCACCTGTTATCAAAAACATGGGTTCCTGCCGCATCCCTCCACCTCTCAGTACCACACTTACCACCTCTCGCTCTGACATTAACACCTGACGAAAAGAACAGCATCTTTGAGGCTGGTTACTCATACTTTCGGCTATGTCGCTTCTAACTCCAATGAAAGTATATTGTGTTTTTCCTATAATTTTGCTTGGATAGTGGGCTCTGGGGAGACAAATCATATTACCATGCAAAAGCCTTCTCAGTATACAAACTCTACTTGTCCCAAGTTTATCACTGTGGCTAATGATGAAACCACCCCGGTCTGCGGCTTTGGAGATGTGTCTCTTTCTCCGTCCCTCTCCCTCTGCTTTGTGCTACATGTTCATGACTCTCAATTCAATCTCCTCTCCGTTAGTCATCTTACTAATGATCATGTTGTTTCATCATCTTTTCTCTTCTTTGTTTGTGGTGCAGGATCGATGAACGTAGAATATCATTTGTAGAGGATGACTGTCAAACGAGTTTTTCACTCTGGACCTTTCCACCTCATTTCTATCCTTTTTATCTCTGTGGATTGACACCGATATCTTGGACATGCTCCTCTTTCTATTATGCAAAAAGCTTACCGATTTTTCTTTTTCTAACTTTACATGTGAATCCTGTATCCATGAGAAACAACATCGCTCTACCTTCTCTCCCTACTATACTCGGAGCTCTGCTCTTTTTGATTTAGTGCACTCAAATATTTGGGGCCCATATAAAATTGCTATCTATATGTATATCGCTATTTTATTACATTTATTAATGATCATTCTCGCATGACATGATTGTATTTGTTGCGCGATCTCTCTAAACTAGCACATGTCTTTCGCTCATTTATCACTGAGACCTGTACTCAGTTCTCACCCTCAATTTAAATCCTTCGAACCGATAATGCGCGTGAATGTATAAGTCACACTTTTCAGGAAACTTGTAATATTTGATATTATTCACCAAACATCCTGCGTCCATACACCGCAACAAAATGACAGCCTATCGAAAGAACCGCCATCTCTTTGAGGTTGCTCTATTCCTTATGTTACAAATGTAGGTCTCCAAGATCTATTGTCACTTCTCTGTTTCTGGCATGTTATCCTATTTTACATCGACACAGACACGCAATACACGATACTACACAACACGACACACGACTCGCCAATTCTCAAAAACTACCATATTCCGACACGCTGAGACACTTATACTAAATATTTATTTTTTATAATTATGAAAATTCTATAACATTTAACAAAAAATAAAAAGTTAACAATTAACAAATATTTAAATAAACTACGTCATGTTTAATATTATTCATCAAATATTCAAATGCAAAACTTAACAAAAAATAAAAAAATGATAGAATATTAACACATTACCATTATATATCATCAGTAAAAATAGGGTGGTGTTAAAGGCACACCATTTTCGGCTATGTGCACACCCATCAAAAATATAATCTTTAATAATTTAGGTTTTCTAAACCCCACCCAACTAAAGCCGAAGCAGCCCGCCTCCCCCTTTCCGATACACGCCTTTTTGAACTGCGTCTTCTACGTGCATTTTTATGAAACGTGTTCAACATGAAAGTTGTAGATCTTGACGATATCTACAACTTTCATGTTGAACAATTTTTTATTTAAAGCAGTTTAGGCCCCTGATTTGGCCCCCGAAAAAAATCACGCGGAACACTTTGATTTGAAAAATCACGCGTGATTTTTTTCGGGGGCCTAAACGGCTTTAAATCAAAAAGTGTTCAACATGAAAGTTGTAGATATCGTCGAGATCTACAACTTTCATGTTGAACACGTTACATAAAAATGCACGTAGAAGACGCGGTTCAAAAAAGCGCGTATTTCATTTTAATAAAAACTATGCAATCACGACAACGTCATCCTCCCCACAGCTCTTGTGGACATGTACTGCAGATGCGGGTGCGTTGAAACAACTTTGGAGGTGTTTCGCTGGGTTTCGAGCAAAGACGTCGTGCTTTGGAACGTGATGATCGGAGGGCTCGCGATGCACGGCCATGGCCGCCTTGCCGTCGATCTGTTTGCTCTGATGAAGGAGACGGCAACGGCGCCCAACGAGTCCACATACATTGCAGCTATGTTTGCTCAGACTGTGCACATAATATTGGTGTGCACAAAGCCGAAGATGGTGTGCACATAAAATTTCAATGGGTGCACATAATATTGGTGTGCACAAAGCCGAAGATGGTGTGCCTTTAACACCACCCTAAAAATAATGGATTCTCAAGCAAACATTTTCTCACTTTCAATCATCCTTTTTCTAGAGATACACCCCACTAGTAGATCATCTTCACTAATTGAAATGCTAGAAGGGGCAAAGACACTTTTTTAGGAACAAGACTCACTATTCTAGAATCTAGCATCCACATCTTCTAGTTTTTTCATCTCAAATAGATCACTCTTTTGAGATTTTACACACTTTCCAATTCGTTTTCCACCAATCATTAACAAATGTGTTTTCACTCTTGTATATAAACTTATAAAATATTTTTCACAAAAATTGCACTTCCAAGACAAATTGCCTCCCGAATTTACCATGAGTAGCTAGCGTAGGGACACGCGTGTCCGATTGAGCGGGACACGCGAGTCCCGCGCGAGCCAGCGTGTCGGACTTTTAACACGAGAGTCGGACGAGTGTTGGAGAGTCGGACGAGTGTCGGGGAGTCCGACACCGACACGTTGGGCATTTTGAAGTGTCGGTGCTTCATAGATGCTATCTAATTAATTGCATGCCCTCTTCTATTCTCAACTTTGCGACACTGTTTTCCACCCTTTTTCCTTCACAAACCCACTTCCCTTTGACTCATCATGTCTTCGACAGTGTTTGCTTTGTCCATCATCTTGGCCCTGCCATGAACAAATTGGTCTTACGCGCTACCAAGTATATGTTTATTGGGTACTCTCGCACATAGAAGGGCTATGTGTTACTCTCTCACTTCTCAAAACTCATTACATCTGCGAATATTACTTTTCTTAAGGTTCAACCCTTTTACTCCTTGACTTCTAGTGATTATCTTCTTATGTCCTATCCCATGCCCTAACATACCTATCAAGAATAACACTTCCAACGCCACTTTCCTTGCTCCCACAATCACCTCCCTCCTCTTCGTCTCTACACTCACCATCGCACCTCGTCTGATGCCCTGAGACAGTTACCCCTACTGGTGACGCTCCACGGTTAGCTGATCTGCCTACGACGTCTACCGCCCACCCTCTCTCACCATGTCTCCTTGTACCTATTGTCTCCCAACCTTCATAGGCTTGCGACTTCTTTGTATTTTATTTCCACCTCCGTTTCTGTGCAGAAGTCTCTTCCACATTCAGGGTGGCGGGCACCGATGATGAAAAATGGCTTTCCTCTGGGCCAATCAAACCCTGAACCTTGTCCCCCTTTCTCCTGGCCAATCCCGTGTGGGATGTGAGTCTTCACTTTGAAGCATCGTCCTGATGACACTGTTGAGTGCCTCCAAGTTCGTCTTATGGCTTGTGGGTTCACTCAACAATATGACCTCGACTATGAAGAAACTTTATCCTCTATCGCTAAGTTAAATATCGTACGTGTCTTGATCTCCTTGTCCGTCCATTGTCATTGATTGTTGCATCAACTCGACATCAAATATGCCTTTTTAATGGTGATCCTGCTGAGTTTGTCTACATGCAACACCCTCCTGGTTATGAAACCACAGGGGGGGCTTATCTGCCAGCTCAAGAAATCTCTCTATGGCCTCAAGTTGTCTCCTCATGTTGGTTTAATAAATCCAGTCAAGTCGTTCTAGATTTTGTCTTCACTTGGAGCTCGACAGACTTCTCCCTGTTTACTCGTCGCCGCCCGCAAAGCACGATGATACTTTTAGTATATGTTGATGATATTCTCATCACGGGAGATGATTTAAACATCTCTATGATCAAGAGAACTTGACCTCATATTTTCAAACTAATGATTTGGGCAACCTTCGATATTTCTTGGGCATTGAGGTAGCTCGTCGACCCGATGGACTCTTCCCGTCTCAACGGAACTACTGCCTCCACCTTCTTCATGATGCAGGCTACTCCGGATGGTGATGCACCAATGGATGTCAGCCACAAGCTCCGCGCTCTTACATCCGACTCAGATTTTCTTCTCCCTAATCCAGAGTACTATCGTCGCTTGGTTAGCAAGCTTGTCTATTTAACTATCACACGACCCGATATATCTTTTTTTGTTGGGGTGGTCAGCCAGTTAATGCATGCTCCTCGGATATCCCACCTCCAGGCTGTCAGACGAATTCTTCAGTATTTGAAGAATGTCCCAGGACAAGGGCTTGTGTATAAGTCCTCATCTTCTCTATCCTTAGTTGCCTACTTCGATTCAGACTATGTCGATTTTCTTGATGATCGTCGGTCTATGAGAGGCTACTGCACATACTTTGGAGGACACCTGGTCACCTGGCGATGTAAGAAGCAATCATTGGTGGTACACTCGTTTGCAGAGGCTGAGTATCATTCAATGACGTCTGCTATTTTTGAATTCGCTTGGTTGGAAAGTTTTCTTACTGATATTGGTGTGAAACTCCCATTTTTAGCAGTTCTCTGATGCTATAGTCTAGCTGCTATCCATATCGCCGTCTCGCCGAGAATCCCATTTTTCATGAACGTGCCAAACATATCAAAGTTGATCGTCATTTCACCCGGGAGAAAGTTCTGCTATGCAAACTTGATTTACGACATGTAACCGTTGCCAAGCAGATTTATGATGTTCACACCAAGGCCTTACCACGTCCACTATACTGGCAGTTTGTTTCCAAACTTGACACCTACAATTTGTATGCTCCAAGCTTACCGGGGAGTGTAGAAGAATTGACTTAGCCATGTAAAGGCCCGTTGTTTGCTTGTTTAGTTTAGTCCCACACTTTGATTTGGAGTTGACTCCCTCCTATAAAATATTTGTTTACAAATCCTTGTATTAATGTATGTAGAAGTGGAAATTAATCATTTTTCTCTTTTGTGTTTTACTTTTTTACAGTCTTAATGCCTATGCATCATCTTCTATTTTTCTATGCAAATAGGTGCAAAAATTGTTAGCTCTGTAATGAAATTACATTTCTATAGTGCATGATACAGTTTATTTCTTTTTATTTGCTTTGATCGTCATTCTTAGTTTATTGCAGCTCTTTCATGGCATTTGCCTAATATCTACAACTATATGTGCAGAAATCTGATACAACACCTTCGAGACGTAAATCAATTGCATGTTTTTGCACATCTCTGGTATTAATAAATTTTTCAGGATGTTGTATTGGAACATCAAATGGAGTTGCATCAAACCAGAGTGATGGTTCCTTGAAAGAGAAATCTGTTTGTCGAAATTGTAGGGGCATTGGCGCTATAATATGTAAGATTATTTTTTTCGTTTCCTTTTTTTGTATATCTGTCCGTATATCTTTGATACGGCAGTACATGTTAAATGACTGCTCAGTGTGTTATGCATCAGGATCACTGGCTGACTTTAGAATCTAAGGGAAATATCATATTATTTCCCTTTCTGATTTAATGGATTTATATTTTGTATGAATATTAATAGGATTATAACTTGTATGCATGACTGAAACTACAGATCTATTTCAGTACTTTTTTCTCATGGAGTAGTTCTAGTGCTATTAATGCACTACTATGCTAGGGGTGCAAACATGCCATGCTCCGCAAAATTTTCAAGCTCATGCTTGTTATTTTGAGCTCGAACTCAATGAGCTCACATATACAGGCTCATGCTCAAGACCTATATATGAAGCCCGAGCTTGACTCATAAGCTCGGGTTGCTCATGAGCTGTATTATATATATATTAAAAAGTAAAAAAAAAAACCCTAGTAAAAGAAGCTCACAAGCCAACTCGCGAACTCATGAACAAGAATATATGAGCTCTAGCTCCTCGAGCTTGAGCTTGACGGTACTCCTTTAAATTTAGCTAACCATATCACCCTGTTCTCCTTTTCTCTGTTACACAGCATGTTATTCTTGTTTTATTTCTCTGTTTGGTTCAATATTATGCAAATAGCAATGGTATGTAGATAACAGTGCTATTTATATTTCAGTGACTACAATGCTACCTATCAAATGAATGTTTTATCAGTAATTCATTATTTAATAGTGTACTGCCACCTAAACAAACCAGTGGTGATTGCCATCTTTTTTTTGTTATTTCCTTTACATGTAGATGTCAGTGAATTAGATAACTGCTGCTTCTGATAATAAGACTACATTAGATAAGACATGTCTTCAAGCCAAACATCAGCCAAGTCCTTTTAGGACATCAGGCAGAAATGATTTTCTTACTCAATGAAGGCTTGCATTTTGTAGTTGAAATTTGTGCCCATTTAGTTGGCATTTGCATATAAAGGATATATTTTGACATAACATTTAATCTAATAAAAGAGGTTCACTCGTGTGAAATTAGGTGACATGTGCGGTGGAACTGGAAAATGGAAAGCACTCAACAGAAAACGAGCAAAAGATGTTTATGAGTTCACCGAGTGTCCCAACTGTTATGGTATGCCTTCAAAATTGCACCGTACTTCATGAAACTTCAAATGCCACCCAGTTTTCCTTCTATTCAATGTTTTATATTTTCATATACATATAAGTTGATTTTTCTCCCACAATGGTTATATGCAGGTTTTAGTGAAGCTAAATTATTTATTAGTGTCTTCAATGTCCTTCTCAAACTTGTATGAGCTTTTTTAATATCTAATGCAGTTTCTAACAAGTTTGCTAGATAAATTGTGTGTGAGAACATGAATGTGATAGTGAGATGGTGGAGTGGATTAGGAAATTTTGGGCCTGTTTGGTTTCATGGCATCTAAATGTCAGTGTTATCAAGCAGATGCGTGGTCGATTTAATGCTATTTATTACGTACATCAAAACAATCTAAGCTACAGATACGTATAAACAATCTAAGATACTGTTATATGCATATTATATACGATTTCAATGACTCTTTAGGTATACAAAATTGGGTCGACATATTGATGTCATTGTTTTAAGACATAAATCTCATTTTGGAAATGTTATTAAAAGATGTCAACAAACCAAACTATCTACATCCTTTTTTTTAAGATAACATGGTATTCCATTACAATGCTTGTGAAATAACATGACATTCACTTACAACCATTGTGAACCAAAAGGTCCTTTTGATACATGTAGTTAGTGATACTTATGTTCTTTGTACTTTTATATTTGTATTTATTCCACATTGTCTGTGGGCATTTGTATTATCCCCTCTAATTATATGTATTTAGGGCTAGTTTCCTTGATAAATTGAAGCATTGATTTTTCACTTCCACACAGTGTCAATGCCTGCCCTAGCCAACTAGGTTCGAAAATTCACCACAGTTTGGTCGGCCCCTTGCAGAAGCCCTCTATTGTGATATTTGATCCTTTGTGCAAACTCTTCCATCAATCGCTGACCAAATCATCTCCTGCTAGCGTCCCGCTCACTGCTTTTGTCCCTCCTACATGCCTTTGGCTCACACATGCACTTCTAAAATTTCTATCATTGGATCTCCGCCCTACTGCAACGAGTCCTCATCTCACAAAGGCACTCCATTTGTTGCCTTGCCGCCTTAGAGAGCTCTCTTACACTTCTAGGACTCCCTTTGAGCCCTCCGAACATGGATTAAATCAGCCAGGTTCTCTGTGCTTTAATGAAAAGTTTCTACTGTTGCTTATTTTCCTTCATCATTATTATTTTCAGGACCTATGATAACTACGTAGACCGAGCTGTGAGGATTCATTTACTTGGATGATACTTTCTCTCCCTCTGGTTCTTCTTCTATGTTCTCACTCCTTTAGTGGCATCATCGTCTTACTCGTCCTCTTGTGTATCGACTTTATTACTTATTACCATCTTTATTTGCCTAGTCTATATTAGAGTGCGAGGCTTGCCAGTTTGGAAAACATCATCTTGTATCCTCTTGTTGTATTTGGGTCTACCTCTTGAAGGATATATTTGAATTGTGTGATGTTTTGCTGTCATTTGCTTATTAAATGAAAGCTCATTTTGACGTATATTTGAAAAAAATATTGTACTGATAATGCTAACAAATATATTAGTCATTTATTCTCTCATTTTTGTACATGCCATGACAATAGCATTCATTAGAATAATTGTGCTCATACGACACAATGTAGTAGAAAAGAAGAATCATCATCTCCTCATGTTCTCAATACCTCGTTGTGACGAGCATGGGTTCCATAATTTGCAAGTCTTTGGTCTACATGCCTCTTTTGGCTATGCTAAACTTTTTACATCTGTTTGTCGTCGAATGCGATGCCTCAAACCACAACATCGGGGTTTTCCTCGTGTAGAGTGGACTCCCCATTGCTTACTTCAATCAAGCCTTCTCCAGTCCCGTACGGCCTCAGTCGGTCTATGAGAATGCGTTAATGTCCCTCATCCTATCCGTTCAACATCAACGATCGTATTTTATTGGGCATAATTTCATTATACCGACAGATCATCACCATATCATCCAACACCTATTCAATTGGACAATCTGGACACATGTCCAACAAATGTAGGTAGAGAAAGTATTGGCATGTGATTTCTAGATGGAGTTCAAGGCCGGGGGATTCAAACAATCGATGCTCTCTTTCTTTAATTCGAGCTTGTCGGTCTCAAGGATATATCATGACCCTTGTGGGCTGACATCGATCCCATCCAGCAAGAGATCACAACGAATCCCTACCCCCAATCCTTTGACACCGACCTCGCCACTCATCTATCATACTCGCTCTTTGACAAGGGACTCTGCCATCAAAATTGTCTTCTACTTGTGGTTATCTCAGCTTATATTCTGCGTCTGCCAGCCGAGTTTCATTCCAAACCAATAGTTGGACACACAAATGCCTTCCATGCGAATAGATGTCTCGGAGCATCCTTTTACTGGCGTGGCATGCTTCGCTGTATAGGACAATTTGTGGCCTCTCGCCTCACCTGCCAGCATACAAGGTGACAATCTTTCCATCCTGCCTGTTGCAATCACTTTCTATACCCAAACTTATTTGGGAATCTCTCCTTGGAATTCATCACCAAACTCCCACGATCAATGGTGTTTGATTGCATTTTTATTGTAGCGGACCTTCTATCAAAGTACATACATTTCATTTTGCTCTACCACCCTTTCATTGTAGACACTGTGCTCAGAATTTTTGTACATGTGGTGGTGGGAATCCATTGATTTTCTAGCTTGATCATTAGTGACCGTCACCATATTTTCATGAGCAATTTCTGGTAGGTCCTATTCAAATTACAGGGCACGACACTACGAATGTGCACTGTTTCTCACCCACAGAAGGACGGGCAGACGAACATTCTCAATCATGGGTTGGAGACACACTTGCGGTGTTTTTCATCGGATCAATAGCGCACATGCAAAATAGCTCGAGTGGGCGGAATATTAATACAATTCATTCTTTCACACAACTGCTAGTACCACTCCATTCAAGGTCGTCTATGTTAGATATCCTCCTGCCATGGGAATGTCATGTGGGGAGCTTGACCCAACAGCTCCAAAACTGTAACTTGATAACACTACCGGTCTTCAATTCCTCAAATATTGGTGTAGTGGAAACATCGCCCCCCTCCACAGACATCACCTGGCTTGACAACGAGACTTCACAAACCAGTTCCCCAACTTCTGCCTTGAGGACAAGAAAAGTTTCAGCGTGATAACTCTGAGGATGCGATCGCATGGCAATGGTTTAACGTATTTGGTTGTCTTCTTATATTAAAAACTCTTCGGGTTGAGGAGGCAATATTCATAACGTAACATTCCAAATCCGATATTATGGGTGTGGTCGATTGCACAGCCCCATGCATGTGGTAGGCAAATGTTTTGGTTGATTAGACTTGAGCCCTCAGCTGAACCAGTTAATTCTCTGTCATGGAATTGGAATCCCTTTGCACTTGTTTCTCTCTTTTGTCGCTCTTTCCTCTTCTCCGCCCACCCGCTCTAACAAGATTGTTGAGTGTGGCTCGTGCAGGCTTCCAAGGCCATAAGGTTCCTTAGGTGTCTCACTTTACAAGGCTACGGAGAATCAGCCTTCTCATGATGTAGAGTAGAATGTGATGATAGATTGATGATGTTATCATGTGATACATATACTCTAAAAATTTACGCGAACGGTTGATGAGGATGGTATAGGGAAATTGGCCAAAGGCGCCCTTTCTACGTGGATGTCGTGAGACCCCGTAATTCTTGTCTCTTAGTTTTTCTGATATTTTCCCACAGATCATTTATTTACATTCTAGTCCAATGTGCCATTACTTGATAACCATGTTTCCCGACCAGAACTTGAATTAGACCGGATTTTTGAGCTTCTAGTTAAGAGCAATGACATCTGAAGAAGAGAAAATGAGATAAAGAAGTTCAAGGGTGAGGATGTTGCGTATAAGCTCGATCAAAAATTTGAAGCGATGTCTCTCTCCCTCTTGATTTATTAGAATTAGTTTCATCATATTCCTGGGAAAGGAATTGTTTAAACTCTATTAGTTATATTTCTTTGGTCGAATCATCATCATCTATGCTATGTTGTTGTAGGTCGCGGGAAGCTTGTATGCTTGGTTTGTCTAGGAACCAGTTTACCGAATAATATGGGACTTCTCCGGCGGCCAGAGGCACGAAAACTGCTGGACTAGATGTACACTGGAATGCGCTTAGCATAACATCATCTCATTTTGCCATTCACCTCATTTGGCTGCACTGATCTTCAGACGGGAATGTACATTGCATAACATCAAACTTCCCTCAATTGCTGACCCAACCAACTCCTCCTAGCGTCCCGCTCGCTACTTTCATCCCACTCACATGCCCTTGGCTCACACATGCACTCCTAGCATCTCTGCATCGAATCTCTACCCTCCTGCAACGAGCCCTCATTTCAGAAAGGCACTCCGTTTGTTGTCTCTCTGCCCTAGAGAGATCTTTTCCACTTCTAGGACTCCTTCAGAATCCTCCTGAATATGGATTAAATCATCCAGGTTCTCGGTGCTATAACGAAAAGTTTCAATAGCTGTGGCCTATTTTGTCTATGATTATTATTTAGTGCACCTTCATAGAGGAAGATGATAACTACGTAGACCGAGCTGTGAGGATTCTTTTACTTGGATGATACTTTCTTCCCCTCTGGTTTTGCTTCTAAGTTCACATTCCTTCAGTGCCAAAATGAATGGTCTCCCGGGAGACCCAAAATGAATGGTCTCCCGGGAGACCCAAAATGAATGGTATCCCGGGAGACCCAAAATGAATGGTCTCCCGGGAGACCCAAAATGAATGGTCTCCCGGGAGACCCAAATGAATGGTCTCCCGGGAGATCGACAATGAAATTTGTGCTAAAATAACATAACATTAGTGACCTCCCGAGATGACCCCACATGTCTAGAAGCCACGTGTCGCGACCGTATTAACCCCGCACGTAGATTTGGTAACGTAGCCCGGTTCCAAAAATTTTGCATTCTGAAGAGTGGCATGAGGCTCTCCTAGAGATCTGAGCGCCTTATGGAGAGCGGAGTGCGAGGGTAACATGAGAGCTAGGCATCCTCTGGTGAGTGGAGCACAGTTGCACACATTGGAGTGGGCTTGTGAGCGGAGCGTGGCGAGGCATACTGTAGAGGAGCGCAGGGACGCACACTGGAGAGGCATGTCACAATAGCGATGTGTTCACGACCACGGGCACTAAAGCGATACTGGATTTGCGTGTTCATGGTAGTAGTGTGTTCATAGTAGTTGTATGTTCGCTCGAGCGTAGCGCAAGGGTGTCCACTGGAGCGTAGTGTGGGGGCGCGCACTGGAGCAGGCTTTAGAGTGGTGCGCTGGAGCGGCACTGGAGAGGAGCGTGGGGGCACGCACTGGAGCGGAGCCCGGTGGTGCGCACTGGAGCGGAGCACGGGAGTGCACACTTGAGCGAAGTGTGGGGTCGTGCATTGGAGCAGACTTTAGAGTGGAGCGTCGGGGAGCACACTAGAGAGCATCGTATTGGCTCGCATACTGGAGCGCGGCCTTCACTAGAGCAATCTTTAGATCGGAGCACGGGGCACGTATTGGAGTGTGTTTAGTTGTATAATGGGTGTATTTAGTTGAGCAGAGCATGCTCTAGAGAACCATGCACGCAGGAGTATGCTCTGGAGAGTTGTGCGTACGTGGGTGTGCTGCAGAACTGCGCACACGTGAACTTGCTGAAGAGTTGAATGAATGGAAACACCTTGTTCGTGTCACCCGGATCACCGATTTCAGCGGTTAGATAACTTTGCCCCCCAAGTAGATCTTGGCGGTCAGGCCAGGCTCGCCGGAGCGACGACAGTCGGTAGTGGCCACCACCTCACTGGAAAATGAAAGTGCTCCAAATTTGATGAAAATTTCTGGGAACCTTCGTCTCGCCGCCATGAGTCCATCGGTCATGATAGTTTCTCATCGGAGGTTCGTAGCTCCGGCAATTGCCGACGAAGGGTCATTTTGGTGAAATGGCCGCCCCGCCAAAAATTGACCAAAACTTTTAATTGAGTACTCTATTGCGTAGCATTTTTTGCGAGCAATACAACCTCGCTTTCAGTTCGAAGTTTCGTCAAGAGGTTAAAATGTTACGAGTTCCCAAAGTTTTGAAATCCTCCCACCATTAATGGCGATTTGGAGGTGATTGGAGGGTGGAAAGGGGGTGCCCACAGACACTAGCGGGCCGAGGAGCTCCTCCTGAGGCTTTCTGGTGGCCAATCGGTTGCCAGAATGAGGAGCAACGGTGAATCCTACCTCCTCCTTTCGCGACTGAGCGCTAGGGGACCCCTAGCGCTCGGTAGGGGTGACGGGCCTAGGCCGGTCCTGGGCCGGTCTAGTTTGGGCTGGTTCTGTTCGGGCCGAGAACCCCACAAAGACTTCCGGTGCCTATTTGGGGGTCAAGTGGGCTCAGAATTGCGCGGAAATGGTCCATTGAAATCGTCTGGTCAAGCCGGTCAGGATCGTGGTCTCAGTTTTATTTTTTGGGTACCCATCAATTACCCTTTATTTTTTGGGTTGTGCTTGCAAAAAACCTTGAAAATTGTTATCATTATAGGGTTTAACTGCCACGACCGCTCCCTTTATATTGACGTGAACGTTCTCTAGGAATCATGAAACAGTTCACTCGTAGTGTGGGCAAAAAATGTGTGAGAATTTTAATTCAAAAACTCGGCGCATGCTTCACATGTAATATGAGATTTTATGTTACTCATGGGTAGTAAAGGTTCCACAAAATTTGTAGTCACTGAAGAGTTAGGGAAAACATGAGGTGTCGAAGAGAAGCTTGCAGAATATTCACAATGCTATCGTATCAGCGAGTAGGACGGTGAATATATAGTTTTCAAGCATTACATTATGCATGTTGTCCGTAATAACGATTGCGCGCTCGGGAGGACCTCTGCGTGCGGCGTGCACATGGATGACATCGCAGAAAGACGCACAAGCAGAGCCCAATGCATATCTCTTGTCTGTAGTCTACACTAGTGCGTCTGCGTGGACGCATTGATGCGCACGCCACGGCGCAGAAGCAAAACAATTAAATGCACTAAATGACCCTCTTTGACCGGAAGACGCTGGGTCCTTTGGAGAGTGGAACGGGATCGTCTTGGAAAGCAGTGCACCTTCTTGAAAAGGTGCACCTTATAGAGAGGGATGCACTTTATGAGGGTGGAGTTTAAGAGCGCGCATTGGAGAGGGTAGCACGGGGGCGCGGACTGGAAATCGATGCGATGAGCTGTAAATTAAAGCGGCGAGCTGGAAATTAAAGCGGCGAGCTGGAAATCAAAGCGGCGAGCACACACTAAGTGGAGCGCATGGGCACTTATTTGAGTAGAGTGTTCACATGAGCGAACTAGAGAGTGTAGCGTCGGATGCATACCCGAGCAGACCACACTCTATAGAGTAGAGCACGTTCGAATGCGTTTAGTAAGTACAGTGGGCATATTTAGTTGAACTGAGCTTGCTCAGGGGAACTATGCACACATGGGCACATTCTTGAGAGTTGTGCAGACGTGAATGAGTTGCAGAGCTATGCGCACGTCTACTTACTGAAGATTTGCGCGCGTGTTAACGTGCTGGAGAGTTGTCTGTACATGAACATGTTGTAAGTTGCGTGCACACGAACGTGGGGGAGAGTGACGTTCACATTAACGGGTTGCAGAGCTACATGCTCGTGAACATGCTGAAGAGTTGCGCACACGTGAACGCGCTGGAGAGCTGCGCGCACGTGAACGCACCGAACCGCTACACACACATGAACGCTTTGAAAAACTACGTGCATGTGAACATGTTGCGTGTACATGAGCGTGGTGTATAGTTGCGTGGACGTGAACGTGTCGTATAGTTATGTGCATGTGAACATGTGGGAGAGACACTCACATGGGTGTGTTGAAGAGTTGCACACATGTGAATGTGATGCAGAGTTGTGCATGAACATACTGAAGGATTGCGCGCATGTGGAGGTGCTGGTGAGCGACACACAAATATTTAAGCGAGGGGAACAAGGTTCCCGTGTGGCCGCGGAGGGGGCAGGTCCTCTTTAATCGGAGGACACTAGGTACTTTGTTGATGCGTGGGTGGAACGAGGTTCCCGCACGGTCGTGGAGGGGTGCAAACCCTCTTTGACTGGAGGACGCCTGGTCCTTTGGAGATGCATGGGGGGAATGATGTTTCCGCACAGACGCAGAGCGGGCATACCCTCTTTGATCGGAGGGCCGAGTTTCACGCGCGGTGTGTGTATATGGTGGGGGGGAGGGCTGGCCGCTTTCTTGTTGGTGGTCAACAAATCCTTTGGAGATCAATGGGGAGAACGAGGTTCCCGTACTGGCTGAAAGGGGTCCCTCTTCGACTGGAAGATACTGAGTCCTTTGGAGATGCGTGGAGGGAATGAGGTTCCCGCGATGTCGCAGAGGGGGCATGCTCTCTTTGACCGGAGGACCGAGTTTCTCTCAGGGTGTGTGGGGGTGGGGGCAAGGGCAAGGTTCCTGCACAGTCGGAGGGGGGGGGGGGGGTGAGGTGGCAGACCCTCTTTGACCGGAGGAAGCTAGGTCCTTTGGTGATGCGTTGGGGGAACGAGGGGGGGGGGGGGCAGACTCTCTTTGATCGGAGGACCGAGTTTCCCGTTCGGTGTGGAGGGAGGGAGGGGCTGGCCCCTTTCTTACTGTGGTCACTAAATCCTTTGGAGATCTGTGGGGAGAACGAGGTTCCCGCACGGTCGGAAAAAGGGGAAAGCACCCTATGACCGGAGGACCGAGTGTCCCGCGCGGCGCGCGTGTGGGGGTGGGGGACTTTCTAATCGGTGGGTCACAGAATCCTTTGGAGATTAGCAAGCAAGTGGAATTCCCATCCGTTCGTGGAGGGGGACTGCTTTGACGCTAGTGGCCAAGGCCTGAAATCTTCTGGAATGATGCCCCCCTCCCCCTCGGCGCTATGGAGCTGGCGGTTTAGAGTACTCGCACGTGGTTTCATTTTCCAGGTTGAAGCTTTTGTTGAAGGAGGTGTTAAGAGCGAGTTGCTTCTTGCTCCTATCTGATGGCTCTATCCCCGCCCGACGAAGAGAAGATTATTATGCCTTGAGGAAACAAGCATGAGCGTTACAAGAAAGGGGAACCAGGGGGTAGGATGGATGCCTCAAGCGAGTTGCTTCTTGCTCCTATCTGATGGCTCTATCCCCGTCGGGCAGGGACGTTCATCGCATAATGAAGGATGGAAGTGATGGCCTAGAATGCATGTGCAGCAGGAGGATGAAAGATGGCAGTACACGGAATCAGCCTCCATGATGGTGAGCTGTGTGCAGGGAGATAGATGTAGGTGATGTTTTCCATAGTTGCAATCGAGGCTGCCCCCCAGTGGATGGGCTGCACATTGTAAATTTTCGTGAACATCCCAGCTGAAGGAGTGATCGATGACACCTTGGGGACCATGTCAAAACTAACATTTAACGATATGAAGGGGGTGTTATTGGTTGACGAGTGCCTATGTGGTCGAAACTGGTGTTTTTTGCGATGTGTCAGCTAACATATTCAATGCATATAAGGGTCTGTTTGGCTAAGCTGCAGCTCTGGGAGAAGCACTGGTTGGAAATAATGGTGGAGGAATCTGCTGTTTTACAGTGGTGAAAAAGTTCATGAAACTGTTTGGAAAACTGTATTTGCAGTGCTGTGCGAACAGTGGTGCAAAATTAAATAGTAATTAAAATTAAATGATGATAATAATTAAACAGTTTGCCAAAATAGGTTCGAACAAGCCAAAGATTTTTTTTCGTAACCTCGCCCAGCTTGACACTACAATTCCAACGGACCCATTCTCGCACAATTTTGAGGTGTTTGGTCTTCCAAACGGGCGTCAAGACGCACGTATGCGCGTTCGACTCACGAGCTAGGACGGTTCGTTTTGACCTGTTCACGGGCGCCTCGAATGACGCTCAACAAATATAGAACAACAACGACACTCAAGCCTTTATCCGTATATAAAAAAAAATTAAACATTAAAACGTTAATATATTAATTTTAAAAATATATTAACGTTTTAATTAATTACTAACTTTTTAAAATATTAATATAATTAATTAAATATATATATTTTAAAATTAAGCTATTAAATATAATAAAAAAAGTTAAAATATAAAATATTTATCCGTATATATATAAAGTTAAATAAAAATAAAATTTTTAGTCTACATTTTTTTTAAAAAATTGCAGCGTTGTAGCCCCTTTTCAGGGCTGTAGCGTTGTTCCTGCTTCCGCGGGCGGTGACTTCTTGCCACTGCCCGACCAAACTTTTTGTTTGGCGGAGCGGCAGCGAAATCAGCAGCATGCTGCTGTGCTGCCACTCCGTCAAATAGAGCCTAAGACTTTTCTGATCATTGTTGTCGGCGGGGGTACTATTGTAGAACAAGTACTAATTTTCTGAATAGTCTTCAAGAAAGTGGGGCGTACCCACAGACAGCGTCAAACTGTTGTGTATCGATCAATGCTCATCGGTTCGGTATATTAGGTTCGTCTTAGCTTGAGAGCCAATCGAATGTGCACACAGTCGAAATAGTATCGACAACAGAGTTTTTATGCGGAAAATCCAAAATGGTGAAAAACTATGGGGTCTGTCCCAGTTCAAACAAATTTATTAACAATATTGTTAAGAGTACACAGCTGATTTAGCGAGGGTGATAGACCACCTCTCGTTCTAAAATGTTAAATGAGTCTTCTGATGGTTGTGTCTTAGGGACACTTTTGATAGTTACGTGCGGAGGCGCATCCCGGAAGTCGTCCCGGGGAGCTGTGTTTTGAAGAGTGGCACGAGGCTCTCCTGGAGATCTGAGTGTCTTCTAGATAGCAGAGTGCGAGGGTATGCACATGAGAGCTAAGCATCCACTGGTGAGTGAACCGCAGGGGCACACACTGGAGTGGGCTTGAGATCTTAGCGTGATGGGGCACGTTGGAGATGTCTGCCATGTTAGCTATGTGTTCACGGTCACAAGAACTAGAGCGACACTGGAGTTGCGTGTTCACGGTAGCGGTGCGTTCACAGTATTTGTATGTTCACTGGAGCATAACGTAGGGGCGTTCACCGGAGCGTAGCGCGGGGGCGTGCACTGGAGCAGGCTTGAGAGCAGTGCCCTGGAGCGCGCACTAGAGCGGTGCATGGGGGCCCGTACTGGAGCGGAGCGTGGGGCGCACTGGAGCGGAGCGCAGGGGCGTGCATTAGAGCGAACTTGAGGGAGGAGCGCCTGGGCGCGCCCTAGAGAGCACTGCGCTGGGGACCATACTTGAGTGAATCCATTAATAGAGCAATATGTAGTGCGGAGTGGTGGGGTGCGCACCGGAGTGTGTTCAACTAGCGGGTGTATTTAGTTGAGCGGAGCATGCTCTGGAGAACCAGGCACGCATGGGTGTGTTCTGGAGAGTTGTGCGACGTGGACGTGCTGCAGAGTTGTGCGCACGTGAGAGTTGCACACACATGGACGTACTAAAGAGCCGCACGCTCGTGAATGTTTTGAGGGCCTGCGTTCAAGTGAGCACACTGAAGAGCTTAGTGCATGGTACACTTTGAGAACGAGCCATTTTTGTGAGAGGCTTTTCGGTGTCACAATTTAAGAGTACAGGGTCAGTACTCCTCTCCTTTTTCCCTCCCCCCTAAATGAAAGATTATGCCCCCTTTTATAGGATTTAAGAGGGGCACACATGTAATTTTGTTATTTTAATTATTTAACGGACGAATGAAAATGCCCGGTTCATGTCACTCAGATCACTGATTTTAGCAGTTAGACAATTTTACCCCCTGGGCAGATCCGGACGGTCCGGTAAGGCTAGCCGGAGCGGCGGCCGGCGGTGGCCGACGGTAGCCGTCTCCTTGCTAGAAAATGAAAATACTCGGAGTTTGATGAAAATTTCAGGAAAGCTTTGTCTCGCCGCCACGAGTCCATCAGCGGCGGCGGTTTCTCGATCGGAGATGCATAGCTCCAAAAATCGCCAACGAAAGGGACATTTTGGTGAAATGGCCGTCCCGCCAAAACTTCACCAAAACATTAGATTGACTACTCTATTTCCTAGCATTTTTCATGAGCAACACATCTCCGCTTTAGGATCGAAGGTTTGTCAATTGGTTAAAAGGTTATGAGTTCCCAAAGTTTCGAAATCCTTCCGCCATTAATGGCGATTTGGAGGTGATTGGAGGAAGGAGGAAAGGGGCCCACGGACACCAACGGCCCGGGGTACCCATCCTGAGGCTTTCCGGCGGCCACATGGCTGTAGGAATGAGGGGTGGATGTGATGCCCGCCGCCTCCTAGCGCGATCTAGCGCTAGGGCGCGAGCCCTAGCGCGTGGTATGGGGGACCATCTCGGGCCATTGAAACTGTCTCGTCGAACCCGTCAAGATCATGATCTCCGTTTATTTTTTTTGGAGAACCCATCAAGTTTCATCATATTCCTTAGACATTGTTTAAACTCTTTTTCCTTATATTTCCCCGGTCTAATCATTGTCGTCTATGGTATGTTGTAGGTCGCGGGAAACTGGTATGCCCGGTTTGTTTAGGAACCGGTTTACCAAATAATAAGGGACTTCTCCGGCGACCAGAGGCACGAAAATTGCTGGACAAGATGTACAATGGAAGGCTCCTTCCCGGGTCCTAGGCCATTCACCTCAATGGAAGGCTCCTTTCTTTTGGAATTGTTATTTACTTCCCCTTTTACCATTTTCTACTTGCAGCAGAAGGAAATGTGCATAGCGAAAAGTCCTAATTTTTTCTTCACTTTTTGTTGTAAAATGATTGTCTATTTTCACTATAGTTTATGGTCTCTCATTACAATAGAATGACCGATCATTTCATTCACATATCAAGCCTCAAATGTAGATGATACTAGCGATAATTCTCCATTCATAGAGTTAATCCTGTCAGCATTGTATATAATGGAGTAGTTTTGCAATTTTCATATACATTCCTACATAAAAGGGGAGTTGCGGAGATGAGAATGCTTAGGTGGATGTGTGGACACACGAGATTGTATAAAATTAGAAATGAAAGTATCAGGGATAAGATAGGAGTAGCACCAATTTTAGAGAAGATGCGAGAAACTCGTCTAAGATGGCTTGGACATGTACAAAGGAGATCATTAGAGGCACCTGTTAGGCGTTGTTTTAGTCACTAGACATGTTAGACGAGGGAGGGGTAGACCACTACAGACTTGGATTGAAATTATAAAGAAAGACATGATGTACTCAGGCATTAGTGAGATTATGACAAAAGGATAGGGCACAATGGCGATAAAGGATCCGTATAGCCAACCCCACTATAGTGGGATAAAAGCTTCACTGTTGTTGTATTCCTACATAACATGATATTTTAAATATTTTGTTCTATAAAATAATGCTAAAAAATACATATTGTATTTCCCCCCTCCAAGCTTTCATAAATTTCAATCTCAAGCATTTTTTTAATTAGAGGATACATTTGCTAAGGGGAGTCTTAGACGTATCACTTGAGGTGTTGCCATGTGACCTTAAGGTCACAAGTTCGAGTCTTGGAAGCAGCCTCTTGCAAAAATGCAGGGAAAGATGTGCCTACATTTCACTTGTGGTGGGATCCTTTCCCAGCCCTCACTACGCAGGGATGCTTTGTGCACAGGGCTGCCCCTTTAGACATCGATACATTTAGGTCCATGCATGGATTCCATTTAAAGATGGGGTCTTTCAAAACTTAAATAGTAGCATGAGAGTTCTACTTGAAAATGTAATATTATTTTGATTATTTTTTCAATGTAATATTTGAAAGTTTCACTTCCACTTGATTTTGTTCAATGCCTAAAGTGTGTGGTAGTATAAAATTTCCCCTCGTATATTGGTAGGATTCTTTGGGCACATAGGTAAAATATTTTTTTTAAAATTTAAAAGTTCAAACCAAAATATACGGAAATATATCTAAATAACTTGAAATTGAATATTTTTAAAGCAAGCTCTTGTTATTTTTGTTTTAACTTTTAACAAACTATTGTTAACTACACTTGGTGTATCTGCTCGCCTAGCCTTCGAGAGATCGAGGCCGGATCGAGGAGTGTTAAATGAGGACGGATAGAGAAACATAGGATGATGCTCATGATGGAGATCAGAGTTCTCAAGTGCTTCATGGGCTGTCTTTATCTTCAGTCATTTTTTCCCATTTTGTTATCGGTGCCTAATGAGAGGGGTGGCGGAAGCTTGTTGTAATTGCACCTCTTGAGAGTCCCGTGCATGCATTTTTGTTTGAGGATCTTCAATTTGATTTTCTGTAAACTTGTTGGTTATTATTCAGTAAAACATCATCCACTGTTTATTATTATTTGCATCTACACATGTTAAAAAAAGGAATTGTTAAAGACAAATCAAAATGACTATTCGTAAATCATTGTTAACAACTGTTGGAAAAGCTCATGTAAATAAGCAATTTATTTGTATTTCTTCTTTTCTCTTCTTTAGTCCCACATCTTGTATAAGACTCTCTTCTCTCTTTCTCCCTCCAATAAATGTGTATTCATACATTGTATTTCATCATTGAGATAGTATATAGAAGGTTGAGTTTTTCTCTACATGGTATCAGAGCAAGACGGTCCGGCCTTTCCTTTTTGAAACCGCTTGTTCTTCCGGCTTACCGGTTGGCTTCCCCTCTCCTGCTTAGCCGCAGTGTCGTGCGGTCTGCCTCTCTCTAGCCGCAGTCTCCGTCTCCGCGGCTTCCTGCGCGGACAAGGTCATTCTAACTGCTTCTTCTGTTCGGTCTCTTTCGTGGCTTCCACCTCTTCTCCTCCTCCTCTTTATAACCTTTCTCACAGGTGGGGACCTCCCTTGTTTTTCCTCTGCCCGCGCGGTCTCCTTATCTATCCGCGCAGTCTCCCTCTCACTTCTCACCACAACTCTACCCGCTTTCCTTCTTCCCGCTCGTCGCGACTTGTCTAAAGTCGTCGTGACTTGACTTTGTCGCCGCGGTCTCTCTTCTCGCCGCGAGTTGCGCATCTTACTCGTTGCGGTCTTCTAGTCTACCCGTCGAGATCTTCCTTCTCGCTGCTCTGCTCTCTGCTCGCTGCGGCTTGCCTTAATCGCCGCGGCTTCTCTTCTCGCCGCGCTTTGCCTCTCTTGTCGCTGCGGCTTCTCCTCTTCTCGGCAAGCTCCGCATCTAGGTCGCGCCATCTCTCATTATCGCTGGTGTACTCACCTTGACCGTGTGGACTTCTCGTCTGACCTCTTCTTCGCCTAGTCGCTGCAACCTGTCTTGTCGCTAGCGGTTTCTCCTCTCTGTCGCGGGTTCCGCATACTGGTCGTGGCATCCTCCTTGCCGCTGGTGTTTTATCACCGTGACCGTGCGGCTTCTACCAGCTATCCGCTCCGCATTCTGGTCGCAACGACCTCATTTCCTTGTCGCTGGTAGATTGCCACCCAGACCGTGCGGTCTCCTGTTTGGTCGTTGTTCTTTTTGTCCCCCGGCCTAGCCTCCTGATCTCCTAGCCATGGAGACCTCTCCAGAGTCAACCAGACAGACTACTTCTTCCTCTGCAGACCGTCCGGCCTCTGCCCCTGAACTCCGTGATGAGTTGCGGATTACTACCATTTTGCTAGCCGGGAAGAAGAACTTCGTGGAGTGGGTACACTCTGTTTGCCACGTACTACAGTCCAAAGGTTTTCTCCATCACTTGACCCAAGCGCCTCCTGCTGCTCCTACTGATGATTGGTTGCGCAACGATGGTCGGGTTCAGACATGGCTCCTCAACTCCCTTGATACTGAACCCTACCGCATGGCCTTGTATCACGAAACGGCCAAGGCAATGTGGGATGAGCTCCAGTCTCTATATTCTGGAAAAGATAGTCTCCAGCATCTTTATGACATTATTACTAATATCCAGTCCCTTGATGTTGGCGGGGCCACCGACCTCACTTCCTTTGTTTCTCGGGCCAAGACTTTAGTTGAAGCATGGATCCAACATCAACATCCTACGTTGGATCTCGCTGCACAACGGGCTCAGAAAGAATCCATCGGTGTGGCCATGATGATGGCTAGTGTTCAACCTCATCTTCACAGTGTTGGGCCCAGATCCTCTCTTCGGTTGTTACTCCCTCACTATTAGATGTGTGTTCCATGCTGCTCAAGGTCTCACCGTCTCCTGATAGTTCTGCTCCTCCGTCCCCGACTCTCCTGCAGCAGACATCTGCACCCCTGCTTCCTTCCCCCCTCCTTCTCGCGGGGGGCATTCTGGCTCTCGGGGCCGCAGACGGGGAGGCCGACCTCGCCCAAAGTGTTCCTTCTGCGGTAAGGACGGTCACCTTGAGGCCACATGTTATCGCAAGCACAGGCTTCCTCCTCGTCCACATGCCACTATTGCTGCTACCGACTCATCCGCTCGTACTGACCTTGAAGAGGTCCGCCTTCAGCTCCAACAACTCCATGGTCTGCTTAGTCGCCCACCTGCCTCCATTGCCTCCATCTCTCAAGAAGGTATCGCTTTTCTCTCCACTAGTCCGCGCTGGATAGTGGACTCAGGTGTCACCCATCACATCACCTCCATGCGACCACATCAATACCTGGATTCTCCTCATCCTAAGTGTATCATAGTGACCAATGGGGGCACTGTTCCCGTCTCTGACTCGGCTGACATCCCTCTCACTTCTTCTCACTCTCTACGCTCGGCTCTTCATGTTCCGGACTCCCCGTTTAATTTTCTTTCCGTTGGTCGCTTGACTATTGATTTGAATTGCTCTGTAACCTTCACTTCTTCTTCTTTTCTGATACAAGATCATAGGACACAGACTATCATTGGTAAGGGGCGATTGCAGAACGAGCTCTACCTCCTTGATGACTTTCCAGCTATCCTCTCTTTAGTCTCCTCCGTCGATTGACACCGGCGTCTTGGCCATGCCACTTTACCAGTACCCCAAAAGGCTCTCCCAGATGTATCTTTACCTTCTTTTCAATTTGAGTCATGTGTGTTAGGCAAGAAACCTCGTTCATCTTTTTCATCTCATTATACTCAGAGCACTGTTTCTTTTATTTTGGTACACTTCGATATTTGGGATCCGTACATAGTTACTAGCATTTCTGGTTATTGTTACTTTCTAACATTTATTGATGATTATTCGCGGATGAAGTGACTATACCTAATTTGTCATCGCTCCGAGCTTCCTCATGTCTTTCAGACGTTCCTTCTTGAGACCCAAATGCAATTATCCACGAACATCAAAACTCTCCGCACGGATAATGCTCGTGAATACACTAGCCACGAATTTACGACTCTTTGCTCTAACTTTGGGGTTATTCACCAAACCTCATGTGTCTATATCCCCCAACAAAACGGAGTCGCTGAGCGAAAGAATCGACATCTTCTCGATGTGGCCTGCTCCATCATGCTCCAAATGCACGTTCCCAAAACTTATTGGAACTTTGCTCTTTCGACGGCTTGCTATCTGATTAACCATCTTCCTTCCCCAATCCTCCATAATGCCACTCCATTCTGCCTCATGTTCCCGTCTACTCCGGCATTCTCTCTCACACCCCGCATCTTTAGGTGCACTTGCTACGTTCACACCCTTGGTCCATCCTTGGACAAATTGGATCCCCGGGCAGCCAAACACATCTTTGGTGGCTACTCACAGACACAGAAAGGCTATGTATGCTACTCACTGGCTACCCGAAAGGTGACAGTTTCTGCTGATGTTACCTTTCAGGAGGATCTTCCTTTCTTCTTTACTTCAGATCCTACACCTCCACGACCAACTGTCTTACATCCTGTCATTCCCGTTACCACTACACCACCAAGACCTCCAGCCCAGGCCCCCCTGCTGCCAAGCCTCCTGTTATTCGTGTCTACATTCATCGCCATCATGCCTCTAGTGCTCCACTGCAGTCTGCCTCACCCTCTGATGCTCTGAGTCCCGCTGATCCGACACTAGAATCTACAGCTCATCCCATGTAGAATTATGTATCCTTACATCGCCTATCTCCATAACTTCTGATTTTTGCCACTTCATTATCCTCGATTTCTATACCTAACTCTGTGCAGGAGGCTCTCCAACATCCTGGCTGGAGGGAGGCTATGAAAGAAGAAATGACAGCTCTCTGGACTAACCTGACCTGGACCTTGGTACCATTACCTACCGGTTGGGTGTAAATGGGTCTTTGTGATCAAGCATGCACCTGATGGGATGATTGACCATCTGAAGGCCCGCTTGGTGGCTCGTGGCTTCACCAAACATCACGGCCTCGATTATGTGGGAACATTCTCTCCTATGGCCAAGCTGATCACTGTTCGTGTTCTTCTCTCGGTGGCTGTGCATCGCCAATGGCCATTACACCAACTAGACATCAAAAATTTCTTTCTCAACGGTGATCTCCAGTTAACAGTTTTCATGCAGCAATCGCCTAGGTTTGAGACCACGGGGGAGTCCCGAGTTTGTCATCTTAAGAAGTCCATCTATGGTCTCAAACAATCCCCTCGGGCATGGTTTGGCAAGTTCAGTAAGGTCATCCGACAAGTCGGCTTTACTCAAAGTTCAACTGACTTCTCACTATTCACACGTCATCAGGAAACGAGAATTGTTCTTCTGTTGGTTTATGTTGATGATATCTTAATCACTAGAGACGATTCAAAGGGCATCCAAGCAGTAAAATAACACCTCAGCTCTGTCTTTCTGACCAAGGATATGTGACATCTTCGTTACTTCCTTGGTCTTGAGGTCGCAAGACGACCGGATGGACTTGTCATCTCCCAAAGGAAGTACTGCTTGGATCTCCTTCAAGATGCTGGCTACTCGGGATGCAAGCCTACTACTACTCCAATGGATGCAAATCATAAGTTGTGTGCACATTCTTCTGATACAGACCTTCCTCTTCAAAATCTGGAATACTATCGATGACTGGTTGAAAAATTGATCTATCTAACGGTCACAAGACCAGATATTTTCTTCGTTGTTGGGGTGGTCAGCAGGTTTATGCATGCTCCGCGAACATCTCACCTTCAAGCTGTTGAGTGCATCCTTAGATACCTTAAAACCTCCCCGGGTCAAGGATTGGTATACAAAACCTCATCCTCTACTCCAATATTGATTGCATACTCTGATGCAGACTATGCCGGTTCCTTGGATGATCGCCTGTCAACCAATTGTTTTTGTATCTATTTTGGAGGTCATCTCGTTACCTGGCAAAGTAAGAAACACGCAGTGGTTGCTCGATCATCAGCTGAAGCAGAATACCGATCAATGACATCTGTTGTATCTGAGCTTACCTGGCTTGAAAGTCTCCTGGCTGATCTTGGGGTAAAACTTCCCTCACCTGCCATCCTGTTATGCGACAGCCAAGCAGCTATACATATTGCGAAAAATCCAGTCTTTCATGAACGAACAAAACATATTGAAGTAGACTGCCTCTTTATTCGGGAGAAAGTCCAAATGAAGAAGATAGAATTGAAGCATGTTCCTGGTGCTGAACAAGTGGCTGATATCCTCACAAAGGCTCTACCTTGCACCCTATTCTACCAGTGTCTGCCCAAGCTTGGTGCATACGACTTGTACGCTCCAGCTTGCGGGGGAGTATTGGAAAAGCTCATGTAAATAGGCTAATTTATTTGTATTTCTTCTTTTATCCTCTTTAGTCCCACATCTTGTATATGACTCTCTTCTCCCTTTCTCCCTCCTATAAATGTGTATTCATACATTGTATTTCATTATTGAGATAGTATATACAAGGTTGAGTTTTTCTCTACAACAACAAATCATATATTCTGAAAAATCTAAGATGAAAACCAAAATGTTAATCACAAATCAATATTGTTAATAACAACCATTAATACAAGTCACTAATTAGATTTTCCAGCACAACATTTCAACAAAATAACACTTTTACAACATAGAAACAACAAGGAAGACAGACATTTTATAGCTGGTGACTATCATATATCCACATAATCAAAAACCTGCAAACATAAAAGGCAAAAAAGCCACAACATGCACTCACACAAAAAATCACTGCATAGAAGGAGGAAAAAGTAGGAACCTCGTTGAAAAAACCACTGCCCGTCAAACTCATCATCAACCTCCTCATCCTCACCATCCGAGGCAGTATCGTCTTGGGTATCCCTCATCTCATCCATGCCATTAGAATGATTTTGATAAAGCCCAGAACTTGCAAAGTCATACTCTCTGGCATCAATACCACTGGGATGCCTAGGCAATTGTGGATGCTGACGTGCTGCAGGGGCTGCTGGGGGAGGTGATGACAACAGGCCAACCATCTTTTGGAAATAAATCCATCAGTTGCTTGAGTTAGGGTAATCATCCTATACTCAAGGGTATCAAGGCGGTTTCGACACTAAGCTTGAGATCTGGGATTCTGAGCCGTGGGAAACCTTCTTGGTGACCTCCCCATTCGTCTGGCGACCTCACCCCAGTTGTCGGTGGGTACAAAACCGGTAGGGAGAGTCGGAGAGACAGTGATGCGTCTCTATTTTATATTTAGGGGTAGTTTGGTAATATTATATATATGTATCTCTATATATAGTGGTTCTTAGGTCTTATTAGATATGTTGAATGACTTGTGTGTTTTGTGATTTTTTGCGGCTGAATCGGGAGTCTCCCCTCGCCGCAAGATCGAACTGTTCATGGCTGGTGCCCTTAGGTGAGATCAGTTATCTTGTAATCATCCCTCTCAATGTTACGATCCATTTTACTTATTCGCCTTGAGAATCGTTTGGGTCGTATCAGACTGCGAGAGAGGCGTGGGAGAGGTGTGGGGAGAGATGGCCGGAGAAGCGACGGTGGGAGAGGCGACAGGGTCTTCTCTGGTGAATGGCAAGGCTTGTGATTTGCAGCTTTAGGGTTTGAGTACTAAAAAACAGTGGAGAAAAAGGGGGAGGGTTTTTATGACTTTTGGTTTGCGATTGGTCAATTTGAGTTTGCTTTTAACAATTGTCAAAAAAATTGGGGCAACCCGTTGCGTCTCTAATGACAAGAATAGTCTTTTACTTAACCTAAGATAATAATAACATGTTAGGCTTGATTTTGTTCTATAACAGATTTATTTGAGGATACAAATTTTAAAATATTAATTTGTGATTAACAAAAATCATGCACGGTTAACAATTGCCTTACATCATGTCATTTGGTGAAATGAAAGGTACAAATCATCTATATGCAACATTTAGGTTCCGTTTGTGTGTTGGGGGGGGGGGGGGGGGGGGGGGGGGGGGGGGTGGGGCTTTATTTTAACCAGTCAAGCGGTTACGACCGCATGAATCAGACCGCTTGACCAGTGAAAATAAGTCCTCCCAAACGGAGACTTAAATGATGCAATTGGAATAAGTACAATTTACATGTTAATTAAGCACATGATTGAACTTATTTGAATTCATCTCTATATAGGTGTGCCCTTTGCCCTTTGCATGTTCATGGGCGCAAAGACCCTCAAACTAGGGTCATTGAGTTACTAAGGTCTAAGGAAATAGTCAAAAAGACTCTTCATTGTTATTTTGAGTGGGAGGGAATTAAGCTTGAGAAATCAAATGAAGAACATTTCTCATAGAAACAATCAATCACCATTTCTTGAGCTATGAATATGGATCTTGCTTCTTAACCCCTTCCCAAGTTGCTTTCAAAATCTCTTAGGATCCCCGTTCGTTTGTACAGAATTATAATTCGATATTGGAATTGAATAATGATGAATATTGTGTAATTAAATATTGGTGACGAATTTCAATTCCAATATTCGTCTAATAAAGAATATTGATGAATATTGTGGAATCAGAATTCGATTTTTTTGCCCGGACGCGATTTTTTTGTCTGGGCAAGATTTTTTCACCTAGTCGTGATTTTTTCTCACGGGTGGGATTTTTTCACGTGCCCACGATTTTTTCGCTCAGGTGCGATTATGCCGCTCGGGCCCATTTTTGTCACCCGGGCGTGATTTACTTGGCTGAGGGCAAAAAAACGCGCCTGAGCAAAAATCGTGCCCGGACGAAAAAATCACGCGCGGGCGATAAAAGCGTGCCCAGGAGAAAAATCGCGCCCGGGCGAAAAAATCGCGCCCGTGCGCAAAAACGCGCCCGGGCAAAAAAATCGCGCCCGGACAAAAAAATCGCGCCTGGCGAAAAAAAATGTGCCCGGGAGAAAAAATTCGCGCCCGGGCGAAAAAATCGCGCCCAAGCGAAAAAATCGCGCCAGGGCTAAAAAATCGTGCCCGGGCTCAAAAATCGCGCCCGGGCGAAGAAAACGCCCCAGGAGAAAAAAATCGCATGAGACGAAAAAATCGCGTCTGGGCGAAAAAAACGCGCGTGGGCGAAAAAAGCGCGCCGGGGTGAAAAAAATCGCGCCCGGTTGAAAAAAAAACGCGCTCGGGCGAAAAAAACGTGCTAGAGCCAAAAAATCGCGTCAGAGCGAAAAAAACACGCCCGGGCGCGAAAAAGTTGCGCCCGGGCGAAAAAATTGCCCCCGGGCGTGAAAAATCGCGTACGGGCGAAAAATTCGCGCCCCGGCGAAAAAAACGCGTCCGGGTGAAAAAAAACGCGTCCGGGAGAAAAAATCGAGTCCGCGCGAAAAAATCGCGCCTGAGAAAAAAATTCGCGTCTGGGCTTAAAAATATGTCTCGATCAGAATTGTCTAATTCTTATATACATTAGAAGGAATTGTCTTTAGTTCAAAATGAATTTTACGGAATTCATTAAAATTTAAATTTCAACGTCAAGCGTGCAGACGAACGATTGAATTGGAATTAGACTTTTAATTCCAATTCCAGGGTCCGTTCGTTTCAACGACATTGATATTAAAGTATTGGCTTTAAGAAAATGAAAGTCAATTCTGTTGTTCGTATCAATAATTGTAGAGTGGAATTGACTTTCTGGTGGAAAGTCGTAGATATTCACATAAAACTAAAAACTCATTGATTCAATGTCCATCTCCAGGTGCAGATATTGAGATTTTCAACATCGGCTTTTTAAATGAAGAGTAATTTTTCCTGCATGAATGCGATTTTTTTGGACCAGAAACGATTTTTTCTCCTGAACGTAACTTTTTTGCACGGACGGGATTTCTGGCCAATACTCTAATTTTTCGCAAGGACACTATTTTTTTCGCCTGGAAGCACTTTTTTTCGCCCGGACGCGCTTTTTTCGTTGAGACGCGTTTTTTTTCGCCGGGGCACGATTTTTTTGCCCGGGCGTGATATTTCGGTTAGACGCGATTTTTTCGCTCGTGGGTGTTTTCATCGCTCGTGGACGTTTTTCCCCCCATACGCGATTTTTTCGCCCGGATGCGATTTTTATGCCTGGACACGATTTTTTCACTCGGGCGCGATTTTTTTTGCCCGAGGTGTTTATTTCGCCGATGTGCGTTTTTTTCGCGTGGAAGCGATATTTTCGCCCGGGCTCGATTTTTTGCCCGTGAACGTTTTTTTCATCCGGGCGCGATTTTTCCGCCCGGGCGACATTTTTCCTCCCGATCGACATTTTTCCGCCCGGGCGACATTTTTCCGCCCGGGCGAGTTTTTCCGTCCGGGCTCGATTTTCCGCCCGGACGCCATTTTTCCGCCCGGGCGCGATTTTTCGGCCCGGGCGCGACTTTTCGGCCCGGGCGAGATTTTTCTGCCCGGACGCGATTTTCGTCCGGACGCGACTTTTTTCGCCCCGACGCGACTTTCGCCCGGACGCGATTTTTTCGCCCTGAAGCGAAAATTTCACGTCGGGGCGAAAAAATCTCGTCCTGGGGAAAAAAATCACGTCCGGACGAAAAAGTCGCGCCCGGACGAAATGTCGCTCCCGGGCGAAAAAAATGCTTCAGGCTGAAAAAATTGCGTCCGGCTGAAAAAATTGCGTCCAGTCCATTTTTTTCACGTCCGAGCAAAAAATCTCGTCGGGTACATTGAAATTGCTTGATATGAATCTTTCATTGAAAAAGAGGGAAGAAGAAATCCTCGTTCAAAATTCGCGTATGGGCGAAAAAATCGCGTCGGGCGAAAAAATCTCGTCCGGGCGAAAAAAAAATCGCATCCAGGATTAAAATTCGCATCCGGGCGAAAAAGTAGTGTTGGAGCGAAAAGTTTGAGTTCGGGCTGAAAAATTGCGTCTGTGCGAAAAAATTGCGTCTCAGTGAAAAAATCGCGTTCGGCCAAAAAAATTCGCGTTCGGGCCAAAAAATTTAAGTCCGAGCAAAAACATCGCGTCAGGACGAAAAATCTTGTCCGGACAATAAAATTGATGTCGGACGAAAAATCCGCATTTGTTATTTTTAATTGAGAACATTGACCAATGTCAATTCCTATGATTGAAAATCTTTCTGCAAACGAACAATAAAAAGTGATTAATGTCAATTCCTATGACAAAAAGTCATCATGCGTTCGAACAAAAGAATTGGATTTAAACTCAATGTCATTTCCCATGTATAATGATATTGGATTGAAAGCCAATACTTCAATATCAATGTCGTTGAAACGAACAGACCTAAAGATACTTCTAGATTTTAATAAAAGTACTAGAAACTCCTTGAAGTTTTGAAATTCCTAGAAGCCATATGAAGCTTCTTCTCCTACAAAAATGTATCTTGACCATTAACACAATCTCATTTATCCCTCCTCAATCAATAGGTATAATTGCTCATTATTTTAAAAAAACCTTAATGATGGGACTAACCGAGGAGGGTGTGCAATATTTTTACTTTTTGAGATTAGCACCATCAGATTTTTTTTCTATCTTAATGGGACTTTTTTTGGATATTTGTTGATTTGCTGGGTAATTAGAATGAGATATTTAAAAAATGGACGAAAATGAGGGAAAAAGGGGGTGTGCTGTACTTTATGGTGCAGCGCACCATCCCACGGCTGGGAGTGCATCAGCACTCGGGCCGAGATTCGTGCACGAGTGCTGATGCACTCACAGCCACAAGATCATGCACTGCACCGTAAAGTGCACTGCACATCCCCCGGGGCTGCACTCATGATAATGAAGCACAATAAAAATCACAACCCCACGGGTCGCTCATGCGGCAACACCAGAATGAACGGAAGGGGGGGGGGGGGGGGGGGTGCAGTGCACTTTACGGTGCAGTGCACTTTACGGTGCAGTGCATGATCTTGTGGCTGCGAGTGCATCAGCACTCGTGCACGAATCTCGGCGCGAGTGCTGATGCACTCCCAGCCGTGAGATGATGCACAGCACCATAAAGTACATCACACCCCATTTTTCCAAAAATAATGCATCCTGCCACACCCTGACAAGCTCTAGTTAATGATGCGTGAACAATAAATATGATTCTGGATATTCTGCAGTTACATAGTTCAAGAGCAAAAAAACAAAACATATTTTATTGATGCTTCATGATTTTACAAGTGTATAGTCATATATTACATTTCTCTTATATTTGACATATATAGTTGTGCACATTAATCGTCCACACTATTCTTGGGTGCTCATATCTTTGTTTCTACCTAAAAACACTTAGTAAGTCGTGTTTATTCAAAATCCTGCGACCGCGAGAGAGTTTAGAGTCTTCATCATAACAGTTTATGCGAAAAGTCCTTAGGAGTCCGCTCAGAACCTCAATTTTGTTATTAGGAAACCATATTGTCTTCTCCTTCAGAAGCTTGGGCGGTTACTAGAATGTGGTGTCCGCTTAGACCCTCATATTGAGTTGAAGAAAACCACCTGTTTCCTTCTTCAGAAGCTAGGACGATCACTTCTTTGGAGTCCACTCGGCCTAGTGCTCAACTATATACAAGCCAACAAATGACTTCCTCAACAGACTGGGCAGAAAAGTCATCCGCATTCGCACAGCCTAGCAACTCGAGCCATTGCATAAAAGAAGGCTTCTCTATCGACAACCCGGGCAGTCATCCTGCAAAGCACACTCAACCTCGTAGATTAGCTTAGTTCTATTCTCCATGTGGTATTCTTTGTCTAAGCTCGTGCGAACATCGTTGTAGTGTCTGCGCGGTCTAGATTTTTAGGCAACTTGCACCTTATGTACTCTCTCGTCTCTGCTTGTTTCTCTTATAACCAGGGCATCCCATTTTTCTTCTACCTACCAATTCGAGCAGGTCCACACTCATATAAATAGGTTTGGACAGTACCTTGAAAGGGATCCCCAAAATCAGCTAGAGCTTGGTGCGGACACAAGCTTGAGCCCTTCTAGGTGCAATGATCCACTCCTAGAGGTGAGCTCTCATTTTTTGTACGCATTTTACAAGAACAATAAAATCTCCTGCAACAATGAGATGCAATTGCAGGAACTCTGGCATCGCTGATTGCGACATACTCTCATTCCCATCTCGGTCATCCATAACGACCTCAAAGTACCTAACCGCTCACAGTGTCCCCTCCACTTCTCTTTTTAGAGTGCGTAAAGTCATAGGAGAAAAATCTACACCAATAGGCCGGTGAGTATCTTCGCCCATCATGAAAAAATAATACAATATATATATATGTGTGTGTGTGTGTTAAATTCACAATTGTAAAGTAAGGTATGTGTACAACCTTATATTTGTTGAGTGTGATCTAAAGGCCTGGGACCCCAACTTTGAGTTGGCTTTAAGCTAATTGGGTCAGACGAGTAGAATAGGCGGAAGGGTTCCTGCCCGGGGCATGTGGGAAGGCTTGCGCCCTGGGTAAGCAGGAGGCCCTCAGAGTTGGCGTTGAGTGATGCTTCTCCACTCAACGCCTTTTAGTTTTTGGCGTTGAGTGAAGCTCCTGCACTCAACGCTTTGTGATTTGTGCCTGGGTATTCTATAAGAGCAGGCGAGAGGGGGTGACACAATCCCCGCACTCGATCGAATAATGGCCTCCCGCCCAGGGCATGTGGGAAGGCTTGCGCCCAGGATAAGCGGAAAGCCCACAGAGATTAGCGGAAGGGCTTCCGCCAAGTGTGGCCCAGAGGTAAATTACCTGGATGCCCTTAGGTCTGCATTTAGCTCCTTAGAACAGCGGAGTTATGCTGTTGGCAGACCCAGCTGGGTTGCAAATATTTTTTTAGAACAGCGGAGCTACGCTGTTGGTAGACAAGATGAATGGATTCTATAAATAGACTCACGGGGTATCTAAGAAGGCAAGCTCTTTTGATTTTTTCCAAGTCTTGTAGCGCTTTCCGAGGTACTCTTAGCTCAGCAATTGGCTAAGGAGGGGAATCGCTCTAGGATCTTCTGGGTTAGTGGAGGGACCTCCCTACTGATGCTTAGGGTCAGTTCTTGGTTCCTAGTCGTTGGTCAGGGATCTGAGTTTGTGAGAAGTAGGTGTTAGATACACCACAGAGTCCGAACTCTCGTTGGGGCCAGTTTCTGGTTCCAACATTTCTGGTGAGGTGAGCGTGGACCGTAGCCGATACAAGAAAATATCAGACTAAGTCTCATGGCTAGAGGTGAGGACGAGGGAGCAGGCTCGGGAGGTTCTCCACCTCCGGCGAGTGGGGTGACGATGGGGATGCTGGAAGACTTCAGGAGGGAAGTCTTGTAGACTATCTATTTGGCGTTTTCGGAGAGAAGCGAATGGGCGACGCCTTTGGTTCCAGTTGTTGCGGCTCCTTCTTAGGGCGAGAACGCTCCCGGACAGCGTCCCAGGAAGGAGGTCCCGACAGAGGTTGGCGAGAGGGATGTCGCCGTGCGGGAGCTCTTCCCCGGGCAGGCTAGTGCTTACAGGGTCAACGAGCCGAGACCGCGAGACATGCCTTCTCACTAGGTGGTGGGCGGAAGCCCTTTTAGCGAGCTGATCATCTCGGCTCTGGTTCCAGACGGGTTTCGAGAGCCTGATATGTCCTACATTATGGGCAGGGATGACCCAGTGCAGCATATGGAATGGTTCGAGGATGTCGTTTCCATAAGGCAGATGTCAGACGCCTTCAAGTGCTTGCTTTTTGCCATCACTTTGAAGGAGAAGGCTAGGGATTGGTTTCACCAATTGCCCGCGAGTTCTATCTACTGTTTTCAGGATCTGTGTCGAGGGTTCTTGTTGAGGTTCTCGACGTCAAAGAAGAGGAAGAAGGGGGGAGGAGAGCTTGTTTTCCATTAAGCAGAAGCTGGAGGAGACACTAGAATGCTATGTTGATAGGTTCCAAGAGGAGATTCTGTAGGTTCAAGAGATGCCGGGGTACACCGTGATGCTCGCATTCACCCTCAGGTTGAGGTCAAGTTTCTTTAGCATGGAGCTAAAAAGAGTGCCCCTCTCTTTCGAGGAGCTGATGACGAGGGAAACAAAGGAGATATAGATCGAGGCGGTTGTTTTCGCAGCCTGTTTGTTTGCTTGCGCCCTGTTCGCGCGGCTTGGTTCTTTTTCTTGTGACCTATTTCCGCGACCTGTTTTCGCGGTTTCTCTGCCTCTGTTTTTCCCGCGATCTCCTTGATTCGCGCGTCTCCTTCTCTGTTCGTGCGGCCTTCTCTCTAACCGCACGGCCTTCTCCCTGCGTTGGTCTGCTTCTTGGTTGTGTCCTTTGCGGTTTCCTTTTTTGTGTCCGCTGAGGTCTTCTGGTTCTCACGAACTTACTTGTGTTCGTGCTGTGTTCGCTGATTGTCTGTTCGCGCGACCTATTCTCTGTTCGCGCTGCCTGTTTCTTGTTCTCTCGCTCTTCCTTTATTAGTTTGCGCGACCTGTCTCTCTGTTCGCGCGACCTATTTCTGCTCTTATGGCTCTCTTCGATATCTCTACTTTCTCCTCTTATTCGAAGCCTTCTGCCTCGGTGGTCACGTCTTCTGGTAGTGCCCACTTCGTTACTCAAGGAAAATGGCTGATCGACTCAGGTGCTACCAATCATATGACCGGCTCTCCCCAGTGTTTTTCTCTCCTGGAAACACATGATCGATTGCCCCCGGTTATTCTCGCTGACGGCTCTCCATCCCCGGTCCATGGGACGGGAGTGGTTCAAGTCACTCCGTCTCTTCAATTGTCGAATACTTTCTACGTGCCCAAATTCCCGTGCAACTTAATATTTGTTACCTCTCTATGCAAGCAATTACGGTGTTACGTCACATTTACTTCTACTTCTTGTTCTTTTCATGATCCGGACTCACAGCGGACGATTGCTACTGGGACTGAGAGTGGCGGCCTATTCTTACTCGACAACATTTCCGCTCTATCCGCCTTCTCCACCACCTCCACAGATCTACTCCAATGACATCTTCGCCTTGGTCATGCTCCTCCGCGTCTTCTTCGTCAGCTTCTGCCCCATCTTCCTTCATAAAGTCCTCCCCTCAATTGTGAGGCTTGTCAGCTTGGCAAGCATCACCGCTCCTCCTTCCCACCAAAGCAAGTTCGTGGATCTTCCCGACCGTTTGATCTCATCCACTCTGATGTTTGGGGTCCTTCTCCTACCCTTACCGTTGGTCGGGGAAGTTCATATTTTGTCACGTTTATTGATGATTTCTCTCGTTGTATGTGGGTGTATCTTTTAAAAGATCGCTCCGAATTATTCTCTGTATGGACATCTTTCTATCTCATGATCAAAACTCAGTTTGATGTTTCTATAAAAGTTTTTCGATCTGATAACGCCCAAGAATATCTCAGTCATGCTTTTTCGTCCTACTGTATACAACATAGGATTATTCATCAAACTTGCTGTGTCTATACTTCACAGCAAAATGGTGTGGCAGAACGCAAAAATCGTCACCTCCTTGATGTCGCTCGCACTCTGATGACACAGATGCAGGTTCCTCGTGTCTATTGGGGCTATGTCGTTCTCATCTCCTGTTTCCTTATCAATCGCATCCCATCCACCGTTCTCCATGGTCAAACCCCATTCTCCATTCTCCATCCTGGCAAGGAACCCTTCCCCCTTTCTCTACGTATATTTGGATGTACGGCCTTCGTACATGCTCCCTCCATTACCCGCGATAAACTTTCCCCTCGCTCCACCAAATGTGTCTTTCTGGGGTACTCCACCACTTAGAAAGTCTACTGTTGCTTTGATCCTGTTCTTCGTAAGCAGTTCGTCTCTGCTGACGTTACCTTCTTCGAGAATGCCTCCTACTTCTAGGATGACTCCTCTTCTCTTCCCCAAGCTTCCTCTTCTCTTCCCACAGCCTCTGATTCTCCTGTTATTCCCTTCGTTCCCTTGCCTCCTACTGCGATATCCACCCCTATGTTGTCTCCACCTCCGTCTCCCTCATCTACATTGCCGTCACTCTCTCCTCCCGGGCCAGCTCTCTGCCATGGATGCTCTAGATGCCGAGGAACCCGCCGACCTGGATCTTCCTATAGCTCTTTGCAAAGGGGTGCGGACATGTACCCTACACCCCCTTGCTGTTGTTGTTTCATATGATCGTCTTACCTCTTCTCGCAGAGCCTTTGTGCTGGCTATCTCTGCCACTGCCACACCTCGTTCCTATCAGGAGGCCCTTGCTATTCTTCACTGGAAGATGGCCATGGATGAGGAAATGGCGACCCTAACAGAGTGGGGTACCTGGACTCTTGTTCCTCCTCCCTTCGGTACTAATGTTGTTGGCTATCGCTGGGTCTTTGTGGTCAAATTTGGCCCGGATGGCACTGTGGACCGTTATAAGGCTCGTCTTGTTGCTAAGGGCTTTACTCAAACATATGGAGTTGATTACTTTGACACCTTCTCTCCCGTGGCTCGTCTCAGCACTATACGGGTCCTTCTCTTTGTGGCGGTCAATAAAGATTGGTCAATTTCTCAACTGGATGTAAAGAATGCCTTCCTTTATGGTGATCTTTAGGAGGCCGTCTACATGGAGCAACATCCTGGGTATGTTGCTCAGGGGGAGACGCGAGTATGCCGACTGCAGAAAGTAATCTATGGCCTCAAGCAGAGCCCTCGAGCTTGGTTTGATAAGTTCAGCGACATCGTGACGGCCGTTGGTTTTGCGCGCAGCTATGCCGATCACTCTCTATTTATTCTCAAAACCCCATCGAGACTGGTGGTTCTTGCTGTGTATGTTGATGATATTCTTCTCATTGGCGATGACCAGGAAGGGATAGCCCTAACAAAGCGTCAACATCTGGTCACGAAAGATATGGGCTCTCCGAAGTACTTTTTGGGGATTGAAATCTCTCGGAAGCCCAACTCCTTGGTCCTCTCCCAGCGTAAGTATGCCCTTGATCTTCTAAAAGAAGCAAGATTGACTGGAGCCAAACCTGCCCGATGCCCTATGGCTATTAGAGAAGACAAAACCTGGACAGATGATTCGTCTCTTCTTTCAGATACAACGCGGTACAGGCATCTAGTTGGTAAGCTCATATATCTCACAGTGACCAGGCCCTACATTTCCTATGTTGTGGGCAAGGTAAGTCAATTCATGCAAGCACCCAGGGAGTGTCATCTATAGTCCGCCTTGCAGATCTTGGAGTATGTCAAAGCAGCCCCTGGGAAAGGATTACTATTTCAGAAGAATGGTCATCTGAAGGTTGAAGCATACTCAGATGCGAGTTACGCTGATGACAAAGGGGATCACAAGTCTACCTCCGGTTTCTGCACCTTTGTTGGGGGAAATCTGGTAAGCTGGAAGAGCAAGAAGCAGTCTGTTGTTTCCATGTCCAGTGCTGAAGCAGAGTATCAAAGTATGACATCGACCACTTGTGAGTTAAAATGGCTACGGGCTCTCATGCTGGATTTGGGAGAGGTCTACAACCATCCTCTACCTATGTTCTGTGACAACAAGACTGCGATATACATCTCCAAAAATCCAGTCTTCCATGAAAGAACCAAGCACATTGAGGTCGACTGTCATTTCATTCGTGAAGAGATTTTGAAGGAACAAATTTGCACTCCCTTCATCACTTCTGATAAAGAGCTGGCTGACATCTTCACATAGCCAGTATCCGCCTCATTTTCTCATATTTGTGACAAGCTGGGCATGATCGATATATATGCTCCAGCTTGAGGGGGAGTGTTGAAGTGGTGACCGGGCAGTCTGGCGGTCTGGATTGGCAAGTTGATGACCGGGCGGTCTGGCGGTTTCCCTTCAGCGGGTTGGTTGTTATGTGTTGCTGTCTGAGGTCCAAGCGGTCTAGCGGCTTGTCACTGGAGACTTGGAGACCGGGCGGTCTGGCGGTCTCACATGGCGATCTCTCTCTCTGGCAGTTGCCGAGCGGTTAGCCCCTCTGTCTAACCGCACGGCTTATGCGATTTGTGTCTGTACAGTCCGCTTGTGTCATGTAATTTTTTAGTCCCACATATCTTATTTGTATTCTTTCTTTTCTCCTCCATTCTATATAAGGGAGGTCATACCTTTATAATAGATACCTTTTTCTGATAATAAAGTTTCAGTTTAAACCGTTTCTGGCTTGTTTTAGTTCGTTTCTCACAGCGGCCAACCCGGCGTTCACAAAGAAGTTGGTCAAGTTGGCAGGGAATGATATGAAAGAGTCGGAGCTGGGAGGCAGAGAGAGAAAAGAGAGGAGGAGAGAAGAGCCCAGAGGTTAGGGGCAGCATTCGAGTTGGGTGCAGCGGGAGCCGAACAACCGGTTGGGCTGGAGGCCCCAAGAGGGACGTCCCCAAGAGCAGGGTGAGGTTTCCAAGGCAGGGATAACTTTCGTGAGGAGGGAGGGTTCAATCAGCCGGCGTGGAGACATGGGTAGAGGGCTCGCCTCCCGCAGCAGTAGGAGGCAATGGAGATCGCCCTAGGTAGAGGAGGAAGAAGAGGAGCTCGAGGAGGAGCGAGGAGAAGGGAAGGCAGGGTGGCAGTGCCTTTCTGTGACTTCTATCGGGAGGAAAGTCACGCGGAGGCCACTTTGATAGTTTTACTTTCAAGACTGCCTAAACACCTAGAGGGGGGGGGGTGAATAGGTTCTAATGCTTGTTTTCAATTTAGGCAGAATATAACTACTGAATATATACACACAGCACATCAATCACAGAAATTCACACATCACAGATTGCACACAGTTTTATAGTGGTTCCCTAAGATCTGGGTACATCCACTTTCCCCCTTCACCTATCTAACAGTGTGCTAGATTCGGCCAAACTCCCTTCCTTAACTCAGATCCTCAGATCCTACAGCTCAGAATCCAAAATGGATTCCTACAACTCAGAGTGATACCACACTCCTACAACTCAGGCAATTCAGCCCTACCTCAGTCTTTATCCAAGACCTACCACTCAGAGATTATCTCTCCTACACTCAGCCTTTATAACATAGGCTTACAACTCAGATCTATATTAATAGATCCTACAGAATTTAGAAAAGAGTTTTATAGAATCTTGCCCTTGTTGAGAGAGAAAGGACAAGACAACACCTGATCAGCCGATGGATGAAACCAACTGAAACTTAGCTTTCTTCAAAGCTCCTTGAATCTGAACTAGCTGAGTTGATTTCCAAACAGCTTCTTGAGAAACCTGTAACAGCTTCCTTCTTGATCTTCAAACGACTGGATCCCTCTCTATCCAATCCCTTTGGAAATTCTTCAGAATTCTAGGACGAATTCTCCTTAGACTGATCCTGAGAGGTTGAACCCTTCAGAATGTCTTCTTAGATCTTCTGATGAAGATCTTCTTTAGTGCCTTGCACTTTCTTGATTTGATTCCTTAATCAGATTTCTTTAAGTGCTGCTTCTCAATCACAAAAATCAAAATCCTTTGATTCTACTTCTGAATCTGTCTATTTATAGACCTTCTTTTTGGTGACCGGCTGGTTCGGTATCTAATTGTCTTCTGACAAGTCTGACAGCTTTAGTTCACCTGTTGTAACCCACAGCTGTCAAGTCTTCAAACAGATCATGTGCCTTTGTCTTGGACAGCAAAGTGTCGAGACTGTCTGTCAGAAAGTGTCGAGACCATCTGTCTATATGTGTCGACACAAGTAACTTTGGTGTCGACACTACCTCTGGAGAAGTCAACAAGTTTGTCTTTAAGTCGACTCAGCTTCTGCATACTACAATTTGAGAATGAGTCGACACAGAGTATTTGTGTTGACTCAAACACTTCATCAATATTCAGCAAATGACTTAGTCTAGACTTGGCAGTGTGTCGACACAAGTCCTGTGTGTCGACACAGTTGATGTAGATTCAGAACATAGTATGTGTCGACACTGCCTTCAGGTGTCGACACAGCTTTTGTCGACTCTGTCTATATGTGTCGACTCAGTTTTCTGGTGTCGACACAAATATTGTCGACTTTGCCTCTGTGTGTCGACACAGCCTCCTGGTGTCGACACAGTTGATGTCAACTATAATCGTGTGTGTGTCGACACTTCCTCCCGGTGTCGACACGGTTGATGTCGACTCATTTTCTCTGTGTCGACACAGCCTTCTTCAAGTGTCGACACAATCTTCCTGAAGTGTCGACACATCTTCTTCTGGTGTCGACACATGGACTTAGAAATTTTTCCATACTTTTAACCTGCACATATTCAACTTAAACAACATCAAATACACCTTGATGTATATCATTATGCTAAGTTAGGCTTCTTCAAATTAGGTACACATTTTCCAATGTACCCAACAATCTCCCCCTATTTGGAGAAGTCATAACCCATATTAGCTAATGATATACACCACTTATGATAATAATAAACAAAATGATGATAATGTATATAAGCTTAATATTACAGGAAATATTAACAATCAAAACACTTGCACAGATTCATCACAGAGAAAAAAACATATACACAAAAATTAATTAAAGAGCAAGAATTTGTGTATTATGTCAAAATGATTGTTTACAAAATGTTTAACACTGAATGTTTCACATTACACATTTTTAAACTAAAACAAAAACATCTAAGACTAAGACTGATCAGGCTCTTTAATAACAATCCCTTTTCCTGGTTGTACTTGAGCCTGTACAGAAGGTTCAGTTTCTTCCATGGGCTTTTTGCCTTTAAGATTAGCCTTCTCCTGAGCCTCAGCCTTCAGTCTTTTTCTCTCAAAATAGTGATATGGCTTGGGAAAGTATTTGCTAGGCTCCACAGCATCAGGAGGTAGCTTTCCCATCTTAGCTTTCCTTCTATATTGAACAATGGCCTCCTGTCTGGCTTCATGCTTCTGCCATTCTTGTTCATTGTACCACTTGCCCCTTTCTTGGACTTGATCTTTGACAGCTTTCCAGGCAGTTAGAATGATGTTTCTAGAGGTAGGGCTCCACTGTTCAAAATCAGGTTTTAGTTCAGCTTGCTCCCTAAACCTCTTCTTAGACAGTTGAGCCTCTTGCTGAGCCTTGATTGCAGCTTCAGGCATATCTACTTTTCCAAGTATAATATTTGAAACCTCCTCTGGAGGACTATACATAGTTTGCACCATCTGATGAATGCCCTCAAAATCTGTAGGGGGGTATATTACTTGAGCAACCTCTGGTTGGTTACCTTCAAGTAGACCTTGAGGCTGTACTCCTGACTCTGCCATATTATCATCATCACAAAGGGGTGGATATCCCAATGTGGCTCTGATACTGTTAGTTACCCACTTGGCATGTTCTGAGCCAGCAGAAATAAGTACCCTCTCCCCCTTTAGGACTTCTCTTTCTACATGATCTCTGAGATCATCCTTCTGAAATCTGATCTGACCATCTAAATAATTAATGCCATCTTTAAGGAAGGGCTTCAACCTGTTAAGTTTTGCAGTAAGTTCCTGCTGGGAAGTGGTTATGACTGACTATACTGAGTCTAAAGCATTTTTGAATTTGATATCATATGCTAGCATTTCAGCTGCCCTAGCTTCAGCCAATTTAGTCATTGTTGCTTGAAAGTGAGCAAGAATATCTGTGCTGGCTGTTGTCAGATTTTCATTTAGCCTTGTCTGATTTTCAAGAATGTATCCTTGATTAATAGATTGAGCATCTATTTCTTTCTTCATTTCCACTTGTTGTTGTGCCAGATATACAACAACATGTGCCCCTTTTGTAAAACAATCAGTTATTTCTCTTTTATTTTGATTGACTTCAAATCTTATAGACTTTATATCTTGAGCCAGATCAAACTGAAGATTTTTATTACTTTCATCAACATATTTCTCCATGGCTAATCTCTGATTATCTAGCTTCACCTGCAAATCTACCATGAACTTGTTGTAATTAAAATCAGATGAAGATTGGTGAGTTGAAGACTGTAGAGCCTGCTTGTAGCTATGGCTTCTTCTTTTGAAGACCATGAGCTTCCTTTTCTTTGCCACTCTGGCTTCTACAGACTCTGATTCTGAAGAACTTTCAATCTGAACTCTTTCAGGAGGTGAAGGTGGAATATCTGTCTCAGTGACATGTTGATCTTTGTCAACAATCCCTTGCTCCCCCTCAATTTCGAGCTCCTTCTCAATTTCTTGCTCCTCCTCAACTCTATCAGTAGCAATTTCAACATCAGGAAACAACTCATCTAGAGTGAATTCCTTTTGTGCCTGAGCAGAAGATGAGTCATCTAAGCCAGCAGTGTGCAAATCTTTTGATAAATCTATTTGTTCTTCCTCTTGCACATGTTCAGAAATCCGCTCCCCCTGCACCTGTGCAGTATCTGGAATGTCCTGGGCAGGAGAATGAACTTGCTCCCCCTGCACCTGTGCTGGAAATGTTTCTTTCTGAACTAGAGTTGACCCAGACTGGGTTTCAGCAGGTTCTCTAATTTGTTGTTCAGTTCCTTGTTCATGTCCAGGTGACATCTCAGTTATGTCTTGCCTGTCTACTGCATGCAACTCTTTGGATAGAACTCTATCCCATCTTAAGAATAATCTCATGTCCATCTTTCTCATGTGATTGATCTTAGTCTCTGGTATCTGTTGCATGACTTCTGGAATCACTCCAACCAGGTATAAACTCAAAATCCTAGCCAGATTTGGCTTCTTAATTCCTTCCTTGATCTTATCAAATACAACTGCTGACCAGTCAGTTGGAATTTAAAAAACAATTCTTGTCATGATGCAGAACATATAGGTTGAGACCTTATCATGTCCACCAGGTTTGCACAAAATCACCTTTCCAACAACTTCAGACAGAAATTTGCCTTGTTGATTCATCCCTTTCCGGTTGATAGCTGCTCCAATCTTGATGGTTGGATCCAATCCACACCATTGGAGGGCCTCCCTTGTCTTAGAGGCTGGGACCTCTTCTTCATCTTGTATGCTAGGTAATTGAAGATTCTTTCGTAAACTTCTTGGTGTAAGTTTCACCTTCATCCCATGAACAGTGAATTTGATCTTGAGACCAGAAGAATCCACTGATGCAGAGGTATAGAATTCAATCACCTCCTTCTTCCAGATCTTTGACAGTTCTGAGACAAGGAATTCCAGTCCATTGTCTGTAAGAAGAGTAATTACTTGTTTGATTTCTGGTGCGCCATTGACGAATGCATCCCGAACCAGCTCATAGCCCTCGTTGATATTATCTTCAACCTTTGGCGCCATTGATCAGTCGAGAAAGCTTGAGAGAAGAGAAGAGAGAGAATGTCGACACAGGGTTTTAGTCTCAAAAACCTTGTGAGCGTGTCGACAGAATACATTCTTGACCTATTTATACCCTCTATTGAAAGAAGGTCAAAAGGCGGGCAAAAACAGACTAAATGTGTCGACACAGATGAAATGTGTTGACACAAACTTTTACTGTCTCGACATCAATGTTGACTACTGTGTGTCGACACCAATTGGAGATATGTCGACACAAGAGAGACAAAGTAGAGCATCAGAAATTCTGTGTTGACTCTTAGTACAAGTGTCGACACAAAATCTGTAAGTGTCGATACCATTATTCTGGTGAAGTCGACACTATATTTCTGGATAAGTCGACTATTTGACCCTTAAGTGTCGACACAAATTCTCTGTGTCGACACAAATTCTCTAACAAGTCGACATAACTATACTGAGTCGACACTTTATTACTGAAAGTGTCGACACCATTTTACTTAGCCAATTTCTGTTTGTTGATATACTAATCAATGGTCAGCATTCCTAATTCAATTTTAAATTTATTGAATTTTGTTTCATCCAGTGGCTTAGTAAAAACATCTGCAATTTGATAATATGTTTTAACAAATTCCAATGAGATATCTTCTCTTTCTACATGCTCTCTAAGAAAATGGTATTTTATTTCTATATGCTTAGTTCTACTATGAGAAATAGGGTTGTTAGCAATAGAAATAGCACTCTTAGAATCACACAATAAAGGTGTTCTACTTACTTGAATACCATAGTCCTTTAACTGATGCTGAATCCACAATAGCTGTGCACATCAACTTCCAGCAGCAACATATTCAGACTCAGCTGTGGATATTGCCACACTGGTCTGCTTCTTACTGCTCCAAGATATCAGTCTTCCTCCCAAAAATTGGCAAGTACCTGTAGTACTCTTTCTATCCACTCTACAGCCTACAAAATCTGCATCTGAATAACCAATTAGTTGAAAATCTCTATTCCTAGGGTACCAAAGGCCTAGATTTGGTGTGCCCTTTAAATGTCTCAAAATTCTTTTAACAGCAGTGTAATGAGAATCTTTAGGGCATGCCTGGTACCTAGCACAGACACATATAGCATACATAATATCTGGTCTACTAGCTGTGAGGTATAATAGAGAACCAACTATTCCTCTATACAAAGACTCATCTACAGGCTTACCTGTATCATCTTTACATATAGGAATATTTGTTCCCATAGGAGTTTTCATGGTAGAGGAAGATTCCATACCATATTTCTTTATCACCTCTTTGGTGAACTTAGACTGGGATATGGACAAGCCATCATCAGTCTGTCCTACTTGAAGTCCCAAGAAGAACTTAAGTTCCCCCATACTACTCATTTCAAACTTCCCTTGCATAAGTTTGGCAAACTTCTTGCAAAGGTTGTTCTCTGTAGACCCAAAAATTATGTTATCCACATAGATTTGGACTAAGATTATCTTGCCTTTAGACTCCCTAAGGAATAAAGTCTTGTCTATTTTGCCTCTTGAGAATTTATTCTCAATAAGGAAAGTAGACAGGGTGTCATACCAAGCCCTTGGGACTTGCTTTAACCCATATAAAGCTTTCCTAAGTCTAAAAACATAATCAGGTTTAAGAGAGTCTACAAAACCTGATGGCTGTTCCACATAGACTTCTTCTTTTAGATCTCCATTCAGAAATGCTGATTTTACATCCATTTGGTATACCTTGAATCCTTGGTATGCAGCATAGGCAAGAAACATCCTGATTGCCTCCAGTCTTGCTACTGGGGCAAATATTTGATCAAAATCTATTCCCTCTTCCTGCCTATATCCTTTAGAAACCAGTCTTGCTTTGTTCTTTACTATTACTCCACTCTCATCCAACTTATTCCTAAATATCCACTTTGTTCCAATGATGTTGTGGTCTTTTGGTTTAGGGACAAGCACCCAGACTTTGCACCTTCTGAATTGATTAAGCTCCTCTTGCATAGCATTAATCCAATGTTGGTCTTGGATGGCTTCTTCAAATTTCTTAGGTTCCAATTGAGATAGGAAACTTGAGTGCAGGACTGTGCTCAGATTTCTGCTTCTAGTCTGCACTCCTTGACTTGGATCACCTATTATTTGATTAGCTGGATGATCTTTTAGATGTCTTATGGCTGGAGGAAGATTTCCTTCAGGTTGGACATCTCCAGCTCCTTCATCATGCTGTACTTCTTGGTTGTCATCAGCTTCTATAGAGTTTTGTACTCCCCCTGGACTGTAGCCTTCATTTTCCACTGCTTCATCTGCATTTGATGCTTCTTCAATGGAAAGCTTGTCCATCCTTTTGCTTATACCTGCTGGACTGTATGAACTACAAGGCAACTCACAGTTGATTAATCTTGATTCATCAAATACAACATGTACAGATTTTTCTACAACTTGAGTAGTCAAGTTGAAGACTCTATAGGCCTTACTATTTATGCTGTACCCAACAAATATCCCATCTTGGGATTTGGTAGCAAACTTAGTTAGGTATGACTTGCCATTGTTAAGTATATAGCACTTGCAACCAAAGATCCTAAAGTAGGATAGATTTGGTTTTCTACCTTTCATAATTTCATAGGGAGTCTTTTTGTGGCACTTGGTGATAGAAGCCCTATTGATCACATGACATGCTGTGTTTACAGCCTCAACCCAGAAATATTCTAGAAGAGAGGTGTCACTCAATAGAGTTCTACCAGCTTCAATCAATGTCCTATTCTTTCTTTTAGCAATACCATTTTGCTGTGGTGTTCTAGGTGAGGAGAATTCCTGGAAAATCCCAAAGTCTTCACATAATTTTGTCATACTTTCAGATTGAAATTCAGTGTCATGGTCGCTTCTGATTTTGACCACTATACTGTTTAGTTCATTCTGAATTTGTTTCACAAAACTAAATAAGACACTTGAGGTTTCTGATTTTTGTCTCAGAAAGAACACCCATGTATATCTAGAATAGTCATCTACAACCACAAAAGTGTAGACCTTCCTACCTAGACTATGAACTGGCATAGGACCAAAAAGATCCATATGTAAGAGGTATAAGCACCTCACAGAATCCTTGTTTTCAAGACTATGAAATGAGGATTTTCTCTGCTTGCCCTTTTGACAAGATGAACATATCCCTTCCTTTATACACTTAACTTGAGGATCATTCCTCACTAACTCTTTGCTGAAGAGTTGGCCAATTATCTTGTAGTTAAGATGAGCCAACCTCTTGTGCCACTTGACACAATGAGATGCATTATCATCAGCCACAAGACAGATGGGAGAAGCCTTGTTCTCACATACAAAATTAAGACAATAAACATTTCTCTTTCTATACCTAGTCAATATGATCTTTTGATCACTTGACCTTTTGATATGACATCCATCCTTAACAAATGAAATGTCATATCCAAGATCACTCAGTTGACTTATTCTAATCAGATTATGTTTCAAACCTTTTACATAAGTCACTTGGGTGATGGTAATTTGGTTTGAAGAAATGTTACCAAACCCTTTGATGATTCCTCTTTCAGATCCACCAAAGATTACTTTAGGTCCATCTTTGACAGATGTGTACTCCTTCAGCAGCCCCTTTGTTCCAGTCATGTGCCTGGAATATCCACTGTCCAAGTACCATATAGGGGTATGGCAACTTGGACTTTCCTGCAATACAGAATTACTTTTCCTTAGAACCCAAGTAAGTCTTGGGTCCTTGGTTCAAGTTAGCTCCATTCATATCAAATCTTTTAGCAATTCCTCTAACAGGTAGGTTGGTGTTCTTCCAGACACTTGTGTTATGCCAACAGTCCAAGGCAAAATGCCTTATTTTGCCACAGCACTAGTAATCATATTTGTTGTACCTAGTTCTAGGTACAAACTTAGCAGTTTTGTAGTCTGGAAAATTCCTGACATGTGCTGGTGCTGCTGCAGCCATACCCATTGGTTTCCTTGAAAGATGGGATTTATTGTCATGGACTGACTTATTGGCTTTAACAGCTTTGTTACTTAGAACCTCAATCTTCTTATGACCATGAATGTGTTCATGATCATATTTGTTAGAAGGCAAGTGCACCTTTCTAAACATAACAGAGACTGAAAGGTTTAGAGGCTGAACAGGAGCTTTGCCTTTTCTTTTGAATTGGGCAGCCCGGGGTTATCTTTGAAGCCTAATCCAGCCTTACCCTTTTGAGCCACAAACTCATCTATTAAAGGTAAGACAGATTTTGGCTTAGAGTAACTAACTACTAATTCTTTCTCTATTCTTAGTCTGGCCTCCAGACTCTTAATTTGATCATTGTTATATTTGATTGTGCCCATCTGAATATAAGTTATATTTTTCAGTTTGGCAATCTCATTTAACTTTTGATCCATTACTTTTTCAAACTCAGTTGCAGCCACCTTAAGATCAGCAATTTCCTGAGCCTGAGTTTTGACTAGGCTCTTGCTTTTCTTAAGAGCCTGCAACAAGTCCCTATATTCATCCATCAACTGATGAATATCACCTTCAGATTCAGATCCATTCACATCACTTGATGTAGATGAATCTGACTCAGAACCAGTACTAAAATCAGAAGAACTAATACCCTTTTGTACCTTACTAGGACCAGGCTGATGCTGGCATTGGTTATCTTCTAACTCAGCCATCAGACCCATGCATTCCTTGTCTTCTTGATCATGAATGGAATCCATCAGTTGCAGAAATTCTTCTTCTTTATTGTCTGCATACAATCCTATGTATGCTTCTGCTTCAGATTCTGACTCTGATGAGGACTGATCTGTAAGGCTCTTTTCCTTCTTTGTAACAAAGGATTTCTCCTTCTTGCCCTTTTGATGAGTCTTCTTTTTGTCAGATGACTCCTTCCTCTTGTCTGGACAATCAGCCACCACATGTCCAGGCCTATTGCAATAATAGCATATAATCTTTGATGTAATGGCTTTGCTGGGCTTAGTTTTGCTCCCCTCCTTCCTTGATGATTTTCCCTTCTGATAATAATCATCAGCTGACTGTGATGTGGAGGGCCTTGACTTCCACTGCTTCTTCTTTAAGAACCTCTGAAACTGTCTTGTAAAAGCAGCAAAATCTGTATCTAAATCACTACTTTCTGAAACCTGATTGTCTGAATTTTCAGAATTAACTTCTGCAACTTCCTTAGGAGGAGATGGAGATATCCTCCTATACTTTCTAGTGACTTCTGCCTTGAAGGCCACTGACTTGTCTCTATGCTCTCCTTTTGAATTCTTTTCTTCCTCCTTTCTAACCATTAGTTGCATTTCATAAGATAACAACTTTCCAAACAAGGTTGGAGGAGAAATCTCTGCCAGTTTAGCCACTTCTCTTATGCCACAAATCTTGGTGTCCCAGTCCTTTGTCAAGGACCTTAGCAATTTGTCATTCAGTTCATAGGTACTGAAGATCCTTCCATAGGACATCAATTCATTTACTATTCTGTAGAATTTCTTATAGCATTCAGTTATGCTATCAGACTTCCCTTGTCTGAAACTCTCATACTCTTGGTTGAGCATAGACTTCCTATCCTGTCTAACTTCTTCAGAACCTTCCATGTAGACAATCAAGGTGTCCCACATTTCCTTAGAGGTTTTACAGTGAATTAGATTTTGGAATGTAGAATCATCTATGACACTTACTATTATGTTTTGAGCTCTCTTGTCCATAGTGGCTAAGATGATTTCCTCCTTTGTCATTTCTGAAAAATCCTTAGGAGTTTCCTCATTTGCATCTAACACAGAAGTCTTCATTGGAATGTATGGACCTTCTTTCACTGTGATACAAATTCTTGGGTCTGAGGCCTCCATAAATAGCCTAACCCTTTCCTTCCAAATTCCAAAGATTTCTTTTCTGCAGATGGGAAGCTTCATAGATCCCAACTCCTTGTGATTCTCACCTGAACCCATTTTCTTGATTCTTGATTCTGCCTTTAGATCTAACTCAGACTGTTAAGTCTTACTTTGAGTAACCTGCCTCTGATACCACTTGATAGTTTTACTTTCAAGACTGCCTAAACACCTAGAGGGGGGGGGGGGGTGAATAGGTTCTAATGCTTATTTTCAATTTAGGCAGAATATAACTACTGAATATATACACATAGCACAGCAATCACAGAAATTCACACATCACAGATTGCACACAGTTTTATAGTGGTTCCCCAAGATCTGGGTACATCCACTTTCCCCCTTCACCTATCTAGCAGTGTGCTAGATTCGGCCAAACTCCCTTCCTTAACTCAGATCCTCAGATCCTACAGCTCAGAATCCAAAATGGATTCCTACAACTCAGAGTGATACCACACTCCTACAACTCAGGCAATTCAGCCCTACCTCAGTCTTTATCCAAGACCTACCACTCAGAGATTATCTCTCCTACACTCAGCCTTTATAATATAGGCTTACAACTCAGATCTATATTAATAGATCCTACAGAATTTAGAAAAGAGTTTTATAGAATCTTGCCCTTGTTGAGAGAGAAAGGACAAGACAGCACCTGATCAGCTGATGGATGAAACCAACTGAAACTTAGCTTTCTTCAAAGCTTCTTGAATCTGAACTAGCTGAGTTGATTTCCAAACAGCTTCTTGAGAAACCTGTAACAGCTTCCTTCTTGATCTTCAAACGGCTGGATCCCTCTCTATCCAATCCCTTTGGAAATTCTTCAGAATTCTAGGACGAATTCTCCTTAGACTGATCCTGAGAGGTTGAACCCTTCAGAATGTCTTCTTAGATCTTCTGATGAAGATCTTCTTCAGTGTCTTGTACTTTCTTGATTTGATTCCTTAATCAGATTTCTTTAAGTGTTGCTTCTCAATCACAAAAATCAAAATCCTTTGATTCTACTTCTGAATCTGTCTATTTATAGACCTTCTTTTTGGTGACCGGCTGGTCCGGTATCTAACTGTCTTCTGACAAGTCTGACAGCTTTAGTTAACCTGTTGTAACCCACAGCTGTCAAGTCTTCAAACAGATCATGTGCCTTTGTCTTGGACAGCAAAGTGTCGAGACTGTCTGTCAGAAAGTGTCGAGACCATCTGTCTATATGTGTCGACACAAGTAACTTTGGTGTCGACACTGCCTCTGAAGAAGTCAACAAGTTTGTCTTTAAGTCGACTCAGCTTCTGCATACTACAATTTGAGAATGAGTCGACACAGAGTATTTGTGTTGACTCAAACACTTCATCAATATTCAGCAAATGACTTGGTCTAGACTTGGCAGTGTGTCGACACAAGTCCTGTGTGTCGACACAGTTGATGTAGATTCAGAACATAGTATGTGTCGACACTGCCTTCAGGTGTTGACACAGCTTTTGTCGACTCTGCCTATATGTGTCGACTCAGTCTTCTGGTGTCGACGCAAATATTGTCGACTTTGCCTCTGTGTGTCGACACAGCCTCCTGGTGTCGACACAGTTGATGTCAACTATAATCGTATGTGTGTCGACACTGCCTCCCGGTGTCGACACGGTTGATGTTGACTTATTTTTTCTGTGTCGACACAGCCTTCTTCAAGTGTCGACACAATCTTCCTGAAGTGTCGACACATCTTCTTCTGGTGTCGACACATGGACTTAGAAATTTTTCCATACTTTTAACCTGCACATATTCAACTTAAACAACATCAAATACACCTTGATGTATATCATTATGCTAAGTTAGGCTTCTTCAAATCAGGTACACATTTTCCAATGTACCCAACACACTTGCCTAGAGTTTCTGGAGATAAGGGAGGCCAGGGGGAAAGTGCAGCAGCATCCACCCGTGAGGATCAAAGAAGCTCAGCTAGGAGGAGGAGAGGATAGGTGCGAGGATCCGGCAGATGTGGGGGCCCGAGGAGGGATCAGAGTGATCCATGGGGGAGTTGGGATTGAAGCCACCCATAAGGGGAGCTTCCAGACCATGTACCGAATGAGCATCGCCTCGACCTCCCAGGCTCCCCCCCCCCTCGAAGGAAAAAAAATCACTTTTTCATCGAAGGACATGCCCGACTACGAGGACCCGTTCTGTGACACCTTGGTGATCCAGACGGCCGTAGAGAATTTCACGATCTCCAGGATTTTGGTGGACAATGGGAGCTCCGTGAACATAATCTTCAAGAAAGCATTCGATGAGATGAAGGTAGAGGCCTAGAGGATTTTGGCCTCGAATGGACTGTTGTTCGGGTTCTCAGGGGAGAGGAAGGAAGTTGAGGGAGGGGTGGGACTGAATGTGAAGTTGTGGGGGGGGGGTCGAGAAACTGTCAGTTCGTCATTGTCGACGCTCCGACTAGCTACAACGCAATTTTTGGATGCCCTTTCATCAGCGCCTTCCGTTGCGTCCCCTCCTCATTTCATCAATATCTCAAGTTTAGTAGTGGAGGAGTCTAGGTCAGGATCAGGGGGGATCCGAAGGTGGCGAGACAGTACCATATCCTAGATGGCAGAGGCAGAGGAGTTGGAGAAGGAGTTGGCGGCACAGGAGGAGGTTGTAGAGGAGTGATATGCGAGCCTGGGAGGGGCTGGAGAGAAGGCTGTGGAGGAGGAGCAGGGAGAGGGAGAAGTTGGGGCCGAATCCCAGGGAGGCGGAGAAGTGGAGCCACGGGAGAGTCTGTTGGAGGCGATGGGGGTTTAGGAAGTAGGAGGGGAGGAAGAGTTTGGGCTGGAGGAGGAGCCGAGGAGCGGCGGAGAGCAGTCCCGACTGGAGCTGGCGGAGGAGGTTCTGGAGATGGAGGTCTTCACTAGGGGGGAGGCAGAGAGGGTCCGGATCAGCGAAGAATTGAGCCCTAAAGATCAAGAGAGGATGAGGGAGTGCATCCAAAAGAACATCGACATCTTTGCTTGGAGTGCGGCGGACATGCCGGACATTGATGCGGATGTGTCGTGCCACCGTCTGAATCTTGACCCCAAGAAGCGCCCCATCCGGTAGAAGATGAGGACCATCGCCACCAAGCTGGAGGAGCCCATCCGCAGAGAGGTCAAGAAGCTCCTCGATGCAGGTTTCATCTCGGAGATCCAGTATCTCGGCTGGGTCTCAAATGTGGTAATGGTAAAGAAAGGAGATGTGAAGTGGCGTATGCATGTAGACTTTTTTCTATTAAATAAATCATGCCCTAAGGATTGCTACCCCCTGCCTCGGATCGACGCGCTGGTTGATTCAGCTGTCGGTTTTTCTATTATGAGTTTTTTGGATGCTTTTTCAGATTACCATCAGATTCACATGCATCCCCCCGACGTCAAGGATGTCTCCTTCATCACAAGGGAGGGATGCTTCAGTTATAAGATGATGCCCTTCGGGCTAAAGAATACGAGGGCTACGTACCAACATATGATGGACTGGGTCTTCCAACGTCAGAGGGGTAGAAATCTGGAGGTTTATGTAGATGATGTCATAGTGAAGAGTAGGGATGTAAGACCCCCTTTTTTTTCTTTTTAAACACCGGGGTCTTAGGCCCAGGAACGCCGCTTTGTGGTGACACCTTCACGTCCTGAAGGGTCATCACCACAAGGCGCCGATTCTGTCGGCTAATTCGATCACAGAAAGGTAGCACAATAAATGAAGTAAAAGTAAGTTCACTGGTAAATCACATATATATAAATAAAACTCCACGAAGGGAGTGTCCATAGTATAATATATCAGAGTACTAAAAATACGGGCTTATGCCCGGTACATCATGTCCTCACTACAAATCACTCATGCGGAAGCAAAATCAAACATCTACTCAGGGTCGAGACTCACGGTCCCGGCTGTATGAACTCCGGAGCTAGACTGCCCCATCTCCAAGCGCACCGGTCTCTGGGGCTGCTCCCCTGTGCTGGGCTCCACGATCCCCTAAAATGATGCGGTTCGAAAATCGTTAGTCATAAAGACTAAGCTCTATCATCCCCTACCCCTTCCCCCATGGCTCCTAGGTACCGAGCGGTGAGGAATAAAGGGAAGGACATGAAGGTGGAGATTAAAACAAAGGAACAGGTGGCAGCGGAACTAAACTAGCAATTCTATAATAATTAAGGGCAATAAGACAAAATATGAAAAGTAACCTTCACTTATGTTAGAACACATAAGCCAAGGGGTCTTCTGCAAGGCTCTCATCGTATAAAGTGTCCCATACCACTTATACGTTGGGCTGTCGGTTATCAAACAACAGCATATATATATTGAATTTAATCTTAATTTATAAACTTGCCCACACAAGCTTATATACCAAGGGGTCGTTTTGCAAGTCCTAATTTATAAGCGTCTCATTCCGCTTATACTTTAGGTGTCAGGGTTAAATGAATCGATTATGCTATGACATGCAAGTGGGTATGATGTAACATGCAAGTGCAACTCACACACCCGACTCTGTGCACACAGACCTTTAGTTCCCCCTTTCGGAGACGTTACCTCCCAGGATACCTCCGTAGTGGCAGACGGAAGCGGTGGGTTGGGCCTCGCCTACCTCTAAACCAGTAAAGCACTACCGGTCAGACCTATCGTACGCCTCAACGCTTGGTGCACGAAGCGGACTCCTGCGTACTCTTGTCGGCTGGCGCACCGGACTTCTATTAGCGAAGTGCTAACCACACTTGCCGAGTCAGCGTATTGGCGTCGGTGCATCGACCCTCCAATACCGAAGACCCCCCACCTTAATTTTCATTCCTTTTATGCACATGCAAATTTAATCGTTATCACACAAAAACTGAGCCAAAGCTCCCCGGACCAAAACGTCCGTCTCTTAACCAACCGAGCCGAAGCTCCCCGGACCATTCTGTCCGTCTCTTAACCAACCGAGTCGAAGCTCCCCGGACCATTCTGTCTATCTCTTAACCAACCGAGCCGAAGCTCCCAACCATCTTCCTGTGCTAACGGTGTTTGTGAAAAGTGCAACCCTAATTACTAAGTTACTCTTATCAGTTTGTTATTACAGTTTACGTTAACCCAGGACTGCCCCCGGTATTCCTTGTGAAGGGCTCTCAAAGGGCACTAGGAACTATGATGGTAGCTGAAGCCCATCGTTCCCTTTCGCAAGGCACTTATTGTTATTGGTTGATTCCCTTTACCCATTCCCTTCTCATATTACGATAGACTAACCTAGGGTGAGTTTAACATTCCTCTCTTCAGGAAAGACGATCTTTCGTCGAACTCGAGCACCTCTTAACTCTAGCCATCACCACTTCTCACTACTCTTCATATCATTCTATTACGAAATCATCCACATCTATCCACCCAGACAAAATGACTAACTCCAACAACTCTCCCAGATCATGTCCTATTGCAATTTAACAATTTGCTATATGTAGACCAACCTAGACTATATGTCGAACCGGTTAGGAAATGATCCAATACTCATCCAAATGCCCTAAATTATTTACTGGAGACTTATCATGATATTATATGCCTAAAACCAGAAAATTGTAATTTTCCTAATATATCTGGCATTTAATTAATTTCCTCAAAAATTCCAAGGGCTACCAGTTTGAACATGAACAACCCTAAGTTCTCATGCAAGATGTCCAACAAAATTATACTAAATATTTTGCTATCTCAAAATGTTAAATCCAAAGGATCACAATTTTTCTATCATTAAAAGAGCACTAAAACTATTTTATCAATATTCCCTATCTTTCGTTATTTATGAATCAAGTAAAGAAAATATTCATCCAAAAATTATAAATTAATTATATTATGCTGGTACAACCTTAAAAATAGCATTTTCCGAGTTTCATAATTTTTCAGCTACAATATCATCCAAAATTAATTTTCAAAGCTTAAAACCCCTTTTTAACATTTGTGAAGGAAGTACTAGATTTACTCAACTAAAAATTATACAAAAATTCGGGAGCAACCAATCTGACCTAAAACATTTACTTCCAAGATTTCATGGGGTTTTAATGAACAAAAAGATTCAAATAATTAAAACATCAAATAGGGCTATAACAATCGTTACAAATGAAGTGCTGGAAATAAACATCATAAAATTCCAGTAAAATTACCATGGATTCTACCTGCCCCAAAACTTACTCTACCCGAGTTTCATAGCTTTTAGATAATGTTTAGTGATAGGTTTTACTTAATCAGTATTTTACCCTAAAGCTAAGGTTAGTGTTTTGGGGGTATCTACCTATCTCCAAATCCTCCAAGAATCCATCCAGATGATTCATATCATGCTAATGTCAGTTCTACTGAATTTCAAGGCAATACGAGAGCAATTGCTACCATGTCCTTCACAACCATCAAAACCCTCCATTAAGGGTTTGAGTTTGGATCCTAAGATAAACCAACCCTAAATCACACATTTTTCTCCAAGTGGGTTATAATAACCCATCTAAGTTAGTGGTCAAAATATCAGCCTCTGTTGAGGTGATATGACCGTTCTAACCTCTTGTGCACTTTTTACTCAAAAACGCCTCATTATTGCCTAGTTAAGAATATCTGACTTCCTATTCAAAAATCATCCTAATGAGTTGAAATTTTGTACAGAACTAGGTTTTATAGCCAGGGACCATTCACCAAAATTTGGGAGGGTTTGGAGGTCATTTGACCACTTAAATAAATTACTCTAACTTTATTAAATTAAAACAAAAACTTTAAGCAAAGTATCTCCAAAAATTCCCATTTTTGGACAGCCTCTAGGTATTGCCAAGGATAACCACCTGCCCAAATATCAGGTCATTTGGACAAGGGACGAAGCGTGGGCATTTATTTTAGTTTCTGCCCAACTCTAGGTACAGCCCCCACTAAAACGGGTACTGCGGTCAAACCGCTTACCCAAACGAGTTGAAATTAATTTTAAATTAATTTAGACTCGAAGAGCTACAACTTTTGTGTCTTGTCATTTTTCCTAAATCGTCCTCTAAGTTCCTCGTTTGGTAATATCAAAAGGTGTGTTAAGAAGGAGATAATAATTCATTATAATTAGTAAATGAATAATAATAGAATTTTACTGTTCATCTCCCCTACCAAAACAGAACCCGTAAACTGAACTCAGGAACTTATTTTTCCTGTAGCTCTTCCGCGATCCATCGCCGGCCGTCCGGTCACTTCCCTAGCCAGCCACCACCACCACCACCTCCGTCGAGGCGATGGCTATCGGTCGGCGGTGGTTTGGCCGCCGAAGGTGGCGGTTTCCGGCGTACCCAAAAATATATTTTTCATGGTTTTCCATGAAAACGCGAGATAGGTCCGGCTCCGTTGAGCACGAACTCCTTTCTAAGATCCTAAGATCTACCCACAAAAGAAGAAGTAGAGGAGGACCTTGTTCGCGGTTTGAAGACGAGATGAACGTCGGATTATCATGGCGCGGTGGTAGCGTTCCCGAACTTCTCGTACAGCAAGAGTAATAAATTTTAATCCGTTTGGTCAAGAGTGTAACCTTCTCATCTTGTTCTAAGGAGGCTTTTATAGATCTCCAAGTGGGGAGGGGAAAGGGTGAAACATTCATGGCCATGAATGCTCTCTCTCTCTTAATAATATTTCAGTTACGGTGGAGGGAGAGGAAAAGGTGGAAGATGAAATGGCTGATCCAGGTGACGATTTCCTATTGGGTCAATACTTCCTCATTTTACTAAGAAATTAGAGAAGGAAACGGCCCGTTTAATACTCCTGGTGTAACTTTCCATACCAGAATTTATTATAACGCGTGTTATAATAATTTCGGGCCTGAACCGACGTTTCGCCCTTCATCACGGGCGTGACACGTAGGTCACGGGCGTGATAGGTGTTCTACGGTCGACGTTCGTCGAGTTGAGGTCGACGTTCGTCAAACTGAGCTCGACGCTCGTCGAAGGGGGGTCACGCCCTAGGTCACAGGCGTGACACGTGGGTCACGGGCGTGACAGGCCCGGGATGCAAAATCTGCGCTCGCCGATCATCTTCCTAAGATCGACGATCGTCGAAGGGGTCACGCCCTAGGTCACGGGCGTGACGGGTCGGTCACGGGCGTGACCAACCCGTGACTCGAAATCTTGGTCGATGGATTTCAATTTTTAGGCTTCCTAGGGTTCTATCATGACAGACCGACTCCTATGGGTCTAGCCGGAAATGAGATGTTACGAATCCCAATAAACAAAACAAAAATTTCGTCCCCGAAATTGAAGTTAAGCCTACGGGGATTTCTATCGGAATAAAGTGAACTTGTAACATCCCATATGGTTTTCCTATTGAGTCGAAGCGAGGTTACTTGTTTGATAAACAAAGGCAATCTCCCCAATAAATAAAAGATTAGTCCCTACTTTTCTGCGCATGCCTAGGTTCTCAATTTCCCTTATCTAGTCCTACCGGTTAAATACAAGAAGGTAATTTATAGTATACCAAGAGGTGGTGAGGTATACCTGACTGAACAACTCCGGGTATTTTTGCCTCATCAGGTCCTACGGTTCCCAGGTGTGTTCCTCCTGACCACTGTTCCTCCACAAAACCTGACTAAGGGGATCTTCTTGCAGCGCAAGATTCGTACTCCTTTGTCATCGATCCGAACCGGCTCCAAGTGAACAGATCGATCTGAAGCTACCGACCCTTCGGTGGTTAAAATCTGCTGCTTCGGGCGTAGTAGAGCCCTCCTCAGCGAAGAAATGTGGAAGACGTCGTGCAAAGCTGCCAGCTCTGGTGGAAACTCCAGCCTGTAGGCTAGGGCCCCGATCCGCTCCAGGATTCTGTAAGGGCCCATATACCTAGGGTTGAGCTTCTTCCTCCGACCACGCACCCGTGAAACTCCATGCATGGGTCGGATCTTCAAAAACACTCGGTCTCCCACCTGAAACTCCACCTGACGATGCTGGGCGTCATAGTACTTAGCTTGTCTTCTCTGCGCCTCTAACATCCTGTCTCTGATCAGTCTCACCTGAGCCTCGGTGTCTTCAACAAAATCCGATCCCAACACCTTCGGATCCTCATCTTGAACCCAAGAAAGCGATGTCCTGCACTTCCTTCCATACAAGGCTTCATAAGACGCCATCCTGATGCTGGACTGGTAGCTGTTGTTATAGGAGAACTCGACTAGGGGTAAGAGCTTATCACATGGTTCCCTGCGGTCCAAAATGCATAGCCTCAAAAGATCTTCCAGCGTCTGATTGGTGCGTTCCGTCTGCCCATCCGTCTGGGGATGGAATGCGGTGCTGAAGGTCAATCGCGTGCCTAAGTAAGCCTGCACGGATCTCCACTCCCTTGAAGTGAACCGACCATCCCGATCTGACACGATCGTCTTGGGCACCCCGTGGCATCGAACAAACTGCTCCACAAATCTCCGCACTAGTAACCCCACAGAGTCATCCTTCCTGATCGGAATGAATCTGGCCACCTTCGTCAACCGATCGACGATGAACCAAATCGAGTCATTTCCCGTCCGTGATCGGGGAAGTCCATGAATAAAATCCATCGCGATGTCCTCAAATTTCCACTCCGGGGGTACATGTTCCGAGATACACCATCCTTCTGATGATACAACATAGCGATTAAATCTTTACCTTCTCAGATATCTCAAATCTTGTTACCCGTCATCTAATTTCACGTGATAATAGTTAATTCTCATAATTACTCCGTCTTATTACCATGTCATTGTCTTGGTAACGCTACGGGTCATCATTCCAAACATGTTTTTTTTTTATAAAATCTTATCTTCGCCCGAATAACATCGAATTATATCGAATTCAATCTCACTATGTTTGTTACGCCACTTTCCCTAAACTAGGTCCAAGGGAACCCAAGCCAATACTAATTTGCCCAATAAACAAAAGTTTAGCCCCCAATAAACAAAAGATAAGCCCCTACTTATCTTGGGCTAAGTATCTTTGATATTACCCTGTTACATCTGTCCTAGCTGGGTGAACAATCCCTAGGGCATCAATCTTCGACTTGGGGTTCCACCCTGAAACTCGTTAATATACTCTATACTTTAAACTCTCTGAGTCACATTTACGACAACTTTATCCGGGTCAAAATGTTCCCAATCCCAAATGGGTATCTTCCGAACTTGAATTCCTATCCGACCCTCAGTGTTTGTCTCGTTAGTTGCCTCCAGGTAATTTTGTTACTGGTACGAGGGTCGAGATAAAATGTCTTCTGCCATTCTGCTAATAGATCATTGGCCTCAATTCTCCTTAAGGCCGTCCTACCAGTTTGAGTAATCCTTGATTGGGATAGTAGGGACACCTGAGTTTACGTCTTAGGTAGTCATTCTCGTGCTAAACTCCTCCTTTATTCTCTTTGGGTATCTCCTTACCTTAACCAAGTTCATACCCAAGGTCTATTTTGAACTAGGGCATACTATAAATTGTCATGGTTAGTCACGATTCCTAGTTGGTTGAGTCTAACTCGTTGGTTAGAGGATTATAAGATGAGATCTTCGCAGCCGGAGGTGTTCCCTACTGGGGGCAGGGTTTGCCACAGGCTACAAAGAGGAATTTCAATTAATGATGAAGTGGACTTTCACATGTGATTTCCCTTATGGGCACACCACTGCTTCCGCTGTTTAGTTTGTACCCAAACTAAACTCGAGTGGGGGTGACCCAAGGTTAGTGGACTGCTACCTTTTTCAGATCGATGTTTGCCTCTTATACCACTTGCAAGACCCCCCCCCCCTTTTTTCTTTTAAAACACCGGGGTCTTAGGCCCAGAACCGCCACTTTACGGTGACACTTTCATGCCCTGAAGGGTCATCACCACAAAGCGCCGATTCTGCTGGCCAATTCGATCGCAGAAAGGTAGCACAACAAATGAAGTACAAGCAAGTCCACATGATAAATCACACATATATAAATAAAACTCCACGAAGGGAGTGTCCACAGTATAATATATCAGAGTACTAAAAATACGGGCTTATGCCCGGTACGTCATGTCCTCACTACAAATCACTCATGCGGAAGCAAAATCAAACATCTATTCAGGGTCGAGACTCACGATCCCGGCTGTATGAACTCCGGAGCTAGACTGCCCCATCTCCAAGCGCACCGGTCTCTGGGGCTGCTCCCCTGTGCTGGGCTCCACGATCCCCTAAAATGATGCGGTTCGAAAACCGTTAGTCATAAAGACTAAGCTCTATCATCCCCTACCCCTTCCCTCATAGCTCTTAGGTACCGAGCGGTGAGGAAGAAAAGGAAGGACATGAAGGTGGAGATTAAAACAAAGGAACAGGTGGCAACGGAACTAAACTAGCAATTCTATAATAATTAAGGGCAATAAGACAAAATATGAAAAGTAACATTCACTTATGTGAGAACACATAAGCCAAGGGGTCTTTTGCAAGGCTCCCATCGTATAAAGTGTCTCATATCACTTATACGTTGGGGTGTTGGTTATCAAACAACAGCGTATATATATATTGAATTTAACCTTAATTTATAAACTTGCCCACACAAGCTTATAAACCAAGGGGTCGTTTTGCAAGTCCTAATATATAAGCGTCTCATTCCACTTATACTTTAGGTTTCAGGGTTAAATGAATCGATTATGCTATGACATGCAAGTTGGTATGATGGAACATACAAGCGCAACTAACACACCCGACTCTGTGCACACAGACCTTTAGTTCCCCCTTTCGGAGCCATTACCTCCCAGGATACCTCCGTAGTGGCAGACAGAAGCGGTGGGTTGGGCCTCGCCCACCTCTAAACCAATAAAGCACTACCAGTCAGACCTATCGTACGCCTCAACGCTTGGTGCACGAAGCGGACTCCTGCGTACTCTTGCCGGGTGGCGCACCAGACTTCTGTTGGCGAAGTTCAAACCACACTTGCCGAGTAAGCGTATTGGCGTCGGTGTATCGACCCTCCAATACCGAAGACCCACCACCTTAATTTTCATTCCTTTTATGCACATGCAAATTTAATCATAATCACACAAAAACCGAGCCGAAGCTCCCCGGACCAAAACGTCCGTCTCTTAACCAACCGAGCCGAAGCTCCCCGGACCATTCCGTCCGTCTCTTAACCAACCGAGTCGAAGCTTCCCGGACCATTCTGTCTGTCTCTTAACCAACCGAGCCGAAGCTCCCAACCATCTTCCTGTGCTAACGGGTTTTTGTGAAAAGTGCAACCCTAATTACTAAGTTACTCTTATCAATTTGTTATTACAGTTTACGTTAACCCAGGACTGCCCCCGGTATTCCCTGTGAAGGGCTCTCAAAGGGCACTAGGAACTATGATGGTAGCTGATGCCCATCGTTCCCTTTCGCAAGGCACTTATTGTTATTGGTTGATTCCCTTTACCCATTCCCTTCTCATATTACGATAGACTAACCTAGGGTGAGTTTAACCTTACTCTCTTCGGGAAAGACGATCTTTTGTCGAACCCGAGCACCTCTTAACTCTAGCCATCACCACTTCTCACTACTCTTCATATCATTCTATTGCGAAATCATCCACATATATCCACCCAGACAAAATGACTAACTCCAACAACTCTCCCAAATCATGTCCTATTGCAATTTAATAATTTGCTATATGCAGACCAACCTAGACTATATGTCGAACCGGTTAGAAAATGATCAAATACTCATCCAAATACCCTAAATTATTTATTGGAGACTTATCATGATATTACATGCCTAAAACCAGAAAATGGTAATTTTCCTAATTTATCTAGCATTTAATTAATTTCTTCAAAAATTCCAAGAGCTACCGGTTTGAACATGAACTACCCTAAGTTCTCATGCAAGATGTCCAACAAAATTATACTAAATATTTTGCTATCTCAAAATGTTAAATCCATAGGATCATAATTTTTCTATCATCAAAAGAGCACTAAAACTATTTTATCAATATTTCCTATCTTTCGTTATTTATGAATCAAGTAAAAAAAATATTCATCCAAAAATTATAAATTAATTATATTATGCTGGTACAACCTTAAAAATAGCATTTTCCGAGTTTCATAATTTTTCAGCTACAATATCATCCAAAATATATTTTCAAAGCGTAAAACCTCTTTTTAACATTTGTGAAGTACTAGATTTACTCAACTAAAAATTATACAAAAATTCGGGAGCAACCATTCTGACCTAAAACATTTACTTCCAAGATTTCATGGGGTTTTAATGAACAGAAAGATTCAAATAATTAAAACATCAAATAGGGCTATAACAATCGTTACAAATGAAGTGCTGGAAATAGACATCATAAAATTCCAGTAAAATTACCATGGATTCTACCTGCCCCAAAACTTACTCTACCCGAGTTTCATAGCTTTTAGATAATGTTTAGTGATAGGTTTTACATAATCAGTATTTTACCCTAAAGCTAAGGTTAGTGTTTCGGGGTATCTACCTATCTCTAAATCCTCCAAGATTCCATCCAGATAATTCATATCATGCTAATGTCAGTTCTACTGAATTTCAAGGCAATACGAGAGCAATTGCCACCATGTCCTTCACAACCCTCAAAACCCTCCATTTAGGGTTTGAGATTGGATCCTAGGGTAAACCAACCCTAAATCACACCTTTTTCTCCAAGTGGGTTATAATAACCCATCTAAGTCAGTGGTCAAAATATCAGCCTCTGTTGAGGTGATATGACCGTTCTAACCTCTTGTGCACTTTTTACTCAAAAACGCCTCATTATTGCCTAGTTTAGAATATCTGACTTCCTATTCAAAACTCATCCTAATGATTTGAAATTTTGTACAGAACTAGGTTTTATAGCCATGGACCACTCACCAAAATTTGGGAGGGTTTGGAGGTCATTTGAACACTTAAATAAATTACTCTAACTTTATTAAATTAAAACAAAAACTTTAGGCAACGTATCTACAAAAATTCCCATTTTTGGACAGCCTCTAGGTATTGCCAAGGATAACCACCTGCCCAAATATCAGGTCATTTGGACAAGGGACAAAGTGTGGGCATTCATTTTAGTTTCTGCCCAACTCTAGGTACAACCCCCACTAAAACGGGTACTGCGGTCAAACCGCTTACCCAAACGAGTTGAAATTTATTTTAAATTAATTTAGCCTTGAAGGGCTACAACTTTCGTGTCTGGTCATTTTTCCAAAATCGGCCTCTAAGTGCCTCATTTGGTAATATCAAAATGTGTGTTAAGAAGGAGATAATAATTCAATATAATTAGTAAATGAATAATAATAGAATTTACTGTTCATCTCCCCTACCAAAACAGAACCCATAAACTGAACTCAGAAACTTAATTTTCCTGTAGCTCTTCCGCGATCCATCGTCGGCCGTCCGGTCACTTCCCTGGCCAGCCACCACCACCACCACCTCCGTCGAGGCGATGGCTATCGGTCGACGGCGGTTTGGCCGCCGAAGGTGGCGGTTTCCGGCGTACCCAAAAATATATTTGTTGAAACCGAAAAATCGGTCTCTGTGGAGTTCTACCCTTGGGGGAAGGGGTGGTCGCGCACCTACTCTTCTCCTGCAAGAAAACGACAAGAAAGTGAAGAACAATGGACTAGACCAGGGCCCGGCGCGGAGGTCCCACCACATACCCGAAAGATCTTAGAGCGCTTCCCCTCCTTATCCAATTGTCGGGCTAAGGTACCTCAGAAAGCGCCAGGAGACCTGAGAATCAGTAAGCATGCCCTTCTGAGGTACCCCTTGGGTCCTATTTATAGAGAACTGAAAACGGCCTGCAAATAGCCTACCTTTGCTGGTCTGAAATTACTGAAAGCCCCTTGGGCTGGCCTGCCAACAGCCAAACTCTGCTATTACGAGAGGCTAGGGGCAGACCACTAGGGGCGGGATGGCCACTGGATCCCCTACTCGGCCAGGGTGGCGAGAGCTCGGTGGGGCTGGCACTCGCCGATTCTGCTCGGCCAATGGCGAGTGCGAGCTCGCCTGGCGAGCAACTCCGCTTCGGCGAGTGCGGGCTCGACTGTCGAGTACCTCCGCAGGCGAGTGCGGGCTCGGCCCTTGCCCCCCTGAGCTTGCCCCGACGATCTCCGAGCTCGGTACGACGATTTGCCGAGCTCGAGCTCGGCAGAGAACCCTGCCTGGCCCTGAGGCGGTCTGGACCGACCAGTCTGGCTTCCGCGGACCCACTCGGCGGATACGGGGTTGTACACAATCCCCGCTCTTTGCGAGGTTGGGGCAAGCTCAAAAAGATACATCCAACCCCGCAGTATTCGGCGAGTGGGGGGCATGCGCTAAAGAAAGAATCTTCTGGTAGGCCCCACAAATAGCTATATATATGTACCCCTACGCATCTGACTGACCCTTGCCCTTCCTGGAATCCTACTAAGATGCCGCTTCCCAAGGAAGTCCTAGAGCGGCTCGCACGCACCCGCGATGAGATCGCCGCTCAAGCTACGGGCTTGACCAGCCTAGAGGTCCCTGCTCTCCGCTTCGCTGATTTTGGCTCGGCTAAGCGGGCGAAACCCTTTCCTCTGGGGGCCGAACCCATTCTAGCCGATTTTACAGCGGCCTTAGGGAGCGGGGCTTGCTCCTCCAACCAGCCGGCTCTTGGTTCTCCTTCAAAAGACCTCGTGGAGCTTTCTTCCAGCCGGGAGAATAGTGGCGAGGCGTCCACCCCGCAGGCCAAAAGAATTCCTGACAGCTCGCCAAAACAGGATTCCGAGGTCAAGGAGCCAGACTCGCAGAAGTTGGCGTCGCCGAGTCGCCTCCCTTCTCAGCAACCATCCCCAGATTCCATAGTCATGGGGGAAGGCGCATGGCATATCTCCGTCCCCAGCTATCAACCCATCCATCAGGAATTAATGCATGGGCGTGGCAAGGACCTGCGCCACTTCTCTCCTCGCGTCAACCCGGAGGAGCCAGGCTCGCGCGGTAAGTCTTCAACTCTATACTCTTCTGTTCTGTGGGTGCCTTCTCTTCTAATCGTCTTTTAGTTCTTCATGTAGACCTTCTCGGCCGGACTGAAGACGGCGAGTCCGTGGATACTCGCCTCTCCCCTCTCCACGTGCCCTGGACGCCTTCCTGGACCTCGAACTGAGCAGCCCCGAACGTGTAAAACGGGAGCGGAAGGTTCTCAAGAAACTGGTGCGCGAGCTCCACGACCTGCGGAAGGACAACAACAGGCTGCAGTGGGAGTGCTCGCGTCTTGAGGACGGTGCGGGGGTCAGCTTGGCGTTCGAGGAGGCGTCTTCCTTGGTGCTGATGGATGAGATTGACGAGAACCTGCGGGTGGTGAATAGGAACATGGGGCGGCTTCGCGAGCTCTACGCGCGGCGATCTGCGACGGCGAACCGGCGAGACCGGGGAGAATAAGATGGCTCCTCTGTCGGCCGACCGGTGCTCGCGCTCGCCCTCGCATGGTCCTCGCGCTTTTACTTTTCCCTGCTTCGAATAATTCAACTGTCTGTAATAATTTAAACAAATTTTATGTGACCTCGTATATATATGAAGATGCATTTTCGATATCCTGGTAAGCATCCTTTCGAATTCTCCCTTCTAGGACCGGGCTAGCTCGCGGGACTTGGTGAGCAGAGGGCGGCGAGGCGGCGTGGAATGGCTGGGCTGATCGATCGGCTCGCCCTCGCCCCTCCCTACCTTACTTTCTTTTTCTATAAATAGGCCCTCTCACCTACCCCCTGGGTACGCTTTTATTGCTTCCGGACCCTTGTCTCCTCTCCGTCATCCTGAGCTCGCGCCTTTCCTTCGTTTGCGAGAATGGTCAAAACCAACCCTGACGCGGATGGCCGGTCCAAGTGCGCCCGGCACTTCATCGACCACTGCTTCTTCGAGGGGCATGTCACCGAGGAGGAGCTCGCCGAGTTCACGGCCGAGTTCGTCCCTCCCGGCTTCCAGGCTCGCAGGCCCGCTGAGCACGAAGCTATCAACTCCTTCCCTGAGGGGGAGCTCGCCTTCCCTATCTCAAACTTTAAGGTAGGGCTGCGCCTCCCCCTCTGGCCAGAGATCCGCCAAATTTTGAAGTACTACGGCGCGGTGCCCGCGCAGCTGAACTCTAACGCCATCGCTATAATGGTGGCGTTCGCCTGTTTTCTCCGCCGAGAGCGGATTGAGTTCAATCTTATGGTCTTCCGTAAGTTGTTCTCCTACAAGGCCACCCCCGATGGGGTCGCCTACTTCGGCAGATCCCTCATCAAGGTTCGCGAACTCACGAACAAGAACCATAACTGGATGACCCGGCTCGTCTTTATCAAGGGCGAGCTCGGCAACATCCCCTTCCGGCCCCTGCAGAAAAGCAAGGACATCTACCGTCCTCCTTCCCTGTCCGGCGGCAACGCCGACCTCCACAATTTTTTCCTTCACAAGGACTTCGAGGTCGCTTACCTCCGCCGCGGCCTCGACTCGCTTCAACCCGTTCTCCCTGGTGAAGGTATACCTCGCCCTGTCTTCTCGCGAGCTCTGTCAAAGTGAACCTCAACTTTTCTGATCAAACTTTTTTCTGCAGAGGAGCGGCTTCTACTGGAGCACCCGTCGTTTGCCGACCCGGGGATATTCTCTGATCCCCTGGAGCGGGCCAGGGCAGCGGCGGAGGCCTGTCGAGATGAACAAGCGTGAGGTCAACCCCTATGCAAGAAGCGCTTGGAGCTCGGGGGGCCAAGATCGCGCCCAGATCCTTCAGCCCCGAAGAAAAAAAAGGCTAAGGTGGTCTCGCGTGGGCGGCTGCATCTCCCTTCGTCGCCCGTCAAGTTCATGAGCTCGCCGGAGGTTTCCTCCGACGAGCCCCCGATGAGTCCGCTGAAAGAAGCGTCCTCCCCCTGAAGGGAGAAGAAGAAGAAGGATGGGTCTTCCCCCTCAGATTCTGTCGAGGAGGTCGTCCTTCGCGAGCCCGGCCTGCCAAAGGATCACCCCCACTTCGGCAAGGGGGGAAGAAGCAAAGATACAGCTGGCGAGCCTATCCTGAAGTGGGATGAGGGGGCCCATCGAGTCTCCGTTTCTACTCGCTCCCCCTCCTGAGGAGCTCGTCGGCCTCCCACTGGCCATGCCTTCGCCTTCAGCTTCGGCCTCTACGGCCGCGACAGCGCCGAGTCGTATAAGCAGCTAACCCCCCGCCAGCTCGGCTATGAGGGGTTGTAGGCCCATCTGCGGGCCTTCGAGCATCATCACATGATGGTCCGCCGTGGCTTCCAGCTTAGCAATGCCTTGCTGACCGCCGAGCAGGAGCGTGACCTGGCGAAGGAGAGCGTGGCCGACGCGGAAAGGCAGTTCGGCCTTGCTGACACTCTACTCGCAAAATCTGCCGGTGGCTTGGTAATCACTGGATATCTCTGCTCATCTTACTTAGGATTATTATTGTGCTTGTTCTGAACTCTAGTCCCGCAGGATGCCGAAGCCGCCAACGCGCTGCGAGGCGAGGTGGCTCAGCTGCAAACTCAGCTCGCCGAGCGGGAGACTCATCTTGTCGAGCAGAGGACGCACTCTCGCGAGCAAGAGGCTGTTGCTGCCCAGCTGAGGATGGAGGCGGCGAGGTTTAAGGAGAAGAACAAGGAGCTTCATGGCGAGGTCCTCCGCCAGGCATAAGCTCTCGTTCCCCCAGGCGCCAGCGAGCCACCCTTCCCCTACAAGAGGCCTCGGGTCTTTGGCGAGGCTAACGTCGCAGAGCGGCTGCGAGTCAACTCCATTGAGTCTGCCGAGTGCCTCCTGAAGGCCATGCAGGGGACGGGGATTCTGGCAGAAGGTTGCGAAGGAGTCACCGTCCGGGATCTCCTGCCAACCTTGTTCCCACCCAGCCCGCTCAGCGAGAAAGAAGACAACTTCGACTCGCTCTTCGCAGGGGTGGGAGAGAAGGACACTCGGCTCGGCGGCGAGGAGGATCGCCGCGCAGGGGAGGAAGACGAGAGCTGACTGGGCTCCTCCACCCTTGTTTTCTTCTTCTTTTTTTGTATCTTGTCGAGGCAAGCCTTACCTTGTAATCATAATAGTAAAACAAACAATTTTCGCACAATTTTTCTATCTTCTTTTTAAGCTTGCTTGCGACATTGTACTTGCGCGCGTGATACCCCTTTAGGCAATCCTGCCAAGTCCGACCTTATCTATAGGATGCCTTTGAGTTAGGACGAGCGCTGGCGGCGAGACCATAGGCGTTGGCCATAGCTGTACTCGCTGATGTTACCAGTGCTTGCGGCGAGGTCGTACTCGCTTGAGGGAACTTCCCCCCCCCCTCCCCTAAGTCCGAGACGGGACCAGGACTTCCTTGGTAGCGAGCTGGAGGGGGAAGAATATCCCGAACTCGCCGTCTTGGCTGGCGAGCTCGCCCCTGGGTGCTTTTCCCGGACCAACTCAGCCGTGCCAGCTAGGTGGAAGCCTGGCAGGGGAGTGACGAGACCTAACCCCAGAGCGAGAAGACTTGGAAACATTTTCCTCTCCCGGGTGCTACCACCGGGCCAGTCAGCTAGGTGAGAGCCTGAGGGCGGGTGTTGAACATCCTCCGGGCTCAGCCCCAGGGTCATAGCGATGTCCATCGAAACTCAGCCGTGCCAGCTAGGTGGAGGCCTGGCAGGGGAGTGACGAGATCTAACCCCAGAGCGAGAAGACTTGGAAACATTTGCCTCTCCCGGGTGCTACCACCAGGTCAGTCAGCTAGGTGAGAGCCTGAGGGCTGGTGTTGAACATCCTCCGGGCTCAGCCCCAGGGTCATAGCGATGTCCATCGAAACTCAGTTGTGCCAGCTAGGTGGAAGCCTGGCAGGGGAGTGACGAGACCTAACCCCAGATCAAGAAGACTTGGAAACATTTGCCTCTCCCGGGTGCTACCACCGGGCCAGTCAGCTAGGTGAGAGCCTGAGGGCGGGTGTTGAACATCCTCCGGGCTCAGCCCCAGGGTCATAGCGATGTCCATCGAAACTCATCCGTGCCAACTAGGTGGAGGACTGGCAGGGGAGTGACGAGACCTAACCCCAGAGCGAGAAGACTTGGAAACATTTGCCTCTCCCGGGTGCTACCACCGGGCCAGTCAGCTAGGTGAGAGCCTGAGGGTGGGTGTTGAACATCCTCCGGGCTCAGCCCCAGGGTCATAGCGATGTCCATCGAAACTCAACCGTGCCAGCTAGATGGAAGCCTGGCAGGGGAGTGATGAGACCTAACCTTAGAGCGAGAAGACTTGGAAACATTTGCCTCTCCCGGGTGCTACCACCGGGCCAGTCAGCTAGGTGAGAGTCTGAGGGCGGGTGTTGAACATCCTCCGGGCTCAGCCCCAGGGTCATAGCGATGTCCATCGAAACTCAGCTGTGCCAGCTAGGTGGAAGCCTGGCAGGGGAGTGACGAGACCTAACCCCAGAGCGAGAAGACTTGGAAACATTTGCCTCTCCCGGGTGCTACCACCGGGCCAGTCAGCTAGGTGAGAGCCTGAGGGAGGGTGTTGAACATCCTCCGGGCTTAGCCCTAGGGTCATAGCGATGTCCATCGAAACTCAGCCGTGCCAGCTAGGTGGAAGCCTGGCAGGGGAGTGATGAGACCTAACCCCAGATCGAGAAGACTTGGAAACATTTGCCTCTCCCGGGTGCTACCACCGGGTCAGTCAGCTAGGTGAGAGCCTGAGGGCGGGTGTTGAACATCATCCGGGCTTAGCCCCAGGGTTATAGCGATGTCCATCGAAACTCAGCCGTGCCATCTAGGTGGAAGCCTGGCAGGGGAGTGACGAGACCTAACCCCAGATCGAGAAGACTTGGAAACATTTGCCTCTCCCGGGTGCTACCACCGGGCCAGTCAGCTAGGTGAGAGCCTGAGGGTGGGTATTGAACATCCTCCGGGCTCAGCCCCAGGGTCATAGCGATGTCCATCTAAACTCAGCCGTGCCAGCTAGGTGGAAGCCTGGCAGGGGAGTGACGAGACCTAACCCCAGAGCGAGAAGACTTGGAAACATTTGCCTCTCCCGGGTGATACCATCGGGCCAGTCAGCTAGGTGAGAGCCTGAGGGCGGGTGTTGAACATCCTCCGGGCTCAGCACCAGGGTCATAGCGATGTCCATCGAAACTTAGCCGTGCCAGCTAGGTGGAAGCCTGGCAGGGGAGTGACGAGATTTAACCCCAGAGCGAGAAGACTTAGAAACATTTGCCTATTGGGCTTTGAATCGCGAGCCCTCCTGCCATCATAGTTTTGCAAAAGAACAAGATATGATAATGAGATTCATTTTTATTCATGGAATAAGAGTACCTACAATATTTTCAAGGGTAAAAACGTTTCAGATCATCGTCATTCCAAGTGTGGCTGAGGGTATCCCCTTTTACATCCTAGAGGCGATACACCCCTGATTTTAAGACCTCTTGTACAATGTAGGGGCCCTCCCAATTGGGATGGAGTTTTCCTACAGCGGCCGATCTCCCTGCCGCATCCACTTTTTTCAGGATAAGGTCTCCTTCTGCGAACTGCTTGACTCGGACGTGCTTGTTGAAGTACTTGGCCATCCTCCGCTTGGCCTCCTCCTGCCTAACGGTGGACAAGTCACGTAACTCCTCGACCATATCAAGGGAGAGTCAGAGCTCCTCCTCATTTTATGATCTCCACTCTTCCCTTCCAGCCTCCGCATCGGCGACCGGGGTGTCCGGACCTCGAACTCGATGGGTAGAACGGCTTCGCAGCCATGGGAAAGTTTAAAAGGCGTCTCTCCCGTGGCCGTATTGGGAGTGGTCCTATGGGCCCAAAGTACTGAAGGGAGTTGCTCCACCCAGCTCCCCCTCAAATTTTCTACTTTCTTTTTCAAAAGGTTCACGATTATTTTGTTGGCCGCCTCCACCTGCCCGTTGCTCCTGGGGTGGTGGACAGAGGCGAACCGAAGGTCAATTCCCAGTTGTTCGCATAAGCAAATGAACTCCGTACTGGCGAACTGAGGCCCGTTGTCCGTGACGATTGCCTGTGGTAGCCCGTGCCTGCAGATGATCTCCCCCTAGATAAAATTCCTGATCACCTGGGAGGTTACCTTGGCTAGAGCCTTCACCTCCAGCCACTTAGAAAAATAATCGATCATGACCAGCAAAAACCTCCTCTGCCCGCTGGCCTGAGGGAAAGGCCCTACGAGGTCCAAACCCCATATGGCGAAGGGCCATGGTGCCATGATGCTTCTTAGTCTCTGAGCCAGCTGTAACTGGAGCGGGGCATAGAGCTGGCACTTATGGCATTTTTTTCACGAATTCGGCTGCATCCTGACCGAGGGTGGGCCAGAAGTACCCTTGCCTGATGATCCTCCCTTCCAAGGTCCGGCTCCCCGAATGACTTCCACACTCGCCGGAATGGACCTCCTCCAAAATTTTATGCATCTCCCTTTCGGCCACACAACGAGCCAGCATCCCCGAGAGGGTCTTGCGGTACAACTCCCCCTCGCGCAGGAGGTAGTATGCTGCCTTGTGTTTGAGCCCTCTGCGATCCATCCCCTCCGGGTACTCTCCGGTGGACAGAAAGGTGACGAAGGGTTCCATCCATGAGGTATGCTGCTCCAACTCCATTAGTTCCTCCTCCTCGATGGAAGGTCGAAAGAGATCTGTAATGGTGCCCCCCACCCTGGGGCCGTGCTTTGCCAGTTGGTCTGCCTGCTAATTTTCCTCTCGAGGCACATGCTTGATGGAGAAGGTCTTGAAGGTCCCTATAATTCTCTTCGCCTTTGTCAGATAGAGCTGCAGGGTGGGCTCCCTTACCTCAAACTCCTCATTGATCTGGGAAGCCACCACCATGGAGTCAGTGAGGACCTCCACATCATGTACCCCTAAATCCCTTGCCAGGCACAGACCTGCGATTACAGCTTCGTATTCGGCCTGATTATTAGTGATAAGGAAATGCACTACCACGGTTTGTTCGATTCTTGTCCCCTGGGGACTTTCCAAGATGACTCCAACCCCCAAAGAATGTCTCCCCGAGGCACCGTCCACCACGACTTTCCAAGGGACCGGACGAGTGAGTTGCTCCTCTGCCACCTCGACCACATAGTCTGCTAAGAAATCAGCCATAGCTTGGGCCTTGATCGAGAGGCGGGGAACGAAGGAGATTTCGAACTCACTCAGTTCCACCGACCATTTGTCCAACCTGCCTGAATGCTTCACCCCCTCGAAGATGCTACGGAGGGGGTGGTCAGCCACCACTCGGATCGAGTGTGCCTGAAAATAAGGTCGGAGCCGCCGGGCTGAGATGATCAGAGCGAAGGCCATCTTTTCCAAGATGGGATACCGAAGCTCGACCTTCCTCAGTACCCGACTCTCATAATAAATGGGGATTTGCTTATTCCCCTCTTTCCGAACTAAAACTGAGCTCAAGGTCTCCGCCCCGACCCCCAGGTACAAAAATAAGTCCTCCCCCCTTTTGGGCCCTTGGAGCAGGGGGGCCTGAGTGAGCTATTTCTTTAAGGCCTAGAATGCCTCCTCGCACTCTGAGGTCCATTCAAACTTCCGACCCCCTCTCAAGGTTTTGAAAAACGAGGAGCACCTCTCCCCAGCCCGGGAGAGGAACCTGCTCAACCCTGCCAACTTCCCTGTCAACCGCTGTACCTCCTTGGCATTTTGCGGTGACCTTAGCTCCACGATCGCCCTCACCTTATCTGGATTAGGCTCCACACCGGCAGGGGTGAGGAGATGCCCCAGGAACTTCCCCCTGCTTGCCCCGAAGGTACACTTCAGGGGGTTCAACCTCATCTTGTATTTGCGGAGAGTGGCGAAAGTCTCTTCCAAGTCCCGGAGGTGGGAATCGACGTCCAAGCTTTTGATCATGAGGTCGTCCACGTACACCTCCAGATTTCTCCCCTTCTTCTCTCGGAAGACCCTGTCCATCATTTTTTGGTAGGTCGCCCCCACATTTTTTAGCCCGAAGGGCATCATTTTATAGCAATAACATTCATCCCCTGTGATGAACGAGACATCTTTGACGTCGGGGGGGGGGGTGCATTCTAATTTGGTGATAACCTGAAAAAGCATCCAGAAAACTCATTACAGGGAAACCGACGGCTGAGTCAACCAGCGCGTCGATTCAAGGCAAGGGATAACAATCTTTCGGGCATGATTTATTAAGAAGAGAAAAGTCAATGCACATCCTCCACCGGCCGTCTTCTTTTTTAACCATTACAACGTTGGAGACCCAGCCGGAGTATTGGATTTCGGATACAAAACCAGCCTTGAGGAGCTTGGCGACTTCCTCCCTGATGGGCTCGGCGAGCTTGTCCGCGATGGACCTCTTCTTCTGCTGGATGGGGCGAGCCTTCGGGTCCAGTTTGAGGCGATGGCAAGCCACGTTGGGGTCGATTCCCGGCATCTCTGCGGCGCTCCAGGCGAAGACGTCCACATTCTTTTGGATGCATTCCAGCATCCTGCCCTGAGCCTCTGGGGTCAGTCCTCCGCTGATGCGGACCTTCTCCACCCTGCCTCCGATGGTGAGAACATCCATCTCCACCACCTCCTCTGCTGCCTCCAGACAAGACTGCTCCCCCCATTCCTCAGTACCTCCCCCTCCGGGGGCAAGGATCTCTTCCTCAGCTTCCTCCACGGCCATTGCCTTGGCTGGCTCTCGGGCCTCTTCCGCGACCCCTGCCTGGGTGAGGCACTCCTCCACCTTCATTTCTTCCCCGCCAGCTTCTTGCTCTACCTCCTCCAACCTCCGCCCCATCTCCTCGGCCCCCTCAAGCCAAGAGATGGAGTTCACCGCCGAGACGTAGTACTCCCTTGCCTCCTTAGGGTCTCTTCGGACCCGGATCTGGACCCCCTTGACATTGAACTTTAGGCACTAGTGGAAGGATGAGGGGACGCAGCGGAAGGCGCTGATGAGGGGTCTTTCGAAGATGGCGCTGTAGCTGCTGGGGGCGTTTACGATGACGAACTTGCAGTTACGTGACTGCCCCCCCCCCCAGAGTGACATTGAGTCCCACTCCTCCCTCGACTTCTTTCCTCTCCCCCGAGAAGCCGAACAGGGGCCCGTCCGAGGCCAACACCCTTCTGGCCTCTACTTTCATCGCGTCGAACTCCCTCTTGAAGATGATGTTTACCGAGCTCCCGTTGTCGACGAGGATCCGGGAGACGGTAAAATCCTCGATGGCTGTCTGTATGACCAACGCATTGCAAAAGGGGTCCTCGTGACCCGGCATATCCTCCCTAGAGAAGGTGATTTTCTCATCCGGGGGCGGGCACTGTGATGTGGAGCCAACGCTCCTTCGGTACATGGTGTGGAGGCTTGACTTACGGGAGGCCTCGATCCCAGCCCCACCGTGGATCGCTCCAATCCTACCTCGGGTGCCTAAATCAACCCGGTCCTCACACCGATCCTCCTCCGCTCGAGGCCGGATTTCCTCTATCCGCACTTCCGGATGGTTTCGCGGTTGTTGCTCCCTGTTCCCTCTCATCTCAAGGAACTCCGAGCACGTGGACGTGAGGTGCCTTTCTTCTTAATGGAAATCGCAATAGGGCAGGTCCACCCTGACCTCCCTCCTTCTCCTCAACTGCCCTCTCCTCCTCCCTCTAATGGCGATTGCCATTGCCTCCTCCTAATCGGGGAGAGGGGGTCTCTGGCCCTGTCTACCCCCCTGGGGGTTGAACTGCCCTCGGCCACCCTAGCGGTTATCTCCTCCCTGATAACCCCTCCGTGGTGCCTGGTCCTGCCACTCCGGTCTCCATCCCAAACGGTGGGTCTGCTCCGGACGCCCCCACTTGGGTTGTGGCTGCTGCTGTGGCTGCTCCCTCTGTCGGGGCTCAGCCCTCCTCTCCTTCTGAGCTTGGCCACCCCTTGGCCTCTCCTCCTCCACGGCCCACTTGGCCAACCTCCGCGCAAACTCCGGGTGCGCTGCCTCCATATCAACCTCTCTGGCCACCCTTTCCAGGAGTGCCTCAAAAGATACTGGAGGTGATCTCTTCAGTTCCATCGCGAAGAACCCGGACTGGAGACCCAGGGTGAAGGCCAACATTGTTGGAACCTTAGGTTCTGATTTGTGTTAGGATCACTATTAGGATTATTAGTTGACCCAAAATGTATAGTCTAAGGGTCATAGGATTCTCCAGGTATACATCAAAAGAATCCAAGAAGAAAGTGCAGAAAAATTCCAGAGAAGTTCAGTTTTGAAGTTCAGAATTCTAGTCCAAAAATAGCTGAACGGAGTTCAACTATAGTCGAACGGAGTTCAACTATTTCTGTGCTCAGTCAGATGCAGTCCAAAAATAGCTGAACGGAGTTCAACTATAGTCGAACGGAGTTCAACTATAGTCGAACGGAGTTCAACTATTTCTGTGTTCAGCTCTAAGAAAACAGAAATCTCAGATGCAGGTCAACTATAGCTGAACGGAGTTCAACTATAGTCGAACGGAGTTCAACTATAGTCGAACGGAGTTCAACTATAGTCGAACGCAGATTGGAGAAGCTTTTAGATTAAATTTTGGTGATTTCCTGTGCAGTTATTGGTGACAGCTGGCTAGAGTTATTCAAGGCTTAAGTAAAGGAATTTACAGCTAATATATTTAATGCTAAATATTCTTATGAATATAGCCGTTGGGAGGCTGCATTAAATATGAATAAATTCAGAGATTTATTGTCAGTTACCTTTCCAAGACAGTTTTCTTTCTTGGAAATGTCTATGCCGTATCAGACAAGAATTCAAATGACTTTCCTCAGCCCAGTGGATACATATATATATTATATACAGAAGATAAAAGAGATAGAGAGAGAAAAAGCAGGAAGACTTTTTCTCTCTACAAAAGAAGAACTCTGCAACAAGTTTTCTAACAGAGGAAATCAACTTCATCTTCTTCTTTCTAATCCAGGCTTTCAAGAGACAACATATTCAAATTTGTCTACAGAGCTTGCTGAAGATTTTCATCTAGTTGAAGGCCTACACCCTGAAGCAAAGCTTCCCAGCATTCCTGAACTAATACATATTTTTAGGGGGAGCTTTGACATCATCATCAACTATTGAATCCACTAGTCTTCTCTCATTTGATTTGAGAACAGAGAAGAATATCATCAACTCCTAGTTTTCTAAACTGTGTACAGGGTTATTACTCCCTTCAAAAGTAAACCCCTTTGGTGGCAGGGCACCTGATCAAAAACCTGTGTTTGGTTTTTGGGCACCTGATCAAAAGCTCAAAGGGTCTTTAGATCTACCTGAATTAGATATATTAGTGGCAGGGCACCTGATCAAAAACCTGTAGTGGATTCCTACCAGGGTGATAGAAGAGTGGACGTACCTATTGAGAGGGAACCACTATAGTTCCTTGTGTCGTATGGATTGCTTGCTCTGTTTTCTTCCTTATGTGCTGTGAATTTTATTTTGCATTTTATTTTCTAAAAACTCTTAAGCATATCAGATCTATCACCTCACTTTCAACCATCATGGTGTGTACCGGAAACTCCTGTACTTGGGACAGTTCCTCCTGGAACCTGTCCAAGTAGCTTCCCAAAGTTTCCCCCACCCTCTGCTTGATGCGGAACAAAGACTCCGCCTCCTTCTTCCTCTTCTTGGAAGTGGTGAATCTCAACATGAACCCCCGTCGCAGGTCCTCGAAGCAGTAGACGGACCCGGTCGGGAGTTGATGAAACCACTCTCTCGCCTTCTACCTGAGGGTGATGGCGAAGAGCCGGCACTTAAAGCCATCCGACATCTGTCGGATAGAGACCATGTCCTAAAACCACTGGATGTGGTGGACTGGGTCCCCTCTCCCGGAGTAATAGGACATCTCCGGCTCACGGAACCCCTCTGGAACTGGGGCTGAAGAGACGAACTCGCTGAAGGGGCTCCCCCCCCCCCCCTCAGCCGGGCGAGACGGGAACTCCCTCCCTGTTGTCTCGCCGAAGTGGTACTCGGCAGCCGAGCCGGGGAAAAGGACTCACCCCTGGAACTCGCGCTCGCCCCTCTTGGCGGGCTCCTTCCCTGGTCGCCTAAGCGGCGCGTCGTCGCCGAGAGTGGGAGCGGCGACCACCGGGACTGCTGGTGTCGCGCTCTCGGCTCGCTTGCACTCTCGGCGCTGGGGGCGGAGGAGGGGGTGGCGAGTTGCCCCTGCCTGATCCTTGTCCTTCTTCTCCGGCCATCGAACCTGCAGAAGATTTTCTCTGCTGACCACTATCCACGCTCACGGCACAAAAATGTTGAAACCGAAAAATCGGTCTCTGTGGAGTTCGACCCTTGGGGGAAGGGGTGGTCGCGCACCTACTCTGCTCCTGCAAGAAAACGACAAGAAAGTGAAGAACAAAGGACTAGACCAAGGGCCCGGCGCGGAGGTCCCACCACACACCCGGAAGATCTTAGAGCGCTTCTCCTCCTTAGCCAATTGCTGGGCTAAGGTACCTCAGAAAGCGCTAGGAGACCTGAGCATCAGTAAGCATGCCCTTCTGAGGTACCTCTTGGGTCCTATTTATAGAGAACTGAAAACGGCCTGCAAATAGCCTACCTTTGCTGGTCTGAAATTACTGAAAGCCCCTTGGGCTGGCCTGCCAATAGCCAAACTCTGCTGTTACGAGAGGCTAGGGGCAGACCACTGGGGGCGGGATGGTCACTGGATCCCCTACTCGTCCAGGGCGGAGAGAGCTCGGTGGGGCTGGCACTCGCCGATTCTGCTCGGCCAATGGCGAGTGCGAGCTCGCCTGGCGAGCAACTCCGCTTTGGCGAGTGCGGGCTCGGCTGTCGAGTACCTCCGCAGGCGAGTGCGGTCTCGGCCCTTGCCCCCTTGAGCCCTCCCCGACGATCTCCGAGCTCGGTACGACGATTTGCCGAGCTCGAGCTCGACAGAGAACCCTACCCGGCCGTGAGGCAGTCTGGACCGGCCGGTCTGGCTTCCGCGGACCCACTCGGCGGATACGGGGTTGTACAATATTTTTCATGGTTTTCCATGAAAACGCGAGATAGGTCTGGCTCCGTTGAGCACGAACTCCTTTCTAAGATTCTAAGATCTACCCACAAAAGAAGAACTAGAGGAGGACCTTGTTTGCGGTTTGGAGACGAGATGAACGTCGGATTATCATGGCGCGGTGGTGGCGTTCCCGAACTTCTCGTACAGCAAGAGTAATAAATCTGAATCTGTTTGGTCAAGAGTGTAACCTTCTCATCTTGATCTAAGGAGGCTTTTATAGATCTCCAAGTGGGGAGGGGAAAGGGTGAAACGTTCATGGCCATGAATGCTCTCTCTCTCTTAATAATATTTTGGTTATGGTGGAGGGAGAGGAAAAGGTGGAAGATGAAATGGCTGATCCAGGTGGCGATTTCCTATTGGGTCAACACTTCCTCATTTTACTAAGAAATTAAAGAAGGAAACAACCCGTTTAATACTCCTGGAGTAACTTTCCATACCAGAATTTATTATAACGCGTGTTAGAATAATTTCGGGCCTGAACCGACGTTTCGGCCTTCATCACGGGCGTGACACGTAGGTCACAGGCGTGACAGGTGTTCTACGGTCGACGTTCGTCGAGTTGAGGTCGACGTTCGTCGAACTGAGCTCGACGCTCGTCGAAGGGGGGTCACGCCCTTGGTCACAGGCGTGACACGTGGGTCACGGGCATGATAGGCCCGGGATGCAAAATCTGCGCTCGCCGATCGTCTTCCTGAGATCGACGATCATCGAAGGGGTCACGCCCTAGGTCACGAGCATGACGGGTCGGTCACGGGCATGACTAACCCGTGACTCGAAATCTTGGTCGATGGATTTCAATTTTTGGGCTTCCTAGGGTTCTGTCACGATAGACCGACTCCTAGGGGTCTAGCCAGAAATGGGATGTTACAAGGGATGTGGGTTCACATCTACTAGACCTGGAAGAGACATTCTCCACCCTGAGAAAGTTCAAGATGAGGCTAAACCCCTAGAAGTGTTTCTTTGGGGCAAGCCGAGGAAAGTTCCTTGGCCACCTTCTCACCCCAGTAGGGGTAGAGCCTAACCCAGATAAGGTGAAGGCTATCATGGAGCTAGAGTCGCCGCGCAACACTAAGGAGGTTCAGCGTCTGATGGGTAAGCTCACCGGGCTAAGTAGGTTCCTCTCCCGGGCTGGGGAGAAATGCTCACTTTTCTTCAAGGTACTGTGGGGAAACCAGAAGTTTGAGTGGACGAAGGAATGCAAGGAGGCTTTCCAAGCATTGAAGGGTCAACTCTCCCAAGTGCCGCTTCTTCAAAGCCCGAAGGAGGGGGGAGGATCTAGCTTTGTACCCCGGGGTGGGGGCGGAGGCCATAAGCTCTGTCCTGGTCAGGGATGAAGAGAAGAAGAAGTTATCCATCTACTACGTTAGCAGAATCTTGAAGAAGGCTGAGCTCCGTTATCCCATCCTAGATAAGTTGGAATTCTCTTTAATCATCTCGACTAGAAAGCTCAGGCCATACTTTCAGTCCCATTCAATCAAGGTAGTGACGGACCATCCCCTGCGCAATATTTTCGAAGGGGTGGAGCACTCGGGGCGGTTGGCCAAGTGGTTCATCGATCAAAGTGAATTTGATATCAGTTTTGTGACACAGATCTCCATTAAGGCACAAGTGGTGGCCGATTTCTTGGTCGACTACGTCGTCGAGGTAGAGGGTGAGAGGCCGCCACCGCGGGATGCTTGGAAGATGTTGGTCGATGGAGCCTCAGGGAAGCATTCTCTGGGGGGAGGGGTAGTGTTGGTAAGTCCTCAAGGGGTCACCATAGAGCAGGCCGTGGTCTTGCACTTCCCCGTCACAAATAATCAGGAGGAGTACAAGGCCATCATAGTAGGGCTGCGACTAGCCAAAGAGCTCGGGGTACATGACATGGAAGTGTTCATGGACTTGTTGGTAGTGGCATCGCAGATCAGGGGTGAGTATGAGTCTAGGGAGCCTACCCTCATGAAATACTTGTCTAAGGTAAGGGTGATTGCCCACGGGTTCCGGACATTCTCAATCCAGCATGTCCCCAGGGAGGAGAGTGCAGCAGCCGATCGGTTGGCCAAGTTTAGACCTCGGGGTGGAGGAAATTTGGCCAAGCTATTCCACCCAGCGATCGACGAGGGAGAATTGATGGAAGTGGATCGGCGGCCATCATGGGTGGATCCCTTTGTAGCTTTCTTAACTACCGGCAAACTTCCCGAAGGGACCAAAGATGCGGAAGGCTTCAGGCACAAATCAACACATTACTTAATGCACGAAGGAGGGCTGCATCGGAAGATGTTATCAGGGATTCTGGCACGATGCGTGGTAGAAGAGGAAATCTCGCGAATCCTGGAGGAAGTGCACTCTGGTGAATGCGACAGTCATTCGGGAGGCAGGAATTTGGAAGAAAGGGTGGTCAGGCAGGGGTACTTTTGGCCATCCCTGAGGAAATATACGACAGAGTTTGCGAGGTGGTGCCAAAAACGTCAGCTCTACGCCCCCTCCAACTCTTGCCCGCCCAAAGTCTCCGAGCATCACGACGTCGTGACCTTTCGCCATCTGGGGGATGGATTTGGTTGGGCCATTCCCCCGACGAGCAGACAGAGAAGGTTTCTTCTAGTCATGATTGATTATTTCTCGAAGTGGTTGGAGGTTAAGGCATTGGCCAAGGTGACCTCCCAAGTGTTCTGCAATTTTGTATTTGGGGAGATCATCTGTCAGCATGGGTTGCCCAGGCCATCGTCACGGACAATGGGCCCCAATTTGCAAGCGAAGAGTTCATCAGTTTCTGCATCCAGCTGGGGATTGACCTCAGGTTTGCCTCCATTCACCATCCAAGGAGCAACATCTAGGTGGAGGCAGCAAACAAATTTTTAGTGAATCTTCTAAAGAAGAAGGCAGAGAACCTGAGGAGGAGTTGGGTGGAGCAACTTCCCTCGATGTTGTGGGCTCTGCGGACAATCCCCAACATGGCCACCGGAGAGACCCCCTTCAAGATTTCACATGGGTATGAGGCAGTCTTGCCCGTGGAATTTGAGGTTCGGTCGCCGCGAGTCGCAACCGCCAGTATGGGAGATGAGGAATGGAGGGAAGAAAATGAAAGGGAGCTGCGGCTCTCACTGGATATGGTGGAGGGACTTCGAGACGTGGCTTCTATCAGGCAGGAGGAGATCAAGCGACGGATGGCCAAGTATTTTGACAAACATGTCAGGATTAAGCAATTCAAAGAGGGAGATCTGGTCCTGAAGAAAGTCGACGCCGCAGGAAGGTCGACAGCAGTTGGGAAGCTCAATCCCAACTGGGAGGGTCCCTATATAGTTGAAAAGGCCCTGGGGTCAGGAGGATACCACCTCTAGAATGTGGAAGGGGTATCCATAGGCTACGCCTAGAGCGGCGATAACCTGAAGCGTTTCTACCCTTAGTTGGGGTAAGATTGTACATTCTATTATAATGAATTCATTGAGTTATTTCAAGTTTGTTTTTCTCTCAAAGCCTGCAAAAAAGTTTGTGGTTCTGAAAGACCTCGAGAGGATCCCTCTGTCCAGGCTTTCATTAGCTGGCAAGGCTTGAAGGCGCACTCGGCCCTGAGTAGACCCACTGTCTAGGCTCTCACTAGCTGGCAGGGCTGTAGTATCGCTTGGGGGGGGGGTAAGGGAAAAAGTTTGTGGTTCTGAAAGACCCAGATAGGATCCCGTTGTCTAGGCTTCTATTAGCTGGCAGGGCTGGAAGGCGCACTCGACCCCGAGTAGACCCGCTGTCTAGGCTCTCACTAGCTGGCAAGGTCGTAGGCTCTCTTGGGGGGTAAGGGAAAAAGTTTGTTGTTCTGGAAGACCCCAAGAGGATCCCATTATCCAAGCTTCCATTAGCTTGCAGAGCTGGAAGGCGCACTCGGCCCTGAAAAGACTTGCTGTCCAGACTCTCACTAGCGAGCACGGTCGTAGGCTCGCTTGGGGGGTAAGGGAAAAAGTTTGTGGTTCTGAAAGACCCCGAGAGGATCCTGCTGTCCAGGCTTCTATTAGCTGGCAGGGCTGGAAGACATACTCGGCCCCGAGTAGACCCGCTGTCCAGGCTCTCACTAGCTGGCAGGGTGGTAGGCTTGCTTGGGGGGTAAGGGAAAAAGTTTGTGGTTCTGAAAGACCCCGAGAGGATCCCACTATCCAGACTTACATTAGCTGGCAGGGCTGGAAGGCGCACTCGGCCCCGAGTAGACCCGCTGTCTAGGCTCTCACAAGCTGGCAGGGTCGTAGGCTCGCTTGGGGGGTAAGGGAAAAAGTTTGTGGGTCTGAAAGACCCCGAGAGGATCCCGCTGTCTAGGCTTCCATTAGCGGAAAGGGCTGGAAGGCGCACTCGGCCCCGAGTAGACCCGCTGTCCAGGATCTTACTAGTTGGCAGGGTCGTAGGCTCGCTTGTGGGGTAAGGGAAAAAGTTTTTGGCTCTAAAAGACCCTGAGAGGATCCCGCTATCCAGGCTTCCATTAGCTGGCAGGGCTGGAAGGCACACTCGGCCCCGAGTAGACCTATTGTCCAGGCTCTCACTAGCTGGCAGGGTCGTAGGCTCACTTGGGGGGTAATGGAAAAAGTTTGTGGTTTTGAAAGACCCCAAGAGTATCCCGCTATCCAGTCTTCCATTAGCTAGCAGGGCTGGAAAGCGAACTCGGCCCCGAGTAGACCCATTGTCTAGGCTCTCACTAGCTGGCAGGGCCTTAGGCTTCTTGGGGGGTAAGGGAAAAATTTTGTGGTCCTGAAAGACCCAGATAGGATCCCGCTGTCCAGGCTTCCATTAACTGGCAGGGCTAGAAGGCGCACTCGACCCCCGAGTAGATCCGCTATCCAGGCTCTCACTAGCTGGCAGGGTCGTAGGCTCGCTTGGGGGGTAAGGGAAAAATTTTATGGTTTTGAAAAACCCTGAGTGGATCCCGCTGTCCAGGCTTCCATTAGCTGGTAGGGCTGGAAGGCGCACTTGGCCCCGAGTAGACCCATTGTCCAGGCTCTCACTAGCTGGCAGGGTCGTAGGCTCGCTTGGGCGGTAAGGGAAAAAGTTTATGGTTCTGAAAGACCCCGAGAGGATCCCACTGTCCAGGCTTCCATTAGCTGGCAGGGCTGGAAGGCGTACTCGGCCCCGAGTAGACCCGCTGTCCAGGCTCTCACTAGCTGGCAGGGTCATAGGCTCGCTTGGGGGGTAAGGAAAAAGGTAAGTGGTTTTAATGGCCTCGAGTAGACCCGCTAACCAGGCCTCAATCAAGCTGGCAGGGCTGAAGGCTCGCTCGGCGGCGGGATGAAATGTACTGGGAATAACTAGACCCAGAGTCACTCCCATCATCAGGCTTTCACCTAGCTGGCAGGGGTTCCGAACTCACGATAAACGTCATGAGGTGCTCTAGAAATAGGTTCCCAAACAACTCGTATCTATCCTAAGGAAGGATGGCAGCGTTCACAACCATTCTGCCGAGAACCTTTTTGGCAAGGGTATTTTGACAAGGATCATTCGGCAGGGGACGTTCGACATTCCCCTCTCGACAAAGTTTACTTAATCAAAATCGGCAAGCGGACTACGGGCATCACCTAGGGGCCTAAGACGAATGCGAAGGAACGGAAGCATTGGCGAATTTTGTAAGCGAGAATCACGCATTTCTAAGGTCTCGCCTAGGAGTCTGAGGTTTGAAATACAAACTAGAGATGAACATACATTTCGGCGAGATCCTTCCGGCAATGTCTGTTCGACAAACTCTGCTCGACAGGTAAGGGTTTTACGCGGTCGTCGCCTAAGAGCCCGATGTTTGAAGCGAATATGCGAAGGTGTTTGCGAAGGGCAATAAGCGAGAATCCAAAGTTAGTAATAATAGAGCCTTTCGGCAAAGACAGAAGACTCAAAAAACTTAACTTTTATATATTTCAAAAGTTTACATATTCCTAGAGGACTGTGCGAATAAGAAAAAGAAGACCAAAATTTTGGACTAACAGAATTTTTATTATCCAAAAAAATGTGTTTATTACAAAGGTATGACCTCCCTTTTATAGAATGGAGGAGAGAGGAGAGATTACAAATAAGCAATGTGAGACTAATACTTACAGGAGCAGACAACTATACAAGCCGCACAAACCGCGCAGTAAGACTAACCGCCCGACAACTACAATGAAGAGAAGACAAGCCGACACTGTCTTCAAGTCGTCTATGTCAAGCCGCCAGATCGCCCAGTCACCACTCAGCAATAACCAGTTAGCAAACCGTTGGAGAGAAACCGCCAGACTGCACGGTCTCCAAGCCGCTAGGGGCAGACCGCCAGACCGCCCGGTCTCCAAGCCGTCAGGGCAGACCGTAAGACCGCCCGGTCATCATACACCAGCACACTCCCTCAAGCTGGAACATATATATCAATCATGCCCAGCTTGTTGCAAATATGAAAAAAAGGAAGAAGACACAGGATTGGTGAAGATATCTGCTAACTCGTTGTCGGAGGTAACGAACAGAGTACAAATCCGTTTCTTCAAAATCACTTCCCGAATAAAATGACAGTCGACTTCAATGTGCTTTGTTCTCTCATGGAAGACCGGATTTTTGGAGATATATATAGCAGCCTTTTCGTCGCAGAACATAGGTAGAGGATGGTTGTAGACCTCTCCTAAGTCAAGCATGAGAGCCCGAAGCCATTTTAACTCATACGTGGTTAACGTCATACTTCGATATTCCGCTTTTGCACTTGACCTAGAGACAACAGACTGTTTTTTGCTCTTCCAGCTGACAAGGTCCCCCCCATAAAGGTGAAAAAGCCCGATGTGGACTTGTGATCTTATTTGTCATCAGCATAGCTAGAATCTGAGTATGCTTCAACCTTTAAGTGTCCATTCTTTTGAAATAGTAGTCCTTTACCTGGCGCAGCTTTAATATATTCTAATATCCTCAGGGAAGACTGTATATGGCACTCCCTAGGAGCTTGCATGAACTGGCTAAACTTGCCTACAACGTCAGAGATGTCAGGTCTGGTTACCGTGAGATAAATGATTTTGCCGACCAGACGCCTATACCTCGTAACATCTGATAGAGGAGGCGAGTCATCTGTCCATGTTTTATCTTCTCTAGTAGCCATGGGGCATCAGACAGGTTTAGCCCCAATCAACCCTGTCTCTTTTAGAAGATCAAGAGCATACTTATGTTGGGAGAGGACCAAGGAGTTGGGTTTTCGAGAGATTTCTATCCCCAGAAAGTATTTTGGGGAGCCCATATCCTTTGTGACCAGATGTTGACCGAGAAGTTTTTTTGTCAAAGCTACCCCATCCTGGTCATCTCCAGTGAGAAGAATATCATCCACATATATAGCAAGAACCACCAGACCCAGGGAGGTTTTGCGGATGAACAATGAGTGATCAGTAGAACTTCTTGTAAACCCCACGGCTGCCACAATGCCGCTAAAATTTTCAAACCAAGCCCGAGGGCTTTGCTTTAGGCCATAAAAGGCCTTCTTCAGCCTGCAAACCTGTGTCTCCCCTTGAGCAACATACCCAAGAGGTTGCTCCATGTAGACATCCTCCTGAAGATCACCATAGAGAAACACATTCTTGACATCTAGTTGGAAAATGGGTCAATCCTGGTTGATGGCCACAGAGACGAGTACCCGAATAGTGCTGAGACGAGCAATGGGAGAGAAGGTGTCAAAATAATCAACCTCATAAGTCTGAGTGAAGCCTTTGGTGATAGGGCGTGCCTTGTAACGATCCACACTACCGTCTGGATTGAACTTAACAACAAAAACCCAGCGGCAACCAACAACATCGGTACCCAACGGAGGCGGAACAAGGGTCTATGTACCCCGCTCAGTAAGGGTGGCAATTTCCTCATCCATGGCAGCCTTCCAATGAGGAACCGCGAGGGCTTCCTGGTATGTGCAGGGAGTAGCAGTGACAGAGATAGCCAATGTGTTGGGTACATTGGAAAATGTGTACCTGATTTGAAGAAGCCCAACTTAGCTCAATGATATACATCAAGGTGTATTTGATGTTGTTTTAAGTTGACATGTGCAGGTGGAGAATTGATAAAGTATGCAGAAAAAATTCTAAGTCCAAGTGTCGACACAAAGGAAGCAGTGTCGACACACAGAAGAAGAGAGTCGACACAACACTGGGAAATTGTGTCGACACAGAAGAAAAGAGTCGACACAATACTGGGAAATTGTGTCGACACAGAAGAAAAGCGTCGACCTCAAACATTGGGAGAATGTGTCGACACAGAAGAGTATAGTCGATCTCAAGATTGTCGACATCATCTGAATGTGTCGACACAGAAGAAAATAGTCGACCTCAAGTTAGTCGACACCAGCAGAATGTGTCGACACATTGTGATTAAGTCGACACATTATAGCAGAGTTAAAAAAAATGAATGTGTCGACACCTGAAGGCTAAGTCGACACTTACTAAAGTTATGATTCTACAACAATTGTGTCGACACACAGGACTTGTGTCGACACACTGAAGAGTCAAGATCAAGTTATTTGCAGAAGAAGCTGTGTCGACTCAAAGGCAACTTAGTCGACATCACTGAAGACTGTGTCGACACCAAAGTCAATTATGTCGACACAAATAGACAGATTGTCTCGACACTTTCTGACAGACTGTTTCAACAACTTGTGATTCAAGACTAAGGCACAGGACTTGTTTGAAGACTTGACAGCTGTGGGTTATCACCGGTTAACTGAAGTTGTCAGACTTGTCAGAAAACGGTTAGAAACCGGATCAGCCGGTTATCATGAAGAATGTCTATAAATAGACAGATTCAGAAGAAAAAAAACAACATATAGAACTGACCTTTTGAAATACATTGGATCAGAAAGTGGAGAAGGATTATAATTCTACTCATTTCAAGAAAGTGCTAGGCACCTAAGAAGATCTTCTCCGGGAGATCTAAGAAGACTATCTAAGGATAGATCTAAGAAGAGTTCTAATCAGAATTCAGAAGAATCATTCAAAGTTCTGGATAGAGAGAGATCAAGTCAGAATTTGAAGAAGAAGAAAGAATCCACCAGTGGATTCTCAAGAAGCTGTTTGGAATCAACTCAGCTAAGTACATTTTCAAGAAGCTTTGAAGAAGGCTAAGAAACAGTTGATTGCATCAGCTGATCAAGAATTGTCATTGTCCTTTCTCTCTCAACTTTGGCAAGACAATTAAAACAATCTTTTCTATATTTCTGTAGGATCTGTTTATACAGATCTGAGTTGTAAGCCTAGGTTATAAAGGCTGAGTGTAAGAGTGTTGAACTCTGAGTGGTAGGGCTGTTTGCCTGAGTGTAGGAGAAGGATATTCTCTGAGTTGTAGGCCTTGGGGCAAGGCTGAGGTAGGGCAGTTGTGCCTGAGTTGTAGGAACCAGTTGGATTCTGAGTTGTAAGATCTATTGATCTGAGATAAGTGGAAGGTTGGCCGAATCTAGCATACTGCTAGATAGGTGAAGGGGGAAAGTGGATGTACCCAGACCTTGGGGAACCACTATAAAACATAGTGCAATCTGTGATGTTTTGTTTTCTGTGATTGCTGTGTTTATTATATTAGTTAGTGAATTGAATTCTGCCTAGAAGTTTTAGAAAGAGAAGCAGAACCTATTCACCCCCCCCCCCTCTAGGTGTTTAGGCTGCCTTGAAAGTTAAACTATCAAGTGGTATCAGAGGGAGGTTCCTCAAAAAGGACTTAACAGTCTGAGGTAGATCTGATAGGCAGATTCAAGAATCAAGAAGATGGGTTCTGGAGAGAATCATAAGGAGCTAGGGTCAATGAAATTACCCATATGCAAGAAGGAAATCTTTGGGATCTGGAAAGAAAGAGTCAGATTGTTTATGGAAGCATCTGACCCAAGGATTTACATCACAGTACAGGAAGGCCCCTTCATACCAATGAAGATATCTGTTCTTGATGCAAATATCCAAACACCAAAGACTTATTCTGAAATGACCAAGGATGAAATCATCTTGGCAACCATGGACAAAAGGGCACAGAACATCATTGTCAGTGCCATAGATGATTCAACATTTCAGAATCTGATTCACTGCAAGACCTCCAAGGAGATGTGGGACACATTGATTGTCTACATGGAGGGATCAGAAGAAGTAAGGCTGGACAGAAAATCTATGCTAAATCAGGAGTATGAAAGTTTTAGACAAGGAAAATCTGATAGCATAACTGAGTGCTATAAGAAATTCTATAGAATTGTGAATGAGCTAATTTCCTATGGAAGAGTCTTCAGTACCTATGAACTGAATGACAAATTCTTAAGATCCTTATCAAAGGATTGGGATACAAAGATCTGTGCCATAAGAGAAGTGGCAAAATTGGCAGAGATATCTCCTCCAACTCTGTTTGGAAAGTTGCTATCCTATGAAATGCAACTTATGGTAAGGAAGGAGGAGGAAAGAAACTCAAGAGGAGAGCATAGAGAAAAGACTGTGGCATTTAATGCTGAAGCCACTAGAAAGAATAGGAGGAAATCACCATCTCCTCCTAAGGAAGTTGAAGAAGGTAGTTCTGAAAATTCAGATAAGGGTTCAGTCAGCTGTGATTCAGATGCAGACTTTGCTGCATTCACTAGGCAATTTCAAAGGTTCTTGAAAAAGAAGCAATGGAAGTCTAGGCCTTCCTCATCACAGCAAGTAGATGACTATTATCAGAAGAGAAGGTCATCAAGGAAAGAGAAAAGCAGGTCAAAGCCCAGCAAAGCCACTACTTCAAAGATTGTCTGCTATTGTTGCAATAGGCCTGGACATGTAGTGGCTGATTGTCCTGACAAAAGGAAGGAATCTTCAGAAAAGAAGAAGACTTATCAGAAAGGCAAGAAGGAGAAATCCTTTGTAGCAAAGAAAGATAAAAGTCTGTCAGACCAGTCAACTTCAGAATCAGGATCTGAAGCTGAAGCATATATTGGATTATATGCTGCATCTGAGGAAGAGGAGTTTATGCAGTTGCTAGACTCCATCAATGAACATCAATGCATGGGTTTGATGACAAGATCAGAAGAGGACCTATGCCAGAATCTGTCTGGTTCTAATGAGGTAAACTGTCCTTCTTGTACATCTGTTTGTAATACAAGTGAAGAATCAGCTACATCTGCATCAAGTGATGAAGATGTATCTGGATCTGAAGGAGATGTCTATCAATTGATAGACAAGTATGGGGACCTGTTGCAGGCCCTTAAGAAAAGCAAGAACCTGGTTAAATCACAGGCTCAGGAAATTGCTGATCTAAGGGTTGCAACAACTGAGTTAGAAAAAGTCCTTGATCAAAAGTTAGCTGAAATTGCCAAGCTGAAGAATATAACTATTATTCAGATGGGCACAATTAATTATACTAATGATCAAGTAAAGAGTCTGGAGGACAGACTTAGAATTGAAAGGGATTTAGTGGCTAGTTACTCTAAGCCAAAATCTGTCTTACCCTTGATAGATGAATTTGTCACTCAGAAGGGTAAGGCTGGATTAGGATTTAAGGGTAACTCCAGGGCTGGCAGATTCAAGAGGAAAGGCAAAGCCCCTATTCAGCCACTAAACCTTTCAGTCCCCATAAGGTTTGGTAAGGAGAAAGTGCCTTCTAACATATATGATCATGAAGACATTCAGGATCATATTAAGACAAATGTTCTGAAGAACAAGGGTGTTAAGGCAAGCAGGCCTACCTATGGTCATAAACCCTATGGTTTTAAGAAATCAGTAGGTGAAGTTGAAACAGCACCAGCAATGAACAGAAATGCTTCTGACAAGGATGTATCTAGATCTAGATACAATAAGTTTGAATGTTGGTGCTGTGGCAAGAGGGGTCATTTTGCATTGGACTGCTGGTATAACACAAGTGTTATAAAGAATAAGAGTCTACCTGTTAGAAGAGGTTATGATAACTTTATTAAGGCTAACCTGAACCAAGGACCCAAGACTTACTTGGGTTCTAAGGGTAAGTAATTCTGTATTGCAGGTGAATCCAAGTTACCATGCCCCTATATGGTACTTGGATAGTGGTTGTTCCAGGCACATGACTGGAACAAAGGGGCTGCTGAAGGAGTATTCATCTGTCAAAGATGGACATAAAGTGATCTTTGGTGGATCTGAAAAAGGAGTCATCAAAGGATTTGGTAACATCTCTTCAAACCTAATTACTATCACCCAAGTGGCCTATGTAAAAGGTTTGAAACATAATCTAATAAGCATAAGCCAGCTGAGTGATATAGGATATGACATTTCATTTGGTAAGGATGGATGTCATATCAAAAGGTCAAGTGATCAAGAGATCATATTGACTGGGTATAGGAAGAGAAATGTGTATTGCCTTAATTTTGAATGTGAGAATAAGGCATCCCCCATTTGTCTTGTAGCTGATGACAATGCTTCTCATTGTGTTAAGTGGCACAAGAGATTGGCTCATCTAAACTACAAGACAATTGGCCAACTCTTTAGTAAAGAACTAGTGAGGAATGGGCCTCAAGTTAAGTGTATAAAGGAAGGGGTATGCTCAGCTTGTCAAAAGGGCAAGCAGACAAAAACCTCATTTCAAAGCCTTGAAAACAAGGATTCTGTGAGGTGCTTATACCTCTTGCATATGGATCTTTTTGGTCCTATGCCAGTTCACAGTCTAGGTAGGAAGGTCTACACTCTAGTGGTTGTAGATGACTATTCTAGATTTACATGGGTGTTCTTTCTGAGACAAAAATCTGAAACCCCAAGTGTATTATTTAATTTTGTAAAGCAAATTCAGAATGAACTGAATAGTACAGTGGTCAAAATTAGAAGTGACCATGGTACTGAGTTTCAATCTGAAAGCATAACAAACTTGTGTATAGACTTTGGGATTTTCCAAGAGTTCTCCTCACCTAGAACACCTCAGCAAAATGGTATTGCTGAAAGAAAGAATAGAACATTAATTGAAGCTGGTAGAACTCTATTGAGTGACACCTCTCTCCCAGAATATTTTTGGGCTGAGGCAGTTAACACTGCTTGTCATGTCATCAATAGGGCTTCTATCACCAAAGGCCACAGAAAGACTCCCTATGAGATTGTGAAAGGCAGAAAACCAAACCTATCCTATTTTAGGATCTTTGGTTGCAAATGCTATATACTTAACAATGGCAAGTCATATTTGACTAAGTTTGCTGCCAAATCCCAGGATGGGATATTTGTTGGGTACAGCACAAATAGTAAGGCCTATAGAGTCTTCAACTTAACTACTCAAGTTGTTGAAGAATCTGTGCATGTTGTATTTGATGAAACAAGATTAATCAATTGTGAGTTGTCTTGTAGATCAAATGACTCAACAGGTATAAGCAAGAAGATGGACAAGCTCTCCATTGCTGAAGCTTCAAAGGAAGAGGGAGCATTGGAAAATGAAGGCTGCTGTCCAGGGGGAGTACAAGAGATAATGGAAGCTGATGAAAACCAAGAGGAACAGCAGAATGAAGAAGCTGGAGATGCACAACCTGAAGGGAATCTACCTCCAGCTATAAGATATCTAAGAGATCATCCTACTGATCAGATAATTGGTGATCCAAGACAAGGAGTGCAAACTAGAAGCAGAAATCAAAGCACAGTTTTGCATTCTAGTTTCTTGTCCCAAATGGAACCTAAGAAGTTTGAAGAAGCTATCCAAGACCAGCACTGGATTGATGCTATGCAAGAGGAGCTGAATCAATTTAGAAGGTGCAAAGTCTGGGAGCTTGTTCCTAAACCAAGAGGCCACAACATAATTGGAACTAAGTGGATCTATAGGAACAAGCTAGATGAAAGTGGAATAATAGTAAAGAATAAAGCAAGATTGGTTGCAAAAGGATACAGGCAGGAAGAAGGGATTGACTTTGATCAAACCTTTGCTCCAGTAGCAAGGCTGGAGGCAATCAGAATGTTCCTTGCCTATGCAGCCTACCAAGACTTCAAAGTATACCAGATGGATGTGAAGTCATCATTTCTGAATGGTGATCTTAAAGAAGAAGTATATGTAGAGCAGCCATCAGGTTTTGTAGATCCTCTTAAACCTGATTCTGTGTATAAGCTTAGGAAAGCTTTGTATGGGTTAAAACAAGCTCCAAGGGCTTGGTATGAAACCCTGTCTACCTTCCTCATTGAGAATAAATTCTCAAGAGGAAAGATAGACAAAACTCTATTCCTTAGGGAATCCAAAGGAAAGATCATCTTAGTCCAGATCTATGTTGATGACATAATCTTTGGATCTACTGAAACAACCTTTGTAAAAAGTTTGCCAAACTTATGCAAGGGAAGTTTGAGATGAGCAGTATGGGAGAACTTAAGTTCTTCTTGGGACTCCAAGTAAGACAGACTGATGATGGATTGTCCATATCCCAGTCTAAGTTCACCAAGGAATTAATTAAGAAATATGGTATGGAGTCATCCTCCTCCATGAGAACTCCTATGGGGACAAGTATGCCAATATGCAAAGATGAGGCAGGTAAACCTGTTGATGAATCATTGTATAGAGGAATAGTTGGGTCTCTACTATATCTCACTGCTAGTAGACCTGACATTATGTATGCAACATGTATCTGTGCTAGGTACCAAGCCTGCCCTAAAGAATCTCATTATACTGCAGTCAAAAGGATTCTGAGATATCTAAAGGGCACTCCTACTCTAGGTCTTTGGTACCCTAGGAATAGAGATTTTCAACTAACAGGCTATTCAGATGCAGATTTTGCAGGATGTAGAGAGGATAGAAAGAGTACTACAGGTACTTGTCAATTCCTGGGAGGAAGACTAATATCTTGGAGTAGTAAAAAACAGACTAGTGTGGCAATTTCCACAGCTGAGTCAGAGTATATTGCTGCTGGAAGCTGCTGTGCACAGCTATTATGGATGCAGCATCAGCTTAAAGATTATGGTATTCAGGTAAGTAGAACACCCCTTTTATGTGATTCTAAGAGTGCTATTTCTATTGCTAATAATCCAGTTTCTCATAGTAGAACTAAGCATATAGAAATCAAATATCATTTTCTTAGAGAACATGTAGAAAAAGGTGACATCTCATTGGAATTTGTAAAAACAGATTATCAAATAGCAGATGTATTTACTAAGCCTTTAGATGAAACCAAATTCAATAAATTCAAAATTGAATTAGGTATGTTAACCATTGATTAATGTATTAAACAAAATCATTAACAATGCTATTGAAATGGTTTATAAGTAAGTAAAAGTAGTAACAACATAATCAAGTGTTAAAAAGGACACATTGAAGTTACAGAAATTGGCTAAGTAAGAATGTGTCGACACATTCAGTAATAATGTGTCGACTCAGAGAAATTATGTCGACAAGTCGGAAATATTGTGTCGACACAGAGAATATGTGTCGACACTTAAGAGTTTTATTGTCGACTTAACCAGAAATGTAATGTCGACTCAACCAGAATTATGGTGTCGACACTTACAGAATATGTGTCGACACTTGTCCTTAGTGTCGACACAGAATTTCTGTCTTTCTACTATGTATCCAATGTGTCGACATAACCACAAATTGGTGTCGACATATAGTAGGCTGAAGAAATGTCGAGTTAATAGAAGCTTGTGTCGACACATTCCGTCTGTGTCGACACATTTAGACTGTTTTTGGCGCCTTTTGAACTTCTTTCAACAGAAGCTATAAATAGGTCAAAAGCTCTTTGTGTCGACACGCTTTCAGGGTTTTCGAGACTCAAACCCTGTGTCGACAGTCTTTCTTTCTCTCTTCTCTCAAGCTTTCTCGACACAACGATGGCGCCAAGGATTGAAGATAACATCAATGAAGGATATGAGTTAGTGCGCCAGGCCTTTGCAGAGGCGCCGCCTGATGTTCAAGGAGTTATCACCCTTCTCTCTGCATCAGGGTTAGAATTTCTCATTTCAGAACCAACTAAGATCTGGAAGAAGGAGGTGCACGAGTTCTTTATCTCTGCATCCGTCCATTCTACTGGCCTCAAGATTAAGTCCACTGTTCAAGGGACGAAGGTAAAGATTAATCAAAGAAGTTTAAGAAAGATCTTCCAACTGCAAGTGGTTGAGAATGAAGAGGAAGTTCCTATATCTAAGACAAGGGAAGCCCTTCAATGGTGTGGCCTGGATTCAGGATTGAAGATTGGAGCTGCATTCAACAGAAAGGGAATGAATCAGCAAGGGAAGTTCTTGTCTGAAGTAGTTGGAAAGGTAATCCTCTGCAAGACAGGTGGACATGATAGGATTTCTGCCTATATGTTCAGCCTGATGACCAGGATAGTTTTTACTATTCCTACTGATTGGTCAGGAGTGCTCTTTGACAAGATCAAAGAGGGAATCAAGAAGCCTAACATGGCTAGGATCATGAGCCTGTACTTCACTGGAGTGATTCCTGATGTGATGCAGCAGCTGCAAGGGAGTAAGATTAACCATATGAGAAGAATGGATATGAGACTATTCTCCAGGTGGGATAGGGTGCTGTCCAAGGATGTGCCTGAAGAGAGCAGGCCAGACACCCCTGTGCAATCCCCTACACCAAATCAAGAATCTGAACAAGTACAAGAAGGGACACAGCTTGACTCAACTGTGGTCCAGGAAGTATCAACACCTGCACAGATGCAGGGGGAGCCAGTTTCCACTCCTGCTCCAAAGGTATCTACTTCTGCTCAGGTATAGGGGGAGCTAATGTATTTTACTATAACAGACATTGCTCATATTCTTATTACTGCACAGGTTCAGGGGGAGCTAGTGTCCACACCTACTCCTGCCACTACAAATATTGAGGTGCAAGTCCAAGAGGAAGCACAGTTAAACATATCTCAAGATTTAACTGCTGCAGAAGTGACCACTCAACTGGAATTTACTATGGAGGAGTTATTCCCAGATGTTGATACTGCTGCTGATAAAGAAGGAGGTGGACCAGATATTGAGAAGTTCATAGGAATGGACATTGATCAGGAAGCTGCTGTGGAAACACAGGTTGAGGATGAGCCAGTGGATGTTGAAGCTAAGCAACAACTCCCTGGAACAGATACAATTCATCATCCACAAGAAAGAATTCATGTAGATACTTCCTCTGAAACAGAAACTGAAGAAGCCAGGGTGGCAAAGAAAAGAAAACTTGTTGTCTTTAAGAGAAGAAGCAAGAACTATAAGCAGGCATTGCAGACAACAACTCCACAAGTTTCTCCAGCCTTTGATTACAATAAATTTATGGTAGATCTTCAAGTAAAATTGGATGACCAAAGGATGGCTCTGGAGAAGTATGTTGATGAAAATAGCAAGTCAGTTCAGTTTGACTTAGCTCAGGATATCAAGTCCATCCAATTTCAAGTAAACTTGCATAAAACTGAAATGACAGATTGCTTCCACAAGGGTGGCAATGCGGTAGTTTATCTGGCTAAACAACATGAGGCTATCTCTACAAAGGTGGATGATATTGCTTTGAAGCAAAGTTATGTTCTGGAAAATCAAATCAGAATGAATGAAAATTTAACTGAATCTCATAATGAGATCATTAAAGAGGTGAAGAAGATTGTTCCAGGTATGCCTGCAGATAGAGCCAAAGAAATGGAAGAATTTGATAAGAATTTTCAGGCTGCTATTGCATCTGTTAAGACTGCCATCACAACCTCTCAAAAGGAAATATCTGAAAAGCTTCAAAAGTTAAGACCATTTTTCAAGGAGGGAGTGAATTATTTGGATGGCCAAATTCGATTTCAAAAAGAAGATCTTAGAGATCATGTATCAAGAGAAGCCATAAAGGGGGAGAGGATGCTAATTCATGCAGGCTCTGAGCACACCAAGTGGGTGACCAATAGCATACGAGCCACTTTGGGATATCCCCCATTGTGTGATGATGCTATGGTAGCTGAGTCAGGAATACAATCTAATCTACTTGAAGGCAATCAACCTGAGGTTGCCCAAGTCATATACCCCCCTCCAGATTTTGACTTGATTGATCAGAAAGTTCAAGGAATGTATAGTCCTCCAAAGGAGGTTACTAATATTGTCTTTGGAAAAGTTGATAAGCCTGAGGCTACTCTGAAAGAACAGCAGGATGCTCTATTGGCAAAGAAGAAATTCAGAGAGCAGGCTGTACTGAAGCCAGATTATGAGCAGTGGAGTCCTACTTCAAGGAACATCATACTCACTGCATGGAAAGCTGTACAAGATAAAGTTCATGAGAGAGGAAAGTGGTACAATGAAATTGAATGGCAGAAGTATGAGGCAAGGCAAGAGGCAATTGTACAATTCAGAAGGAAAGCCAAGCTGGGAAGACTGCCATCAGATGCTAAGGAGCCAAGCAAATACTTCCCAAAGCCTTTTCATTATTTTGAAAGGCAAAGGATCAAGGAAGAAGCTCAGAAGAAGGCTGATCTTAAAGGAAAGAAGATAGCTGAAGAATCAGAAGCTCCTGTGACAGCTACAATTCAGTCTGGCAAAGGGATTATGATTAGAGAGCCTGATCAATCCTGATTTTGTTTTAAATATTTTGTAATGTTGTGATGTACTCATCAAATGTAAAACTTTGTAATCAAACATTACCCTGTTATAAACAAAATGTTGTTTGGCATATTATAATGTGCATTCTGTGATGAATTATTCTATGTTATGTTCTGTTTATATTAAAGTATTCCTGCTATGTCATTAATCATCATTTAGTACTGTTTATAAATGGTGTATATCATTGGCTATAGGGGTTATGACTTCTCCAAATAGGGGGAGATTGTTGGGTACATTGGAAAATGTGTACCTGATTTGAAGAAGCCCAACTTAGCTCAATGATATACATCAAGGTGTATTTGATGTTGTTTTAAGTTGACATGTGCAGGTGGAGAATTGATAAAGTATGCAGAAAAAATTCTAAGTCCAAGTGTCGACACAAAGGAAGCAGTGTCGACACACAGAAGAAGAGAGTCGACACAACACTGGGAAATTGTGTCGACACAGAAGAAAAGAGTCGACACAATACTGGGAAATTGTGTCGACACAGAAGAAAAGCGTCGACCTCAAACATTGGGAGAATGTGTCGACACAGAAGAGTATAGTCGATCTCAAGATTGTCGACATCATCTGAATGTGTCGACACAGAAGAAAATAGTCGACCTCAAGTTAGTCGACACCAGCAGAATGTGTCGACACATTGTGATTAAGTCGACACATTATAGCAGAGTTAAAAAAAATGAATGTGTCGACACCTGAAGGCTAAGTCGACACTTACTAAAGTTATGATTCTACAACAATTGTGTCGACACACAGGACTTGTGTCGACACACTGAAGAGTCAAGATCAAGTTATTTGCAGAAGAAGCTGTGTCGACTCAAAGGCAACTTAGTCGACATCACTGAAGACTGTGTCGACACCAAAGTCAATTATGTCGACACAAATAGACAGATTGTCTCGACACTTTCTGACAGACTGTTTCAACAACTTGTGATTCAAGACTAAGGCACAGGACTTGTTTGAAGACTTGACAGCTGTGGGTTATCACCGGTTAACTGAAGTTGTCAGACTTGTCAGAAAACGGTTAGAAACTGGATCAGCCGGTTATCATGAAGAATGTCTATAAATAGACAGATTCAGAAGAAAAAAAAAACAACATATAGAACTGACCTTTTGAAATACATTGGATCAGAAAGTGGAGAAGGATTACAATTCTACTCATTTCAAGAAAGTGCTAGGCACCTAAGAAGATCTTCTCCGGGAGATCTAAGAAGACTATCTAAGGATAGATCTAAGAAGAGTTCTAATCAGAATTCAGAAGAATCATTCAAAGTTCTGGATAGAGAGAGATCAAGTCAGAATTTGAAGAAGAAGAAAGAATCCACCAGTGGATTCTCAAGAAGCTGTTTGGAATCAACTCAGCTAAGTACATTTTCAAGAAGCTTTGAAGAAGGCTAAGAAACAGTTGATTGCATCAGCTGATCAAGAATTGTCATTGTCCTTTCTCTCTCAACTTTGGCAAGACAATTAAAACAATCTTTTCTATATTTCTGTAGGATCTGTTTATACAGATCTGAGTTGTAAGCCTAGGTTATAAAGGCTGAGTGTAAGAGTGTTGAACTCTGAGTGGTAGGGCTGTTTGCCTGAGTGTAGGAGAAGGATATTCTCTGAGTTGTAGGCCTTGGGGCAAGGCTGAGGTAGGGCAGTTGTGCCTGAGTTGTAGGAACCAGTTGGATTCTGAGTTGTAAGATCTATTGATCTGAGATAAGTGGAAGGTTGGCCGAATCTAGCATACTGCTAGATAGGTGAAGGGGGAAAGTGGATGTACCCAGACCTTGGGGAACCACAAACATAGTGCAATCTGTGATGTTTTGTTTTCTGTGATTGCTGTGTTTATTATATTAGTTAGTGAATTGAATTCTGCCTAGAAGTTTTAGAAAGAGAAGCAGAACCTATTCACCCCCCCCCCCTCTAGGTGTTTAGGCTGCCTTGAAAGTTAAACTATCACAATGCAAAGTCCTGCAAGAAGGAGTAAGACGAGCATAGGAAACAACTACAACAAGCGAGTGTTGGGTACATATCCGCACCCCTTTGCGATGAGCAATATGAAGATCCAGGTCCGTGTGTTCCTCAGTATCTAGAGCATCTGTGGCGGAGAGAGCTGACCCGGGAGTAGAGAGAGACAACCGCGGAGAAGAGGAATACAGTGGAGGCGGAGATAGATTAGAAGGAGACGGTGGACACAACGGAGGAGGAGAAATCTCGGTAGGTGTAGACATGACGGATGGGACGGTAGCAGGAGAAATGTCGGTAGAAGAAGCTGGAGCATCAGGAAGAAAAGAGGAATCGCGAGAGAAATAGGATGCATTTTTGAAGAAGGTTGCGTCCGCGGAGACAAACTGCTTGTGAAGAACGGGGTCAAAACAACAATAACCTTTCTGAGTGGTAGTAACCCAGAAAGACACCTTTGGTGGCACGTGGAGAGAGTTTGTTACGGGTGGCGGAGGGAGTGTACACAAAAGCCGTGCACCCAAAGATACGTAGAGGGAGAGGAAATGGATCCTTGCCCGGATAGAGAATGGAGAAGGGGGTTTGACCGTGTAGAATCGTGGAGAGAATGAGATTGATGAGATATCAGGAAATGAGAACGACAGAGCCCCAATAGGAACGAGGAACCTGCATCTATGTCATCAGAGTACGAACGATATCAAGAAGGTGAAGGTTTTTACGTTCCACCACACCATTTTGCTGTGTCATCACGACTAAGATATTCTTTTGTATTATCAGAGTGAAAGACTTTAATAGAGACATCAAACTGAGTTTTAATCATATTATAAAAAGATGTCCATACAGAGAATAATTTGGAGCGGTTTTTTAAGAGATACACCCACGTACAATGAGAGAAATCGTCAATAAAAGTTACAAAATATGAACTACTCCGACCTATGGTGAGGGTAGGAGCAGGACCCCAGACATCGAAGTGAACGAGATCAAACGGACGGGAAGATCCACGGCTTTGCTTCAGTGGGAAGGTGGAGTGGTGATTCTTGCCAAGCTAATATGCGTCACAGTTGAGAGGAGGACTGTGCGGAGGGAGGTGGGGCAGAAGTTGACGAAGAAGCCGTGGAGGAGGATGACCAAGGCGAAGATATATGCCATTGCAGAAGGTCTGTAGAAGAGGAGGAGAAGGCGGATAGAGAGGAAACGTTGTCGAGGAAGTAGAGACCGCCGCTCTCAGTCCCAGTAGCAATCATCCGTTGGGAGCTCGGATCCTGAAAAGAACAAGAAGTAGGAGTGAATGTGACGAAACACCGTAGTTGCTTGCACAGAGAAGTATCAAATAACAAATTGCAAGGAAACTTGGGCACATAGAGAGTGTCCGCCAAGCAAAGAGTCAGAGTGACTTGAACTACTCTCGTCCTATTGACCAGTAAGGGAGTGCCGTCCACAATAAAGACCAGGGGCAACTGATCATGTGTTTCTAGGAGGGAAAAACGCTGATGATTGTCGGTCATATGATTGGTAGTACCAGAGTCTATCAGCCATTTCCCTTGAGTAACGACGTGGGCACTACCTGAAGACGTTACCACCGAGGCAGACTGCGGAGTGTAGTAGTATTAGTAAAGGTATCAGAGAGAGCCATAGAGAAGAATAGAGCGGACAGAAAGGAAGCCATGCGAAAAGAGAAAAATAAGCCACACAGATAGACAAGAGGCCGCACGAAAGCAATAGTTTGCGGGTGACTGGGAGGTCACGAAAATAGGCGCGAGTAAAAAACAGAAAGAGGCAAACAAGGAGTCGGGTGAATAGGAAAAGAGGAAATCGCGCGAACAGAAAAGAGGCCGCGCAAAAGGAAGAGATCGCGGAGCGAAAGAGAGACCGCAAAAACATGTTGCGAATAGGGAGGGAGGACGATCAGAGAGGCCGCACGCACAGAGGGCAGAGACAAAGAAGAAAAAAAAAGCCGCGCGAATAAGCCACAAGAAGAAGTACAAGTCGCGGCGACTAAGAGCAGAGTGCGACTAGACAAACAGGTCACGGTGAGAAAAACAAGTCGCGGCGAGAAGAATAGGTCGCAACGACTTAAGAGCAGGTCGCGGTGAGAAGAAACGACAATCAGAGAGGTCACACACACAAAGGGAAACGACTAGGATGAGAAAGAAACCGTGCGAACAGGGCGCGAACAGGGCGAGAATAGGAGGGAGATACAAGTTGCAAAGACAGGTCGCGAGAAGGAGCAAGCCGCAAAGATAGGTCGCGAGAAGATAGGTCGCGCGGTCAGAGGAAGTTCACAGAATTAGGTGGAAAAGATCGAGTCCTCTGATACAATGTGCGAATAAGAAAAAGAAGACCGAAAATTTGGACTAACAGAATTTTTATTATCCAAAAAAATGTGTTTATTACAAATGTATGACCTCTCTTTTATAGAATGGAGGAGAGTGGAGAGATTACAAATAAGCAATGTGAGACTAATAATTATAGGAGCAGACAACTATACAAGCCGCGCGGTTAGACTAACCGCCTGGCAACTACAATGAAGAGAAGAAAAGCTGACACTGTCTTCAAGTCGTCTGTGTCAAGCCGCCAGACCGCTCGGTCACCAATCAGCAACAACCAGCTAGCAAACCGTTGGAGAGAAACCGCTAGACCGCGCAGTCTCTTAGCCGCCAGGGGCAGACTTCCAGACCGCCTGGTCTCCAAGCCGCTAAGACAGGCTGTCAGACTGCCCAGTCATCATACACCAACAAGGACTCGCCCCTCATATAAAAAGACAGAAAAAGTACAAAGCAAAAAGTGAGCCGGGAAGTCTTCAGAAGGAGCCGCCAGACTTCTTGCTGGAGGAGGCTTCGCTCTTGCTGGAGGAGGAGCTAGATCCGCTTTTGCTTGCCGAGTCATCCTCTCCCGCGGTCTTCGTGATGGGCTCGTACAGCTAGGTAAGGATTATGCATGGTGTGAGCGTCTCGCTGCCCTCGTTCAGTAACCCCGACTCCTGTAACACCTTGATCATTATCCTAGATGCCGCCTGGGCGTTTTCCTACATCATCATTTTTATCTCGTAATTGGAGTATAAATGACGCTGGACCCACTCGATAGGCTGTGATGGAATGAGGAGCTGGGCCGCTCTCTCGAGCTCGAGCTCCCTCTTAAACAGCGCAATCTCGCATCCCAGGGTAGCCTCGCGAGCGCGCGACATCTGGGCACTGGCGGAATCCTGCAAGAAAAATCCTTAGAACGAAGTAAGGAGGAAATAGCCTTAGGGCGGGAAGCTCTTAAAATTTTACATACCTCCAGCACCGGGCAGAGGGTGAGAAGCTTCTGAGAAGTGGCCAGGTCGGCCTTCAGGGCAGTCACCACGTCAGTGGCGAGATCCCGCGACTTGCACATCTCGTCCAGATTGCGCTCGATGCTGAGGCCGCGACGCGCGCATATATGAGTAAGCCCGAGCGCGTGCAGCTGAGCGCGAACGGCTTCGTGGGAGAGACCCCTGGTGGACTCTTGGTCGTAGACGCTTGCGTCTTCTCGGCTATAGAGCCTGAAGCCGAGCGTAAAGGCCTCGTCGCTACTGGTGTCTTGCTCCATCCAGGAGGGAAGGAGCGACAAGATGGAGACCCGGTTAGCCTTCGGGTCCCACTTGAGGAGGGGTTGGCCCTCCTCATCCAGATGCCTCCCTCCGAGGCTGAAGTTCTGGTGCCCTCTCGGCACAGGCTTCGGGGGAGCTTTCTTCGATGCAGCGAAAACTTGCGCGACAATATCTGTTTCCTCCACGGCGGGTGGGGCCTCGGCTGGGATATCGGCGACGGACTTGCTCTTATCCGCCGCGGACAGTTTTGACTTCTTGGAGGAGGCCGGAGGAGGAGCGTCGCACTTCCGCTTCCGGGCACTGGGCTGGGAGGAAGAGCCCGACTCTTCGCGTCAGGCAAGGGCGACAGACTTGGCGAGAGCCAGGGTGGCAGTGAAAAACCTGGTTTCTTCGAAGGGCTGGCAGAGAGGGATCTCACGCTCACTTGTGAATGCCATAATCTTAAATCTTATTATTCAAAGCAAAAGAAGAGCAAAGGAATGAAGCGGAATGGTACCTTCGCTGGGAGGAACCGGTGGAAATGAGTCTGGATCCCGCTGCAAAAACTTGACATCAAAGATCTTGGTTTCGAAGAAATCGATGATGGCATCATCGTGTTGCCCAAGGGTGGGAGACTTGTAAGTTACCTCATCATAATGAACCGATGAGAGGGGAACGTTGCCGAAGTTCCCCAATACAAAGACGAACTTCTGGGGCCAATCGTGGTTTTTGTTGGCGAGACTGCTGGTCTTCACTGTCTGGCCAGAAAAGAAGACGACCCTACCTTTTGCGCGGAAGTTGAATAGTTTGCGTAAGATGGAGAGGTTGAACTCAATCCTTTCCGCGCGCATATAATAGGCGAAAGCCACCAGCAGCGCTGCAGAGTTGGGGTTGAGATGAGCCGACACTACCCCATAGTATCGAAGGGCTTGGCGCACTTCCGTCAAGAGGGGCAGGCAGAAGCCCACCTTAAAGTGTTCCAGTGGAATGACAAGCTCCCCTTCTGACAGGAAGTTAACCCTGTCCTCATTCTCAGGGTTGCGTGCAACAAATCCTGATGGAATATAGTATGGGACGGTGGCAAGTTATTCCTTCTCGGTTAGCCGATAGGGGGGAAGTTGTGTACCTGAAATTTCTGCGCACACTTAGTGCGACCTTCAGTCTCCCCCAGAATTTTGAATGGAGGCGGGAAGGGAGAGAAAACTGGTAGGCAAGAGGCTCGGTGTTGCGGAGAACGATGAGAGCAGAAGAGGGGGAGGAAGACGAAGGTTCTGAAATCAGATGGAAGTAAATGCGATTGGTAAGCTGGCCTATTTATAAGAAAACTTGGTAATCATGAGACCTTTTCCTAGGCGGTGGAAGTGCGGTTAGAAATTTTAATATTCCGACTCTTCCTATTCCTCCCCGCACTGCCGACGCTTCTCGTACCTACGAATGGCGAGAGACTCCGGGAAGGATCCCGGGTAAGAGCAAAGAAACGACAAAAATAAAAATTAAGCATGTAGCGAGAGCTAGGCATTCAGCAAGATAATAGATAATGTAAAAAATAAAAGTAAACACAATAGGGATCTCGCTGAGCGAGAGCCATAATAAAGTTCACATGATTGCTTTTTGTTTATTGCAAAAGCACGGAAGAGATACAAAACGAGAAGGGTAGGTCGGGAGGTTGGGGGAAGAGAAGGCGAGAGCCAGTGAGGCTCAGTATTGCTCCCATCGCCAGTGACCCCAACCTCGCCTCCCTGTCCTCGGGGGTACTCGCAGGTAGTAATATGTCGTCATGGAGGTCAGCTCCAGGTTGACAAGGCACAGCTGATCCCGAGCTCGCGCAATATGCCTTCCGGGGGAAGTCTCTTCGTTAGTTATGCCCTGGCGCTCTGTCTCGCCGAGGAGGTAAGTATAGTCCCGCTCGATCATGGATAACCACCGCTCCATCTTTGCCTGGTAAGCACTCGCCTGCATGGAGTCCCCTCGCCGCATCAAGATGATCTTGGATAGGACTCCCGCCACCCTCTCCCTCTGCTCCTCGGCATCTACGGAGGCTTCAATAAAGCTCATCATCTCGTCAGGGGAAGGATGTAGTGAGATCACCTCTTCTTCTGCATCGGGTCTTTCCGCAGCCTCCCTGGGATCTGGGGAGGGGCCGTGTTAGGTTATGTGTGAGGGTGAGAAGATAAATCAAGCCTTGGCCTACCTGATGGCTGGCGAGAAGTCTCGGGCCGCCCTTCAAAAGGTTTTCCAAAAAGCGGGCGGCGAGGTTTTCCCCATCCCCAGGGGAGTGATGTCTTCCCAACCATACGGGTCTCGGCCAGGGGAAGGAGGACAACTTCTTCCTTGGCAGGAGGGCGAGAACTCGACGCGAGATCGGGAGATTTATCAGCAACCCTCTCGGACGAGAGGGGGAGATCAGGCACTGGAGTGATGGGATCCTTGGCAGCGGGAGTCCTGGGCCTCGGGCAGATGATGCCCAAGGTTCCGAAAGTAGAGGCTGTGAAAAACAAAATGAGCAGAGGCAGACATAAGCCAGTTAAAGTGAAAACAAATCAAGTGGATTACCAGGAGCAATCGAAGGCTCGGCCCGGGTAACCAAAGGGGCGGCCGCCGAGACCAACTGCAGGTTTTCACCATCTGGCCGGACTGACTCGGTATTTACTAGAGGATCACCGACAACGTCTTCCGAAATCATCACCTGTGAGAAGGATAACAAATTAGTTTGACGAGCCCGCTTTGGGGGGGGGGGCGCTAAAAGGCGGGGAAAGAAAAATACCTCCACTAGAGAAGGAGGGTTCTCGCGAGTCGGGGTTAAGTTCGGCGAAGCCGTTTCGTTACTAGAATGGTTCCGCCGGACCGACTTGGCCTTTTTTCGATGGCAGGCGAAGTCAACTGGCCTCTTGCCCAAGATCTAGGTGGCGAACCCAGCATAATCGACGAGGGCCTTTGCCTGAGCAGTGCCGAGACGGTCCTTAAACTCTTGCGAGAGCGACTTCTCAGCCCGTTTAGCATACATCTTCGAAGTCGCGTGGAAGCTAAGGGGGAAGGCAGTAACAACAACGATGACCTGAGGACATACCCTATGACATATATATGTATAATGTCGTGGTAGGGCCCACAAAAGATTCTCTTCCAAGTCAGCAAGCACTCACCAAATATTAGGGGTTGGACGTTTCTTTCCGAGCGTAGAACTAGCTCATAAAGTGCAGGGATTGTGTACAACCCCATATTCGCTGAGTGAGATCTAAATTCCTTGGACCCCATCTTTGAGCTGGCTTTAAGCTAATTGGGTCAGGCGAGTAGAATAGGCGGAAGGGTTCCTGCCCGGGGAATGCGGGAAGGCTTGCACCCTGGGTATGCGGGAGGCCCTCAGAGTTGGCGTTGAGTGATGCTTTTCCACTCAATGCCTTTTAGTTTTTGGCGTTGAGTGAAGCTCCAACGCTCAACAGTTTGTGATTTGTGTCTAAGTCTTCTACAAGAGCAGGCGAGAGGGGGGACACAATCCCCGCACTCGGTCGGATCATGGCCTCCCGCCTGGGGCATACGGGAAGGCTTGCGCCCAGGATAAGCGGAAAGCCAACAGAGATCTGCTGAAGGGCTTCCGCCCAGTGTGGCCCAGAGGTAAATTACCTGGATGCCCTTTGATCTGCATTTAGCTCCTCAGAACAGCGGAGTTACGTTATTGGCAGACCCAGCTGTGCTGCAAATATCCTTTTAGATCAGCGGAGCTACGCTGTTGGCAGACTAGATGAATGGATTCTATAAATAGACCCACGAGGTACTTCAGAAGGCAAGCTCTTCCTATTTTTCCAAGTCTTGTAGTACTTTTTGAGGTACTTTAGCTCAACAATTGGCTAAGGAGGAGAAGCGCTATGGGACCTTCCAAGTTAGTGGAGGGGCCTTCCTACTGAGGCTTAGGGTCAGTTCTTAGATCCTAGTCATTGGTAAGGGGTCTGAGTTTGGGATAAGTAGGTGTTAGCTACACCCCAGGGTCCGAACTCTCGTTGGAGCCAGTTTCTGGTTCCAACAGTATGCAGATCATGATCCTCTCCATTTCGAACCTCAAATAGAGGTACATTTCTTGGCCAAGATTGATTCTTACTTTATCTAAAGGTGCACAATTTTTTTATTAAAGAAAATATACAATGATGGGATTAGTGAACCCGTTAGATCAACCAAGATTAAATACCGTGAAATAGATATTATCCATTTGAGTTCAAATGGAGAGGATCCTGATATAAGGTATGTAATGGAAGCAATAAACAATGAAAGGGTGAATAGTTGAGTAAATCTTCTAAGAATTCTCTAGAGGGAGTGGGGTGAATAGAGTTTTCAAAAGATTTAGAATATTTTACTTAAGTTATCAGAGTAATTTCAAATTTGTACCTACAATTCCTATCAACAATAAAATAAATAAAAGCAAGAAGTTGAGTGCAGAAAAGTAAACACAACACATCACATAATCACAAAAAGCCACAGTATAGAAGATACCAAAACTATAATGGTTCCCTAAAATCTCGGTACATCCACTCTTTTGATAGAAATAAACTATCTCAGTGCCTGAGTCTTTTGACAAAGAGACTCTTAGAACTAACAACTAGATCTTTTGATAAGCAATTCTTGAATCAAAGACTGAGTCTTGATGAGGAGACTCTCAAAACAAGTCACTAAATCTTTTGAAGAGAAATTCTAAAAACTCTTTACTCAATAATACAAAATGAGAATAGTAAGAGATAAGAAGAAATTAATGAAAAGTCATCCAGACGAGTCCTCTCTCAGCAATAATCTGAGAACTGTAGACACAAAGTGTTCTAGATCCCTTTAATATGATGAATCCTTGCTTGTGAAGACATTACAGGGATTATAAGCCTTGGATCCATAGAGAATAGATTGTTCTTATTTCAACAGAAGCAGCAGAGAAGAAGAAAGAAGAAAAGGCTGTTGTCGGCTCTATCAATGTTATGTTTCTCTCTGTGTTGTGTATTCTTGTCTCTCTTCTGAGTATATACTTCTTGAATAAATGTGAATTTCTCCTCTTCATAGAAAATTTCTTCAGAAGGAATGATATCATTTTCTTCTAAATCTACCTTAATGAATTCCGAAGGTTTCTTCAAATTTTTTCTATAAAAACTCTTCTGAAATTTGTGGAAGATTCGTTCCTTTAAGCTCTTCTTCCAACAATTAAAAGTATTTGAAAGAATTTCATAAAAACTTTCTATAAATAAGCCAGGACAGATCCTCTGTTAATTCCAAATTAAGCTCTATTCGACACTATGTTGAATTTAGATAGAAGTTGCATCGAGATGTGCATTTAAATTAAAGTCGAGTCGACTTTAATTTATAATTGACGTTGCGTTGATATCATTTTGACGCATGCGTCGTATTCTGCCTTAGAGTATCATTGACTTAACTTTTGTTAATGCTCTGAATTCTAGTCGAAGTGACTTCGACTTCTAGTCGGCATTGCGTCGACTTCTAGTCGGCATTGCGTCGACTTCTAGTCGACAACGTATGTTCACTTATTTTGATTTTCTTCTCTATTTCAATGTGTCTACCTCATGCCTTTGACTCAATTGATTTTCTAGGACATCTATGACCACATTTCCCTCTCTATACCACATGAGTAATAATCCTACGATGTAAAATCACTTATAATTTAATTTGTTAAGTTAAATCAAAAATGTTTTTCCCAACAATCTTCCCTTATTTAGTTTAACAAATTTTATAGAGTTTTTAATATGATTTTATTGAATAAAACATAAAGACAGAGAATGTTTTACATTATTGATAAATAAAGAAAAATAACAGACACGAGCATGAGCATATAACTAAAAACTTATATATTCATAATAAATTTTATGGAAGAATTTCAACAAACTGATATCCTTATCATTAATGTCTTTACCATAGGGTTCATAAGAAAATAAACCAATTAGGTAATTATGAAAGTTGTCCAGTAAATTCTCCCTGATTCTTTCAGAGTAATGAAACAAATCTTTGAATCTTCATTAATATGGTCTTTCTTGAAGGAAATTTACTACTGAAATTAACCTTTCCCAATCCCTTTGAGCATATGGACATACTTCATTTAAGCAACTTCCTCTTTCTGAATTGTAGCATCCTCTTTCTAGATTACAAATGCTTTCCCTTTTTAGATTATTTGACATTGATTACTCTTTTGGGAAACACTATTGTCCCTTCTTCATCCTCATCATTAGTCCTGGGCTATCCTTGTATTAAGGCATCATTTGCCTCCCCTTACAATATCCATTCCTCTGTTGATTACATGTATTAGTAGCTTTAGCTTCTTTAAGCTCCTTCTAGCTCGGTGTAACTTCTCAAGCCTCCCCTTGACTTGGTGCAAACTCTGGTTTAACCTCTGATAATTCATTCTCATTACAAACAATTTTGAATGGTTTTGGTTCATGTAGAGAGGATGTGACTTAATCAAACTCTTATTTTTCTCTCTTGAATCTCTCCCTTCTTGACCTCACAAGCAAGGGAGGTTAAGAATGATCTTGTGACAGAGGAAGAAGAAATATTTGCTTGCAGATATTGCACAGATTTAACAACCAGATCTAGTTGAGAATATATGTGATCCACTGTGGTTTGAATCTGAGAAGCATGCTCATTGAGTAGTGTGGATATGGTGCAGGATGCCATATGGACTGCTTGGGATATGATAAAAGGAAGATTTAAGGAAGGAGTGACTAGTAGAACATGTGTACTAATTATAGGGGGTGAATGAAGCGGTGTGGTAATTTGGTCAGATGAATTAGGCAAGGAAGTAGGTGTCTTGGATAATAATGGAATATGCTCAGGAGTGGTGGATAAAGTAATATTATCTTATGGAGATGACAAGGGAGATGGTTCTTTTTGTGAGATAGGCTTATTTATTTGCCTGGTCCATATGGAGAATGGGGCTATTGACAACTTCTTTCTAGGAGGATTTGACATTCCTTTGGATGTGCATATATTTGAAAAGTTCTGAATAAAATTTTGAATTATAAGAGTCATGTATGCATTCTCCTTTTGTGCATACTTGTGGGAAATTAGTTTTAGGAGACACTGTCCCAAGTTAATCCTCTTCCTTACCACCAGGACCCCCATAAGAGGTGGTTGGACTTTGGGAATGATGTCATGTGCTGAAGATCTTTTTAAGTTTGATGGCCTTGTCCTTGGAGAAGTTCATGATTTGTATAACCTCCTTTAATTCTGATTTAGTGAGTTTTGATTTATCGTCCCCTTACAATTGATCGAAAGTCCTCTAAACCATTTTCGTAGTGATATAGACTTCTTGTTTACCAATGAATCCTTTCAGTGAGCCATCATTCTCACATTGAACTTAATCGAAAAACTCTGTAAGCCCAGTTTCATACAGTCTGCACCGAGTAGAGATGAGCTGGTTGAGGCCCAGATTAGTGAATAATTTTAGGATACCCTTAAACTGTCTGCAGTATTACTGAATGATTCGAAATCCATGCTAAACTTTGAATTAGTCTTTAGCTCCATTGATGTCATGTAAGACTTTTGAAAACAAACAAGTGAAAGAGAATAGGAGAAAGTGTCAGAAAGATAAAGAGTTTTGAACGTTCGATTAAATTAAGTCTGGTATATAAGGCAATACATATAAAATTAAGGTTGTCGGCGTAGTTTAGGAAAGATATAAATGCAGTGTGCTTATTGAGTCAACATTACGTCGATTAGAATTCAACATAGCTACGAGATTACCATATCAGAATTTTTGTCGACGCATGCGCCATTGATATCGACATTGCGTCGAATAGGTTCAAACTTTTTCATAATCGCCGGCTCTGGACGTTGCATAGAATAAAAGTTGAAGTTCCCTCGTCGTGTATTCAACGTTACGTCGAGTATATATAAAAAATTTTAAGTTGATTATTGTTCACTGAGCAATTGTTTTCATAGATTTTATGGTTTGGAATCACTATTGTTTGCAATATTAGTGCTATTGAGCCTCCTCATCATTAAATTATGATGAAGTCCTTTGACTTATCTTTATCAAGAGTCCTTGTGAATGTGTCAGGATCTCTTGATTTTTAGTTAAACCTGTTAGTGTCATTCCCTTCTAGAAGTTTATCAAAGTCTTTCAACTTTCATCTGTGAATAGTTCTCTTATTCAAAACATCTTTGGCAAAATGTCCTTCCTGATTCAATTAGAGTTCTGTTTTTTTCCTTTCAGCTACCCCATTTTATCGAGGAGTTTTAGGAACTGAAAAACTTTATCTTATTCCTCCATCCTCACAGAATCTACAGATTAAGTGGTTTCAAGCTTTGTGTCAAGATCACATCTGATCATAGACACTTGAGTATTGAATTCAGATTGAACCTTTTTAATGAATGTTTAGAGGATCCAAAAAGGTGCTAGACTTAGCTTTCAACAAGAACACCCAACTAAAACTAGAAAAATCATCCACAATTACTAAGGTGTAAGACTTTCCCCCTAAGCATTGAGTGGAGATCTGACCAAACAGATCCATATGCAATAAATGAAGAATTTTAGGTGAATCATTCTTACTAATTGGTTTGAATGATGTTTTAATTTTTTTCCTAGTTGGCATGCTCTATATGTACAACCCCGTGCTCGGCGACTGGATTCAGATGGGCAAACAGGCCAAATCCGACCCGTGCTAGTATAAGCGGGCGGATGGTCCCAGAGGAGTGGTTCGCTCCCTTCAGGGCCTGAGAGGTCTTCTGGGCGAATCATCCCTGGCCCGCCTCTCCTAGGCAGGTCAGCCCCGAGTCGGTCCCGGCTCGCCTCTCCTAGGCGGGCCCGCCCTGAGTAATCCCTGATCTGCCTCTCTTAGGCGGTCCAGCCCCGAGTCGGCCCCGGCTCGCATATCCTAGGCGGGCCAGTCTCGAGCCAGCCCTGGCTCGCCTCTCTTAGGCGGGCCAGTCTCAAGCCAGCCCCGACTCGCCTCTCCTAGGCGGGCCAGTCTCGAGCAAGCCCCGGCTCGCCTCTCCTAGGCAGGTCAGCCCGGGTCAAACCCAGCTCGCTCCCGCCCAGTGTTATTGCAATTTGACCTGGGGGTTAGGAAACCCCTTCCCTGTGGGGACTAGAGGCCAAATTATCGGGATGACCCTGCAGGGGGTTCCAGTATTCTTCTAGAATAGCAGAGTTACGATGTTGGCAGACCCCGTTGAGATGCACATAGTTGTTCAGAATAGCGGGGGTTGGGTATTTGCAGGCCGCTTTCAGAAATCTATAAATAGGACCCAAGGGGTACCTCAAAGCACACACTTACTTGTCCTCTAGCCTGTTAGTGCTTTCTGAGGTACCTTAGCCTGACATTTGGTTAAGGAGGGGAAGCGTTCAGTGATCTTTCGGGTGTGTGGTGGGTCCTCCCCGTCGGGCCCTTGGGTCAGTCCTTTGTCCTCTTTCTTTGTCCTTTTGCTTGTCCTTTTGCTAGTAGGAGAGAAGTAGGTGCGCGATCACCCCTTCCCCTAAGGGTGAACTCCATAGAGACCGGTTTTTCGGTTTCAACATTCTGGTGCAGTGAGCGTGGAACGTGATCAGCACAGAAAATCTTCAGCGAGCTTAATGACAAGAGAAAGGCAAGGATCATACAGGTCCGACTCGCCACCCCCTCCCCCTCTCTCCACAATGGGGATGTTCGAGGACTTCAGGTAGGAAGTACTCGTCCTGGTCAGATTCGCACTCGGCGCGCGTGCCGAGTGCTCAACTCCAGCGGTCCCTGTTCTCGCGGCTCCAGCCCTCGGCGAGGATGCTCCCGGCAAGCGAGCTGGGAAGGAGGTCGCCGAGGAAGGGAGAGGCGGAGAGCTTCCCGGGAGGGTGCTCTTCCCCGGCTCGGCGAGCGGCGGCAGGTTCGGTGAGCGGCGGCAGGTTCGGCGAGATGGGGGTGCGAGACCCCCCAGCTCGCTCAGTAGGGGGAGGCAGCCCCTTCAGCGAGCTGGTTACTTTTGCTCCGATTCTAGAGGGGTTCAGGGAACCCGAGATGTTCTACTATACCAGGAAGGAAGACCCGGTCCAGCACGCCCAGTGGTTTGAGGATGTGGTCTCGATTCGACAGATGTAGGATGGATTCAAGTGCAGACTCTTCGCCATCAACCTCAAGGAGAAGGCGAGAGAGTGGTTCCACCAGTTACTAACCAATTCCATCTACTGCTTCGAGGACCTGCGTCGGGGGTTCATGCTGGGGTTCACCGCCTCTAAGAAGAGAAAGAAGGAGTCGGAGTCCCCGTTCCACATCAAACAGGGGGTGAACGAGACCTTGGGGAGCTACGTCGATCGCTTCTAGGAGGAGGTTACCCAAGTCCAAGAGATGTCGGGGCATACCCTGATGATCGCCTCCACACTGGGGCTGCAGCAGGGTTTCTTCTGGATGGAGCTGAAGAGGGTGCCTCCCCTCTCCTACGAGGAGTTGATTGAGAGGGCGGCGAGAGAAGTCGACGGGGAGGCGTCAAACCCAGAGTTTGCCCGGAAGTTAGCCAGGTGGGCTACGGAGGAGGAGAGACCCAGAGGGGGCAGAGGTCAGGAGGAAAGGAGAGCTGAACCCTGACAGAGGGAGCAGCAGCAGCAGCAGCCCAGGTGGGGGCGTCAGGAGCCGAACCATCGGTTAGGTTGGAGGCCGGAGTGGCAAGACCAACGGACGAGGAGAAGTCATCATGGTGGGGATAACCGTTATGGAGGCCAGGGCCAGTTCTATCCCCCAAGAGGGAGGCAGGGCTAGAGGCTACCTCTCCCCGACCAGGAGCAGGCTATGCCAATAGCCATGGGGGAGAGGAGGAGAGCAGCGCGGAGGATAAGAAGGGAGGTTAGGGTGGAGCTGCCCTACTGTGAATTCCATCAGGAGGAGGAGAACGCCATGGCCACGTGCCCTGAGTTCCTCAAGATGAGAGGAAACAGGGAGCAGCAACAGCAGCGAGACCGCCAAGAAGTGCGGATCGAGGAGGTCCTACCTCGGACAGAGGAGGACAGGTGTGAAGACCGGACAGATTTGGGGACCCGGGGAGGGATCAGAATGATCCACCGGGGGGGGGGGGGAGTAGAGGCTTCTCGAAAGGCAAGTCTCCACACCATGTACCGCAGGAGTGTCAACTCCACATCCCAGACCCCACCCCCAGAGGAGAGAATCACCTTCTCAGTCAAGGATATGTCGGGTCATGAGGACTCCTTTTGCGATGCACTGGTCATCCAGAAGGCCATCGAAGATTTCACCGTCTCCCGGATCCTCATCGACAATGGGAGCTCGGTCAACGTCATCTTCAAGAAGGCGTTCGCAGAGATGAAGGTGGAGGCCAGGAGGGTGCTGGCCTCGGACGGGCCCCTGTTTGGCTTCTCAGGGGAGAGGAAGGAAGTCGAAGGAGGAGTGGGACTCCATGTCTCTCTGGGGGGGCAGTCCCGCGCCTACAAGTTTGTCATAATGGATGCCCCCAGCAGCTACAACGCCATCTTCGGGAGGCCCCTCATCAGCGCTTTCCGTTGCGTCCCCTCATCCTTCCACCAGTACCTAAATTTCAATGCCGAGGGGGTCCAGGTCCGGGTCCGGGGAGACCCCAAAATAGTAATGAAGTGCTACATCACGGCGGTGAACTCCATCTCTTGGCAGGAGGGGGCTGAGGAGATGGGACGGAGGATGGAGGAGGTGGAGAAGGAGGCCGACGGAGAGGAGATGGAGGTGGAGGAGAGCCGCACCCAGGTGGAGGTGGCGGAAGAAGTTTAGGGGTCGGCCAAGGCGATGGCCGTGGAGGAGGCTGGAGAGGAAGTCCTTGCCCCGGGAGGGGGGACGTTGAAGAATGGGGGGAGCAGTCCCGCCTGGAAGCAGCAGAGGAGGTGGTGGAGATGGAGGTCCTCACCCTAGGAAGCAGTGTGGAGAAGGTTCGAGTCAGCGGGGGCCTGACCCCGGAGGCCACGTAAAGGATGCTAGAGTGCATCCAGAAGAACGTGGACATCTTTGCCTGGAGCGCTGCAGATATGCCCGGGATCGATGCCGACGTGGCCTGTCATCGCCTCAACCTGGATCCAGAAGCTCGCCTCGTCCAGCGGAAGAATAGATCTATGGCGGACAGGTTGACCGACCCGATCAGGGAGGAGGTAGCCAAGCTTCTCAAGGCTGGCTTTGTATCCGAAATCCAATACCCCAGCTGGGTCTCCAATGTAGTAATGGTTAAAAAAGGAGACGGTTGGTGGCGTATGTGTGTTGACTTTTCATTACTTAATAAATCGTGTGTTGGGTCCGGCGTTCCTTCACTTGACCCGTGGCGCTTTGCTACTTATTTAAGAAATTAAGTAGCGCCATCTCCAACAGTCCGGGCTTTTGGTGCAGTTGGGTGTGCGCTTGATCCTTCAATTGGTATCAGAGGAGGTCACGGGTTCAAGACCGGGGGGGCGCTATTAAATCATGATTTTTCCCTTCTACCTGTGTAGGTCTGGCGGGTCAGGCAAACCGTGGACATATGGTAACCCCACCTCTGAGCCATGTGGTACATGTGGTAACCCCACCTCTGAGCCGACGGGTTGTGCTGGATGCCGGGGGTGGGAGGGGATTGTTGGTTCCGACGTTCCTTCACTTGACCTGTGGCGCTTTGCTACTTATTTAACAAATTAAGTAGCGCCCTCTCCAATAGTTCGGGCATTTGGTGCAGTTGGGTATGCGCTTGATCCTTCATCGTGTCCCAAGGATTGTTACCCCTTGCCTCGGATCGACGCGCTGGTTGACTCAGACGTGAAAGATGTCTCTTTCATCACGGGGGATGGATGCTACTGCTACAAAATGATGCCCTTTGGGCTAAAGAACGCAGGTGCGACCTATCAGAAGATGATGGACAGGGTCTTCCGAGAGCAAAGGGGGAGGAACTTGGAATTATATGTGGATGACCTCATGATCAAGAGCCGAGATGTTGACTCTCACCTCCAGGATTTTGAGGAAACCTTCGCCACCCTACGCAAGTATAAGATGAGGCTGAACCCCCTGAAGTGTGTCTTCGGGGCGGGCAGGGGCAAGTTCCTAGGCCATCTCCTCACCCCAGTAGGTGTAAAGCCCAATCCTGATAAGGTCCGAGCAATTATGGAGCTGGGATCACCTCGGAATGCTAAAAAAGTACAGAGGTCGATGGGGAAGCTGGCAGGGCTGAGCAGGTTCCTCTCCTGGGCTGGAGAGAAGTGCTCTCCCTTCTTCAAGACTTTGAGGTGAGGCCAGAAGTTCGAGTAGACCTCGGAGTGCGAGGAGGCATTCCAGGCCCTGAAGAGGCAGTTGACTCAGCCCCCTGCTCCAAGGGCCAAAGGAGGGGGAGGACTTGTCTCTGTACCTAAGGGTCGGAGCGGAGGCTCTGAGCTCTGTCCTGGTTCGAGAAGAGGGGAAGAAGCAGCTCCCCATATATTATGTGAGTCGGGTGTTGATGAAGTCCGAGCTTCGCTATCCCATCTTGGAAAAGTTGTCCTTCGCTCTAGTCATCTCGGCTCGGAGGCTCCAGCCTTACTTCTAGACACACTCGATCCGAGTGGTGACTGACCACCCCCTTCGCAACATCTTCGAGGGGGTGGAGCATTCTGGCAGATTGGCTAACTAGCCAGTGGAGCTGAGCGAGTTCGATATCTCCTTCGTCCCCCGCCTCTCGATCAAGGCCCAAGCCACGACCGACTTCCTGGATGACTACGTGGTCGAGGTGGCAGAGGCAGAACTCGCTCGCCCCATTCCATGGAAGGTGATGGTGGATGGCGCTTCAGGGAGGCATTCCCTAGGGGTAGGGGTGATCCTGGAAAGCCCTCAGGGAATGAGGATCGAGCAAACAGTGGTTGTGCACGTTCCCATCACCAATAATCAGGCCGAGTACGAGGCGATAATCGCAGGGCTCCGCCTAGCTAGGGAGCTAGGGTGCATGATGTGGAGGTCCTCACTGACTCCATGGTGGTGGCTTCCCAGATCAACGAGGAGTTTGAGGCAAGGGAACCAACTCGGCAGCTGTACTTGGCAAAGGTGAAGAGGGTCATCAGCACGTTCCAGACTTTCTCCATCCGGCACGTGCCCAGGGAGGAGAATGAGCAAGTAGATCAACTGGCGAAGCATGGTACCCGGGTGGGGGGTACCATCACCGACCTGTTCCGCCCCTCCATCGAGGAGGGAGAGCTGATGAAGGTAGACCAGCACCCCTCGTGGATGGATCCGTTCACAACCTTCTCCACCAGGGAATATCCCAAAGGGATGGACAAGAAGAAGTTCAAGTACAAGTCGGCATATTATCTCATGCGAGATGGGCAGCTGTACCGGAAGACCCTCTCAGGAATGTTGGCGCGTTGCGTAGCGGAGAGAGAGATTCCGAGGATTTTGGAGTAAATCCACTGCGGAGAGTGTGGGAGCCATTCTGGGAGTCAGACCCTCGAAGGAAGGATCATCAGGCAGGGGTACTTTTGGCCGACCTTGAGCCATGACGCTGCGGAGTTCGCAAGGAAGTGTGGCAAGTGCCAACTGTTCGCCCCCCTTCAACTGCAGCCATCTCAACGCCTCAGGAGCATCACAACACTCTGGCCATTTGCAATCCGGGGAATGGACCTGGTCGGGCCCTTCCCCCAGGCCAGCAGCCAAAGAAGGTTTCTACTAGTCATGATCGATTATTTCTCCAAGTGGTTGGAAGTTAAGGTGCTGGCCAAGATAACCTCTCAGGTCATCAGGAACTTTGTGTGGGGGGAGTTAATCTGCCGTCACGGGTTGCCCTAGGCCATTATCACGGACAATGGGCCTCAGTTTGCTAGCGTCGAGTTCATCAGCTTTTGTGGGCAACTCGGGATTGATCTCAGATTTGCTTCGGTTCATCACCCTAGGAGCAACGAGCAAGTAGAGGCAGCCAACAAGATCATTGTCAACCTCCTCAAGAAGAAGGTGGAGAACTTGAGGGGCAGCTGGGTGGAGCAACTCCCTTCGGTCCTCTGGGCTCTTAGGACCACACCCAACACAGCCATAGGAGAGACTCCCTTCAAACTCTCCCATGGGTGTGAAGCAGTACTCCCAGTAGAGTTTGAGGTCCGGACGCCTCGGGTGGTCGAGGCAGGGGAAGATAGGGAGGAATGGAGAGCTGAGAATGAGGAGGAGCTGCGGCTCTCCCTTGACATGGTGGAAGAACTGTGCGACCTCTCCGCTGTCCGACAGGAGGAGGTGAAGAGGAGGATGGCTAAGTACTTCGACAAGTATGTCAGAATCAAGCAGTTCACAGAGGGGGACTTGGTTCTGAGAAAGGTGGATGTCGCAGGGAGGTCAGCCGCCGTGGGGAAACTCAATCCCAACTGGGAGGGTCCATACATTATAAAGGAAGCATTGAAATTAGGAGGGTACCGCCTCCATAATGTGGAGGGCGAGACCCTAAGTCTCACCTGGAGTGGTGACGACTTAAAACGTTTTTTCCCCTAAGTCATGTAAGTGGCATTCCATTTTCTAATAAAGCTTCTTTTGATGAACTTATGCCCCTGTGATGAATAATGCAAATGTTAGTCTATCCAGACCCCGAGCAAATCCCACTACCAGGCTCCCATCAAGCTGGCAAGGCTGGATATCACTTGGAGGAGTCTACCCAGACCCCGAGCAGATCCCGCTGCCAGGCTCCCACCAAGCTGGCAGGGCTGGATGTCACTCGGCGGGGTCTATCCAGACCCCGAGCAGATCCCGCTGCCAGGCTCCTATCAAGCTGGCAGGGCTAGATGTCACTCGGAGGAGTCTACCCAGACCCCGAGCAGATCCCGCTGCCTTGCTCACATCAAGCTGGCAGGGCACTCAGCGGAGTCTACCCAGACCCCGAGCAGATCCCGCTTCCAGGCTCCCATCAAGCAGCAGGGCTGGATATCACTCGGAGGAGTCTACCCAGACCCTGAGCAGATCACGTTGCCAGGCTCCCATCAAGCTGGCAGGGATGGAAGTCACTCAACGGAGTCTACCTAGACCCCGAGCAGATCCCGCTTCCAGGCTCTCATCAAGCTGGCAGGGCTGGAAGTCACTCGGCGGAGTCTATCCAGACCCCGAGCAGATCCTACTGCCAGGCTCCCATCAAACTGGCAGGGCTGGATATCACTCAGAGGAGTCTACTTAGACCCCGAGCAGATCCCGCTGCCAGGCTCCCATCAAGCTGGCAGGGCTAGATGTCACTCGGAGGAGTCTACCCAGATCCCGAGCAGATTCCGCTACCAAGCTCCCATCAAGCTGGCAGGGCTGGATGTCACTCGGAGGAGTCTACCCAGACCCTGAGCAGATCCCGCTTCCAAGCTCCCACCAAGATGGCAGGGCTGGATGTCACTCGGAGGAGTCTACCCAGACTCCGAGCAGATCCCACTACCAGCTCCCATCAAGCTGGCAGGGCTGGAAGTCACTCGACGGACTCAACTCAGACCCCAAGTAGATCCCGCTGTTAGGCCCCCATCAAGCTGCCGGGGCTGGATGTCACTCCGGGAATCCACTCTGGCCCCTTCCCCACTGTCCGGCAGAAACGACAAGTCTTGGTGGACGCGACGCCTAAGTGGGAAAGCTAAACGTTCACGTTAAGAAGACAAGGGCCGCGGGGCAACCGAGACGGCTTCGGTAGGCTGGCGGGCTATGAACGTCAACTCCTGCCTTTGGTGTGGCGAGCCCCCGGGGAAAGGGTCCATGCGGCAAAACCTCGGTCGTGCTGAGGCCCCCGGGGCTGTCCCGCGCAGAGCCAGGCGGTAAGGGCGCGAGATGAGTCGTCTCCCCTACTCCACTTCGCGAATGGCATGGCGGGCCCGCGCGGAGGACGCGGGTCACAAACTCGCGATACGGATTAACTATCTTGCCCATCGCTGTTTAGCCTAAGTCCAAGTCTGGAACGAACATGTGACCTCACTCGCTCCCAACAATAGATCAGAAGAGGCTAAGTAAATCGCAAGTGCGAGAAGAAAATATTTACATTATAATAAAAGCAGAGTACAAGAAAAGTTTCTCAAAGAAGGTCGATCAAAAATGTATGGTTAAATACAAATCCCGGGACTCAACCCGCATCCATGCTACAATAAAAGTAATTTTAGGCGAGGCGCGAGTTTCCGGTGAGGCGAGCCTCGAACGGCAAGCCCCCCCCCCCCCCTAGATGGGATTGTAGGGCTCGTCACCCAGCTTCGGTACCGGAAGGAATAGTTCTGGTACCACGTCGCTCGCCGAAAGCTTGACACCCTCGCTCTTAATCGGGTCGGCCCGCCGCAGCGTCTGGAAGGTATACTTCACCGCACTGGCGGCATTCTTCTGCATCAGGACTTTGAGGTCGTACTCGCTATAGTTCTCGAGCTGACAGCCGCTGCTAGACGGCGGCGGAGCGGTCGCAGCGGCCTCCAACGCGCCCACCCGCGCCTGCAGTGCCTCTTTCTCTTGCTTGAGGGTGGCGATCTCGACGCCCAGCCTGCTAGCCGTCGCCGCGTCCTGCGATAAGAAGGGCGACCGAGGTGAGTGTAAGAAAAGGCAATAAAGAATTGGTGTGAATTGAGGGACATACCACTCCTCCCATGTATTGAGCAAGGGCAGCTTCGGCTGCGTTGGCTCGCTTTCTATGGTCATCCGCCTCCCCTTGGGTGAGTTTGCGGGCCACCTCCTTCTCATCAACCAGCTTCTTAAGCGAGGGGGTGTTCTTCTCCGCCCGGAGGCATCGCCGACTGACCATGTGGGACAGCTCAAGACTGCGGAACTGGGCCCGCGCGCTTTCGTGAACAAGCACCTGCGTGGCCTCCTCGTCATAGAGGGCGGCATCCTCCCGGGAGTAGAGGCCGAACGAGAGGTTATAAGCCTCGCCGCCGATTGTGTTCTACTCCACCAAACTCGGCAGCAGCGAGGAGATGTAAACCCGGTTCGTCTCCTTATCCCATTGAAGGAGCGAGACGCCGAGCTCATCCGGAGGTCCCTCGCCGTAGCCAAAGTTCTGGTGCCCTCTTATACCGGCTTCGAAGCAGGCTGAGCCCCTTCTCGCGGCTCCAAGGTGCCGGCCTCCCTGATGAGAGAGCCGTCGGCTGGAGGGGCTGTGGGGGTGAGATCCCCAGATGGTTGGCCCGCAGGGGCCTTGCCTTTCTCGCCAGCCGAGGGAGGCACACCGCCCGCCTTCTTCAATTTCTTGGGCAGTGGCGGGGCCTGAGGTTTCTCATGACTGGTTTGCTTTGGGGTTGTAGGGATCGCGACCTCGCGGGTATTAGAGGCCGTCGCCTCGGCCCGGGCGAGCCCGCTGGAAGCGAGTCGCACACTCTCATAAGGGGGGTGTTGAGGGATGTCGCGCTCGCCTACGAGAAGAATAAGTCTTAGAGAATGTAAAGGACAGGTATAAAGGCAGAAGCGCGAGTCGCTTACCTTCCCCGGGCGGTACGGGGACAAGATCATCCAGGTTCCTGCGGAGGAATTCCACTTCGAAGTTCTTCCCGGCGAAGAATCCGCATAGCCCCGCTTCGTGGCCCCCCAGGCTAGGGTGGAGGTAGCTCGCCTCGCTGAGCTGGACCGGCGAGAAGGGGACGTTGCCGAAGTCCCCCTTGACGAAGATGAACTTCTTGAGCCAGTTGTTGCTCTTATTAACGGTCTCCTGCACCTTCACCTGGCTGCTGGCGAAGCAGGCGGTCCCATCCGTATTCGCCTGGAAGGAGAATAGCTTGAGGAAGACCGCGAGGCTGAACTCGATCCTCTCTTCCCGCAGGAAGCAAGCAAACCCGACCACTACTGCGACGGAGTTGGGGTTCATATGTCCGGGGATGACCCCGAAGTACTTGAAGATCTGGCAGACTTCCGGCCTTAGGGGCAGCCGGAGGCCCGCCTCGAAGTGAGTCGTGGGGATCGCAAGCTCATCCGCGGAAAGGTCGTTGATCCGCTCTCCTTTCCTAGGCTGCCTCGCAACAAAACCTGGTGGCACGAATCTACCTACGACATCAAGGAACTCGTGCTCGGTGATGGAGGCTTGGGGGAAATTGTGTTCAGAGAAGGTCCAGGCGCACTTGTTCCTCCCCCCCCCCCCCCGCCTCGCCACTGCCGCCACCCATCTCGCAGGAATTTCTCCGAGCGGGACAAAGATATTTTCGCAAGATATGAAGAGAGAAAGAAAGCTTTAAATGCGGTAGGTGAGAAGGTCGACATGGCCTATTTATATAATCGAATCGGGCGGAAAAACGTTCCGCCGGCGGGAAAAGTGCGGATAGCAAAATTTACCCTGACGTTTCAACTTTCGAACCCGAATCAAGTTCATATCAGTTATCCAACATGCCACGAGTATGCGGCAGAAAGCCGATCTCAACTGCGCTCGTATGAGAGGCGGGTTGCCACGATACGGACCCGCCAGGATCAGCTCGCGAGTCGCCCAGATACGTGACCCGCGGGGGATCGACTCGCTCCCTCCAGAGCCATGTATGCGGGACTGGCGAGTCGGCTCGGCAATACCGAGCTCGCTTGAAAAAGAGTCGGGCAAACCAGAGTGTCTCACCCGCGCCCCCTAGAAAGTAAACATCAACGCAGTAAGAAAAGTACAGTGAGTACTCGCCCATTAGCGGGCGATAGCGGTCCTGAATTATTACAAGTTCAAATGTCCAAAACAAAAAGTTCACGGTACTACGCTTGTCGTTCCTTGCATATAGAGACAAACCGGGTCCGGCGGCCAACAGCGCGGAGGAGGCAGACGGCTCAGTATTGAATCCACTTCCACCTGCCTCACCTCCGTATTTCTGATCGGGGCAGCATGCGAGGATAATCGTACTCATGAACCGCCGCTAGCTCTTCCTGAACTAGGCCGGCGTCCACTGTGATGTGCCTAAGACACTCCTCGGCTCGTGTGATATGCACCCCCGGAGAGGTGACTCCGTCTCCGTCGGCTGGTTGCCTCTCCCACTCCAGAGTCGTTAATCTCTCCTCCGTCGTGGCCTTGTCCTTTTCTACCCTGTTGAAAACTTCCTGCAGTAGTAGCGTGTGTTTCTGGAACAATCGCGTCACCTTCTTCTTCATCTTCGCGGCATCCAGCGGATCCCCCAGGCACTCTGAAATGTGATCCGTATCAGGGGGAGGCGAGAACCCCTCACTCATCTCAATGTCGGAAGAAGAGATCGCATTATAACCTGTAGGAATAATTCAGAGAGAGCGGGCAATGGTAAGAGGGAAAAAGTGAAGAGCTCACCCGGAGTCGGCACCTCGCCCGCACCGGGGGCTAGTTGAGAGGTACCCGGCCGCCCCTGGAAAGTTTCTCCTCCAAGGTTAACAAAAGGCTACCCCGGCCCAAGGGGCATGACGACGAAGGCGTTGTAGGAAGTACATGCTTTTAGGCTGAGGGGATGATGACCCGATCATCTATCAGCAGAGCGGAATGCCCCGGTTCTCCCCCATCCTCGCGAAGCGCCTCCTACTGAAATCGGAATCAAAAGGCCGAGTGACGACTCAGATAGAAGAATCACATACCTCAAGGGCGACCTCGGTACCGCCGGCTGAGCCGGACGCGGGGTCGTCACGTGCAGGAGATCGTCTGATGATCTTCCCTTTCTTTGGCCTGAAAAGGGGGGCCGGCGACCCGTGCTCTAACCATGGGGCGGCCCCAAGGGCCAACTCCTGAGTGCCTTCCCTCACAGCTTCTAGGCGAGCCTGCATCTCCTCGGACATAGACATTATTCAGCTACCGATCGCAGGAGTCAGGGGGTATTTATTCCGTAGACCTGACGGTATATTTATAGCATGAAGGTGGGCCCCACCAAAAGATTCCCTCCAGCTCAGCAAGGCTCTCACCGAACATGTGGGGTTGGATGTTTCTTTCCGAGCTTTTGCAAAGCTCACAAAGAGCGGGGATTATGTACAACCCCGTGTTTTGCGACTGGATTCAGATGGGCAAACAGGCCAAATCCGAGCTGCGCCAGTATAAGCGGGCGGATGGCCCCAGAGGAGCGGTTTGCTCCCTTCAGGGCCTGAGAGGTCTTCTGGGCGAGTCAGCCCTGTCCCGCCTCTTTTAAGCGGGTCAGCCCCGAGTCGGCCCCGGATCGCCTCTCCTAGGCGGGCCCGCCCCGAGTCAGCCCTGGTCCGCCTCTCCTAGGCGGGCCAACCCTGAGTCAGTCCTGACTCTCCTCTCCTAGGCGGGTCAACCCTGAGTTGGCCCCGGCTCACCTCTCCTAGGCAGGCCTGCCCCGAGTCAGCCCTGGTCCGCCCCTCCTAGGCGGGCCAGCCCCGAGTCGGCCCCGGCTCGCCTCTCCTAGTCAGGCCAGCCCCAAGTCGGCCCCGACTCGCCTCTCCTAGGTGAGCCAGCCCCAAGTCGGCCCTGACTCGCCTCTCCTAGGTGGGCTAGTATCAAGCCAGGCCAAACTCGCCTCTCCTAGGCAGGCTAGTCTCGAGCCAGCCCCAGATTGCCTCTCCTAGGCGGGCCAGTCTCGAGCCAGCCCTGACTTGCCTCTCCTAGGCGGGTCAGCCCCAGCTCGCTCCCGCCTAGTGTGGTTGCAGGTTGACCCGGGGGTTAGGAAACCCCTTCTCCGTGGGGACCAGAGACCAAATTACCGGGATGACCCTGCAGGGGGGTGCTAGTATCTGTCTAGAATAGCGGAGTTATGTTGTTGGCAGACCCCGTTTGGCTGCACATAGCTGTTCAGAACAGCGGGGGTTGGCTATTTGCAGGCCGCTTTCAGAAATCTATAAATAGGACCCAAGGGGCACCTCAGAGCACACGCTTACTTGTATTCTAGCCTGTTAGTGCTTTCTGAGGTACCTTAGCCTGACATTTGATTAAGGAGGGGAAGCGCTCAGTGATCTTCCGGGTGTGTGGTGGGTCCTCCGCATTGGGCCATGGGGTCAGTCCTTTGTCCTCTTTCTTTGTCCTTTTGCTTGTCCTTTTGCTTGCAGGAGAGAAGTAGGTTCGCGATCACCCCTTCCCCCAAGGGTGAAATCCACAGAGACCGGTTTTTCGGTTTCAACACTATATAGATTCGGTTTTTTATACTTACCTTTTGATAAGCCCCTAACCAAATTATTCTTTACAAGCTTGGCTATGATCTTATGGTATATCAATCAAATTTAACACCACTTGAATTGCAAATACTAGAAGGATAACTTGATATAAACATCATTGACATGCACTCTATGTCAATTGACATGTTCTCTCATTGTAAGGAAATTAGTGGACTTTTAAAACTATAGGTAGATTTGATAAAACACGATCACTATCAATTGGTCTTCAAGCTTTTGAAGTTGGCTTATCTTTTACCCGTTTCAACTGTGAGTGTTGAAAGAATGTTTTATTCCATGAAAATTATAAAGAATTGTTTACATAATAGAATGAGAGATGAATGGATGAATGATTGTATGATAATTTATACAAAGAATGATGTTGTTGATACTATTAGTAATAAGACTCTCATTACACAATTTCAAAATATGTGTCCACGAAAAGTGACTTGTTGAACGGTATGAAAATATTGATTTTATTTTTAAAGTTTTAATCACTCTTTTGGATAATATAGTCTTTTAACTTTAGTTAATGTCATTCTTTGCTTTGTTTGCACGCACAAACATATTTTACATATTTAACAAACATGTGAGTAAGTTATTAAGAGTTTGAAGCTTTTTCTATGCCAATGGTTATGAACAATGTAATATATATTTATGTAATTTTGCATATGTTGCTTTTTATTTATGATTTTTTGGGAATTTTTAATTTCTACTTCATTATAATTCCATATACTCATGTTATTGTTAGAGCAAAAAATTTTGTAAAATATTTTCACCAGATAATTTAAATTTATAATTATATGTGCTCGGGTTGAGCAAAAATCATAGTTCCAACCCCTGGCCACCGAGTACTCTCGTCAAGCACTCCCGCCGAGTATTCTCTTATTGTGTCTTCCTTAGATATTTTTGTTCTCGACGAATTACGAGTTATACATGTGATTTCAAATAGAGATTATTCAAACCTACAAAAAAACTAGTGTTTGCTTTTTATTAAAATGAAATAGTGAAAAAATTTCCAAACAAATAAAACCTAAATATTCTTTGGTCACTAAGTATAATTATTTAATGACCATACAAATTTATCACAAAAAGTCAACTAATAGTGATGAAAAGATTTTTATTGGGATCATTAATGATCATATATATATATATATATATATATATATATATATATATATATATATATTAATTAGCCCACTGAAAGCAAAAAAAAAGTCCAGTTGTACATACCTAGGAAACTAGAAAACAAATAAATTTTGAGCTGCTCTTGAGAAAAATGGGGAAAATTCTAAAAGAGTAAATTTTTGATAGAAAATTTAAAATTACCATATATTATATATACTAAATAATTCATTTTAAAATAGTAAAACATATACTGTTGTTCTTTATAAGTGTGTTCAAAAGGCCCAGGCTTAGAAAGCTCGCCTGTGTTTGACCTGTATAAGGCCTGACCATGCCTAGGCCCGAGCAGGACTGAGTCAGGTCTTGGCGGTTTAAGTAGGCCCCCATTTGGCTTCATTAGCTAGCCTGGTGTCCCGCCCGAGCCAGGCCTGACTCCTGGCAGGGGCGCCTAACCAGGCTTGGCCAGGTGGCCATGCCATACCAACGTCTCTTTGAGTCGTTGAGATCAACAACACTAAGAGCCATTGATTCACAAGCATTGTGCTTATATTGCCTGACAACAAGCTGTAATGACCTGAAGTCCATCACAATTTAAATATTTATTCTAAGTGTTTTTTCATAACTAAATAAAGCAAAAATTCTAATATGTAAAGTACATGAGTGGTATCAGGAGAATGTTCATAAAATAACTTTTTATTCATTAAAGATAATTTACATTATGTCCATCAAGAGTACATGGAAAATGACTATATAACCACATTAGGACATATATATCAAGTATATATTGTAGCATCTCTAAAACAAACTCTGCCTCGCGCTTGAGTCGCGTCTTCCCTCTATTTTCTTTCTTCCTCCATAGCTATCCTCCTGGCGGGTCCTAGTACGATGGAGGTTTGATCCTAAAAATAGAAATTGATAACCAATTAGTTTAGAAAATTAATCGTTTTTTTATCTCTTTAACTACACTATAGGCAAACATGAAGAGTACGTTGACATCAATATGTAGTTATATATTTCTATATGAATATGCATAGTAGAACAGTAAATAAAGTAAGCAGGTAATGTACTGTATAATGAGCTAGTACAATAGAAATAAACTATTTATGGTATCAAATTCCTATTCCTTTCATTATAATATTTTTTTGTATTCAGTTTCGGACTTTATCATATTTCATTATTTTGAAATGATGAGGGTCGATCTCAATTTTCTCAAACATTTGAGCCAATCACATCAATGTCCTCTCTAGGGCACTCAAAAATGCAACAGGCTTTCACACCTCCTTGATTAGACAAATCTGTATCAAATTCTATAGGAGTTCGACCCCCTACAAGGTATACGAGTTCTACCCCCCTATGAGGTTTAGGAGTTCTACCCTCCCCCCAAGGCTGACACCCTTAGCATTTCTATGTGTCGATGCACACTCAATTTCTTTTTATTTTCATATTCATTTTCAAGGTATATGAGATAATTATATGAATTTAAATAGCTTGCTAATCCTGGTTTATTCTATTAGCAATTTCATATTTTTTGTAATTTCAAATCTTAGAATTTCTTTAATTTAATTCAATTCATATTCAGTATCAATGCAAGGAAATAGCTCAAAGTAGAGTAATTCTACCTATCTATATTTCAAAATAATTTTATTATATACGTAATCAAATTGGTAAAGACTCACCACAGTTTTTTCATTACCCATGTCCTTCATAAGATTCTCGTCGCATTAATTGTCGGACACCAATCTCTACAGTATCAAGTAAATCATTTCCTTTAGAGTTGTACAATTAAATAGCTACAAGTAGACACCAAAGATGGCCAGAACTATGAGGTATAAGAGTTACCTAAGATCGGAAAGACTTGGGTGACTCAAAGAAAGCATCAAAAATTAAATTATGGCCACTACATGACTCAAAATTCAACCACTTATAAGCTTAGAATTCAACTGCTATTTGCATCAACATGTTCCAAGAAAAAGGTTAGCCAATAACCAACCAACAAATGGGCAGCCTATAAAATCAAACAACACCAAGGGCAGCCAACAATAATACTAAGGGTAGCCAATGGAACACCACATCCCCCCCCCCAAAAGCCGGCCAACTACACCCACCGTCAAGGAAACAAGATTCTGAAATAGTCCTAATGGTAGCTGTAGGAAAGAGCACATACCCAACTGGTCCATAAGCTCGAACTTATGTAAAGGGTACTACTTTTTCCCTTAAAGAAGTCGCAAAGCGTCATGGGTAATGAAAGGAATGTTGGACTCAACAAATCTCCCCAACATCCAACACGACCCTCTGACTCAGAGGTGGCCCCACTGGCTCATAGGTAGAGCACCACATGGCTCATAGGTGGGCCACCATATGGCTGAGGCCGACTGATCCGTCAGACCCGCATAGGTAGAGAAAAAAAATTAAAGGATAAACAATGCCCTCCGGTCTTGAACTCTTGACCTCCTCTGATACTACTTATAGGATAGAGCACATACAGAACTAGTCCATCAGCTAGAACTTATGGAAAGAGCGCTGCTTTTTCCCTTAGGGAAGTAGAAAAGAGTCACTGGACAAGTGAAGGAACGATGGACCCAATAATAGCCAATAGTAATATATATAAAAAAATACAACAGTCGGCCAAACAGTTGAGAGAAAACACAACAGGCCAGTACTAAACCAACCAAAAATAGTGACTAAATCATGGAAATCATCAAGATTCCCTTATCAAAAACCATAGCCGGCCAACATAGAAATCAAATCCCCATTTGCAAACCATAATTGACCAAGTCATAACCTAACAGCTATAATAACTACAATATTTCATCAATTGGAAAGGAGAAGGGTGAGGGGAAGAGGAAGAATAGCTCACATAAAAGGAATTTCAGTTCCAAACTGTCGTCCCTAGACCAAAGCCAGAAAGTCCGCAACAATTGCGCAAAATGGACAAGACTACATCCTCAAATGAACTCTCCCAATACTATCGACCAAGGAAAAGTGGTTATCGAGCAAGGGGGGATCGAAGAAGCCCTAATCAATATCCAGTCCAGTGAGAGCTCTAGGGGTGGAAATGAAACTATCGGTACAGGGATCTCATAATAAGTATAAAGGAAGAGCCCAAGAGTCTACCGCCTATACTAATCTTCCTTAATCAAGGACTAGCAATTCATTAGGCATAGAGTAGTAATCGAACAACAGTCATGTAAATAAATAAGAACTGGCCAGTTCAATATTGATCCCCCAAATCATCCCCTCAACATGATTCCAAATTTCAGCCACATAAAGTGGAATTTAATTCCAATTCAACCATCAACCACCAAGCCATATGCATGATTAATTTCAATAACAAAATTTAAATGAAAATGAAATAAGCATCTCAAAAACATAAGAAATCTCAAATTTCAAAATTAAACATACGACATCGAATTAGCACTTACCTTTTTCATCATAGGGCAATTCATTTTATATAGTTGCATTAAAATATTTTATTTTATACAATCATTAGAATACACTTCTTACAATTTTTTCCCTTCTTATCAGAAGTTTTGTCCTCAAAAATCATTCTTCTTTGTTCAGAAAGAAGGTTGGAAACAGCTTCATCATCATATCTTTTCATTCCCAAGTAATGCCCTTGGTAGAGTGTTTTGCAACTTGATATTATTGTGTATTTATAATATCAAGGATATGACAAAATGAAGAAATGATTGACACATTTATCAAACATGATTTTTAATAATTGAACATGCACTCTTAGCATACATGTAACCACGGTATCCTCATCTTTTGCTTCTTGCTACCATAGGTTGAAAGCTTGGGATTGGACCAGCCTTTCTTCTCTGGCCCCTTCAGCAGACACATATGTAATCGACTACCCTTCCATGGAAGTCCCAATATAATAATTCTTCTAGGTAGGCAAGGTTGGAGCTCTTCTCAGACTTTCATCCCTTTACAGCTATGGACAATCTTTTCATTGATGTCTCGGTTAGTGACAGTAAAAGCAGACACTGGTCAAACATTCCCCTCTCTGCATGCTGCCACATCTGTCACACTTGGTCATCGTCGACTGGATACCTGATTACTAACTGTAGACTTGGATTGTTATTGCTTCTTTTTCATACATGGAGTTTCATGTGATCTGCTCAACCTTTCCTGACTAGAATCTTCCTTGATTTTTTTTCTTAAACATTTCTGTCCTTCTTTTCCTTTTCTCGCAATCTAGCTCAACCATTAGAGCTTTCTCTACTAGTATATCATACTCGGTAATATCAAAAGGAACTATATATGTGTAGATGTAATCTTGCAAGCCCTCCTAAAAGCACATTCACCAAGCTTCTTTGGTTGCCATTGCAAAGTCGAAATAGTAGGTCAAGCTAGAAAATTTTTCCTCGTATTAAAGAATAGAGCGGTTTCCTTACACCAGACACAAGAATCTTTCCTGAAGCTTCCTATTTTTGCCTTTGGAACAAACCACTTCATGAATTCATGGATGAACTTAGTCTAGGATAGAGTCAATAAGCCTCTTGTAGCAAATGTTCTCTTCATCAAATTAATCCATCAATGCTTCGCTTCTCTCTCTAGCAGAAAGGCAACCAACTCGACCTTATGCTTTATTGGACATCACATTGCCTCAAATATTGTCTCGATCTGTAAAATCCAATCCTCGGTCTCTATCAGATAAAGGCTACCACAGAAGGTTGACGGTTTCAAATCCAAAAACTGCCTCAATTCAATATCAATCAGGCGAGGCTGATATGGTACTACAGGTGCTAGAGGAGTGACCTAGACCAACTTGATAGCCTTAGTAATGACTTGATCTATATCTAAAAGATGAAGTAGGGTGGTTTTATGGTTATTATCACTTTCTTCTAACATAGCTTCCCTGGCGCCCTCAAGTTCTTCTCGAGACCCTCGAAGTATGTGGCTCGAGTACACTTGAAGGTATTCCTGAGGAACAAGACATGATCAGATTCAATATTATGCACATCTAAGCTACATTATGTTCTTCATCTGGTACTCTTTACATCATATGCATCGCGAAAAAACTAGCTCTAATATCACATAATAGTAACGGCCCGAAATTTGCCTTAATTTAAATCTTTATTCAGAGTTTTTTTTACAATTAAATAATGCATCAATTTTAATATGCAAAACACAAGATTGTTACCAGGAGAAATTATAAAACAACTTTTTTAGTAAAGATAATTTACATCATATCCATCTAGAGTACATGAAAAATGACTACAAAAACACACTAGGATATATATATATATATATATATATATATATATATATATATAATACAGAATGTAATAACTATAAAACAAACTAAAATGAACTCTAACTCATGCTCGAGCCATGTCTTCCCTCTGTTTTATTTTTTCCTCCGTAGGCATCCTCCTATAAGGACATTAGTAGTCTGTTCCTAAAAAGAGAAATCGAAAAGCTGTTAGTTTAGAAAACTATCTGAGTATCATATCTCTTCAACCACACTACGGACAAACATGAAGCGTCACCATCAATATGCAATTGTATATTTCTATATGAACATGTATAGTTGAACTATAAATAAAATAGGTAAGGTATTGTACAGTGAGCTAGTATAACAAATATAAACGATTTCTGATATCAAATTCTTATTTCTTTCATTATAATTCATTTTTGTGTTCGATTTAGGATTATTCTAACATATTTCCTTCTTTTGAAATGTTGAGGTTTGATCTCAAAGTTATCAAACATCTGGGCCTATTGCATCAATGTCCACTCTATGGCGCTCAAATACGTAGGAGGATTCCACGCCTCCTAGATTAGACAGTTCTATTTCAACTTTTGTATCAAATTCTATAGGAGTTAGACCCTGCTACGAGGTGTAGGAGTTATGCTCCCCCCCCCCCCCCAAGGCTGATCCTTTGCAATTCTATGTGTCGACGCATACTCAATTTCTTATTGTTTCATATTCAATTCATATTTATTTTAAAGATATATAAGATTAATATATAAATTTCCCCTTTGAGTTTTTTCACTTGTTAATCCAGGTTTAACCATTTAGCGATTTCATATTTTCTATGATTCCAAATTCTCTTTGAGTCGCTAATCTCAATGGCTCAAAGAGTCATTGGCAAGACCTAGTCGGGCCTTATCCAGACCAGGACCAGGAGACTGGGACAAGCACGTGTCTCTGCCCCTACGGCCAACCACAACAGTAAGTAGAGCTGTCACTTAAAACCGAAAACCGTAAATTGAACCAGAACCGAACCAAAACCGCAAAGATCGAACCGAACCGTTCATGAATTATTTGGTTCTAGTTTGAATTTTGGAACTGTGAACAACATTGATCTGGGTGTAGTTCTTTCATTCTATCCGGACCGGAACCGCAACATAAAAGTCTCAAGTTGTTTTATAATTTTTAGACTCGATCCGAACCGGACCGAAGCAGAAATGTACCGCAATCCGATTATTATTATTTTTTATAATTTTTTTTATTAATATTAATATAATATTGTTATTTTATCTATAATATATATATATATATTATGGGTGAAACTGGTGTGGTTTGAGCCCAAACTGCAATTGTGCCAAAGGGGATCGGTTTTGGACTGAACAAAACCGCACCGCACCAAAACCGTGTGATGAGGTTTGATATTGGTGCAATTTGAAGTCGGATTTTGTAGTGCAGTTTCGGTTTTTATACAGTAATAATAACGACGGGCGCGGTTTTGACAGTTTTGCGCCGCCGAACAACACTGCAAACTATGTAATTTTGCAACCAGTGAAACTGCTCCACATCCAAATCGTTCGGTGTATTTTAAAATTGGTGTGGTCTGGTGCGGTTTTGTGGTTTTATGGTTTCGGTATTTAACTTTCATCTCAACCTACTATATTATACAAAAAATAGTCTCTTTTGGTGTAACGTGAAATTCCCGCGTCCGGGTCCTGAACTTCGAAGTCCCTCTTGCAAAAAATTGAACGGGATTAGTTTTACCCTCCTATTTTTTTTTATTTTTGATCTCGCGCATTCATTCCGTCAAGTTTGGTTTTGGTTCTGATTGGAACCGGACCGGACCGCATTGAACCAGACCGAACCGTTAGTGGCAGGTTTGATTTTGATTCTTGTTGAACCGTAATCAGAACCGTTGATACGACGATTCCAAAAAATTATGTTGGAACAACCTGTAATATAATTGGTCAAACAAAATATGATTTTGATTCTAATTTGAAGAATTGTTACTTTAGCGGTTCGGTTCACGATTTTAGTAGAATCAGAACCAAATCGGAACCGTGATAGCTGTAACAGTAACCTGACCTCAATAGTGCATAGGGGACCCCAAGGCCTTGCACAACAATACCCCGATCACGACATTGGCATGACAGGATAGCGCTCTCATCGATCGCAAACTCTCAAGTACAATACTCTACTTGCCACAATTTTTTGCTACATGGACGGGGGTTTGCGAGTGACGGGAAGAACACATTTTTTTAAATAAAAGAACAAAAACACATTTAATTTTTCTCTTTTAATATGGTATGTGTGTGCGTGCGTGCGTCAGTGCGTTGGTGCGTGGGTGCGTGGGTGTTGTGTGTGTGTGTGTGTGTGTGTGTGTGTGTGTGTGTGTGTGTGTGTGTGTGTGTGTGTGTGTGTGTGTGTGTGTGTGTGTGTGTGTGTGTGTGTGTGTGTGTGTGTGTGTGTGTGTGTGTGTGTGTGTGTGTGTGTGTGTGTGTGTGTGTGTGTGTGTGTGTGTGTGTGTTGATGGGGTTCCCCTGAGCCGGTTCGACCAAGCCCATAGGACCTCGTGCAACGGCCAGAACCGCGGGCGAGTCAGCACGTAACGACTTGGGCCCGTCGCCATGCACGCCCGCGCGTGCCCTGGGCCACGTGCGACCTTAGATGTGCGTGCCTTCGGCCACGTACAGACGTACATGGCGAAACGGGGCCAAGTCGGCATATGTTGATGAGCGTGCGGACGTGCATGGCGATTCACCCATGGTTCTGGCAGTTCGGTATATGGCAAACCCACCCCCTTGGCCACCCAGATCTAGGCGGCCTCTTGGTCACCCAAATCTGGGCGGCCATTTTCCGCCTAGGGCAGGCGGTCGTGAGGCTGCCCCGTCCTCCGGCCGGGCTCCGCTTTCCGACCGGCCAACGTCCTTGCCCGGTCACCGGCCACGCCAACCCCCTCTGGGATCCAGCATCGCCGAGCCTTCCCACCCCTCACGGGAGGGGCGTTTATTTTTTCGTTGGGGATTAATTTCGTCCAAAGGCAGTCTCATCATTTTCATAAATTTGGCGATCTGTGTGCCCTATTTCAGACGTTTCTATTCGTTCGTTCGATAGTTATGGGGAGAGGGGAATTACCGGATCACCCCTCATTGAATCTATAAATAAACATCTTTCCTCCTTCATTTTCATTCTCTTCACGGCTGGAAAATCCTTCAAAAAATTTCTCTCTCCTCCTACGAATTTTCTCTCTCCTCTTAAGAATCTTCTCTCTCCTCCGACGCTCCTCCCTCTCCTGCATCTCTCTCCAATGTGTGCATGTCCCTTCGTGTGCACGCCGCTTCTACAACGTGCGCACGCCCCTTCGTTGGCATGTTCCCTCTTGCGCGTGCTCCCCATTGCGCACGCCTCTCCTCTAACGTGTGCACGCCCCTTCGTGTGCGCGCTCCCCCTTGCGCGCGCAGCCTGTCTGTCACCCTTCGAGCTCTTCTCCATTTCTCTCCCTCAATAATTATAACGAGAGGCAGCCTGTCTCCCTCGAGTTCTACAAAAAACCTTGTACAACAACCAACCAATAGTAGAGATTTAGCCGGCACAGATCCAACCACGTTGTTTTTCACTCAGTTGAAGAAATTTCCACTTTAAAAAAAATTCCTTTTCTAACTTTCCACTTTGTGACTGTTTGCACGCTCGACTGCTCCCGGGCTAAGGCGGTTCAATTTAGTCTGGTCTACTAGGAGCTTTGAGTGATCCACAACACACACACACACACACAGCCATCCGATCCAGGGCGGACTGCGGGCGGGAGAAAACATCCAGGCGAACTGGATTCAATGGCGGACAGCCGCTTCGGACTCGCTGCCCGCCCTGGATTCGCCGGCGAGCACGACAGCAAATCCAGGACGATCGGTGGCCGGCGAGCCCGCAACCGCCGACAGCTGCTGGCTAAAACAAATTACTCTCCACTCAGTCTCCACTCTCTCTCTCCTACCAATTTTTTAATAAATCACTGCCACTCTCTCAAGAACCCCTCTTTCTCCTCTCTCCACTATCTCTAGCGCACAAATTTTTAACCATCATTTTTTAATAAATCTCCTCTATTCACTCCTCTCTCTTTCTCTCCACTATCTCTCCCACAATTTTTTTAATAGTATGCATAATTTAATAAGACGATTGTTAACCGCAACCCGTTATTGGATAGTCGCACCCCAAAATCTTCTAATTTTTCGCGTCTTTTCGAAATACGCCTTGTAGATACAATTTCAGGAAAAGTGTTCAACACGAATGTTGTAGATCTATCTTGAGTACTGATCAAGTTAATTAATTAAAATGTGAGCAAAAACAAACAGATATATTTGAGTACTGATCTATCTTGTACAAACCTACCAAACATATCAAAAATCAGGTCAAACAGACATTTCTGAAAGATTAGCCTACTCCGGAGTATAGCCTAAAATTTATTTATGTAATATGTTGTAAGTCGTGATCGATAAAGGGTGTATGTACTATAGCGGGCGCACATGACTCATAATCAGATCTATGTGCAAGTCTTGTCGGAAAAGTAATCCTTCTTATCGTGACCATGTCAGCAGATAGATGTCCAGATAGACGCTACAATTCAAGGATTTGCTTACAATTACGGATTTGTCTTTATGTTTCGTACTTAGGTGATTATCTATGATGTTATGTTATGACAACATTATGAAAGTTCAGAATTTTGTAGAAAAAGCATTTGTAAAAGTGTACATGCAATTTCAGGAAAAATGTTCAACACGAAAATTATAGATCTCGACGAGATCTACAACTTTCGTGTTGAACAATTTTCCTGAAATTGCATGTACAAGGCGTATTTTCAAAAGACGCAAAATCTGAGCATATTTTCAAAGTACACATTGCACATGCATTTTTAGGAAAAGTGATCAACACGAAAGTTGTATATCTCGACGAGATCTACAATTTTTGTGTTGAGCATTTTTCCTAAAACTGCATGTACAAGGAGTATTTCGAGAAGGCGCGAAAAGTTATAAGATTTTGGAGTGCGACTAGCCAATAATTGATTGCGGTTAACAATCACCTTTAATAATAGATATAAACTTACAAGCAGTGAAAGCAACATGAGTTTGTGAGCAGCAGAAACACCATCCCTTCCTTAAATTTACTAATAAAGTAAATTTTGTGAGCAGCAGGAGCAGCGTTATTACTGATAAAGTACAATGCAGTTTACCTTAAATTTACTCAAAAGAAATTAATCGTGTACCAGTACAGCTGTGTAGTGAAGATGTCATGAGAAAAATCAAGATTGAGCACAGGCCTCATATCTGAATATAAGACGAGTGATTGTTAGACCAAGACTCTGTTTGAGAGACTTATTTTCACCGATCAAACAGTTACAATCGTATGAACTGGACTTTAATTTTAAGGTCCAATTCATACGATCTTAACCACTTATCTTAACCGCTTAGACCGGTGAAAATAAATCCCCTCAAATGGAGCACAAGTTTTTGTTATAAACAACCTTTTTTTTATCATATGTAGTCTTTTTTATGATCTCTCCTACAATCATTTTGTACTCCTGAAAAAATATTTTATAATATTTTACCACCAAAATATGATCATAAACGATCTCTCAAACCTACATCTAGGTCTGGGATGCATTATTTATTCAACAGAGGAAAACAATTACCACTCACTACATACCTTCTTGGCACATTTATACAAGAGAACCAAGGCAAGCATTTCTCACCTTGAAATTTCAAGTAACTTTGTGTATAAACCAACACTCTGAAATCAAATACACAAGCCTTGATTCATTTTGCTGTCATTTTAAGAATTCTATTTACCCCATATTTTTACATTTTTTTACCCTCCTACCCTCCTAGAAAGAGAGAAATAGAGAGAGAGAGGGAGGGTGAGAGAAACAAAGTGCATAGCTGAGGGTAGCTCAAGTAGAAATTTAACAGTAGAGCAATTTCAGTTCCATATCTCACAACTATATATTCCAAACAAATGATGAACTCTACTTTGAAAGAGGAGCACAGAGAAGGCATGCAAGCTTCACCTTTTTTATTCAAATACAAACAGCTGAAAGTTGGCAGACTCCAAGTCAAATTCATCCCTTGGAAATTTTTACAGCTCGGCGGATTAATAGTAATAATCATACAGAATTCCTGATTTAAGTACAGGTCTGATTCAAACTGCAATTGATCAATTTGAATCTAGATGGAGAATACACTGGGTCGATCGAATCCGTTTCATTTTTTCGTCCTCGTGCGTCTGCAGCGGGATGGAAAATGAGAGAGAGCACGCAGTAGAAGATGAGCATAATTAAGAGATTTCGGACTCACCGCTTGGGAAAGAAAGCGGGGAACTTGAACCCTCTTGGAACCATCAGCCAACCTCTTTAGCATAAATTGATTCTCTACAGCAGTAAACTCATTGAGAACCTGGAAATTAGTTGTGTTAATTTTCCAAATCAGAGGGGGAACACAAATAGCATATCTTCTACATGGGCACGCATTTTGTTTGCTTGAAATTAAAAACATTTTACAAAATGGGATAATTTGTTGAGCACAATGTCTGGTTTAGTGCTGATGAGCTCGCATTTTATGATCTTTCCTTCATGTGCTTAACCTTAAATTTCCTTTAGATATGCAATCTTCAGAATAAGAATGGAAGTAACAAAGAGAAATGCTTACTTGATTGCGAATTGCGCCAATTAGCATGTCTTGGCATCCAGAGGCATGCACATTCATCAAGTTTGGACACTGAAGCAATAATTTCTCTACACAGAACACGGAGTTAAACAACAGCTATTATCAAAGCCAAGAACAGAACGGTGCCAATCATTCTTACCAGGATGCAAATTTGTACAAGAATTGAGATTTAAATCATCAAGTTCGGGGCAGTTGAGGTACAATGCCTGGAAGATTAATACAAGATGCTAACTAAAGAAAGACGAGCAGCACAAGAATAATCTGAAGGCAAGAAGAAACTTGGACTTACGTCTAAACTTGAGCAGCCCCATAAACTAAGTTTCTTTAGATGCTCGTGTTTAATAATCAATTTCTGATGCATTGTTTTATGTTTTTTAACTGGAAAACTTTGGTATTTTTTTATTTCTATGGATCTCTGATCAATTTCAATCGTGTTATCTTGCGGATCTTGCTCTTCACAACTAGAACCAGATATACTCATCCCACAGTCCATTAGTACAAGAAGTGGCAATTGGGTAGTGGCTAACTGAATTCCACCTGAAAGTGTGCAATTACATTAATAATATCTATAAGGAAAAATATGCTTTTAAGTATAAATGATGGTTAAAAGAAGATTACTTGAAGTTATGTTTGGACAAAGGGCAAGGAGGAGCCTGGACAATGTTCTTGGAAATGCATTGCATATCATTCCAACACCATTGTCACTGATGCTTGATCTGAAAAGCACAAATAATAAATATAACTTTAAAATTTATTAAATTGAATTATAGCATTGATGCAGATCATAACATGATCATAAACATCCAAGGAATCATGTTACATGGTACATCATGTTCATGTTAAGTTTATATTAAGTTTCATGTTTGCTTTAAGTAACATAATTCTTTCCTGGGCATGCCATTTTTGTAACAATAATGCTTGTTTTATGTTAAAGACATTAATATTTAGGTATTTATGTGTTTAGGGTTTAGTCCCGCACCATAGTTTTAGGTTAAGAGTCCTTTGAAACCCTAAAAATTACCCCCTTGAGGAATGAATAAATTGCACATTCTGTTTTATTTCTAATATTTCCACATGGTATGAGAACGGAACTTGATTCCGTAAAATTTTTGATCGCCCTAATTTGTTGGCAACCTAAGCCTCTCGGTGGTTTTTCCCTCTAGATTCCGCACCGTTATCCCGCAGCTGATCCGATCGTGCTTTGGATCCCGTCTGGGAGTCCTGCTTCCGCTCCCGTCGACAAAATCATTTTCTGATTCCGTCGACGGGAGCGGCATTTGATCCCCTCAACGGGCTCGGTGCTGCCTCTACGTTCGTTGTTGCCTTCAATGATTTCTTCGTCCTGGCTTGTTCCCATCCACAGCCTCTGTTGACAATCTCATTGACGGTTCCTAATCGACGATCCCGTCGAGCTTCACTGTTGCACCTGTTCCTTGGCTTCTCATCCTGTCTGCGCTTCTCATTTTTTATTGTCGTTGTGCTTCTCCCAATGGAGCTTAGTCTCCCCACTGCTCCAGATCTCTCCCCACTGCCCAAATAAAAAAAACTAAAAATTTGAGCTATACCATATTAGTTAAGAGAATGATGCGATCATAGCATATCATCAACATCCAAGCCTCATGCTATGTGTTACATCATGTTCGTGACATTTTTATGTTTTACTTTATGTAGCATGCTTCTTTATGCCATGTTTTTGTCCTTACTGGTCGTAGATAAATTTGTCATTTAAGGAAGGGCTCTTAGACAATATGATGGATTTGGGTTATGCATATGTGCTAGCTGATGAGACCTCAAACATTTCAAAGTGTTAGCGGCCACTATCAGTTATCCGTTGATTTTATGTATGTCGTTATTTTGAGTTACTATATGTTGCGTATTTACATTATGTTTGTGTTAAAGCTTGTCGAGTTTTTATTTTACGTTTGTGTTGGGGCATGCTGCATTTTTTATTTTTGTTCATGTCATATATCATCTATTTAAGGACCCCTTGGATCATGAGATGAAACCTGCAGCAAACAATAAACGAATCTTCATTGTTCTCCCACGCCTCTCTTAGACCCCCCCCCCCCCCGGCCTTATCCTCTAGTCGCCTCCCTGACCACCTCTGGTCATGCTTCCTACAAGTTACTAACCTGCTATAAGTTAGGGCATAATAAGTTGGATTGTTGACTGCTAGCAAGATCTTACATGGCAATACTAACAGGAATATTTAAATCAAAATCATTATGCATAGGCTGACAATATTGAATATTACTGAATAACCAATAAACAATGATATATGTAGGCAAATTTAATTAGAAAGCAATATCATGTATCTTCTTGATGATCTTGTCCAGATCAACTTGTATATTGATTCGTTTTAAGGTCCCCACAGGCAACCTCTCATACCTTCCCTATGGTAGGTCAAATATTTATGGCGAGACATTCATTCTTTCACTAAAAATGCAATGGGTTGACCCTCCCTACTTAAGGACACCGCCAATGTTGACTCTCAAATTGTCGCGGAACACCACAAAGACCTTGTTGAAATCACGAAGTTTCAACAAGTAGTCTAGATAGACAATCCATAATCACAATGAAAGCTTTAGTGGACATAGGGATCCATAAAAACTCACCCTTTTGGATACTGCTTGATAAGTGTCGCGATAGTACTAAACTCTTAGATACACATATGATCGAAAATCATCAACCCATAAAAATCTAAAGACTTCAGAATGGAAGATAGCATGGGTCACACCTGAATGGTGTATATATTTTTGGGGTCTGCAGAGAGAACTTCATTTGTAACAAAGAAGGCCAACAAGATGGATCGATTTTTTTCACAAATTTTCAAGTTCGCATAATCGTTCTCGCTATAGAATCTCAAATACTAGCCAAAGATCTGACAGGACGATCACTCATAGCTTTGCTGAAAGATATCAAAGAAACTAAGATAAACCTCCCAGCATGTGGTTGAAGGATATGGGTCATGAATCTCAAAATATGCTTGGGGCATTAGTCAACACAAATGGCATGGCTAACCAAGACAGTAGTAAACCCAAAAGACGGATAACCATGACATTAGTCAACTCAAACGACATGGCTAACCACGACTTAGTCAACCCAAAAGACTTGGCTTACAACTAGTATAACTCTTGGTTTTAAAAATAAATTTCTACTCATTGCCTTCCTGCATGTAGATCTAATGGTACCTACTCATTACTCGATCTACAAGAAAGTGGCTGCCCCACACATCATATAGAACATATCAAAATGTGAAATCTATATATAATGATGATTTTGTAGATAATGCAGCTGTAAGCAAATGAGCCATGTTTTGTCCTCAGGGGTCAGAAGATCTGAGATTGCACATGGGCACAAACTATCCCGATGAAGCCATGGCTCAAGAGGTCATTGACCTGAAGTTTAGAATCAATGGGACTCATCCTATAATAAGAGAGAATTATGATTAAGGGAGAATTATGATTATCTAAAAACGGTGAGTAAACGATGATTATCTAAAAGTTTGGGTAAAGAGCAGGAAAGAGCATGGACAAAGTTCCAAGAAATTGCATAGCATTCCAACACCATTGTATTTGTAAGTAATACTTGATCTGAAAGTACCAATAATATATATAAATTTTAAAATTACAAATTAGATATAAGTAATGATGCAAGTTATAACATGATCATCAACATCCATACAAAGCAAATATATTGCATAATGTTCATGTCATCTATATAGTATATATTAAGTTTTATGTTTACTTTATGCACCATATTTTTTTGATGTGTATGTCCATTCAATCCTTATTAGACTCTGTTTGGCGCGACTGTAGCGACTGGAGAAGCAGTGGTGGAAAGCAGTGGTGGAATAATCAGCTGTTTTACAGAGTAGTGCAAAATTTGTGAATCTGTTTGGAAGAACAGCGTTTGCAGTGCTGTTTCAACCACGAGGCACAATCACATGTATATATTATTTATAACTTATATTAATATAATTTTTTTTTATATTATATATATTATATATTAATATAATTTTTTTATATTATAATGTATTATAATTATATAATTTTTTAAATATTATAATTATATATATTACAACGTTTATAACTTTATATTAAAAAATATAATTTTTAATATATAAAAGTGCAGCAGCGCTTTTTATAACTTTATATATTTTTTAATATATAAAAAATATAATTTTTAATATATAACTTTATATTAAAAAATATAATTTTTTTATAAAAGGTGCAGCAGCACTGCCGCTGTTTTGAGTCGCAGAAATATTCCGCGACTCAAAAACAACGGGGCACCGTTATAAATCACGGTGGTTGTGGCCACCGTGGTCCCTCCCGAAAACTGTTTGGCGCGGCGTTTAAAAAATCCGCGGTCCGCCGCTCTCAAAATGCCGTGCCAAACAAAGCCTTACTTATGTGACTTTTATCATTTAAGTGAGCTTTTAGTAAGCATGATGATTTTAAAGTACACAGAAAATTATGATTATGAATACATTGAAAGCCAGATTGCTCTTGGTATCATTTCCAGCCTATTCAATTTTCTCTCCACATTATGTCAATTTATAAAATTAAAGAAGCCACAAAATTAATAAATAAAAAACAAGTGAGTCTATTAGAGAAAAAACAAGTTGACGACGAGTCCAAGACAATAACTACAACACGCCAACTACTACTAAATAGGTTGTCATTAAGGTTATAAAATAGTCATTGTTGAAGACTATACAACTATACAAGTGATGATGGACTACACTGATATTCTTACGCAAAAAATGAAGGACAAGCCAAGAGGCAAGGGGTTTGGATTCTGCTTGCAAAGAAATTCAAACAATCGTCAACAAATTTAACCTTCGGGATCACAATTGCTTTAACGACTCCGATAACATAAACTATCTAATGATGGAAATTAAGAGAAAGAACAACCAAACTCAAACTTTCCAACGGCTACTATTAAATAACAAAACAATACTTCTTAGGAAGAAAAAACACAGGAGCAACTAAAGTCATCTAAATATTTCAGCCACTAATATTAAACCCATCTCTAATCACTGTAAAGTCAAGAGCTAAGGTTGGAAAAAATTGTTCAAGAATTCATCTAAGTTCATCTCAACAATTTTGGTCACTCATATTCTACAAAGCACGGATATTTAAAAATGGTATACGTATCGACTCAAACGCGTACCGGATACGGGAAACATCCGGAAACGCGTTTCCGAAACTCCAGGAAACACATTTTTTAAAATATATATATTTTATTTTCGAAATCGCGTATACGCGATTCCGTGAGATATAGAGCTTGCGTATTTCATTTTACGCATTAGGTTTTCCTGTTCCGCTCCCGATCCCGCCGGCGTTCCGCTCCCGATTCCGCCGATCCCGCAGGTACTCCTTCCTCTTCTCCTGCTTCTTCTTCTTGTTCTTCTTCTTGTTCTTGTGCTTCTTCTTCTACTTCTTCTCCTGCTTCTTCTTCTTCTCTTGCTTCTTCTTCTACTTGTTCTTGTGCTTCTTCTTCTGCTTCTTCTCCTGCTTCTTCTTCTCCTGCTTCTTCTCCTGCTTCTTCTACTGCTTCTCCTCTCCTGCTTCTTCTTCTCCTGTTTCTTCTTCTTCTCATGCTTCTCCTCCTCCTCCTTCTCCTCCTTCTCCTGCTTCTTCTCCACCTCCTCCTTCTCCTGCTTCTTCTTCTCCTGCTTCTCCTCCTCCTTTTTCTTTTCACATACAACCTCTAGTCATTCTTTAATGGTCAAGTCAAAGGGAAAGACAATAGCAAAGCAGTTTACATTCACATATGCAACTCTCTGAACTAAAGTCAAGCGGGAGTTCAACACGACTATCATTGACACAAGAAGACAAAAAAATCAAAATGGTACGCATCTTATCACATAATTTGGGTTAGAGACAACACCTCACCCAAAACATTACCAACTCCATGAAATCTAAAAGGATGTTGAGATGCATATTATTCAATAATATCAACTTAAGTTCACAATCACATGATAATATTAACGAATTTGTATAGAAGGTGCTATCTCTCAATATCTGTCAACTTCACAAAATCCACCTATTAAATTGAGATAGATAATCTACTTCAAATGGGCACAATAATACCGACTCTCCAAAGATGGGAAGAATTTCACAATCAATCAACATAATGTCTACCACAGTATAAAATTCAGTACTACTACAAAATAAACAAGTAGTTACCGCTTAGAAAAAAGTACTTTCTACTTTCTTCTGACCTTAAAACTAGATGGACTAGAGTCAACCGCATCGAAAGGCAATGTCAAGGAAAATCTAAGCTAATTGATTGAAGAATATATCCAGCACTTCCAATTGACAATAAGGTGTCCCCTTAACCACAAAAGGGAGAATAAGATCCCCCAAGTCATGGATGCCTACAAAACATGGGGATATACTGGAATTTGGTAATCAAAAACAAGTCACAAACTTTATCGAGCAATAGACCATATGACCAACCAAACCACGAATGTTTTCCGACACAATGTTTTCAAGGCGTCGCCTAGGCGACGCCTAGGCGCCCGGGCGCCCACAAGAGCGCTATGCGATGCACGCCTAGCAGCACCTGTGTTAGGCGCCTAGAGGCACCTAGGCGCCCGGGGCGACGCCTGGACGCCTAGGCGCAAAAACTTTCTCTCGAGTATGCTTTATTTCTCTCGGATAGCGATTTTTTTTATTTCTCGCGTATGCTTTATTTCTCCCGACGCTAGGGCTGCTTCCCGTCTCCCGCAGGTTTGCTCCGGCTCTTCCCGTCTCCCGCAGGTTCGCTCCCTCCGACTTTTCCCATCTCCCGCAGGCTCGCTCCCTGCGGCTTTTCCCGTCTCCCGCAGGCTCGCTCCCTCCGGCTTTTCTCGTCTCTCGCAGGCTCGCTCCCTCCGTCTCCCACAGGCTCGCTCCCTCCGTCTCCCGCAGGCTAAGGTTCGGCTTCTTCTTCTTCTTCTGAATTTTCTACTTTTAATCTATTTGTAGGAAATAAATTTTCTGTTTCTGAATTTAAGGCTCTATTAATTAATAAATTTTTAATTTGCTGACCCGTTAATGTCTCATGTTCAATTAGCATTTTTGCTAATAAATGTAATTGTTCAACATGTTGAGTCAGGATATTTTTTGCAAAATTATATCCTTGTTCAATAATTCTTTTTACTTTTTTATCAATTAACTCTGCGGTATGAGGAGACATGATTATGCTCACCTCCTCTGCTGTGAGTATATAAATCTTCGTTAGCTACCCCATGATATACTGGTCCTATTACTTCACTTAATCACATTCATGTGAGTGAGAGTGAAAATAACCATTCCAATTATTTTGCATGTTGTGGTTTAAAAGGGAGTTACACTTTACTGAGTATGTTAAACGCTTTGGTCGCCTAGGCGACACCTCGCCTGTTCCGACCAAACAGAGTTTGTATTTACTATCAAGAGTTAAAAAAAATTCAAAAAACAAACCAAGTTGCTTGACATAGGGGTCATATTGTCGAGCTTGGGTCTAACTAAAGGACTAAGTTTAGGAAGAGAATATCCAAGGTATAATGTGGAACTAAAACTTTCCCATAAGTAAATTTATGAGATGTCATAAACTCTAAGTTTTGTACTACCCAAGCACCAATAATAACATTTCATGATCATGCTACCACTGCGAGCCAATATATATTGCAAAGTTGTTCATAGCAAATGACAAATACAACAACAACACTCAAGCCTTTATCCCACTATAGTGGGGTCGGCTATATGGATCTTTTGTTTTCATTGTGCCCTATCTTTTGTCATAATCTAGCTAATGCCTAAGTACATCATGTCTTTCCTTACATTTTCATTCCAAGTCTTTATTGGTGTACCCCTCCCTTGTTTAACATGCCTAGTGACTAGACTCTCACAACGCCTAACATGTGCCTCAAATGGTCTCCTTTGTACGTGTCCAAACCATCTTAGACGAACAAGAATGACAAATAACAAAGGAAAAAATTCAAAAGAATATTACGAACAAGAACACTCTTTGACTCTCATCATTAAACCTTCTCTCTCTCAACAAAGTTCTCTTTCTTTCTCACTTTTTGATAACTCTTATATATTGATTCATCTTCCCTATCAAGACACCACGAAGAATCTGAGCTCAAGTGTCAAGGTACCATCTCAATTATTTTACAAAAAAAAGCACTGAACATAAGAATTGTCACAGAACTTTGAATAATAAAGTGCTGAATCAAAGAAGAATGGTGCATACCCACTCAAGTCAAGCAATTCTAGATTTGTGCAGCCCGCAATTATTGCAGCCACTGAAGCATCGGTAATTCGAGATCCGAGAACAAGAGATAGCATGCGCAAACCCCTGGCGACATCAACAACCTTATGTTATTCAGCTATAGGGATCAAATTTTGAAGTACAATATTGAATGATTCTAAAATTAATTGACATAGATCTTCAAATATTGGTAACTAATTGTTAATCATGTCTAATTTCAAGAACAAGCTAATATAAATCTGTTTACCATGTTTAACCATTGATAAGGTTAAATTCCTGCAACTTACAAAATGACTTGCAGAACAAAAACATGAATGAACATACCTAATGTTTGCATCGGCCAGTGAACGTACAGCATCATTACAAAGTCGTACTGATGCAATATGTATGTTTTTTAAACTTGGACAGCCCCGCCCAAGACAATCAATCATGTTGATCAAATCTGTTGAATCATTTGTCTTTCGACCAAAATCCAATGAAAGCTCTTTAAGATTTGGGCAGTGTACAACCTATGCAGAAAATACTATAATTAGTATTTGGAATATTCCAGTCAGTGTATTACTAGATAAGATCATAGAGATGCATAATAGATACCGTTCTAGAGATGCAATGAAGATCTGAAAGCCAGAGTGTGGACAAACTGGTTGAATTGATATTCAAAAAACCCAGATTGGTACATTCAGCTACTTTAAGAACTAAAAGACTCCGCTTTTCTGCTACAAAGCGACCAAGCTCATCCCTGTTTGAGGAGTTTCGCAAATAACTCAAATGACTCCAAAGGAAATACTTAAGCAAAGGTGTTGTTGCAGTATTTTACGACCACAAAACCCTAAAATATAAACAATAAGTAGTCATATATTTCAAACTAGTTTCTAACCACAAGAGGGATACCATTAACACCAATAAGGCAGTGCATCATTTCAGATAAAATATCATGTCCAACGATACCCAAATATGGGTAACCCAGCATGCTACCTAAAACGTATGTGCAGTATTTTCTCTTGCTGAGGCTTAAAGGTGTGTAGTGTGATGCTTTCTTATATGCACAAGATCCACAAGAGCAGATAGAACAAGTCAATGTATGGGAATTTCCTTGCATAAGCATACTTACAACAACAATAATGTTGTATGGGAATTTCCTTGCATAAGCATCCGTGAGAAGATAAAACTGAACTAGATTATTAGAGCTCTAGAAATGTTGTAAGATGGTTCCATGACGTCTAGCATCATGTAAAGATTAACATGAGGACAAAAAGCAAGTTTAACAAAATCATGCACTCCAGCATCAGATGGTAGAAAAACAATTGTAAACATAAAAAAAAAGCATACTGATGCAAATTGAATGAAAGTCATCGCCAACTACACATAAAAGTAGTATATTCCACAAGAAAACAATGTAGAAGTGTCCTCATAGATTTCTGAAGTTTCTACTGAGAATAGTGAAATGTAAGAGTGGCATACCCAGTTATTCGATTGACAGCATCTTTTGCAAGACTAATCTCTAGATATTCCAAATTAGGGCATGAGAATGCAACACAAGCTAGCACGGTCGAATCAGCATCACTGCACCAAAAGAGAGATGATTCATTATCCATACACAATTTATTCTCTGATAATCAGTTAATGCACATAAAATCAACACAATCTTTTGTCTTTACAAAGCATCTAGGAACAATAAACACGATCTCTTGTCTTTACAAAGCACCTAAAAACACATGGATGATTTGTAGATAGAATAGTTGTTCAGAAAGCAATGATTTCATGGTAACTCGATTTAGCCAGTTGAAATGAAATCATTCCACCAGGAGGTTATGAAGTCCGAAAATTCAATTTTGACTTCCAATTGTAGCTAACCAAATGATAAAACATAACTAATCTATCATTTTCTAAAACATCTTTCTATTTACTAGCAGCTAAATTATCCCTAACAGTAAAGTCCATTAGTTCTATAAGCAACAAAAAACTTGATAACGTAGGAACACAAAACAAAAATGATAAAGATCAGATCCACTTATTGAACAATCTCCCCACTAACATACCAAATGCAGAGAGCTAAAAGGAAAAGGATTGAAAACAATGGGGGGAAAAAAATCAAATTAGAAAAATGAATAACTAACGGATCCTTCCTTACTTCAGACTGTTAAATCCAAAAGGATAAAAATAAATCTCAGAAAAGCACAACTACTGACCATCATGGTCTAAAAAACTTCAAAGTCTATTGGTGAAAGTGCAAATTCCCTTTCTATACCTGCTGCAAAAGAGACAAGTAAGAGATCGAGAACTGTGTAAGGATCTAAACCTAGAATTTTGATCTAGCAAACATAACCCTGGAAATCAGAAGAGGAAGTTGAAGGGAACAGCAATCATATTCCAATCTTCATCCCAATTTTCGATCCAAGCTCAAATTCAAAATCCTCTTAGATCAAGTTCTATTTTGACTTAATTCTTTCTTTTAGGTTATAGTCGATCTTCTTTCATTATTTCTTATCTCAAGTTAATCGATGGTCTTTTAAATCAAATGCAGCAATCGATTCAAGTTCAATTGCAGACCTTTCCATCATCAAGGTGAGCCGAGCGAGGCCATCGCACTTGTGGAGCACAGATCCCACGAACCTGATCTGCGAAACCTTAATCCTAATCTCCTCCGCGGAGATCCAAACCCTCCTCACGCACTCTCTCCAACCCCGGCACACCAGCGCCGCCCCCATCAGCTGCTTCGGCGGCAGCCGCCGAAGCACCTTCGCCAGGCAAGATTCCGGCAAAGACATGCCCCCGCCGACCTCCACCATCTCCTCCTCATCCTCCGTAATCATCCCCGACGTCTCCCACGGCGATGGTGTCACTGGAGTCTCCGCCACCTCCTCATCAAAAGATAATGCGCGACGGAGGCGGTGGTCGGAGCGCGGGGGAAGGGGAGTGGCCGGGGAGGAGGGGCAGACATGTCCCTTCTTTGGGAGGCCGCATCGGCCGCAGTTATAGTTGCCGCGCTTCTTCGCGGGGCCACGCCGGAGCAGATCGTCGGCGGGGAAAGTGAGCATCGGCGGAGGCTAGGGTTTGGTGATGGGGACGATATGGAGAAAGATATAGTAGAAATTGGCGCAGTAGAAGGGAACTAGCGGGAGATTAGTGTTTCTTTCGCGCCATTTTTTTTCTTTCCATTTGGGAGGGGGAAGGGGGTGACGAGAAAAAGAGTTACCCTACGGCCTACGTGATATGCACTTATGGAGGCGATTTTTTTTTTTTTTTTGGATCATAAGCATGTCCACCGATTGGAAAAAGGACTTACTACACCGTCCAGTGTGTTATCTAATGGAGCAATATTTAAGTCAGGATTTCTGACGATGTTTATGGTCCTCCATCAATGAGGAGCTTGCAATGGAGGTGGGGCCCACGCACTTGTGACTTGTGTCATACACTTTTGCGCGAGCAATATTTAGGTCAGGACTCCTGACGATGCTCATGGTCCTCCACCAATGAGGAGCTTGCAATGGAGGTGGGGTTCACGCACTTTTGACTTGTGTCATACACTTTTGCGCGGGACTCATGCAGTTTTTAGCTCCTCATTGGTTGTCCTGACCTTTCTTTAGGTCAGGAGTCCTGACCTAAAAATTAATCCTTTTGCGCGGGGCCCATACAATTTCTAGCTCCTCATTGATTGTCCTGACCTTTCTTTAGGTCAGGAGTCCTGACCTAAAAATTAATCCATCTAATGAATGATAGTGCATTAACACTCCCGTAGAGATGTGTGTGCAAGATGGATACACTCGCAGTTGTTCGTGCAATACAACACACCCCCGCTTCCCCTCTGGTTGATGAAAAAGATCATTGTGCTACATGTTATCACATTGTCATCTTTTGAAATCACTATTTTTATAAAGGAGCTTATATTGGCTGCCTGTCTATTACTGTTATCTGCAGGGGCGGATCCAGAGGGGGCCCGAGGGACACTGCCTCCCTCCCCATTATTTTTCAGAATTGTTAGTGTATTTGAATTCCTCTTGTCGAGGCAATGAATTTTGACTATATATACGTCAAAAATGGTGGTCAGATGAGCTAGAAACAGCTCTGATAAGATGAAAACGTTCATTTTTTAAAGAAAGTTGATGTCTGCCCCCCCCCCCCCCTCATGTTAAAATTTTAAGAACCCAGCGGCGCATTAAAAAAAAAATGTGCACCCTCATCATCAATTTGTTCACCCTCATTATTAATTTTCTGAATCCGCCACTTATTATCAGCTCGTTTATCTCTATCCCTTTAATATATTTGGGCTACCAATAATCATACACGAGTTGTCAACATAAATGTCTTTTTGAAGTGTGATTTATTAAAAATACCATCACGGATGGTGGAGTTTTTTTACATATAAAAACTCTATTATAGGATCACGGATGGTGGAGTTAGTGGCGGAATTACAAATATATTTCACCTCGGGCACACATAAAAATTAACTATACATCAATGCCTAAATTAAATGTTATAAGCTTTAAAATTAACAATTTTCTTACTATAGCATTTTATATGATTAAGATAAACAAATGACAATTGGAATGTTAATAATATTCACGTTATTTTAGGCTCACAAATTTAAAAAAATTAATAAGATTTTAACTATGGCAAAATATTATTTTAAGAATGGATCAACCGTGATTTAGATAACAACATATCATTTGTCATAATTTGTAAATTCACAACATATTATATGTCATGTAATTATCAAATTGGTCACAAATATAACTAAATAATATAATTATAATGTGCATAAAAAATATATAGTGATAAATATTGTAATTAAGATCAAATAATATTAAATATTTTTTGAGAAGTTATATTTTATTTAATCTAAGTAATAAATATTGTAACTATTTTAGATTTTAAACGCCATAAATATTAGCAGTTTACTGAAAAAAATATTTTTAAAATAATTTAATAGTTATATATATATACAGAATAATATATATAAGCTTAAGTTTTTTTAAGCTTAAAAAAGCTTGAGTTGATTCTCCCATAATACATATCGGAATTATGCAAATAATATATGTATTTTGTAGCCAAGAACAAGATCTATAACTTTCATGTTGAACATTCTTCCAAAATTTGTACGGTTTGGCCGGAATCTCGTCAGAAAGGTTGTTGGCTCGAAATGAATATAATAATAATAAATTTCAAAATTCGAGCCAGCAACCTTTCGGGCCAGATTCCGGCTAAACCATACAAATTTTGGAAACATGTTCAACATGAAAGTTGTAGATCTCGTTCTTGGCTATAAAATGCATATATTATTTACCTAATTTCGACTTATATTGTGGGACAACCAACTCAAGCTTTTTTAAACTTAAAAAAGCTTGAGCTTATATATTCCAAACCCAAATATAATATATATATATATAGTAAAATATATGTGTTTATAATTTTAATATATATTTGAATAGTTATCTTTTAAATAATTAAATTTAACTGTATGTTTCTAATAATATTTTTTATATATTATAAATGAATAATTTTGTATTATAATAATTTATTATGACATATATATAAATTAATTTTATAGCCTATAACAAGTAACAGTTTGTGGAGTGGTCATTAATAGAACATGTGTTCCATGTTTTTTGCTTTGCTAATAACAAATCTTATTTGTATTTGATTATCGTGTATTTATGATGTGCAGATATAACAGATCTAACACTCAAATCATTTTTGGCTTGGATTCGAGATTGCAAAGAAAAGATAAGGTGATACTGTCTGGCGATACCCAGTATCGCTACCTGGCGATAGCTCGCGGAACAGTTACCGCACGATCTCCACGGCATTCAGTTAACATCGATATCGCCCGACGATATCGATATCGCTCAAGCGATAGTGTACGATTGGCAATGACTGGTTCATCCCGCAGAAGTTTCGAATCCATGGGACACGTGACAGCCGGATAGGATATCGTTGGTAGGCGATATCCAGTATCGCCAGCGATATCGCCAAAATATATATACAACTCATTTTTGGTGGAGATCACGACTTTCAGATTCTGGAGTGTTCCTTCCCGTGCATCATGTCCAAAGACCTTAAGCATCCAAAAAAACTCAATCTTCCCAAGAAGGTTCAAGAACGAAGGAGCGACGATTTGTGCGTAGCATCTCAAGCAACTATAGCAAGCATTCGTCGACATCTTTAGTGTTTCATTTAGAGGGAGTTTTCATTCTGAAAGTTATTCATTGTAATTCTTTATTTCTTCATTGTAATTGGTAGAGGAAATCACCGTCTTGTGCGTGGCGTCTAGGTTCGTGTGTGACTTAGGAGGAAATCGTGGTCTTGTGCGTGACTTCTAGGTCCTTGTGTGACTTAGGGAGTTTTCGCAGCTTTGTGTGCAATGACTAGATCGTGGTGAGATCTAGGGGGAGACTAGTAGCAAGATCTAAGGAGAGATACACTATAGCCAGCTGGTTCTTGGTAGAAGGACCGGTGAAATCAAAAGGAGTTTATTTTTCATAACCTTGATCTCCAGCTTTATAGAGAATCTTTGTACTTTGTTTGTAACAGTTTTTAAATAAATTAGAGTCATTTGTGTTCTTCTGATTTACTAAGTATTTATAGTTGATTAGGAGAAATTTGCTTTTGATTTCTGTTATTATTTCACAAAAAATTAGACTAAAAGAAAAATTTAGTGTTAACCCTTATTCACCCCCCCCCCCCTCTAAGGGCGTCTCACGATCCAACAAGTGGTATCAGAGCAAGGTTACTACAAATCTGTTTCACCACCGGAAGTAATGGCGCATAATGATCATGCATTTTTTGACGGGCAAGGTATTAGTAGACCTCCCTTGTTTACTGGCACAGACTATAACTATTGGAAAACTCGAATGCAAAATTTTCTAATCGCCTTAAATATTGAAGTATGGGGAATGATAGAACAATGCTACACTCCACCTACAACCGTAGTTAGAAGTGTTAGTATGGAAAAACCCAAGTACAAATGGGATGACACTAATAAGCTAAGGTGTAAAAATAATGCTAAAGCAATGAACGCTTTATTTTGTGCGTTAGATAGAACTAAAATTTAATCAAGTATGTGCATGTGAAACTTTGTATGATATTTGAAACTTACTTGAAGTTACTCATGAAGGTACATCATAGGTGAAGGACTCAAAGCTTTTCTAGTTAGAGTCAGAATTTGATAAGTTCAAGATGGAGGTTGATGAAGACAGACTCCATGTACAGGAGATTCAACAAAATAGTGAATGACTCTAAGGTTCTTGGAAAAAGTTTTTCTAACGGTGATTTAGTGAGAAAGATTCTTAGATCGCTTCCCCCGAAGTTCAATCCAAAAGTGACTGTCATCTCGGAGTCACACGATCTAAAGACTCTTCAAATAGAGAATCTTATAGGAAATCTGAAAACTCATGAGGTAGAACTGAGGATTCAACAACAAGAGTATAATTTGGAGCCAAGAAAGAAAGCGTTGGTGTTGAAATCAGAGAAGGAAGAGGAGAGAGACTCTGATGAGAATGATGAAAAAAGTGACAAAAGCCTATTCGTCAAAAGGTTCAAAAGGTTTATGAGAAATCCTGAAAGAAGAAATTCTTTCAGAAAGTTTTTCAACAAGAAGGGAAAATTCAAAGCTGATGGAGAGGATGATAAAGAGCGTCCACCACCCGAGTGTTACCATTGTAGAAGAATTGGATATATCAGGAGCAAGTGCCCAAAATATCTGAAAGAGCTGAAAGAGAAGAGACACAAGAAGAAGGATAAGAAGAAAATTCTTAAGGCTGAAACTTGGGATGATGTCACATTTGAGGAGATGAGTGGATAAAGTTTAGAAACTGATGAGAAGGCCAACATGTGGTTGATGGAAAAGAGCATCTCATCATCTGATGAAGAGAGTAGTGTCCACAACGACACTGAGGTAACTCATCTAACATACAATGATTCATATTCTGAATTTTTAAAAACCTGTAAATATTTTTACAAAGGCTTAAATGAAATTAAGTTGCTCAATTTTGAAATTAACGTTTTATTAAAAGAAATTAAAAAACTAACAACTGAATTAAAAGTACTTGAGAAGGAGAAAATGATTTGTCAAGAGTACTGTCACTCTTTGACAATGATACTAGAACTAGAAAAGGATTTTGCTAAATCCCGACTTCATGTTGAGTCCCTTACAAAGGAAAAAGAGGAGTTAAGAAGATCTCTAAAATTTTTTCAATCTCAAGTAGAAGGTATTAAAAAGGCTTTTGCTAACCGGTGCGGTACGTTAGTCGCTGAAAACACCACCTTGAGAGCACGAGTTCATGATTTAGAAATGGTCATTAAAAAATTTGGAGTGGGCTGAAAATCATTGGATATGGTTTTGGCGAACAAATGCTATGGTTCGGCAAAATTCGGGCTCGGATATACTTCTGAAAGTTATCGCCCGGCGATAACCACTGTCGTCGACGATAGCAAAAAGTTCAAAAAATTGACTTTTTCTGGTAAAAACACAAAATCCGCTGTCACTAATACTTCCTGCAAGAATTCTCAAAACGTTTTGAGAAATTTTTCAACCTTATTTATCACGTGTGCCAAATGTAATAAATTTGGTCACACCACTCACACTTGTAGGAAGACAGACCACTGTATTGTTAAACAAGTCTGGGTATCTAAGGTGTCCACCTATTCTATGGAAGGCACCACTTGGGTAACCAGATCTTTACTCTCATCCTCTTTCTAGGTGTGTTGGCAGGCTAAGGACAAGGAAGATGTGTGGTACTTGGACTCGGGTTGTTCTAAGCACATGACGGGCAACAAGTCAAAGTTTCTTAGCCTTGAAATGAAGAAAGGAGTAGTTACTTTTGACGATAACAGTAAAGGAAAGATCATTGGCATTGGGATAGTAAGCTGCAACTCTTTTACTATATCAAATGTTTTGTATGTGAAAGATTTAAAACATAATTTAATTTTTATAAGTCAGTTATGCAATATTAGTCTAAATGTGTTATTTGACACTTCAAAACGAACTTGATTAAAAAATAAATAATAGTGTTCTTACTGTACCTAGGTCTCAAAATGTTTATATGATAAAATTTCATAATTTATCTCATTCGTCTTTAAAGTGTTTTATGTCCAAAAATGAGGAGTTAGACTTATGACATAGGCGACTTAGACATTCTAGTGCTAAGTTAATTTTAAAATTATCAAAAGATAAACTAATTAAAGGTTTATCAATTTTACGTGGAAGTTTGTCTTCTTTATGTTCGCCATGTCAAAAAGGTAAAATTTCAAAGTCTTCATTCAAAAGCAAAAATGTTATTTCTACTAATAGAACTTTACAATTGATTCATATGGATTTGTTTGGTCCAATTACTACACAAAGTTTAGGAGGTAGAAAGTACACTTTTATTTTAATTGATGATTATTCTCTTTTTTGTTGGACAATTTTCTTAACATCAAAATTTGATGCATTCTTAGAATTTACAAAAGTATGCATACATATTCAAAACGAACTTGATTAAAAAATAAAATGCATTCGTTCATGTAAGACCCCTTCCCCCAACTTTTACCCTGGTCGGACCGGAGGGGATCTTACTGCCCAAGACGTCCACCCAGTGCTCTTTAAGGGTATCGACCCAACTTATCTAAGCAATAGCTGGCCGCCTTGCTCGGCTAGAATCACAAAATTCACAATACATCATACATTTGCGGAAGCATTAACAGGGAACCAGTATCAAATATATATATAAAATCATATATATTTACATGAGTACTAGGTCGAAGCCTAAGTATTTATATAAGCCTGTAGGTTGTACAAGTACCACATATAACTCTTCACTCTCTCCTTATTTAGCTCATTGGTACTAACGTCTCGAAACTCTTAAGACGTCGAGGGTGCATCTGCTCGAGTAGTCCTGACTGCTGGCGCAATCTCTTGCGGCAGCGGGTCATTACGGTGCTCCATTTCCTGTGAATGGTTATTTAAATAACTGTTAGTCATGGAGCTAAGCAGAAACAAATCTCCTCTCTGGATCCATATCCTGGAAACGAGCACACACACACCCAAAAAAAGTAGATAGCCAAAACAAGGGAGAGTTAGTACAACATTTCATATGTATAGGCAAGGAGCAACTATAACGAAGCACAAAATAGTATAACTGGAATAACAACACTAATGTTTATCAGTTATAATTAAGGCTCCACTAGCACATCAGCACAAAAGGTATCCATAACTAGTACCCTATCGCAGGCATTCACATCCGCGCACATACCACATGCATTCACAGCCGCGCACACAGACTCTATGTCGATATAGTATAGACCGTTTCTGTTCCAGCCAGGTAGCGAGCCCCACAGGCCTCACCGATGTGGCCGTTGGTGACAGTAGCCAGTCCTGCCACTTCTGGGGGTGGTCGTACCGCACAGCCCCAGACCCCAACGTACAACTCTGTGTACTCCTGGATGTAAGTGACATCCGGTGATTCAATATTTTTGCTGACCAACGCAGGAAAACCTGACGGGGGAAATATAACGGCTGGTCACCCGTGGTACCCATCTCTCTATCGCCTTGAGTCGTCGACCTTCCCGCACCGGCACGAATGGTCTGCGGAAGGGACTGACCCTCCACTATTTCACCGCAATCAAATTACAATCAATCAATCAATATTGCTAACACCTACCAGGTCTATGACGGCCTGCCCTACTATACTTCAAACTTCAGGCGGCGACACTCGGCTCTACTTTCGACAAGGAGTGTGGGAGTACTATATTTGAGGGTAAACCCGAAGGAGCATCTCAACTCCCGTTATCCCCAACTAAAGCTCAATCTTAACAAATAACAGCTAGTTAGAGCAGGACCCGTGCATATAATCGCAGTAATGAGATTGCGGTAATTAAAGTTGCTGATAATAAATGCTGCATAATTTTAGTGTTGAATGAAATTTGACCAGTACGAAACTGGAGTAGTACTGAAATGAACTTGACCAGTACGAGACTAAAGTAGTACTGTACTGAAATGAACCTGACCAGTACGAGAATGGAGTAGTACTGAATTGAAATGAACTTGACCAGTACGAGACTGGAGTAGTACTGAATTGAAATAAACTTGACCAGTATGAGGCTGGAGTTGTACAGAATTGAAATGAACTTGACCAGTACGAGACTGGAGTAGTACTAAATTGAAATGAACTTGACCAGTACGAGACTGGAGTAGTACTGAATTGAAAGTACTGAACTGAAATGAACTTGACCAGTACGAGACTGGAGTAGTACTGAATTGAAAGTATTGAACTGTAATGAATAAAGGAAAAGGACCAGTGTAAGACTGGAATAATCATAAAGAAAAATAGTTAGTAGTCCAATCATTTCATTCAGGAGGCTTTGGTTACATCTCCGTTCTCAGGAGGTATTTTCAGTTCCTTCTCTGTTCTCAGGAGGCATTCACAATTCCTTCTCCGTTCTCAGGAGATGTATTCAGTTTCTATTTCTGCTTTAATAAAGCCTGCTTGGTTACACCAATTATTAAGATCTGATAGTAAATTGGTTGCGCCTTTTTAATCACGGCTTAATCGGATTAGAGGCTTATTAGGAGTTACACCCTTATTATTCGTTGAGGATAATTTTGCAACTCACTACTTGTACTTTTATCTTCCTAGCGTGCTCAAAATTACCCGAGCGTCGAGGCGCTTGACGGTTTCTTGAAATCTCAGAACACCCGGAGCTTGGTCACTCGCCCCGGTCACTTTTGTTGATAAGACCTTTTGAATTTATTATTCAAATTAGAAAGGGCGGTCACGCGCTCCAATTTTCAGTTTCGAGGAAAATGAGCGTAATAAATTCCAAGCGTGACCCTAGGCTCCAAGAAATTGAGGAAAATTCAATTTTGATCCCCAAGTTCCCAAGTTTTGATACAACCTTTAAAAGAGCCTAAAACAAGCCTAGAATTTTTTTCATAATTTTCCCAAAAGTTTTGGGCCTTTAATTTTGCTAAACAAACTTTATTTAGGCTCTTATAAATACCAAAACACCTCCAAAATTTTTCCAAATTTTTGTGGGGAAAGCCCTCATCATGGGAAACATTTTTCATGTTGATCACTTTGCCCCCAAAGGCTCTGATATTTTTTTTCTTGAAATTTCTCAAGCTTCTGTTAATAATACATGTCTGCGGTTAGCCATATTTAACTCGATCGCGCGGCTGAGATTGAGCCGAATCTAAAAAATCATCCTTCTGACCCACACAACGGATCGGTCGCTGATCCGCTGTGGGGGCACTGATGCTGAGGCGGGGGCGGGATTTAATAAAATCCTGGCCGTCCAATCTTTATCATAGATCGGACGGCTGCTGCTCCTCGCCGGCGGCAGCCAGGGATAACCACTTCCACCACCGGCTAGTCACCGCCAGGCGCCGGCGCTGCCCCCGGCTGGTTCGCCGAGGTTCGGCGAGTCCTTGGGTGGTGGTCCGGTGGCCTGTTGCTGCCGACCACCGCCTGGTCTGGCCAACCCGAGAGCGGGGTGGAGGTGATTTTCTACCAGCGCCATCGCACCACACCGCCTCTCCGGCATTGAGCCCAGCCCCGGAACCACCCCCGGCTGGCGCGCCGGGGGTAGGGCTCTTCTCTGGAGGTTGTCCGACGACCATCCGTCGCTGGAGCTAAAACAAAGCAAATGCTCTGCCTCTCGGGTGCCGTCGGAGCGGCGTTTTCCGATGGCATCCCGACTTCCCCCCATCAATAAATGTCATCCCGGTGGATCAACCCTTCTTCAGCGCCACCCTTGGCGCGGGGAGGGGGTCAGCCTTCCTGTGGCCACCACCCGACCTGGAGCATGGGTCGGGTGGTGCCGGCGGCGCTCTGGCCGCTGGAGGGCCCATGCAGAACGTCCAGAATGAGGGGAGGGGGGGGGGGGGGGGGAGGGGGGAGGGGAGAGATTTCTACCTGTGGAGGAGGGGCTTTTAAGGGGCCGGCCTGGTTGGCCATCCAAGATGGCGGTGGTGGAGTTCGGGCTTGCCTTTTCCAACGACTTGAGCTTTGGCAGAGCTTGGGGAGGGGTGGGGGAGTTGCTCTTTGAGCTTGTGAGGGGATTACTAGTGGGAGGGGGCCTTTATATAGGCTGGAGGGGTGGGGATCTCCTCCCCTTAGGCAATGTGGGTTAATCCCTCCTTAGGGAGGGATTAATCCCCACCCTCCAGCTGTCCAAGGACAGTTGGAGGCTCAAGGATTTCCCCCATGTGGGGGAAATGAAATTTCCCTCATGGGAAGGGCCTTTCAAAGTGGGGGAAGAGAGGGAGAGGTGGGTGGAATTGGGTTGGTGGGCCTCCACTTACCTCCAAGAGTGGGCTTGCTGGTTGGGGGCCCAAAGTGGATGAGGGGGTAAGGTAAAGCCCTAACTAATTAAAGAGGATGGGGGGAAAACATACTTATTTTAGAAAAATCCAAAAAAATGGATTTTTAGGGGGTTTTGACCAAAGTCAACCCTATGGTGGGTCCCCCATGCTGGTCAAAGTCAAGACGAGTTCAAGACATCGGGATTGGGTCAAAGTTGGGGCGTCATGTTATAATTTGTGCTTGCACGCTTTTCGGTGCATGAGTATGCTTGATTTGACCATAGGCTGACTACTCGTATCGAAATTTGACTAGGGCAAACTCGGTTGACTTTGTATTGACCATACGAGTCCAATGCCACTGACTGGGGTCAAATCGGAGTTCGTTTGCTAAATATTCAAAATTTGCGTGTCGCGGCGCACTAAATCGGTCAAAATGTCTATATTCATCGTTAGACCTCGGATTGCAATGCAACGAGTTCCGTCGTGCTCATATTGTCTATACGAGGTCGTAGGAGCTGACAAAACTCAAATCGAAGTTCTCTAGACTGATATTCAAAATCTTGTCTTTGCGACGTTTTACAAGGAATGGTCATATCCATCATATGACCTCGGGGTCCAATGGAACGAGTCTTGATGCGTTCGTATTAACTATACGATGCTACAGGAATTTACAGAACTCAAATTGGAGTTCTCTACCTCTATTTCCAGCATATGGTTACCTTCTACCGGGTCACGGGTAGGGGTTCGGGTCACTTTTATTGGGCCCACTAGAGTTTCGATGGCCCAATAAAAGTTGGGATGTTACAATACAATAAAAAAAGGATTTTCGTCCCCGAAAATTTGCTCGAAGTAGGGGGAAAGAGTAACATACTTGGGGAAAGAGTTCTGGGTGCTTTTCGCGGACGAGCGCCTCTGGTTCCCAAGTGTACTCATCTTATTCGTGATTTGACCATAATATCTTGATCATTTGGATGGTCTTGTTATGTAGATTCTTCACTTTATGATCTACGATTCTGATTGGTTCGAGTTGGACGGATCTGTCCGACCGCAACTGTACTGGTGGTGTAGGTAGATGTTGTTCTGGTTGCCGGAGAACTCATCTCAAGGAGGAGACATGAAATACATCATGAAAATTTCCCAGTTCTAGAGGCAGGGCTAATCGATAGGCAACAGGGCCAACGCGTTTTATTACCTGATAAGGGCCCAAATAGTGGGGATCTAGCTTCTTCTGCTTTCTCAACCGGGAGACACCATGCATGGACTTAATTTTTAGGAACACCATCTCCCCCAAGCGGAACTCCACCGGTCGGTGTCGCGCATCATAATACTTGGACTGTCGACTCTGCGCTTCCCGCATCCGTTCTTGGATTAGCCGTATCGCTGTCGTAATGTCATCAATATAAGCCACTCCTAAGGCTTCTGGGTCCTCTAAAAGAGAGGGATAGAAGGGTTTTACTCTAGAGGGGGGTGAATAGAGTATTTAAAAACCGTTTAGGTTAATTGCGGAATTAAAATGCTGATAACTATAACTGGTGAAATAAAATGGGCTAGACTATCACAGCATAACACAGCACACCCAGAAATCACACAACAACCAGACGACACAAGAAAATTTATAGTGGTTCCCCAAATCTGGGTACATCCACTCTTCTACCACCCAGGTTGGAATCCACTTAGGTTTTTGATCAGGTGCCCCATCACCATAAGATTTGCTGCAGGTAGATCTTGAGACCCTTTGAGCTTTTGATCAGGAGCTCAAGATCCAATAGGTTTTTGATCAGGTGCCCTATCACTAAGAGTTCACTTTTGAAGGGAGAGATAACCCTGTACAGATGGAGTTAAGAAGAGGAATTAAAAGAAATCTTCTCTGTCTCAGTCAAGTGAGAAGACAATGTGGATTGAAAAAAAATGTCCAAGCTCCCCCTGAGATGTAAAATTGATTCAGGAAGCAAGAACTAGGCCCTGGGTGTAGGTCTTCAAGAAGAACTGTGTTAGAGTCTTTCTTTGTTTTCTTGTCTGAAGATTGAAGATGATTTTTTCTCTTTTTGAATCCTTGAGGATTGAAAATGATTAGATTTTTCTCGTGAAGAAAATTCTCTGTCTGTACATATATCCCTGTCTGACTCTTTTAGAATCCTCCTTTTCTTTTCACTATTATATTCTGAGGTATAAATGCAGTCAGAATAAGAAAAGTTATGTATTTGAATTCCCTGAACACAACATAATATTCTGCAATATTTTTGAGGCCCAATGGCAAGAAATGCTGGCAACATAAATGCACTTCCATATCTGCCTTCATAAAGTATGCCAAAAAGGTATTCTGTGAAAGCCATAATTAATGCTTCATGAAACGGCTAACAGCCTTGGAAATAGCAGCACCAATTATCAGAATATATATGCCTTAAAAAAAATTCTTCTGACTGTACTGAAAAACTCATAACTGAAAGCAACAAGAAATCGTAGAGCTTAGTCCAGAGATCGTTGAACTAAGATAAGAGATCGTCGACCTGAGAATAGTTATCGTAGAACAGAGATTACTGCAGAGAGAATCAAATCGTCGACCTGAGCTCGTAGATCGTCGAGCTCAGTTCAGAGTACAAGACACTGAGATCGTCGAAGGGAGATTGACGATCGTTGAGCTGAGTTTGACTATCGTCGAACTGATATAGAAAATCCACAACATTTATCTGAATCTAAGTCTGAGTCTAATGCAATGCTGGTCTGCACAAGCTTGACCTAAAAGGACCTAACTTAGACTAGACCAAGACCCTGGCTATACATTGGGGGTCAAACATCCTAAGAGTTAACCTAGCACAAATCCAAACATGGGTTCTAACATCCTCTTCCTGAGCCCATGTCAATGGGGTTCGACAACTTTTTCCGTACAATGCTTCGTATGGAGCATTCTTGATGCTAGCCTGGTAGCTGTTATTGTATGAAAACTCAACTAGAGGTAACAACTGCTCCCAAGGCTCATTGTGTTCTACTATGCAAAGTCAAAGTAGATCCTCAATCGTCCGGTTTGTCCTTTCTGTCTGTCCATCTGTCTGCGAGTGGAAGGCGGTGTTAAAGGCCAACTTGGTCCCCAAGTATGCATGCACTCGTCTCCATTCCTTAGATGTGAATCACCCATCACGATCCGACACAGTGGACTTCAGCACCCAGTGGAAATGGACCACTTGCTCTATGAAAATCCTAGCCAGAATATCAACACCGTCACCCTGTCGGTTTGGAATGAACCGGGTTACTTTGGTGAGTCGATCTACAACAACCCATATGGAGTCGTTTCCAGCACAAGATCGAGGTAGGCTGTGGACAAATTCCATGGAAATGTCCTCAAACTTCCATTCAGGTATATGCAGGGGCTGCATCAGACCCCCTGGGCTACGACTTTCAGCTTTCACCCTTTGACAGGTTTGCATTGGGCCACGAAGTTGGTAATGTCCCTTTTCATCCCAGGCCAATAAATGGTCCTGTGCAGGTCCACGTACATTTTGACCACACCAGGTTGAATAGAGTATCTCGACTGGTGGGCTTCTTGCAGAATTTCTTCTCGAATTCCTCCGGTAGAGGGAACAAATATGCGATGTTTGAATTATAGAATCTCATCGTGTAGATTAAAATCCTTATGTCCTCCTCCTTGCAGAGATCGAATGATCGGAACCACCTCTGGGTCGATCTTCTGGGCTTCTCGTATCTGATCTCGGATGTCACATTGGATCTCCATCCAATACAGCTGATCATGGTATTCCTCCGGATCTCTTTGGGCAACCAGGGTAATTTCCAAGTCTATTAAAGACCGAAACATCTCTGTTGGAGTATGAGACCGGGCAGTCTGGCGGTTTGAGCCTGACGGGGTTTAGACCGGGCGGTCTGGCGGTTTGAGTTTGGCGGGTTGTTAACCGCGCGGTCTGGCGGTTACTCTCCAGCGGTTTGATATCCAGGCTGTTGCTATTTGTAGTCCGGCGGTCTAGCGGTCTCCTACCGCATCTCTCTCTCTTGCTTCTAGTATTGCCGTGCGGTTAGCACATTGTCTAACCGCGCGGCCTGTTCCGGTCTGTTGTTCTAGCTGCTCAGATTTTGTATAGCTTTAGTCCCACATTGTTAGTTTGTACTCTCTCCTCTCTCCTCCATTCTATAAAACGGAGGCCATACCTTTGTAAATGATATCTTTTTGGATAATAAAACTTTCAATTATTCAAAGTTCCGGCTTGTTTTTAGTCGTTTGTTCGCAACTTTCATATGGTATCAGAGGACTCGATCTTCTCCTCCTGATTTTGTGCGCCCTGTCCACGTGGCTTGCATCTTCCTCTCGCGACCTGTTCTCGCAGCTTGTTTCTTCCACCTGCTTGCGCCCTGTCCGCGCGGCTTCTTTCTCCTCCGTGTCTTTGCCATGTGTACGCGACCTCTTTATTACCTGCCTTTCAGTCACCGCGACCTGTTACTTTGTTCGCCGCGACCTGCTGCCTTATTTGCCTTGTTTGATCTTCACTTCTGTTCGCGCGGGCTGTCTTCTAGCCGTTCAACTTCTTTCCCTCTGCTTGGTTCTGCGGCTTGATCGTGGCTTTTCTGGCCGCTGGTGTCTGACATCGTGACCGCTGTAGCTCTTCTTCTTCCTATCCACGCGGCTTATTTCCTAACACCGCGGCTTCTCATTGATTTCTCCTATGGCCCTTTCTGAGACCTCAACTACCACCACTCCTATCGCCAATACGGCTCCGCCTCCTACTCCTTCCGGAAACCTTGATACGGTTTCTAAACTTGTTGGTTCCAACTATCCGGATTGGAGCGTTTCTTTCACCTTTCTCCTTCGCTCTCAGCGCAAACGTCATCACCTCACCGATGACCCTCCTCCTGCAGGCTCTGCTCAATTTAATGGCTGGGATGCCAGTGATGCGCTTGTCCGTACTTGGTTGGATAACAGCCTCTCTGATGAATGCCTTCCTGTCATACGCCATGATGAGACGGTCAAGACCGCATGGCTTCACCTTGCTGCTCTCTACTCGAAGGGGGCCAAGACATCCCGCATTTATACTCTCTATACGGATCTCTTCGCTCGTCCTTTCATGTCTCCTACTGCGGCTTATCAGCAAGTTCAGGATCTTGGCGCCGAAATCCTCAAGAATCGCTCCTTCTTTGCGGATTTGGCCGAGCATCACAAACACTTCCAGGAACTCCTGGTTGTTTTTTATCTTCTATGACTCCCCGAGTCTTTTGATATGATCCGCCAGCAGATCTTGGGAGAAGTAGAGTCTCCCACTTTGGATGCCACCGCGGCTCACATCGCCGCTGTTACTTCGCTGCTCCAGCGTCCTCTGTTGTCCTCCCCTCCTCCACAGGAATCCTATGCTAACCAAGTTAAGCGAGGTGGCACTAGTGGCCGCAGCCAGTCAGGCACGCGCGGTCCGTCAAGGTTCCTCTGCTCTCACTGTGGTTGTACCGGCCACTCTGTTGACCGCTGCTGGCAGAAACATCCTCATTTTCGTCCCTCTGGTGATACTTCTTCCTCAACCTCCGCCTCCTCTCGGCCATCTGCTTCTGTGGCCACGACCTCAGGTAGTGCACACGTCGTTACCAAAGGTAAATGGTTGATTGACTCTAGTGCTACAAATCACATGACCGGAAACCCTCAATGCTTCTCTCTCCTAGAAATGCATGATCAGTTCCCACCGGTTCTTGTTGCAGATGGTTCACCTTCCCCGGTTCATAGGACGAGCATGGTTCAAGTCACCCTGTCGCTTCGCTTAGCGGACACTTTCTATGTCCCGAAGTTCCCTTGCAATTTGCTATCCATTACTAATTTATGCAAGCAACTTCAGTGTTCTGTCTTATTTACTCCTACTTCTTGTTGTTTTAAGGACCCGAGGACCCAACGGACGATTGCTACTGGGACTGAGAGCGACGACCTCTACTTCCTCGACAATGTTTCCGCTCTATCTGCCTTCTCTTCCTCGTCTACCGATCTGCTTCAATGATATATTTTCCTTGGACATCCTCCTCCTCGGATTCTTCGTCAGCTTCTTCCCCACTTACCTCAGACCAGTCCTCCGCTTAACTGTGATGCGTGTCAGCTTGGCAAACATCACCGCTCCTCCTTCCCCCCCAAGCAAGGTCGTGGTTCCTCCCACCCTTTTGTTCTCATTCATTCTGATGTCTAGGGTCCTGCTCCTACTCTAACCGTTGGTCGGGGTAGTTCTTATTTTGTAACTTTTATTGATGATTTCTCTAGATGTACCTGGGTGTATCTATTAAAAGATCACTCTGAACTCCTATCTGTATGGCAATCATTTTATAATATGATTAAAACTCAGTTTGCTATTTCTATTAAAGTACTACACTCTGATAATGCTAAAGAATATCTCAGTCATGAGTTTTCATCTTTTTGTATGCAACATGGTCTTATTCATCAGACCAGCTGTGTTTACACCTCCCAGCAAAATGGGGTGGCGGAGCGTAAAAACCGTCATCTCCTCGATATCGCTCGCACTCTCATGACGCAGATGCAGGTGCCTCACTCCGACTGGGGCTATGCTGTTCTCCTCGCCTGCTATCTCATCAATCACATTCCCTCTTCGGTTCTCCACGGCAAAACCCCTTATCCATTCTCTACCCTGGCAAGGAACCCTTTCCTCTTCCTCTCCGTATCTTTGGGTGTACGGCTTTTGTGCATGCTCCGTCTGCTACCCGTGACAAGCTTTCCCCCCGTTCCACAAAATGTGTCTTTTTGGGGTACTCGACCACTTAAAAAGGCTATTGTTGCTTTGACCCCGTTCTGCGCAAACACTTTGTTTCCGCGGACGTCACCTTCTTCGAAAATGCATCCTACTTCTCTTCACAATCCCCGCTTCCTCCTGCTGTCTCTAACTCTCCACCATCTCTCTGTGTTCCTTCCACGTATATCGATGTCTTCCCTCCTATATCATCTCCTCCTCCATCTCCTCCTCTCTCCCTTATACCCCCTCCCTCTTCTCCACAGCCGTCTCTCTCTAGTCCCTGGCCAGCTTTCTCCGCCATGGACACTCCGGTCCCTGAGGCACGAGACGACCTGGATCTTCCCATTGCTCTTCGCAAAGGGGTGCGAGCGTGTACCCAACACTCGCTTGCGGTTGTTGTTTCCTATGATCGGCTTACTCCTTCTCACAGGTGCTTTGCTTTGGCTATCTCGGCTATTACCACTCCCCGCACTTACCAGGAGGCTCTTGTTATTCCTCATTGGAAATCTGCCATGGATGAGGAAATCGCCACTCTTACTGAAAGGGGTACCTGAACCCTTGTTCCTCCACCGGTAGGTACTGATGTGGTTGGTTGTCGCTGGGTGTTCGTTGTGAAGTTTCGCCCAGACGGCACTGTGTATCGTTACAAAGCCCTGCTGGTGGGCAAAGGCTTTACTCAGACTTATGGAGTTGACTATTTTGATACTTTCTCCCCAGTTGCTCGCCTAAGCACCATCCGGGTACTTCTCTCTGTGGCCGTCAACAGGGAGTGGGCTATTTCCCAGCTTGATGTCAAGAATGCCTTTCTCTATGGGAATCTTCAGGAGGACGTCTACATGGAGCAACCTCTTGGGTATGTTGCTCAGGGGGAGACATGAGTATGCCAGTTGAAGAAGGCCATCTACGACCTAAAACAGAGCCCTCGGGCATGGTTCGACAAGTTTAGTGGCATTGTGGCTGCCATTGGCTTTACGAGAAGTTCGGCCGATCACTCATTATTTATTTATAAAATCGCATCGGGCCTTATGTTTTTGGCGGTGTATGTGGATGATATTCTTCTTACCGGCGATGACCAGGCTGGGGTGGACTTGACAAAGAAACACCTCCGTCAACACCTAGTCATGAAGGATATGGGCTCCCCGAAATATTTCTTGGGGATAGAAATCTCTCGGAAGCCCGACTTGTTGGTTCTCTCCCAGCGGAAGTATGCTCTTGATCTTCTATAAGAGGCAGGATTGACCGGTGCCAAACCGGCCCGGTATCCCATGGCTAGTAGAGAGGACAAAACATGGACAGATGACTCACCTCTTATATCCGATGCCACGAGGTATAGACGTCTGGTGGGCAAACTCATTTATGTCACGGTGACCATACCTGACATCGCCTATGCTGTAGGCAAGGTCATTCAGTTCATGCAAGCTCCCAGGGAATGTCATCTTCAATCTGCCTTGAAGATACTAGAGTATGTCAAAGCAGCATCTGGAAAAGGGCTACTCTTTCAGAAGCATGGTCATCTGAGAGACGAATCCTACTCAGACTCAATCTATGCGGATGATAAAGGTGATCGTAAATCTACATCAGGTTTTTGCACATTTGTTGGAGGTAATCTTGTGAGCTGGAAGAGCAAGAAGCAGTATGTTATCTCAAGGTCCAGTGCATAAGCCGAATACCAGAGTATGGCGTTAACCACGTGTGAGTTAAAATGGTTGCGGGCTCTTATGCTTGACCTAGGAGAGGTCTACAACTATCCTCATCCTATGTTCTGTGACAACAAGGCCGCTATATACATATCCAAAAATCCGGTCTTCCATGAGAGAACGAAACATATAGAAGTTGACTGCCATTTCATCCGAGAAGAGGTCTTAAAGAGACAGATTTGCACTCCGTTCGTCACCTCCGACAAAGAGTTGGCAGATATCTTCACCAAGCCGGTTTCTACTTCCTTCTTCCACATTTGTGACAACCTGGGCATGATTGATATCTATGCTACAGCTTGAGGGGGAGTGTTGGAGTATGAGACCGGGCGGTCTAGCAGTTTGAGCCTGGTGGGTTGTAGACCGGGCGGTCTGGTGGTTTGAGTCTGGCGGGTTGTTAACCGCGCGGTCTGGCGGTTACTCTCCAGTAGTTTGATATCCAGGCTGTTGCTGTTTGTAGTCCGGCGGTCTAGCGGTCTCCTACCGCATCTCTTTCTCTTGCTTCTGGTATTGCCGAGCGGTTAGCACATTATCTAACGGCGCGGCCTGTTTCGGTCTGTTGTTCTAGCCGCTCAGATTTTGTATAGCTTTAGTCCCACATTGTTAGTTTGTACTCTCTCCTCTCTCCTCCATTCTATAAAAGGGAGGCCATACCTTTGTAAATGATATCTTTTTGGATAATACAACTTTCAATTATTCAAAGTTCCGGCTTGTTTTTAGTCGTTTGTTCGCAACTTTCACAATCTCCTTAGGGATTTGCTCCATCCAACTCCAAGTTATCGAAGACTGGCAGCTCAAAGCGTCAACGACTCTATTGGCATTTCCGGGGTGACACTGGAGTGTGAAATCATTATCGCACATGAATTCTAACCATCGGCACTGCCGAAGATTTAGCTCTTTCTGAGTGAAGATGTATTTAAGGCTCTTATGGTCGGAGAAGATCTCATATCTTACTCCGTACAAATAATGCCTCCAGATTTTAAGGTCGAAGACGACAGCGCCCAACTCTAGATCATGAGCTGCGTAATTTAATTCATGCGGCTTTAATTGGCGAGATGCGTAGGCCACTACCTTGCCATGCTGCATTAAGACAACTCCTAATCCATTCAGGGAGGCAACAGTGTAGATCTGGAATCCCTCGGTCCCTACGGGGATCGTAAGGACTAGTACAAAAGTCAGTCGCTTTTTCAATTCGACGAACGCGGTCTCACATTTCGGTGTCCATCGGAATGTAACATCTTTTCTGGTAAGGGCAGTTAGGGGTAAAGCAATCTTGGAGAAGCCTTCTACGAACTTCCTATAATACCCGACAAGACCGAGAAAACTTCCGATATCTGCTGTTATTCTGAGCGGTGGCCAATTTTGCACTGCCTGGATCTTGGCCTGATCTACTGCTACCCCTTTCTTATTTATAGTGTGACCCAAAAATCCAACTTCTTCCAACCAAAACTCACACTTACTGAATTTGGCGAAGAGGGAGTGCTCTCGATGTTTTAGTAGCACCATCTGCAGGTGCCTAGTATGGCCTGCCTTGGTTTTTAAGTGATCAAAATATCGTCAATGAAGACAATCACGAAATGATCTAGGAAGGCCTCGAAGACTTTATTCATTAGGGCCATAAAGGCGGAGGGTGCATTGGTGAGCCCAAAAGGCATCACCAGAAACTCATAGAGACCGTAACGGGAGCTGAAAGCAGTCTTAGGAATATCTTCCTCCCGGATTCGAAGCTGATAGTAGCCTGATCTCAGGTCCATTTTGGAAAACATGGATGCACCTTGCAATTGATCGAGCAGTTCGTCGATCCTAGGGAGGGGGTATGTGTTTCATATAGTAATCTTACTTAACTCCCTATAGTCTATGCACAGACATAATGTTCCGTCCTTCTTCTTTATGAATAACACCGGGGCTCCCCAGGGCGGGGAACTGGGGCGGACGAATCCAACATCTATTAGCTCCTACAGTTGAATCTTTAATTCAGCCAGTTCTCTTGGGGCCATCCGGCAGGGTGCTCGTGACATTGGTCGTGCTCCGGTCACGAGCTCGATCTGAAAGTCGACCTCTTGCTGGGGTGGCAATTCTGGGAGGGACTCGGGAAAAATGTCCGGGAAATCGCATACAACTGGGACTTTGGAGAGTACATGAGTTTTGTCTTCCATTTCGAAGTAGATAAGGTACACCTCAACCTTCTGTCAGACTGACCTTACAATTTGTGCAGAAGTTAAAATAATACGCGAGACCGAAGGTATACCTGCCACCGTAACGTCCTAGCCGTTTGTGTTTTGCAGGCGGACCTCTCGCGTTGAATAATTTATTTGGGCCTTGTGCTTGGCTAGATAGTCCATTCCCAGTATAATATCGAATCTAGTTATTGCAGGATGGTTGCGTAGACCTCAAATTCTACTTCTCCTATCACATCCTGGAACAAACACTTTTCTGTAGACGTCATATCCGATCCATACGGTAAACGGATTCGTATAATTAGTCCAGTTGAGCTAATAACGTTCTCTTTTGATGTGATAAATTCGTGGGATACAAAGGAGTGTGTCGCTCCTGTATCAAAGAGGGTCTTGGCGGAATGTCCTCCTACCAACAGAATTCCTGACGATATAGAAAGTATATATACAAGATATAGCCATACATGCATAACTGGTATATAGCATAAGTAGCAACATCTGATATACCCTATCGCCTAATATATATATACCTATCACTACATCAGGAACTGGTCCATGCTACAAGTCCAGTGCGTAGGCCTCCAAGGGTGCTGCTCGGCCGTGCTGGCCTCTCCTGCCAGCTCTACCTCTACGACCTCTCTGGCCCCTGTCCCCATACTGGTTGCCCACCCTGTACTGCTCCTAGTCCTGGCCTTCCTGTTACCTATGGGCAGAAGGCCCTCATATGCCCTGAATGCTGACACAAAAAATAGTTCCCTGCGAAGGGAACATCACGTAGGGCCACTGGCGTGGGCTGTGGTGCCGGAGCTGGTCTGATGTCCTGTTGTGGGGCTGGGGGCGCTGGTGGGCGCCTATGTACTTCAGGAAGTTATAGCCCAGCGATAACCACTATCGTCGACGATAGCAAAAAGTTTAAAAAATTGACTTTTTTTAGTAAAAACACAAAATCCACTGTTACTAATACTTCCTGTAAGATTTCTCAAAACGTTTTGAAAAATTCTTCAACCTTGTTTATCACGTGTGCCAAATGTAATAAATTTGGTCACACCACTCACACTTGTAGGAAGACATACCACTATATTGTTAAATAAGTCTGGGTACCTAAGACATCCACCTATTCTATGGGAGGCACCACTTGGGTAACCAGATCTTTACTCTCATCGTCTTTTTAGGTGTATTGGCAGGCTAAGGACAAGAAAGATGTGTGGTACTTGGACTCAGGTTGTTCTAAGCACATGACGGACATCAAGTCAAAATTCCTTACCCTTGAAATGAAGAAAGGAGTAGTTACTTTTGACGACAACAATAAAGGAAAGATCATTGGCATTGGTGTAGTAAGTAGCAACTCTTTTACTATATCAAATGTTTTGTATGTGAAAGGTTTAAATCATAATTTAATTTCTATAAGTCAGTTATGTGATATTGGTCTAAATGTGTTATTTGACTCTTCTACAAATCTTTGTAAATTTTTTAATTCCAAAATAAATAATATTGTTCTTACTGCACCTAGGTCGCAAAATATTTATATGATAAAATTTCATAATTTATCTCATTCGTCTTTAAAGTGTTTTATGCCCAAAAATGAGGAGTTAGACTTATGACATAAGCGACTTGGACATTCTAGTGCCAAGTTAATTTTAAAATTGTCAAAAGATAAACTAATTAAAGGTTTACCAATTTTACGTGGAAGTTTATCTTCTTTATGTTCGCCATGTCAAAAAGGTAAAATTTTAATGTCCTCATTCAAAAGAAAAAAATGTTATTTCTACTAATAGACCTTTACAATTGATTCATATGGATTTGTTTGGTCCAATTACTACATAAAGTTTAGGAGGTAGAAAATACACTTTTATTTTAATTGATGATTATTCTCGTTTTTGTTGTACAATTTTCTTAACATCAAAATCTGATGCATTCTTAGAATTTACAAAATTATGCATACATATTCAAAATGAACTTGATTTAAAAATAAATGCATTCGTTCATATAAGACCCCTTCCCCCAACTTTTACCCTGGTCGGGCCGGAGGGGATCTTACTGCACAAGACGTCCACCCAATGCTCATCAAGGGTATCGACCTACCTTATCTAAGCTCTAGCTGGCCTCCTTGCTTGACTAAAATCACAATATTCACAATACATCAGAGATTTGCGGAAGCATTAACAGGAAACCAGTATCAAATATATATATAATATCATATATATTTACATGAGTACTAGGTCGAAGCCTAAGTATTTATATAAGCCCGTAGGCTGTACAAGTACTACATATAACTCTTCACTCTCTCTCCTATTTAGCTCGTCGGTACTCACGTCTTGAAACTCTGAAGACGTCGGGGGTGCATCTGCTCGAGTAGTCCTGATAGCTGGCGCAATCTCCTGCGGCAGCGGATCACTACAGTGCTCCATTTCCTGTGAATGGTTATTTAAATAACCGTTAGTCATAGAGCTAAGTAGAAACAAATATCCTCCCCGGATCCATATCCTGGGGACGAGAACACACCCATCCAACAAAATTAGATAGCCGAAGCAAGGGAGAGTTAGTACAACATTTCAAATGTATAGGCTAGGAGTAACTATAACGAAGCACAAAATAGTATAACTGGAATAGCAGTACTAATGTTTATCAGTTATAATTAAGGCTCCACTAGCACATCATCACAACAAGTATCCATAACCAGTACCCTATCACAGACATTCACATCCGCGCACATACCGCATGCATTTATAGCCGCGCACACAGACTCTATGTCGATATAGTATGAACCGCTTCTATTCCAGCCAGGTAGCGAGCCCCGCAGGCCTCACCGATGTGTCCGTCGGTGACAGTAGCCAGTCCTACCACTTCTGGGGGTGATCGTACCGCACAGCCCCAGGCCCCAACGTACAACTCCGTGTACTCCTGGATGTGAGCGAAATCCGGCGATTCTATATTTTTGCTGACCAGCGGAGGAAAACCTAACAGGGGAAATATAACGGCCGGTCACCCGTGGTACCCATCTCCCAGCCGCCTTGAGGCGTCGACCTTCCCGAATCGGCACGAACGGTCTGCGGAAGGGACTAACCCGCCACTATTTCACCGCAATCAAATTACAATCAATCAATCAGTATTGCTAACACCTACCTGGTCTACGGAGGCCTGCCTTACTATACTTCAAACTTCAAGCGACGACACTCAGCTCTACTTTCGACAAGGAGTGTGGGAGTACTATATTTGAGGGTAAACCCGAAAGAGCATCTCAACTTTGGTTATCCCCAACTAAGGCTCAATCTTAATAGATAACTGCTAGTCAGAGCAGGACCCGTGCTTATAATCGCAGTAATGAGAATGCTGTAATTAAAGTTGCTGATAATAAATGCTGCATAATTTAAGTACTGAATGAAATGTGACCAGTACGAAATTGGAGTAGTACTGAAATGAAAGTGTTGTACTGAAATGAACTTGACCAGTACGAGACTGGAGTAGTACTGAAATGAAAGTACCGTACTTAAATTAACTTGACCAGTACGAGATTGGAGTAGTACTGAATTGAAATGAACTTGACTAGTACGAGACTGGAGTAGTACTGAATTGAAATGAACTTGACCAGTACGAGACTGGAATTGTACTGAATTGAAATGAACTTGACCAGTACGAGATTGAAGTAGTACTGAATTGAAATGAACTTGACCAGTACGAGACTGGAGTAGTACTGAATTGAAAGTACTGAACTGAAATGAACTTGACCAGTACGAGATTGGAGTAGTACTGAATTGAAAGTATTGAATTGCAATGAATAAAGGAAAAGAACCAGTGCAAGACTGGAATAATAATAAAGAAAAAATGGTTAGTAGTCCAATCACTCCATTCAGGAGGCTTCGGTTCCATCTCCGTTCTCAGGAGGTATTTTCAGTTCCTTCTCCGTTCTCAGGAGGCATTCACAGTTCCTTTTCCGTTCTCAGGAGGTGTATTCATTTTCTATTTCCGTTTTGATAAAGCCTGCTTGGTTACACTAATTATTAAGATCTGATAGTAAATTGGTTGCGCCTTTTTAATCACGGCTTAATCGGATTAGAGGCTTATTAGGAGTTACACCCTTATTATTCGTCGAGGATAATTTTGCAACTCATTAATCATACTCTTATCTTTCGAGCGTGCTCCAAATTACCTGAGGGTCGAGGCGCTTGACGGTTTCTCAAAATCTCGGAACATCCGAAGCTTGGTCACTCGCCCGGTCACTTTTGCTGATAAGACCATTTGAATTTATAATTCAAATTAGAAAGGGCAGTCACGCGCTCCAATTTTCACTTTCGAGGAAAATGAGCGTAATAAATTCCAAGTGCAACCCTAGGCTCCAAGGAATTGAGGAAAATTAAATTTTGATCCCCAAGTCCCAAAATTTTGATACAACCTTTAAAAGTGCCTAAAACGAGCCTAGAATTTTTTTTCATAATTTCCCCAAAAATTTTGGGCCTTTAATTTGGCCAAACAAACTTTATTTAGGCTCTTATAAATACCAAAACACCTCCAAAAATATTCCAAATTTTTGTGGGGAAAGCCCTCATCATGGGGAACATTTTTCTTGTTGATCACTTTGCCCCCATAGGCTCTGATTTTTTTCTAGAAATTTCTAAAGCTTATATTAATAATACAGGTCTGCGGTTAGCCATATTTAACTCGATCCCGCGGCTGAGATTGAGCCGAACCTAAAAAATTATCCTTCTGACCCCATAGCGGATCGACCACTGATCTGTTGTGGGGCACTGATGCTAAGGCGGGGGTGGGATTTAATAAAATCCCGGCCGTCCGATCTTTATCATAGATCGGACGACTGCTGCTCCTCGCCACCGACAGTCAGGGATAAGCACTTCCACCACCAACCAGTCACCGCCGGGCACCGGCGCTGCCCTCGGCCGGTTCGTCGAGTTCCAGCAAGTCCCTGGGTGGTGGTCTGGTGGCCTGCCGCCACCGGCCACCGACTGGTCTGGCCAACCCGAGAGCGGGGTGACAGTGATTTTTCTCCCAGCGCCACCACACCACCCTGCCTCTCCGACGTTGAGCCCATCCCCAGAACCACCCCCGGCTGGCGCGCCGGGGGTAGGTCTCTTTTCTGGTGTTGGTCCGGCGACCATCCGCCGCCGGCCGCCGCCGGAGGTAAAATAGAGCAAATGCTCTGCCTCTCGGGTGCCGCCGGAGTGGCGTTTTCCGGCAGCATCCCGACTTCCCCCACCGGGAAATGTCATTCCGGTGGTTCAACCCTTTTCCAGCACCACCCCTGGCGCGAGGAGGGGTCAGCCTTCCTGTGGCCATCACCCGACCTAGAGCATAGGTTAGGTAGTGTCGGCGGCGCTCAAGCCACCAGAGGTCCCATGCAGAACGTCCAGAAGGAGGGGAAGGGGAGGGGAGAGATTTTTTACCTGTGGAGGAGGGGCTTGGGAGGGGATGGCCTGGTTGGCCATCCAAGGTGGCGGTGGTGGAGCTCGGGCTTGCCTTTTCCGTCGACCTGAGCTCCGACAGAGCTTGGAGAGGGGTGGGGGAGTTGCTCTTTGAGCTTGTGAGGGGATTCCTAAGGGGAGGGGGGACTTTATATAGGCTGGAGGGGAGGTGATCTCCTCCCCTTAGGCAATGTGGGATTAATCCCTCCTTAGGGAGGGATTAATCCGCACCCTCCAGCTGTCCAAGGACATTTGGAGGCTCAAGGATTTCCCCCGTATGGGGGAAATAAAATTTCCCTCATGGGAAAGACCTTTCAAAGTGGGGGAAGAGAGGGAGAGGTGGGGGGAATTGGGTTGGTGGGCCTTTGCCTCCAAGAGTGGGCTTGCTGGTTGGGGGCCCAAAGTGGATGAGGGGATAAGGTAAAGCCCTAACTAATTAAAGAGGATGGGGGGAAAACATACTTCTTTTAGAAAAATAAAAAGGGGACTTTTTAGGGGGCTTTGACCAAAGTAACCCCTAGGGTGGGTCCCCCATGCTGGTCAAAGTCAAGGTGAGTTCAAGACACCGAGGTTGGGTCAAAGTTGGGGTGTCATGTTATAATTTGCGCGCACACACTTTTCGGTGCACGAGTATACTTAATTTGACCATAGGTTGACTACTCGTATCAGAATTTGACCGGGGCAAATTCGGTTGACTTCGTATTGACCATACGAGTCCAATGCCACTGACCGAGGTCAAATCAGAGTTCGTTTGCTAAATATTCAAAATCTGTGTGTCGCGGCGCACTAAATCGGTCAAAATGTCTATATTCATCGTTAGACCTCAGATTGCGATGCAACGAGTTCCGTCATAATCGTATTGTCTATATGAGGCCGTAGGAGCTGACAGAACTCAAATCGGAGTTCTCTAGACCGATATTCAAAATCTTGTCTTCGCGACGTTTTACGAGGAATGATCATATCCATCATATGACCTCGGGGTCCAATGGAACGAGTCCTGATGCATTCGTATTAACTATACGATGCCACATGAATTGACAGAACTCAAATCAAAGTTCTCTAGCTCTATTTCCTGCCTATGGTTACGTTCTACTGGGTCACAGGTAGGGGTTCAGGTCACTTTTGTTGGGCTCACTAGGGTTCCGATGGCCCAATAAAAGTTGGGATGTTACAGTTCAGATTTTGGAGGTGAATTTGATAATGATAGGTTTGTTTCTTTTTGCAATTAGTTAGGAATTAAACATGAATTTTCCACTCCTTGCATACCGCAACAAAATGGTGTGGTAGAGAGGAAAAATAGGACTCTTCAAGAACTAGCTCGCACTATATTTTCTGAATACAAATTACCTAGATCATTTTAGGCCGAAGCTATAAATACTGCGTGCTATGTTATTAATCATGTTATGCTTCGATCATTTTTGAAATTAACACCTTATGAATTATATTTTTAAAAGAAATTGAATGTATCTTATTTTAGAATTTTTGGTTGTAAATGTTTCATTTTGAACACTAAGGACACATTAGGAAAATTTGATGAAAAATGTGATGAAAGTATATTTATTGGTTATTCTTCAACTAGTAAAGCTTACAGAGTCTATAATAGGCGGACAAAAATAATTGAAGAATCAATTCATGTTAAATTTGATGAACTTCTCTCTTGTGTATAAACTAACCCTACAGGTAATGATGAAGAACCCTTTCATCCACCAAGGTCGGATGATGATGAAATACTTGGAGATAAAGAAGACAATGGAGAAGAAAAAGAAGAAAAAGGAGAAGTGGAAGAATATGTGCCTCCAAGTGAACTGAGATTTTCAAAAGATCATCCGCAAGATTTGGTCATTGGAGAACCATCAAGAGGGGTAAGTACTCGTTCATCTTTACATGATTTATTTTCAAACCTTTGTTTTATATCTGATATAGAACCAAAAGATGTACAAACCACTTTAAATGATGATTCTTGGTTTTTAGCTATGAATGAAGAACTTAGTCAATTTGAACGTAATAAAGTTTGGAAACTTATAGAAAGACCTTCAAATCATCATGTTGTCGGTGTTAAGTGGATTTTCAAAAATAAAATGGATAGTGAATCTATGTTCACTAGAAACAAAGCTAGACTTGTAGCAAAAAGATATTCTCAAATAGAAGGGATAGATTTTGATGAAACTTTTGCACTCGTAGCACATTTATAAGCAGTTAGAATTTTTCTTGCATTTAATAGCTTTAAAAGATTTAAATTGTTTCAAATGGATGTAAAAACTACTTTTCTTAACAGGTATATTAAGGAAGAGGTTTATGCAGAACAACCTTTAGACTATGTTAATGAAAAATTTCCTGATCATGTATATAAATTAAGAAAAGACCCTTTATGGTTTAAAGCAAGCACCTGGGCATGGTATGATAGATTGACTTTATATTCGTTAAAAAATGATTACAAAATGGGTAGTGCTGATTGTACACTCTTCATTAAGCATGTTCACGATGATTTAATAGTTTTACAAATTTATGCTGATGACATTATTTTTGGAGCCACTAATGAAGAGTTATGTGATAATGTAGTAAAAATTATGAAAAATGAGTTTGAAATGAGCATGGTAGGAGAACTTACTTATTTTCTTGGTTTTCAAATTACACAAAGACATGAAAGCATTTTTGTTTGTCAATCAAAATATATTTATGATGTTTTGAAAAGATTTGGATTTTAAAATCTAAAGCAAGCAAATACCCCTATGAGTACTGTCTCTTTGAAACTAGGAAAAGATGAAAGTAGAATATCTGTTGATCAGATATTATATAGATCAGGGATGATAGGATCACTTTTATATTTAATCGCATCTACACCTGATATTATGTTTACAGTTTGTTTATGTGCTAAATTTCAGGCTAACCCTAAAGAATCACATTTAAAAGTGGTTAAACGTATTTTTATATATCTTATTGGTACTTCTAAAATAGGTTTGTGGTATCCACATAACGATATTTTTATTTTGCATGGTTATTCTGATTCTGATTATGCTAGATGTTCATTAGATCGCAAAAACACTAGTGGCACTTGTCACTTTCTAGGCCCATCACTTATTTCATGATCAAGTAGGAAATAGAATTCTGTTGCCTATCCATTATCGAGGCCGAATACATTGCATTAGGTAGTTGTTGTGTACGAGCTCTTTGGATGAAGCAAACTTTAGAAGACTTTGGAATACATTAAGAAACTATAGAATTAAGGTGCGACAATAAAAGTGCAATTGATTTAACTAATAATCTGGTTCATCAGTCTAGATCTAAACATATAGATGTTCGTCATCATTTCATTAGAGACCATATAAAACAAAATTCAATAAAGGTCAATTTTATAAGCACAGATTCATAGCTTGCAGGCATTTTCACAAAACTACTTCCAGATTCCCATTTTCAATGTTAAGGCTAGAATTAGGAATCCTAGACATTTCAAGCTAATGAATTAACATGAATGTTATGAAAAAAAATTTAATTAAAAAAAATTTAATTAACAAAAATTAAGTTTAAAATAACAAGCATAATACATCATAGTTGTTCTGAACAACACATAAATATCACACCATAGTCTATTAAAATTATTACAATACCTGTTCTTCATAGAAATAAGAAATAAAATGAAATTCACTATCGCCTAGCGATACTGGCTGTCTCCTGGCGATATCTTTCAGAAGTCATTTTTCTGTCCAAAATATCAGAAGTCTCTGCTATCCCCAACACTAGTTTCCTCCTGATCTTCAATGGAGCTCTGACCGTTACTCCGTGTTCGATGAGGTCGGCGCATTGACTGTTTTGGAGGCTCTATGATGGGATTTTCCCACTCTGCCACCTCTGCCACCTCTGCCACCTTTGCTGGAGTTGGCTTCAGCTTAAGACTCTTTGTCAGAAATTTAATAAATTTCTGCATTCTAGTGTGGTGCTTTTTCACTTCTCGCTTATGTTCCTCAAATGACTCTCGCAAGTCATCCAATCCCTTTCGCAGTGATCCATCTCTTGGTAGTGGTGGATTTCTGATACTTGATGAAGGTTCACTACTCCATAAAGATCCACCTCGTGATGCACAAGCACTAGTATGAGTGGTACCCGTATAGAACACCGTAAGTGCATAATCATCAAAGTAAAATTCCTGGTCGATCCAATTGTATTTCTTATACAGTATTCGTTGGATGATTTCACCCATCGGTAGTGTATTGAGTTTTTCCACATTGGATTCTTCAGTCTATACGTGTACCGAATAATGGATAAAATCAAGTCCGTCACGTCAAATGGCTCACTCTCCAGGATCATGTATACCACATAACTCAATTGAGCCGTTATTTTTCTAGTATCCCTGGATTTGAGCATAATCGTATGCCTCAGAATATCCTGCACTAAACGTGCATCCGGGATGAGTGTGGTCATGGACTGGATTAGATTTTTCATGTAAAAACCTATTCAACAAAGTTCAATCTCTATTCTTTCTATAGTTTTCCACTACATCCAGCACGTAGTCACGCTCTATAAGCCCATCTCTTTAGTCATGCTGAGTTATTTCAATAGTTTGTCCTTGGATTTTAGATCTAACTCTGCCATTTAATTCTGTAAAATTCGGATCTCTTAAGTGTTTGTAAAATTTCCTAATTAATACTGAAGTAAACATGGCTGGCAATATAACTAACATTATACCTGCCATTGCCAATAGGTCGTGTATGTGTGCATGACGGACTTGATCAAATTCAATCATTTTTCCCACACCGATGTTTGCATTTTTAATCCCAAGAAATGTTTGATACACGAAGTGTGTATCACTCCTTGTGCGCCTCCTGGCCTTAGAACTTGAAGTTATACCTGCAAACAGAAATAAAACATGTTTTTAGAAAATTCCACGATATTGTCGGGCGACAGTGACTATCGCCGGCGATATCAAAAAAATCATTGAATCTACTATTTTAACATGCATTCTCTCAAATCAACATTCCTACTTCCTAAATAATCAACAAAAATCACTTACTCCCGGGTTGACTTAACAAATTTAAAAGAACAAAATTTTTTTCACTATTCATCATCTTCTTCCTAAAGTTTCATTTTTGATAAGCAATCCATCATAAAAGGTATAGATCTATGCTTTTATATACTTCATCTTCCTAGATCCAAGGTTCTACTATACCTATTTCATAGATCTATGCCCTCTTCACCCAAATCTTCACTATTAATACTCATGCCTAATCCTAGCAAAACAACCTAAAAACTGAATTTTTTCCCTAAAATTTCATGAAATCTACTCTCCATACATTTGAATCATCAAATCCTAAAGAAAGGAAACAAAAAATTCCCACTCATACCTTAATTTGGAGGTTTCGCCGACGTTAGGTCCATCTTCTGCTCGAGGGCTTTAGGAAAAAGTGCTCCAAATGGTGCTTTGACTCCAAATCTGGTGTTATTTATAATTCCACGCTATCGCCGATCGACAATATTTGCTATCGCCTGACGATAGACCAAAATTGCTAATGTGTTATTTTTTTGTCCTCATATTGCTATGACTGCACCATAGTCTTTCTTTATCGTGTTTAGGCATTGTACAATGTATATTCTATTATATTGGGTTACCTCCAACATTGTGTCATATTCAAAATTTTTTATCATTTTGTATATACCACTCTCATAGTGTATTTTAATTGAGAAATTGTTTTCGCATGCCTCTAAGTATGATAAATATTTTATTTATGATAATGCTCTCTCACACACAATTGTGAAAATTTTCATATGTATTTACCATTACTGCTAATGTGAATTGTGAGTGTTATACCATAACCATTGAAAAGTCATGATGAAATTGTTGCTTTATCCTTGTTTTCTTTGCACAATTCATATTTGCCTATCATATATTGCCGCACAAGTGAATTCGGAATTCTGTGTCCAGCCAAAAGGAAAAATACAAAAATACGAAACAAATACAAAAAATACCAATAAAAAGAAAAACAAAAAAAAGGCTGATAAGAAACCTCCACCAAGCACTACTCACCCTCCTGATAAGTCTTCATAAGCATTGTGAGGTTGAGCACCTTGGACAGAATTGTAAAGTGTCTTGTGTAATCTTTATATGTCTATTCATTTATTATTTGTGCTCTTAATTCTTGGGTACAAGTACGGTTAATTGTGTATATTTCTTGGTTAGTTTTTTTTAACATTTTCGTGTTCATGTACGTTTTAAGGTTCTACTCACAAGTTTTGATCTCACAATTATTTTGATAATATCAAAAGGGGGAGAAATTTCTGAGAAATCATTCATTCATTAAATCATTCATTCAACGCCAACACCAACATTTTGCTTCAATACAAGTTACACTACTTTATTTAGGGGGAGTATACATGTAGGGGAGATTAACATCCAATAAGCGCAATTTTGTGCACATATAAATGCCTTGTCTTGCTCATCACATCTACTAACACATCATAGGTCATTCATGATTTCCTTCTAAGTGAATTTGTTATTATAAAAAGTGGGAGATTGTTGGAGCATGCGTTCCACGCTTCTTGGTTTGCTAATAACAAATCTTGTTTGTATTTGATTTTTATGTGTTTATGATGTGCAGATATAACAGGTCTAACACTCAAATCATTTTTTGCTTGGATTCGGGATTACAAAGAAAAGATAAGGTGATATCGCCTGGCGATACCCAGTATTGCCGCCAAGCGATAGCTCGTGGAACAGTTACCGCACGATCTCTACGATGTTCAGTTAACATCGATATCTCCGGACAATATCGATATCGCTCAGGCGATATCGCATGATTGGCCACAACTGATCCATGGGACACGTGGCAGCCGGATATGATATCGCTGGTAGGCGATATCCAGTATCACCAACGATATCGCCAAAATATATTTACAGCTCATTTTTGTTGCAGATCACGACTTTCAAATTCTAGAGTGTTCCTTCCCGTGCATCCTGTCCAGAGAGCTCAAACATCCAAAAAACTCCATCTTCCAAAGAAGGTTCAAGAATGAAGGAGCAACGATTTGTGCGCAGCATCTCAAGCAACCATAGCAAGCATTCGTCGGCACCTTTAGTGTTTTATTTAGAGGGAGTTTTCATTCTGAAAGTTATTCATTGTAATTCTTTATTTCTTCATTGTAATTGGTAGAGGAAATCACCACCTTGTGCGTGGCGTTTAGGTCCGTGTATGACTTAGGAGGAAATCGCCGCCTTGTGCGTGTCGTCTAGGTCCTTGTGTGACTTAGGGAGTTTTCGCCGCCTTGTGTGCAATGACTAGATCGTGATGAGATCTAGGGGGAGGCTAGTAGCAAGATCTAGGGAGAGATATGCTATAGCCAGCCGGTTCTTGGTAGAATGACCGATGAAATCAAAAGGAGTTTATTTTTCATAGCCTTGATCTATAGCTTTATAGAAAATCTTTGTACTTTGTTTGTAACAGTTTTTAAATAAACTAGTCATATGTGTTCTTCTGATTTACTAAGTATTCATAATTGATTATGAAAAATTTGTTTTTGATTTCCGTTATTGATGGGTTCCACCTTAATTTATAAAGATGAGGAGACCCCCATGATCCCCACCAATGGAGATCATGCGTGGGCCCTCCTTAGCTCCATGATCTCTCATGGAGATCATGGGGGTGGGCCCCCATTTTCTCCCACCTTCCGCGGAAGAAACCGCCACCGGCGGTTCCCCTCCGGCCGGACACGACCATGGCCTGCGGCCATGGCCGGCCGCGGCCATGACCGGCCTCGACCATGGCCGGCCTCGGCCATGGCCGGCCTCGGCCATGGCCGACGGCAGCCATGGCCGGCAGCGGCCGTGGCCGGCCTCGGCCATGGCCGGCCTCGGCCATGGCCGGCCGCGGCCATGGCCGGCCGCGGCCATGGCCGGCCGCGGCCATGGCCGGCCGCGGCCATGGCCGGCCGCGGCCATGGCCGGCCGCGGCCATGGCCGGCCGCGACCATGGCCGGCCGCGGCCATGGCCTGCCGCAGCCATGGCCTGCCGCGGCCGGCCGGCCATGGCCGGCCGCGGCCATGGCCGGCCTTGGTCATGGCCAGCGGCGACCATGGCCGGCCTCGGCCATGGCCGGCGGCGGCCATGGCCGGCCTCGGCCATGGCTGACTGAGGCCATTGCCGGCGACGGCCATGACCGGCCGCGGCCATGGCCGGCCGCGGCCATGGCCGGCCGCGGCCGGGGCCGGCCGCAACCATGGCCGGCCGCCGCCATGTCCAGCCGTCTCCTCGCCGTCGGCCTCATCCGGGAGGCCCCGCCTCGGGGTGGCCTCCCCGCCGTCCGATTGAGGGAGAGGACCCACCAGCTGTCCGATCGGAACAAAACCACCCATTAACCCATTATGTTAGTGGTGGGGCCCGTCGTAACTTCCCCTTGGAGCCTATAAAAGGACCCCAGGGGCTTCTCATTTGATCATCTTCTTCTCCTACGCTTCCCCCTTCTTCTTCCTCAGGTGGGAGCTCTCCCGTTTTTCTCCGCCGGCGGCCACCCCTCGTCACCAACAACCAGCGGTCGCCTCTCGCCGCCAACCACCGGCAGACGCCTGCGACGTCCAGCGGCCACCAACGGCCATCAGCACCCGCCAACGGCTATCAGCACTCGTCGTAGGCCTTCGGCACCCGTCATCGGCTATTGACACCCCACCAGCGCTCAGTTACAAAGGGAGCACTCCAAGGACAGAGAAAGACGAGCAAGGGAGGCAGTGACAACCCTTGGATACACGCCGCCTCTAAGCGCGCGCGCCTAAAGCACCCCGCGCATTCCACCGTCCAAGTCCCGTCGGCGAGGCAGTCTGTTGCCCACCAACGGTTGCATACACCCTCTCTCTCTCCTCAAGATTGTAACGGGAGCGGCCTGTCGCCCCGATTCACCCAACATACTGTAATCACTCCGAACTAGTGGATTTTGACCGGCAGCGAACCTGTCACGTGGTTTTTCACCCGGTTGAAGGGTTTTCCATGTTAAAACTCCTTGTGTTCATTTCCCCTCTTCAACTGACTGTGTGCGCGCTCGACCGCTCCGCGAGCTAAGGCGGTCCAAGTTAGTCCAGATCAACCGGAGCGCCGAGTTTGGCCTCAACAGTTTGGCGCCGTCTGTGGGAAACATTCCCAGTATCCTTCGCAGAGCAAGTTCATCGTCCCTACTACTGCAATGGCAAAGAGGAGTGCTCGCGTAGCCGAAGGATCCGCGCTTGGCGGACACACTGAGCCTGCACGATCTCACTTTCTAGTAGACATGCCACTAACCACAGAGGCAGCTCTAGCTGCCGCGCCTGTCTTGGAAGGACGTATCCGCCAGATGGAAGAACTACAAACCGAAATGCTCACCTTGCTCCGAAACTTGGGGGCACCAGTCATTCTCTCATTACTGAACCCGACGCCAGAATCTCGGCAAAGAAAAGAGCAAACTATTACGGGACAAGTAGAGTGGCATCAGGCTGCGCCTCGAGGGCAAGACCCTCCAGGGACTGGGGGAAGCATCTACCTCAAGGATACTCCCCTCCCGACACCATCTACGTCGATGCAACCCATGCAACACGGAATAAGCACATTCCACCACCTAAAGACTCCTCAGCCATTCGAACAAGTTGTTTTACTGCAACATCACTCCAAGAGATGTATGACCACTACCTCGTACGTCCTCATCATGAAGAGAGCACTAGAAACGCAATAGCTCCTGACACTTCTGCCACGAAGCAAGAACCAGATGAATACCTACCTAACAATAACTCACCCAGCTCCTGGGCAGTCACGGGCACAGAACTCCGTAGTTTCAGTGGGACAGGCAACCCACTGGCACACCTGGAGTATTTTGAAGCCATCATGTACGCTCACAACGCCTCAGATCAACTCATGATCCGAGTATTTCCAACAACACTAAAAGGAAAAGCTCGGACCTGGTTTCAATCCCTACAAAGAGAAGATACCGACAGCTACATCGAACTCGCCGCCCTCTTCATCAAAAGGTTCATGACAGTCGTAAAGCCCTCACCAGAAAATCCGAGATCAAGCGGAAAATAGAAGAGGAAGAAAGAAGATGAACCAACCCGCACAATGCAAAAAGAGCAACGCCAGAACCGGAGACGCCTCAATGGGCGTCAGCACGACCCTCCGAGGAGTGGGGGGCAACATTCGCTCCAGGAATACATCCCTCTAAATACTACCTGCACTAATGTGATGTATGCAATTCAGAATGATCCATCATTTCAACGACCAAGAGCGCCGCGGCCAAACCCCAAGGCAGACCAGACAAAATACTGCGAATATCACCGAAGTCACGGCCACAACACGAACGAATGCAATGGACTAAAGGAAGAAATCCAGCGACTGGATAGCTTAGGAGCAGTTGATCAATTCCTAGCGAGAAGAAGACCACCTAACAGCCAGAGCATAAGATGCACGACAGTCAAAATTGGCGAACCACCCACCAAATTGAATCAAGTTTTAGTGGACAAGGAGTTCACCACCAATATACTATTTTTATCAACTCTGCTTCAGCTCAAGCTCACCGCCGGATATCTTAAGCAAACGTCTGCAAGCGCTCGTGTTCTCGGGGATCACCCGGTACCAATCATTGGCACCATCACTCTCCCAGTCACCCTCATAGATGCACACCGACAGACATCCTACGACGTACAGTTCGTCGTCATCCAAGCTGATTCCGACTACACAGCAATACTCCAGCAGTCACTTTAGGATGTCTTCCAATCCTGCTCACGCCACCTCCATCCTTAAGTCGTTTCATTCAGTTGATTATTGTGTTTGTTAAAAATTATAAGAACCCTCCCGGGCGAGTAAGAACTATCCAAATGGCCTACATCTTGCTTTAAACAATTTAAACCGTAGGGCAAACCCCGGACATGTTACCACCGTTCTTAAATTACTTCATTCATTTTATATTGTTCTTCTCTTCACCTATCTTGACAGTACAAGAATCAAGAAAATGGCTTGCCCGTATGGAGATCATACAATCAAATGAAACATATGGCGCTAATCAGAGCAACACCGTGGGGGCCTGCCCCCCTCACGAAGAAGCCGCAAACCTGTCTCGCGCGAAAAGCCGTGGACCTGTTCCACGCAACACCGTGGGGGCCTGCCCCCCTCACGAAGAAGCCGCGAGCCTGTCTCGCGCGAAAAGCCGTGGACCTGTTCCATGCAACACCGTGGGGGCCTGCCCCCTCACGAAGAAGTCGCGAGCCCATCTCGCGCGAAAAGCCGCGGACCTGTTCCACGCAACACCGTGGGGGCCTGCCCCCCTCACGAAGAAGCCGCGAGCCAGTCTCGCGCGAAAAGCTGTGGACCAGTTCCACGCAACACCGTGGGGGCCTGCCCCCCTCACGAAGAAGCCGCGAGCCAGTCTCGCGCGAAAAGCCGTGGACCAGTTCCACGCAACACCCTGGGGGCTTGCCCCCCTCGCGAATAAGCCGCGAGCCAGTCTCGCGCGAAAAGCCGTGGACCAGTTCCACGCAACACCGTGAAGGTCTGCCCCCCTCACGAAGAAGCCGCGAGCCTGTCTCGCGCGAAAAGCCGTGGACCAGTTCCACGCAACACCCTGGGGGCCTGCCCCCCTCACGAATAAGCCGCGAGCCAGTCTCGCGCGAAAAGCCGTGGACCAGTTCCACGCAACACCGTGAAGGCCCGCCCCCCTCACGAAGAAGCCGCGAGCCCGTCTCGCGCGAAAAGCCATGGACCACTTCCACACAACACCATGGGAGCCTGCCCCCTCACGAAGAGGCCGCAAGCCAGGCCCGCGCGCTAAGCCATGACAAAGATCAACTCCCACCAACAACCACCTCGTGACAAAACGTATCTGTGCAAAACACATGACAACGACATACAAATAAGGCTATCATAAAAAACAATGAATTGGTGCCCTAACGGCGACAATCTCAAAAGCTATAACAAAAGCAAATGACTATAAATAGATAACGAGACATACAACAGCAAATAAGCACTACAGCTACTCATCATCAGCATCTGAGCCAGAATGCTCATCACCTGAAACGTCCGCAAAGCTGAAATTGGAAGTATCCCACCCAAGATGCTTCCCTATGAAGCGAAAGGCCTTCGAAACACCACGACGAAGCGCTAACTGACGTATATCATCCACCTGAGGCTCTACTTCCTTGGACCAAATGTCATCACGAACCTCCTCCGCAATCAGGCTGCGATCACGAAGATAGTCCAGCGACTCCAAGTACTCCGCAAGCCCTGCCACTTTCAGCTCTGAGGTATGATCATCAGAAGATAACATCTCCACCCGCGCCTTCGCCGCCTGAAGCTGAACTTCAAGACCTGAAACCTCTTCCCGTGCCGCTTGCAACTGAGTCCCCAAGCAAGATGTTTCCTCTTTCGCATACTTTAACATCTGGGCAGTCCTCTCCACCAGGGCTTTCTCCACGTCCAAGGAGGCACGCACATCTTCTAGCTCAGACTTCAGCTCTGACCCAACTCGATGGTACCGCGCGATGTCCCGGTCATGTTCTTCCTTGAGAGAAGAGAGTGAGCCCATCGACAATCGAAGCTTCTCCTGCAAAGCAAGATAGCCATCCTTCAGGCTCACATAATGATCGTTCCAGGTAACCGCAATCTGTGCCTGAGCCTCAATCTGCAAAAGGAAAACACGCAATTAGCCGCCTTCAAACAAAAAATAAAAGAGGAAGGAAGAAATAGTAAGTCACCAACTTACCGCGTCGCTCATCGCCTTCAAAGAGGAAGACATCCGGGGAACCGCTGCGCTAACAAGCGCCTGTGGAGCCGGGGAAACAGGTAATTGCGTCTCTAGGACTGAATCATCAGAAGCTACCACCACAACGTCAGCATCACTAACGGGGGCCATCACCGTTTCTCTTTCGGCCCCCTCCCTGAGAAGACGACGCCACCCGTCCCATGCCCACAGAAATACCACATCCCAACAATCGCTTCTCCTCTACAAACGCATATATATTGAAGAAACGATTAGCCAGCTCGCGAGGCTCGGAAAATCCCAGCACAGGGGAGAAGTCTCGCTCCCACCCTTTCACACGGTGACAACGGTCAGGAAGCGCATTCCACACCTCGGGAAGACCCCAGGAATTCTTCACATATCCAAACAAAGTATTACCGTGGCGACGATCCTTACGAGAATCAAACTCCAGCCAAACCTTGTTGCTGCGCACCTCGATCCGCTCACCACCATCAAAGCGCACATCGCACCAATCCCGGAACTGATCTAGGGAAAGAGAGCCCCCATGCTCACGGAAAAAAGCGACCAAGCCCATGAAGCAAGTAACCCCGGTTGGAGCAAACTGGGAAATAGGGACTCCACAAAACTTCAGAATCTCCACCACCTCGTCGCAGGGGGGAAGACGGAAACCGGATCTGAGCGACACTTCGCAAACAGTCAGCCAACCACGGGGAGGATTTTGGACCCGCTCCTCGGGACGAGGGATCCTCACTTCTAAGTCAGAAGGAAGTCCGTACTTTGTTCTCAAAATAGCCACACCATCTTCGGTCAAAGAGGAGCGTAGATGCATGGGTCCAGCGGAACGCTTTGGTACCTACACACCGCAAAAAATCAGTCAGCTCAAAGTGGTAAAATCACGCAACTACTCGCACGCACATAAGCCATACGCGCACGGCCTGCACGCGCGCACGGCATGCGCGTAAACGCGGCCTGCGCGCGCGCACAAACCTGGGCGCAAGCACTGCCTGCGCGCGCGCACAACCGGCACGCGCGCACAGCCTCACCTACGCGGCCAGCACGCGCACGGCCAGCGCGCGCGCGCGGCCAGCGCGCGCACAGCCTGCGCGCGCGCATGCGCGGCCTGCGCGCGCGTGGCCAGCGCGCACACGGCCTGCGCGCGCGTGTGCGACCAGCCTGCGCGCGGGCAGCCTGCGCGCGCGCGGCCGGCGCGCACGCGGCCTGCGCGAGCGCACGGCGCGCCCGCGCGCGGGACGGCCTCCGCGCACGCGTGGCCTGCATGCGCGACCTGCGCACGCGAGTTGGGCGCATATCCCACTCACATGCGCAGCCCTTACGCGCGCGGCACGCTTGCGCGCGCTCGGCCCTTTCCCCACATTGGGGGCACGCAACCGGCTCCTGCACCTTGCCGGCCTCCGCACATGCTCGCCTGGCACCCGCTCACCAAACTAGCGCGCATCATCGTACCTTAGAGCCGCACGCCGTCGCCGCCATCCCAGATTCAACGCCGGCGATCACCACCACGACCAGAGTAAGAAATCTCTCCCCGTGTTCGCTTCTCTCCCAACTGAAAGAGATTTGGGGGGCAATTGATGGGTTCCACCTTAATTTATAAAGATGAGGAGACCCCCATGATCCCCACCAATGGAGATCATGGGTGGGCCCTCCTTACCTCCATGATCTCTCATGGAGATCATGGGGGTGGGCCCCCATTTTCTCCCACCTTCCGCGGAAAAAACCGCCACCGGCGGTTCCCCTCCGACCGGCCACGACCATGGCCCGCGGCCATGGCCGGCCGCGGCCATGACCGGCCTCGACCATGGCCAGCCTCGGCCATGGCCGGCCTCGGCCATGGCCCGCGGCCATGGCCGGCCGCGGCCATGACCGGCCTCGGCCATGGCCGGCCTCGGCCATGGCCGGCCTCGGCCATGGCCGGCCTCGGCCGAGGCCGGCGGCGGCCGTGGCCGGCCTCGGCCGCCGCCGGCGGCGGCCGTGGCCGGCCTCGGCGGCGGCCGTGGCCGGCCTCGACCGTGATCGGCCTCGGCCATGGCCGGCCTCGGCCATGGCCGACCGAGGCCATGGCCGGCGACGGCCATGACCGGCCGCGGCCATGGCCGGCCGCGGCCGGGGCCGGCCGCATCCATGGCCGGCAGCCATGGCCGGCCTCGGCCGTGGCCGGCGGCGGCCGTGGCCGGCGGCGGCCGAGGCCGGCCTCGGCCGAGGCCGGCCTCGGCCGTGGCCGGCCTCGGCCGTGGCCGGCCTCGGCCGTGGCCGGCCTCGGCCGTGGCCGGCCTCGGCCGTGGCCGGCCTCGGCCGTGGCCGGCCTCGGCCGTGGCCGGCCTCGGCCGTGGCCGGCCTCGGCCGTGGCCGGCCTCGGCCGTGGCCGGCCTCGGCCGTGGCCGGCCTCGGCCGTGGCCGGCCTCGGCCGTGGCCGGCCTCGGCCGTGGCCGGCCTCGGCCGTGGCCGGCCTCGGCCGTGGCCGGCCTCGGCCGTGGCCGGCCGCGGCCGGGGCCGGCCGCATCCATGGCCGGCCGCCGCCATGTCCAGCCGCCTCCTCGCCGTCGGCCTCATCCGGGCGGCCCCGCCTCGGGGTGGCCTCCCCGCCGTCCGATTGAGGGAGAGGACCCACCGGCCGTCCGATCGGAACAAAACCACCCACTAACCCACTATGTTAGTGGTGGGGCCCGTCGTAACTTCCCCCTGGAGCCTATAAAAGGACCCCAGAGGCTTCTCATTTGATCATCTTGTTCTCCTACGCTTCCCCCTTCTTCTTCCTCAGGTGGGAGCTCTCCCGTTTTTCTCCGCCGGCGGCCACCCCTCGTCACCAACAACCAGCGGCCGCCTCTCGCCGCCAACCACCGGCAGACGCCTGTGACGTCCAGCGGCCACCAACGGCTATCAGCACCCGCCAACGGCTATCAGCACTCGTCGTAGGCCATCGACACCCGTCATCGGCTATTGGCACCCCACCAGCACTCAGTTACAAAGGGAGCACTCCAAGGACAGAGAAAGACGAGCAAGGGAGGCAGTGACAACCCTTGGATACACGCCGCCTCTAAGCGCGCGCGCCTAAAGCACCCCGCGCATTCCACCGTTCAAGTTCCGTCGGCGAGGCAGTCTGTTGCGCACCAACGGTTGCATACACCCTCTCTCTCTCTCCTCAAGATTGTAACGGGAGCGGCCTGTCGCCCCGATTCACCCAACATACTGTAATCACTCCGATCTAGTGGATTTTGACCCGCAGCGAACCGGTCACGTGGTTTTTCACCCGGTTGAAGAGTTTTCCACGTTAAAACTCCTTGTGTTCATTTCCCCTCTTCAACTGACTGTGTGCGCGCTCGACCGCTCCGCGAGCTAAGGCGGTCCAAGTTAGTCCGGATCGACCGGAGCGCCGAGTTTGGCCGCAACAGTTATTATTTCACACAAAAAAATTAGACTAAGAGAAAAATTTAGTGTTAACCCTTATTCACCCCCCTCTATGGCTGCCTCACGATCCAACAATTAACACATATATAATATACTTTACCAGATTCTAATCTCAGCAGTGCCTTCATTTCTATGAAAAAATGTTTTATATAGCTGTGAGGTAGGCTCCCTGGTTCCCAAGAACTAGCCTGATTTTCGGTTAACCGGTCCAACCGTCCGGTTAACGAGTACTTGGCTGATTCTTGGCGTAGGCGGTTCAAATGACCTGATCGGACCGCTCGAGGAATCGATTGGTGGTCTGAACAGTTGAAACTGTCAGTCCAGTTTGATCTTTAAAACCTGCCAAATAAGTCCATTATGTTTAGGGATTATTTCAAATTGGTCTCTAAAGTTTATTTTGATTCAAATTAGTCTCTCTACTATCATTCCTATTTTAAATCAATCTCTTATTTCTTTGTTGTTAGTCATGTAATGGTGAACCTCTCCAAAGCATTAAATAGGTCTCTTATCTTTATATTTCATTTCAAATAAGTCCTTAAAATTGCAAAGTATCCAAATTGGTCAATTATATACAGCATACATTCTTGTTTTCAAACAAAATAGAGTAGAAATCCTATTTTTGTATAGGTTTATGGTTGACCTCTTTGACATACACCTCCTGTAAAATTTACAAGTAGGTGATGGTCCATGATCATATTTAGCATATGTGAATAAGTTGATGGTTCCATTATCATTTTAGAAGATGAAAAACATGAATCTGGTCAAGATGAAAGCGACATAGTAAACACTACGGTATGCATTATAGATACGAGTAACAATTCATAGGACAGAAATAAAAGATAAATTAAGTACAAGGAACAAATTTTGATAAACTTTTCCACGCAACTATAAGGAGATGATGAGGAGGTAATATAAAATGGGGAAAAAATCCAAAAAAAATAAAAAAATAAAAGAAAGAAGAAAATGATGAGAGCAGAAAACAAAGTAACAAGAAAAGATGCGACTCTTCTGCATCACACTAAGAAGCGCAGGGTCGACGGTAGGAGTCAGCAAATATGTGAATCTTCTGTATCACAATAAGAAGCGCAGGGTCGATGGTAGGAGTCAGCATTGATTAGATCAAAGATTGGATCACTCCTCCACTGCAATGGGTGTGAAAAGCAAAGAACGAAGACGCCTTCTTCCAAAACACATCTTGCTATGTTGTTAGTATTGTTTTAGGCTCTCAAAATTGAAAAACTAATTGATGGGGGTGAGCCCCCTTTTATGAAGAAGTCGGGATGCACATAACCACTTCCCCCCACGATCTCCACTAAATTAGTGGGATCAAGTGTTTGACCGCGCAAGCGATCGCCACACCGGACCCCCTCATACGCCGATCCCACGACGCATGAGTCAGGCGGCCGGTGTCATCTCTGGACGTCGGCCACCCCCTTTTGTCGCCGCCAGCCGTGCCTCCTTGCCACTGGCGCATGCCAAAGGTGGCGGCCGAACCGGCCGCTCCACTTCGGCCGCCGGCGCGCGGCCAAAGAGGCAGCCGAGCCGGTCGCTGACGCACAACCTAAGAGGAGGTCAGGACGGCCGCCTCTCTTCGGCCGCCGACGCGCAGCCGAAGAGGCGGCCGAGCCGGCCTCCCTTCTTTGGCCGCCAAAGCGTGGCCGAGCCGACCGCCCTTCTTCGGCCGCCGGCGTGCGGCCAAGGAGGTGGCTGAGCTGCCTTCCCCCGACCAACCACCGGCCACTCCCCCCTTTCCGCCGCCAGCTTGACCGCTTCCCGCTCTCCCGACCGTCGACGGCGGTCCTTCTCGTCGACAAGTTTGTCGACTAGTTCACTGGCAAGTTCATCGACCGCCCGAGGGAGTGCGTCCCCGCCGTCCGATATTCTCGAATCGTTCATCGTCATTCGATTCGTGTATAACCGCCCACTAACCGCCAGGTTAGGGGGGGAATTTTATTATTAAATTAATTGGTCTACTAGTAGAGAAATAGATGAACATAATGCGCACTCTTAAAATATAGGAAAAATATTAATTTGGATGGTTATGGTGTGTGAATAGCCGCATAACCACCTCCTGGAGGCTATAAAAGGAGCCTTAGACCACCTCATTTCTCACCTTTTTTTCCTCTGAGTCTTCTTCTTTCTTTGGCCAGAGCTCTGTCGGATTCCTGCTACGGGCAGCATTCAAGCTGTCTTCAAACCACGTTCAAGCCTCCTTCAAGGCACATCCAAGCCACGTTCAAGCCACATCTAAGCCATCTTCGAGCCGCGTTCAAGACACCTCTGAGCTATCCAACGACGCCTATTTTGTAACTTCCTGGAAGTCCCTACCAGCACCATTCCAAGTGCTCCACTCCTGCGTCCAGCGCCATCACGACGCTCAAAGATGCCCACCTCCGCCAAATGTAATTTGTGCAAGACGCCGAGCGATACGGTCTGTCATCCGTCGTGTGCAAAGTATTCTCTCACTCCCAAATTGTAAAGAGGAGCGGTCTGTCGCCCTCAATTCAGCAAACTGATTGTAATCGCGAGCAAATAGTGGACTTTGACCGGCGCAGTTCGGGTCACGTGATTTTTTACCCAGTTGAGGGGTTTTCCACGTTAAAACTTTGTGTGTACGATTGATCTATCTCATTGACTGTGTGCACGCTCGACCGTTCCGAGAGCTAAGGCAGTCCATGTAATTCTAGTCTGACCGGGACGTCGAGTTAGACCGCAACAGTTTGGCGCCGGCTGTGGGAAGTCGATTCCCAGCACCTTCCAAAAGATAGTACTTTCAACCCGACAATATTCAGAGCCAGTTTTAATGACAAAGAGAAGCGCTCGGACAGCTCAAGGATCCGTCCCAGGAGGACGCACTGAGCCAACCCACTCTCATTCCCTCGTGAGTGTGCCCCTCGAAGCAGAGACTATTTACGCACCTGTAACAACTTTGGAAACACGGGTTCGACAGATGGAGGAACAACAAACTGAGATGTTTGCGCTGCTCAAAAACACGGGAGAACCTCTGAAAGTATCTAGCGTCTACCTAAATCACCTAGAGGGGGGTGAATATGTGATGTTTGTGTCTTTTTGCGGAATAAAAATTATCTAAAAATTCAAGCACACAAACACAGAGATTTATACTGGATCCCCGTAATGGGTACATCCACTGTCACGCCTCGCATATCTACCACGAAGGGTAAGATTCAGTTACTTCACCTTTCTCAGATTATCACAATCTTACACTTCGGAGTAACGCTCCTACACCTTGGAGAACAAACTCTCCTACACCTCAATCTACAACCGGATCTACACCTCGTTCCACAAATCGGATCTACAAACTCGATCCACTAACAGATCTACACTCGGAAGAACAAACTTCCTATAATCTTGGAGACAAAGCACCTACAAAAGTTAAAACAATTTTACAACAATAATACAAGTTTTACTCTTCCAGATCTGAAATCTTCAGGGATCTTCCTTCTTGAAAACTAAAAATCTCGGTGAAGAAGGTTGAGGAAGAAAATCTAAGAAAGCTTGATATGAAAACTTAGGATCCAACACGATCAAGCATATGTTGAAGAATCTTTGAATCTTGGATTTGTCGAATCTTTTCTCCTTTTGAATCGCTGGATCGAGAGAGGAGCGGCAAAGAAGAATGACGATGAAGACGGTGCAGCTTCTCCTGAATTTTGGAAAGTGCAAATGTGATTCTGATTACTGTAATTATTATTATTATTAGGGTTAGCGAATCCTCTGAAAGGACTATTTATAGATAATCGTCTAACGGTCATAAGTCATCAAGGAAAGATCCACGTGGATCAATCATGAGGAACTTAGATGTACAACCCGTATTCGACGAGGATGGGTCCTACCGCGGCTAACTCAGCGGGAGTCAAAGTCAATCAGTCAAGACAGAAGTCAACACCAAGTAGCGAGCCTGTGGAAGACCTGGGAGAGTATAATGAGCTCCCCTCGCATACTCTCCAGTAGGCGACTAGGGCGAGATACTTGCCCAGCCCGTGCGAGCTCCCCAGGAAGTCGCCTAGTCGCCGGGGTGGGGGGTATAAGTAGTGACCCCCCTCCCTTTGGATTTCTCTATAAATAGGACACCAGGGGTACGAGGGAAGAGGATGGGAAATCTCGGCTAGATACTCGTGAGCTCTTTGGATTCCTTTTCCTCAGAGAACAAGTCGCGACCTGCTACCTCATTGTTAGCTCGTCTCCCTCGTACCTAGCTCGACCATTCTGGTTGTGGAGGGGCTGCTTCTTCTAAGCAGCCGGGTACGTGGTGGGACCTTCCTACCGCAGCAACCTGGGGTCTTGTTCCTAAAGCTCATTTCTGTTCTTCCTTCCGTGGGCCGTCTAGCTTCACTGCTTGACCAGTAGCCTTAGGCCGCCTAGTCCGATTCTGAGGTAGAGAATTTTTTCCGGCTTCAACACTTGGTGCGGTGAGCGTGGATAGCAGCCAAGGAGGAAATTTTGGTGGTTTATAAAGATGGCCAATGGTGGTGATCAGGGAGAGTTGGCAGACAACTCGACAGGAGCTGGAACCTCCGAGCGAGGTGGTGGGTTCGTGATAGTAGCTGCTTTTGAGGAGTTCTCAAAGAGGATGGAGAGGGCGATACTCGTCGGGTTCTTTAACCCCCCTGAGGTCATGACAACCTCTCCCCATCGCCTGACCCCACCGGACAAGGAATTTCCGACCTGGCGAGCAGGGAAGGAGCCCGCCTGGGCAAGAGAGGAGTGACCGATGCCATCGCGTCAGCACCCTGCGAGCAGCCAGGGCATCAAGTTCCGAGATCCTGAACTCTCGGCGGGGTGTAGGGATGCTCTCCGATGGAGCGAGTATGAGTACTCAGGTGACGAGGATACTCGCCGCCTCCAGGAAGGGAGGAGCCCCTTCTGCGATGAGATCCTCGTAGCCCCCGTCCCCGAGAATTTTTGAGAGCTCGCCCTCACCTACTACTCCGGAAAAGATGACCCGGTAAGGCATCTTCAGTGGTTCGAGGACGTGGTCTCCATCCGCAACATGTCCGACGCCTTCAAATGTCAGTTCTTCTCCATCACCTTCAAGGGTTGTGCGAGAGACTGGTTCCACCAGCTGTCAGTAGGTTCTATCTACTGCTTCTCCGAGCTTCTTCGGGGCCTCGTGGCAAGGTTCGCGACATCCAAGAAGCGGAAGAAGGAAGCGTCTTCCCTCTTTAAGATCGTGCAGGGGCAGAACGAGAGTTTGGGTCGCTATATCGAAAGGTTCCAGGAGGAGGTCCTGGAGGTGGAGGAAGTAGACGGGTTCAACCTGATGGTAGACCTTAAGTTCGGCCTGAAGCCGGGGCTGTTCAACATGGCGTTGGGGCATAGGCCACCCAAATCATTTGAGGAGATGGTGGAGAGGGAGAACGTTTTCATTCAGGGGGGGAGAGGAATAAGGAGTTCTTGGCAAGACTGGATGGGGATAAGCTGTTGGGGGAGAATAGGGGAAGATTGCTGGAGAAGGAGAGGCGGCCGGAGAGGAGCAATGATAGGAGGCGGGAGGAGCCGAAGAGGAAGGAAGAAGAAGAGAGGAATAATAGAGAAGATCCCAGGAGGGTGGAGGAGAGGAGGCAGGACAGGCCTCGAAGGCAAGAAGAAAGGAGGCCCATCGTGGCTCCAGAAAGAAGAAGGGAGGAAAGAAGATTCCAATACCCGAGGGATCGTCCTCAGTGGAGGAGATTGATCCGACAGGAGGAGAGGAGGAATAACAACCCGAGGGAGCAGGGAGGAGGAATAAGGGAGACGATGGCTGTCGCGCGACAGACAAATAAGTGTCGGCGAAAGGAGGAGTGCTGATAGAGACAGCAGGAGGCGGCAATTCCCCTCTACTGCGATATCCATCGGGTAAAGGGGCATAGGACCTTGGCTTTCCCAGAGTTTTGCGAAGCAAGGAGGAGGCTTGAAGCGACGGAGGTGGAGAGAGAGCAACCGAGGCAGGAGGTCCCGGTGGGGCAAGTAGCTTTCTAAGCTCCACAGAGGAAGAGGAATGAGGATAGGGTCGACCAGGGAGGTCGAGGAAATGTTATTCCCGGTCCGGGAGGCAGACACGTCGGGGTGATCAACGGAGGTGCCGGGCTCGGAGCTTCCCGCAAGGGTAGTCTCCACCAGATCTATAAAAGGAGTGTCTCCTCGACATCATAGACTCCTTCGCTGCTGAACGAGATAACCTTCTCGGAGGAGGATATGTTGTGGAACGAGATCCCTTTCCACGACGCGCTGGTGATACAAGCTGCAATCGAAGACTTCACCGTCGACCGGATCCTCGCGGATAACTGGAGCTCCGTAAATGCCATATTCAAGAGAACCTTCGTCGGGATTCAGTTGGAAGCGTCCAGGATCCATGCTGCGGATGGACCTCTCTTTGGCTTCTCAGGAGAGAAGAAAGAGGTGGAAGGGGGAGTGGAGCTGCTGGTCACTCTCAGGGGTACTTCAATCTGATGCTGTTTCGTCATCTTCGACGCACCCAGTGGTTACAATGCCATCTTCGGGTGGCCCCTTATCAACTATTTCAAGGCCGTCCCGTCATCGTACCATCAGTTCCTGAAGTACTGCCGGGATGACGTCCAAGTCCGGATCAGAGGAGATCCGAAGGCCTCTAGGGAGTGTTACCTGAACGCTGTTAGCACCATCAACTGGATGGGTGACGTGGAAAGGCTGGAGAAGATGATGGAGCAGGAGGAGGGACTGCAAGCTGCTGAGGAGCTAGAGGAAGTAGAGGTGATCTCCCCGAGAGGAGATCCTGAGCTGCTGAAGGTCGGAGGAGCCTTGCCCCTTGAAGGGAAGGTGGAGATAACTGCTTTCCTGCATGATAATGCTGACAACTTCGCGTGGAGTGACGTCGAGATGCCGGGGATTGACGCTGATATTGCCTGTCATCACCTCAACCTGGATCCCGCGGTAGCTCCAGTTCGTCAGAAGCAGAGGAAAAGCGCCATCGCGCTGGCTGGGCCGATCCGAGAGGAAGTAGGGAAGCTGCTGGAGGCGGGGTTTGTCTCGGAGATTCAGTATCCAAGCTGGGTCTCCAACGTTGTAATGGTGAAGAAGTCCGGAGGGGGTTGGAGGCTATGTATCGATTTTTCTATGTTGAATAAAACTTGCCCGAAGGATTGTTACCCCTTGCCTGAAATCGACCCGCTGGTTGATTCCGCCATCGGGTTTCCTGTGATGAGTTTCCTTGATGCTTTTTCAGGATACCACCAGATCCGGATGCATCCCCCCGATTGCCGTGACGTTTCCTTCATCACCAGCGATGGCTGTTATAGCTACAAGATGATGCCCTTCGGTCTCAAAAATGCCGGCGCGACATATCAAAGAATGATGGACCAGGTCTTCAAAGAGCAAAAGGGGAGGAATTTGGAAGTCTATGTTGACGATCTTCTTGTCAAGAGCAAGAGCGTCGCAGAGCACATAGTGGATCTGACGGAAACCTTCGCCACCCTGAGGAGGTATAAGATGCGGCTCAATCCGACCAAGTGCGTCTTCGATGTAGGAAGGGGAAAGTTCTTAGGTCACCTCCTTACTCCCCGGGGGGGGGGGGTGGTGGAGCCTAACCCCGACAAGGTAAAATCCATCCTGGAGATGGCCTCCCCAAAAGATTCCAAGGAAGTCCAGAGGCTAACCGGAAGGCTGGCAGGCCTTAGACGTTTTCTCTCCAAGGCTAGAGAAAAGTGCTCCCACTTCTTCAAAACCCTTCGGGGTAATCAGAAATTTGAGTGGACCACACAGTATGAGGAGGATTTCGGAAAGCTTAAGCAGCAGCTGACCCAGGCTCCTCTCCTCCAAGGTCCACAAGGCGGCGAGGACCTCTTACTCTATATGGGAGTGGGGGTGGAGGCGGTTAGTTCGGTGTTGGTTCGATGAGAAGGAAGGAGGCAGCTCCCCATCTACTATATGAGCCGGGTGCTGCGGCAGGCTGAGACGAGGTATCCAATTTTGGAGAAGCTAGTTTTTGCCTTGGTAGTTTCGGCTTGGCGGCTCCGTCCGTATTTTCAGGCTCACTCCATAAAGGTAGTCTCCGATCATCCCTTAAGGAGTATCTTGGATGGAGTGGAGCATTCTGGCAGGTCGGCTAAGTGGGCGATGGAGCTGAGCGAGTTCGACATCTCTTACTCTCCAAGGGTCGCAATCAAGGCACAGACAGTGGTAGATTTTCTGGCCGACTTCTCGACCGAGGTGGAGGTAGACGTAGGCGCTTCTCGACCAATTTCTTGGAAGATGTTTGTGGACGGGGCTTCGGGCAAGCATTCTATGGGAGCCGGAGTCGTGCTGGTTAGCCCTCAGGGAACCAGGATCAAGCAGGCAATCGAGATCCTCTTCCCAGTGACAAACAATCAGGCCGAGTATGAAGCCATGGTGGCTGGCTTGCATCTCGCCAAGGAGCTGGCCATCAAAGACATCAGAGCTTACACCGATTCAATGGTGGTCGCATCCCAGATATGGGGGGAGTTCGAAGTCCATGATCCCACCCTATAGCGGTACCTGGTCAAGGTCAAGGGTCTGATCGGGGGGTTCCAATCTTTCTTCGTCGAACATGTACCACGAGATGACAACTCTGAAGCTGACTACCTTGCCAAGTACAGTCCCCGGGCCGGGGGGATTGTTACCGAATTATTTCGGTCGTCCATCGAGGAAGGAGAAATGATGGAGATTGAGCAGCAGTGCTCGTGGAGATATCCGTTCTTTACGTTCTTAACGACGGGTCATCTACCCTCAGACGGGCAAGACCGAAGAAAGTTCCGATACAAGGCCGTGTCCTACCTGCTGCAAGACGGCGAGCTTTATCGCAAGACCATCTCGGGCCCCTTGGCCAAATTCTTGTCAGTGATCGAGGTCCCCCGAGTTCTCGAGGAGATTCATTCAGGAGAGTGTAGTAGCCACTCCGAGACTCGTACTCTGGAGCAGAGAATTCTGAGGCATAGCTACTTCTGGCCAACCATCCGAAGGGACGCAGAAGCCTTCTCCAAAAAATGCTCCCAATGTCAACTCTTCGCGTCTCTTCAGCTTCAACCAGCTCAACACCTCCGCTCGATCACCGCTCCATGGCCCTTTGCCATCTGGGGAATGGACTTGATCGGCCAGTTCCCTCAAGCCAGTGGACAGAGGAAGTTCATACTTGTGATGACCGACTACTTCTCCAAGTGGATCGAGGTCAGGGCCTTGGCCAAGACCACCTCCCAATCGTCAAGAACTTCATTTGGGGAGAAATTGTGTGCAGATTTGGGATCCCTCTGGCCATCGTCGCTAACAATAGGCCACAATTTGCCAGCTTGGAGCTAGAGGACTTTTGCAAGCAGCTGGGAACAGACCTTCGGTTCGCTTCAGTGCACCATCCTCGGAGCAATGGACAAGTAGAGGCCGCCAACAAGCTTATCATCAACCTACTGAATAAGGTCACCAATCTCAAAGGGAACTGGGCCGAGCAGCTCCCCTCGGTCCTATGGGCTCTGAGAACAACCCCAAACTCGGCCACGAGGGAAACACCTTTCAAGTTGTCCCACGAGTCTAAGGCACTCATCCCGGTGGAGTTCAAGGTGCGGAGTCCAAGAGTTGTTGCGGCGGAAGACGGCGATGAAGAATGGTGACTAGAGAATGAGGATGCCCAAAGGCTCTCCCTGGATTACGTCGAAGAGCTTCGGGACTTGGCCTCCATACGCTAGGAGGAGATCAAGAGGCGCATGGAGAGGCACTTAGACAAAAATGTCCGCCTAAAACACTTCCTCGCAGGAGATCTGGTCATAAAGAAGGTGGACGCCGCAGGGCGGGGAGCCACCGTCGGCAAGCTACATCCTAATTGGGAAGGGCCCTTCATCGTCCAAGAAGCCTTGGCCACGGGGGGTTACTACCTACAAGATCAAGTTGGAGAGCAACTGAATGGAACCTTGAGTGGGGACGACCTGAAAAGGTTCTACCCCTAGTGGTAACACTTGTATTTACTTTGTAAGCATGTTTATTGATATACAATGGCGGCTAGATTGTTCTCCTTTTTTGTGCTAATATACCTCGAGACTTCTAAGTGCTTTCAGGATCCGCCTCGCAGTCGACTCCGGGAACCAGTGATCGGTTTGTTCCTTATAAACAGCCCAGTGCAAAAGATAGGACAATGTTTTGGGACTTTAAGCGCTCTTGTAAGACCGAGTCTCTGCATTGTCGGCCGAGGCCAGCTCCCCCTTGCATGTCGTCCTAGGTCTCCCCGAGTGCATCTCTCTTCCAACTGGAGGAACTACCAGGAACAAACTTGTACCCTAATCTCCCGGACTCGAGAAGAGGCCGACCTCGTCAAGCAACCATAAGAAGAGGATTTTAAGTTATTGACAAAGTAGGATAACCTGCCGAAGATCGTGCAGGGACGAGCCCAAGGGTGCGTGTTGGTTCCGAGTGCGTCCTTAAGGACCCTCGATGAAACATCACCCTCCGTCCGGATGCTGACACTCAAGGCCATTAAGCATAGCTGGAAGCGATATTCGCTATCAGATCGGGATGCATGCCTTCAACCCGTTCCTCCTAAATCGCCTAGTATAGATGATAAGACGATGCTTTGGGACTTTAAGCGCTCTTGTAAGACCGAGCCTCTGCATTGTCGGCCGAGATTAGCTCCCCCCTTGCATGTCGGCCTATGTATCCCCGAGTGCTTCTCTCTTCTGACTGGAGAAATTATTAGGAACGGTTCTGGATGCCAACTTCCCGATTTGATAGGTTAAGAGCGTCTCTCCGAAAAGAAAAAGATTATCTTCTCGCCAAGATATCTATGCAATTAATCCTCAACGTCTCTCAAGTAACAGGATAGTATCACCTGAAATCAAGACTTCGAGTGGCAGAAATGTCGTAAGTCCGGTTTCCCACGAGCTCCTCTCCTTGGGGATTGACCGATCTCCTCGATTGAAATCAAGATTTCGAGTGGCAGAAATGTCGTAAGTCCGGTTTCCCATGAGCTCCTCTCCTCGGGGATCGGCCGATCTCCTCGATTGAAATCAAGACTTCGAGTGGTAGAAATGTCGTAAGTCCGGTTTCCCACAAGCTACTCTCCTCGGGAATCGGCCGATCTCCTCGATTGAAATCAAGACTTCGAGTGGCAGAAATGTCGTAAGTCCAGATTCCCACGAGCTCCTCTCCTTGGGGATCGGCCGATCTCCTTGATTGAAATCAAGACTTCGAGTGGCAGAAATGTCGTAAGTCCGGTTTCCCACGAGCTCCTCTCCTCAGGGATTGGACGATCTCCTCGATTGAAATCAAGACTTTGAGTGGCAGAAATGTCGTAAGTCTGGTTTCCCACGAGCTCCTCTCCTCAGGGATCGGCCGATCTCCTCGATTGAAATCAAGACTTCGAGTGGCAGAAATGGCGTAAGTCCGGTTTCCCACGAGCTTCTCTCCTCGGGGATCGACCGATCTCCTCGATTGAAATCAAAACTTCGAGTGGCAGAAATGTCGTAAGTCTAGTTTCCCACGAGCTCCTCTCCCCGGGGATGGCCGATCTCCTCGATTGAAATCAAGACTTCGAGTGGTAGAAATGTCGTAAGTCCGGTTTACCCTGAGCTCCTCTCCCCGAGGATCGGCCGATCTCCTCGATTGAAATCAAGACTTCGAGTGGAATAAATGTCGTAAGTCCGGTTTCCCACGAGCTCCTCTCCTCGGGGATCGGCCGATCTCCTCGATTGAAATCAAGACTTCGAGTGGCAGAAATGTCGTAAGTCCGGTTTCCCACGAGCTCCTCTCCTCGGGGATCGGCCGATCTCCTCGATTGAAATCAAGACTTCGAGTGGCAGAAATGTCGTAAGTCCGAATTCTCACGAGCTCCTCTCCTCGGGGATCGGCAGATCTCCTCGATTGAAATCAAGACTTCGAGTGGCAGAAATGTCGTAAGTTCGGTTTCCCATGAGCTCCTCTCCTCGGGGATCGGCCGATCTCCTCAATTGAAATCAAGTCGCCGAGTGGCAGGATAAACGTAAGTCCATATCCCTGCACGAGCTCCCCTCCTGCAGACCGACTACTTGCCTCCTCGAGTCAACTCACCCTACTCTAGTCGGGCCTGGCTCCTGAGAGACGGCTACTCATCACTTGCCGAGCACGGACCCTAGTTAGGTGGGTGCAAATACGCTTTAGGCAGGTGTAAGTACAGCCCAAGCGAGTAGGCGAGTACAGTCCGAGCGAGTAGGCGAGTACAGCCCGAGCGAGTAGGCGAGTACATCCCGAGCGAGTAGGCGAGTATAGCCCGAGCAAGTTGGCGAGTACAGCTTGAGCAAGAAGGCGAGTATGCCTTGGGCACGTCGGCGAGTATGCAAATTTGTGTTCAGGCGTATATACTTATGCGATTTGATGGAACGAGTACACGCCACGAGCACTCCTCCCCGAGCCTATGAGCCTAGCGAGCAACATCAGACCAGCTTGCGAAGAACAAAATGAAAACTTGTATAAATTTATATCGTGTACAAATTACAAGGGTCAAAGAATGGTTACATCCGAGCATGACGAATATCGGCGAGCAACTAGGACTCGTAGTCGCTAGTATCAGGCCGATCTTCTTCATCTTCGACGTCTACACCATCCTCATCTTCCTCGCAATCCTTTTCGCGTCCTTCGCCTCTGCCGCTGCCATTGCCGCTGTCGCTACCACTACTGCTCGAGCCGCTAGAGCCTGACAAAGGGAAATGGATGCGATCGGGCGAGATCATCCTCTCAGCGAGCAACTCAGGGATGAGCTCGTCAACGGTGAGCTGCTTCTCTCCTTCGACGAGCTGTCCATTGATTCTCAGGCACACGAGTATTATGTTCCCTGCTGCCCGCGCTATCTCGCAGCGAACAGACGACCTCTCCTCCCATATAACTCGAGACCGCTTGACGGCCCATTGCGGATCGTCCTCCAGCTGCTGCGTCCCTGACAACGGAGCAGAGGAGCTCGCGTGTCCTTTGGCCGTGACTAGCCGAGTCTCCATCTCGGCTGCGCGAACTTGGGCTGCCTCCAGCTCAGCCTGCGAGGTGGCGAGCTTCTCCTCACACTCGGACAGCTTCTTCGCAGCCTCGATCCCGGCGGCCTGCGAGATATCAACTGTCAATAGATGTCGTGGAGAGTCATCGAATATCGCCAGCAGAAAGCGACTTACCTCAAAGTCCTTCCACCGGACTGACTGCATGCCGAGGTCTATCGCCTTCTTAAGTGACGACCTTTAAGTCCTCCGTCGTCTCCAACAGCTTCCTCGCCGTGAAATGCCCCAACTCGGCAGCTCGCGCGAGCGAGCATACGGACTGGTGGGCGAGCTCCGACGGGACGAGCTCCGATATGGACTCGGCATCGACTCGCCCATACAAGGCATGAAGGACGGCGAAGGCCTCCCCCTTGTCCTCCCAATCCGTTGACCAAGGCGGGAGGTTGGTGCTTAGAGACACCAGATGCTCATCTGCTGACCAGGTCACCAGCGGGCGACCATGGGCATCCACCACCCCTCGCCCAAGGTTGTAGTTCGGGTGGAAGCAAGGGGCCCGAGCTTCCAACGGCGACTCCTGGTCGTCGGACTGAGGCAATGACACTATCGCCTTATTACTCACAGGACCCGGCGACCTGGTTTTCCACTTCCTCTTTATGACTTTCTTCCTCTCTTCAACATCAGGCGGAGGGTGGGCTTCAGAGAGAGGGGCGACGAATTCCTTTACCGGAGGGAGCGTCTTCTCCGGAAGCTCGTTGGCCACTGCAAAATCACACGATATGATTAATACGAGCTTCAGTAAATAGGAGCGAGCAGGCGAGCATACGACATCTCGCTCAAGCCTTACCCTCGTTGGGATGATCCGCCTCCAGCGAGTTGATGTTGAGTTGCCAGTAGATAACGTCGAACCGGCGACCTCGGAAGGATTCGAACAGCTGCTTGCGAATACCTTCCAAGATCGGTGGAAGGAAGGCGACATCAGCGGGTTGGTGAGGCCTTCCAAGAAGACCCCCGAAGTCACCATGCACGATCACCAGCAGCTCGCTCCAGCGGTGGACTTTGTTCGCGGTCCCCACTAGAGTGCAGAAATGGCTGCTGAAGAAGACGACCCCCTCCGAAGTCGCGACGAAGGCAAATACTCGGCGAAATACGGAGAGGTCAAAGGAAATCCTCTCCTCCCAGAGGTAGGAGAGGAATCCCATGATAATCTCCATCCCATTGGGGCTGATTTGCGGGGGAACGGTCCCGAAATATCGCAGAATCTCGCAATACTCAAGCCAGAAAGGAAGTTGCAGGACAACATCAAAATGGCGCAGTGACAACACTAGCGCACCCTCAACATAGGTGTTGTGTCGCTCGCCACGAGTAGGAAGCCTCGCCGAGTACCCCTTCGGCAGATGCGCTCCCTAAAACTCTCCATATCCCTGTCTGAAGTTAACGACTTCTTGAAAGCCGCGTCGGCAAAATTGATGGCATGATCTTGTCGGCGAGCACTAGCGTCATCACCAACCTTCTTCGCGAGCTATGTATAAGAAAAGGGGCGAGCGGAAGAAGAAAGGAAGATGAAGCGAGCAGAAGGGATACTCGCGAGATGGATTGAGAAGTTCGCAGCAACGTACTTATGTTCTACCTACCCCTCCTATTTATAGGCCAAAGGCAAAAAAGGGGGGGGGGGTATTCATCTCGGCGAGTATCGGTCGAAGTCGCGTTTGAGGGACGAGGCAACACACATGCGACATTAACACTATCTCGCGCGACAAAGTAAAGGCGCTGCGATATCTTCCAGAACCATTATAAGTAAACTCGGCATACCGCGAAAATAAACAAGCAGGCACGGAGAAACAAGTGGCGAGATGCATAGTCGCTTATTTAAAAAAATAATAAATAAGGTTTATTACAAGGCCGTCGATGGCGAGTTCAGCTTTAAAGAAAACAAATCTACATTCTAGGTGGCCGCTCCGGAGGATGAGGATGTCGCCCTGCCCAGCCCATCTCGCGCGCGTGCCGGAAGTGCTCCGTCGCCAGCGCCATCACGTCATCACCGAGCCGCAGCTGCTCCTCCATCCTCTTCAGCCGCCCCACAGAACCCATGCTCGCCTGAATCCCAGCCAACTCGTCGAGGACGAGCTGAAGGCGGTGGTTGTTTAACACCAACTAGCGATCATTCTCCTTCACCATCTGGAGTTCCTCCATCCTCGCCATGCGCACCTCCAGATCTAAAATTAGGCGATGAGGCTCGCAGATGGTGAGATGATCGAACTTGCTCTCCAGCTCCATGTAGGCGCGGGCTGCGGCATGACGATACTCTCTCCCCGACAACCTGATGACATCGATGAAGGCCATCCCGGGAGTCACCGGGCGATCTGTCATAGCAGGTAGACAAGTTGCGCGATCAGAAGTCAGCATCTAAACAAGATCGAAAGTGACAACGAAAAAGGCTCACCGTGGCGAGGAGACCGGGACCGGTGCGATGAAGGGACGCGACCAGAGACATCTCGCCTACCTGAAGATGGGCAACCAGGGTGGTTGGCTTATCTTCCCTGACCGCGACCTCCCTACCCGCGACCTCCATGATCAGAGTCCCCAACTCGCGGCGGGAAATAACTCGGCCGCGACCTATCTAGCTTCTTCGGCGGGGGCGGAGCCTGCGACGAGCTCGCCGGCTGTTGCGGAGTCTTCGACGAAGGAGGTGGAGGATGTCGCTGCAAGTTCGCTTTCTGCTAGGTAGACAAAGGCGGCGACGACAGTAAAATAGTGCCCACCGCCTGAATAGAAGTCGCATCTAGAGGCGGTGGCGGCAAAGGAGTGCTCGCCTCTGGAAGTGTCGAATCTCGAACGGAAGCAGGAGCGTCCTTGATCGCCGGGAGATCCTTACTCCCTGGAGGGTCCTTTCTCGCCGGGAGATCCTTGCTCATTGACTGTTCTCTTCTCGCCGGGAGGTCCTGCGTCGGAAGTTCCTTACTCGCCGGAGGGGTTTATTTTGCCAAAGAGGTCCCGTCATCTTCTTAGCAGCAATATTAATACAGACCGTATTCGTGGTCCGGAGCGGTTTACCAGTTGTGAGGGCGAGAAACGGCGCGGAGCTCAGAGGGGTGACGTCCAGCGGAACATCTACGTCACCCGGAGGGGAGTCTGCACAAGAAAATCAGGTCAGCAAGAAGCACACGAAGATTAACGATTGGAAAGGATAGTCAGAGCGGCGACCTGTCACGATGACGAATTCGACCTGAGGCGTCGTCGACTCCTTGGTGACTTCGGGATTCTCATTTGGGCTGAGGGCGACCGAGTCAGGAACATCGTCCAGCCCAAGGTCGCTAAGAAGCTTCTTGGTACTGACGAAAGGCGCGGGTTCGGCAGTCACCACCGCAACTGGATCAGATAGCAGAGGCGAGTCAATTGCCGAAGAGGCTGGTTTCTTGGAATTCTTGGTTTTATTCTTTTTCGATGACGGCGAGTCGGCAACGACATCTTCCTCGCGCGGTCTCTTCGGTCTGGCGATGCTAAGAAGACCAGACAGGGCGGCGAGGCTATCTTGGAGAAGTTTCGCGTTGACGTCCGACATGGGTGGCAAGCTTCAGAGATCCGTCTCAGAAACCAGGACCCCCCTATTTATAGACTGCGTCGAGTAACAGGCCAGGCGAGTAACCCAGATACTCGGCATAGAAGCTCACCGAATAAGTGTTGGGTATTTCTTTCTGAGCTCCTATGTCGCCCAAAAAGAGCGGGGATTATGTACAACCCGTATTCTACGAGGATGGGTCTTACCGCGACCAACTCAGCAGGAGTCAAAGTCAATCAGTCAAGACAGAAGTCAACATCAAGTCGTGAGCCTGTGGAAGACCTAGGCGAGTATAACGAGCTCCCCTCGCATACTCGATAGTAGGCGACTAGGGAGAGATACTCGCCCAGCCCGTGCGAGCTCCACAAGAAGTTGCCTAGTCGCCGGGGTGGGGGTATAAGTAGTGACCCCTCCCTTTGGATTTCTCTATAAATCGGACCCCAGGGGTACAAGGGAAGAGGATGGGAAATCTCGGCTAGATACTCGTGAGCTCTTTGGATTCCTTTTCCTCAGAGAACAAGCTGCGACTTGCTACATCATTGTTAGCTCGTCTCCCTCATACATAGCTCGGCCATTCTGGTTGTGGAGGGGCTGCTTCTTCTAAGCAGCCGGGTACGTGGTGGGACCTTCCTGCCGCAGCAACCTGGTGTCTTGTTCCTAAAGCTCATTTCTGTTCTTGCTTCCGTGGGCCGTCTAGCTTTATTGCTTGACCAGTAGCCTTAGGCCGCCTAGTCCGATTCTGAGGTAGGGAATTTTTCCCGGCTTCAACATTAGATTAAATTTGAAATCCCGTCAGAAGATTTAAATCGAAATTTCTGCAACTCCATTTCTTGAGAAGAAATAGATTTCTCGAGAAATCATTTGCTTTCTCGAGAAAAGACATGGCTTTCTTGAGAAAAGACTTAACAAAGTTTCTTTGAAGTGAAAACCTGATTTATCGAGAAGGATATGATTTTTTGAGAAAAGTACTTAGCGCAAATTTAGAACTGAAGACAGATTTCTCGAGAAGGATATGATTTCTCGAGGAATAAATTTCTTTCTCGAGAAATGGCCTGACCTTCTCGAGAAATTTACTTAACGAAAATTTTGTGGACTGAAGTACTTATTTCTCGAGAAAGAACTTGATGTCTCGAGAAATATACTTGGCTTCTCGAGAAACACTTTTGATTTCTCGAGAACTACTTTCCTTTCTCGAGAAATGAACTTGGTTTCTCAAGAAATCTTCAGGGATTTTCTCGAGAAAAGACTTAGAGACAGTTTCAGACAATTTTCCGAGAAGTCTAACGATTTCTTGAGAACAACTTGCTTTCTCGAGAAATGTACTTAAACTTCTCAAGAAACAGACTTCAATTTCTCGAGAAATGGACTTAGATTTTTTTTAGAAAAATTTTCTTTTCTTCTTTGTTGAAGACCAGCAACCCTTCCTTTCTTCCAATTCTTTAATACTTTTAAATGAAGTGCATCCCAATAGAGAGGTTACACATGAGTCAACACCATGGATCACATAATGAGGGATTACATTGCATGGTCCTGTGTTTAGTGACTCATTGTAAACTGACATTGGTCTACACTTAGCAATAATGACCTACAATCACTTAACTAAAGAATAACATCAAATACATACTTAATTCATCTTAGTTCAAGGGTGACTTCACACAAATCTAGGTTATTGTGGATACAATACCCAACAATCTCTCCCTATTTATAGAAGTCAGAGCCCTCTACACTAATGTGAATTATATCAAGATAATTAAAGAATTAACTAATAAGTAAAATAATGTATGTAATGATAAATAAGAAATAATAAGATCAAAAAATTCAAAATATTATATATATATAGAGTTTGTCTGTAGGAATATCTTGGTCCACAAAATTCTATATAACTGACAATCATAAAATTATTTGAACTGTTGTTGGTGATGTCTTTCCTTTTTCTCTTGTTGTCTCTTCTGATAACTGAATGTCTTGGGATAGTAATTTGGAGGTCGAGGAGGAGCACTAGGATTATTACGACCATATTCATGATCATAAATCCTTCTTTTTGTTAAAGATTTTTCATATAGATCCCACTCCTTGTTGCTATAATGATTATCTTTATTTTCATTATATTCCACAACCAGCTTCAGAGTGTCCAAAATAAGAGACTTATAAGTTGGACTCCAAACTTCAGCAAATTCTTGTTCTTTCCTCTTAGCAGTACCTTGACTGGGGATAGATCTTTTGGCAGAAGCACCATCACCATATTTCCTTTTCTTTGGCACTTGCATTTCAGGAGGTAGATCTTGAGGAAACTCTGGTTGATCAGAAGTCCAGATTTGAGAATAATCTTTAGGAGGAGCTTCACACTGTTCAGGTCAAGGAGAAAAAGTAGGCTTGCAAACATTTGGGTCAAGATGAGGAGTTGGAGCCTCATTTGGATCAACTTGAAAATCTGAAAAGATTTTGTTGTGCATCCACACAACAATCTCAAAAGTATAGATGTTTACACCCTTAATCTGCTTTTTTACACTTGTATTGATCTCTTTCAGTTGATCATCCCACTAATTTTTCATCTCTTGAACTTTTTTGTCTAGATTTTCTTTTACTTTATCCTCCCCTTTCTGAATTCTACAGTTAGGGTTTCTATGATATCTTCTTTGAATTTTCCAACTTCTTCACAAGTTGTGAGGTTTTGCTGTTCAGTCTTCTTCAGCAATTGGGTCTGATTGTTGGCCATAATGACTGCTTGATTCATAACTTCACCAACACTAGTGATAGTGTGGTATAGAGCCTTGCCACCAATATTTAGCAGTCTTTTGAACACATCTGTATTGCTCTGAATTTCAGCAAATCCTCTGCTCATCTCTTTTTCAAGAGCAGTTACTTTTTCAGATACCTCTTTGAGAGACTTGTCAAAGTACTCTCTTTGCTTGGTCAACATAGACTCAATTTTACCCAAATGGGTATCTTCAGGAATGACTTCAACTGGAGGAGGTGGAGAAGGTAATACTTGAGTTGTCCAGGCTGGGATTTCTTCAATTACAACTGTACTTTTGCCTTTTTGGGCAGAAGTCATTACATCCCCTTCCTCTCCAAGAATGATTGGTAGAGAGAAATCTAAGTTCTTGAGTGGAGGTTATACAGGTTCTGGGATAATTTCTTCCTCATCAGAGAGTATAACCTCATTCTCCCACTCTTGGGTAGAGAATATCAGGAGGTTCCTTCAGAGGAATCAACATTCATACCAGCCACCATCAGTATCTTCTGGAGCTTGAATTTCTTCTTCCACTACCACATCATCATCAAAACCTTGCTCTGTAATTTCAGGAGGACCTCTGTTTTTTCCTGAACTCTTCATCTGAAGGAGAAGCTCCCCTCAACAGGAAGAATCAGTATGAGGAGGAATGGGTTCCTGTCCTCATTCATGGGAACCTGAGCCTGGCCTGGCTTGGAATTCACCATCTGATGGATGAGATATGCATAGACATACCTTTGGGTGATTTCTCTGCAGATAAAGAGAAATAATTCTTGAAAATCTTTATGCTTTCAGTCAAACAACTGAGCTTGACATACTACAATTTCAGAAGAAATTAGAGGATATATTCTTCAGAGTAGGACACTGGCCAGCAGCTTGCTCCACATCATCAGTGAATGGAAGTAGTTGATGGGAGAGACCACAAAACTGTAATAATATGGTTCTTGTCTTCTTCTCTATGGAGTGTAATTTAAAGAGGAGCTGATTTTTAATCTCTGGAACTTTTAATTAACTTCCCACATCTGAACTCTTCTACTGAACCTCTGTTTATCAAGAAGGTACCTCAGAAATTTCTTGATTCCTGAGCAAACGAACGACTGCCCACTCTAGGAGCCATCGATTGAGAAGAATGATTTCTGACTTTTTGGAGAAGAATGATGGAGGAGCAGGCCTTCTGCGGGACGTCTTTCTTGGGAAAGGAATTTTTTGAATTGGTGGTTTGGATATTTTATGGACCTATTTATATAAAATGAGAATTTTGGAGAATTACAAAAAGCTTAACAGAATTCTTCTCAAAAGATAAGTAAACAGCAGTCTGTTTCCAGAAATATGTGTTCCGAGAAAACTACATCAGAAAATCCATTATGAGAAATTTGATATTTCTCGGAGAGTTTTCTGAGAAATCTGAGAAGTATACTTCTTTTTCGAGAAATCAGGCAGTTTTCAAGAAATATAAGTAGTTTTTTGAGAAATCCATATCTGAGTTTGAGATTTTTCTGAGTAAGAATTCTCTTGAAATCTTCTGAGTGGCTGATGTTAAATCTTCTCTTGAGTTCAAATATGAACTTTTCAGGATTCCATGTTGAGCATACCAAGTTCTGTCTTGAAGAAGGAGAACTTGGCCTCGTCCAGTGGCTTTGTGAAAATATCTGCAACCTGCTTGTCCGTCGGGACATAGCTGAGGGCTATGTCCTTGTTCTCCACATGCTCCCGAATGAAATGGTAGCGCACCTCGATGTGCTTGGTCCGGCTGTGGGACACTAGATTGTTTGCGATAACTATTGCGCCGGATGAGTCTCACTACATCAGAATTTCTCTGAACTTCAAATAATAATCTTCAAGTTGATTTCTGATCCATAGAAGCTATGCGCAACAACTACCTACAGAGATATACTCTAACTTGGCAGTAGATGTTGCCACACAATTCTGCTTCTTACTGCTCCAAGAAATATGTCGTCTTCCGAGGAATTGGCACGTCCCGGAAGTGCTTTTTCTATCATGTCTGCAACCTGCAAAATCAGCATCTGAAAAGCCAATTAGCTCGACATCATTACTTCTTGGGTACCATAAGCCAAGATTGGGTGTACCCTTAAGGTATCTCAAAATTTGCTTTATAGTGACGTGATGAGATTCCTTAGTGTCACTTGATATCTAGCGTAGACAAATGTTGAAAACATTATATCTGGTCTACTGGCAGTCAGGTAGAGCAAGGATCTAATTATGCTTATGTACTTGGTTTCATCAAAAGGTTTCCCTTTATCATCCTTGTCCAGAGACATAATTGAACCCGTTGGAGTCCTCATAGAGGTTGCGCTCTCTATTCTAAATTTCATAAGAAGCTCCTTGGTGAACTTCGTCTGAGAGATGAAAATTCCATCTTCAGATTGCTTCACCTGAAGTCCTAAGAAATACTTCAGCTCTCCCAGACTGCTCATTTCAAACTTCTCTTGCATAAGTTTGGAAAACTTTTTGCAAAGGTTGTCTTCTGTAAAGCCAAATATGATATCGTCGACATAGATTTGCACTAGCAAAATCCTGTCTTTAACTTCCTTAAGAAATAATATCTTGTCTATCTTTCCCCTTATAAACTTGTTCTCAAGAAGAAAGCTAGACAACGTCTCATACCAAGCTTAGGGAGCTTGATTTAACCTGTATACAGCTTTATTTAAAAAATCAACATGTTCAGGGAATTGAGAATTGACAAAACCTGGGAGTTGCGCTACGTATACTTCCTCTTTCAGATTCCCGTTGAGGAATGCTGACTTCACGTCCATTTGATAGACAGTGAAGCCTTTGAGGGCAGCATACACAAGAAACAACCTGATCGCCTCGAGCCGAGCCACTGAAGAAAAAGTCTAGTCAAAGTCGATCCCCTATTCTTGTCTGTAACCTTGTGCTATAAGTCTGGCTTTGTTCTTAATAATCACTCCGTGTTCGTTCAGCTTGTTTCTGAATATCCACTTGGTGCCAATCATGTTCTATCCCTTTGGCTTGGGCACTAGCTCCCAGACTTTGCATCGTTCAAACTGGCTGAGCTTTTCTTACATTGCAATGATCCAAGAGGCATCTTTGTTTGCTTTCTCGAACTTCTTTAGTTCAACCTGAGACTGAAAGATGAGATGTAAATTTCATTAGCTGTACCTCTTTTGGTTCTAACGCCGTCACCTGGCTCTCTAATGATCTGATCAGCTGGGTGATCTCTTAGGTGTCTGAGCCCAAGGTTCCATGCTCTCCCTCCAGCAGGCACTCCAACATCCTGTGCCGCCTCTATAGGTTTAGGCAATTCTTACTCTATGGGTTCTTCATCCACCAAGCCTGGATCGACGAGCTTGATTGAGTTTGGAGCTTCTTCCTTAACAACTTCATCCAAGCTTAGCTCCTTGAACCTGGTACCTACATCTGCACCAATAACACTAGACAAGCTACTATGAAGCATGCTAGTCTCATCAAATATAACATTTATCGACTCTTCTATCACTAGAGTTTTCTTATTGAAAATCCTATATGCCTTACTATGGCTACTATATCCTACAAAAATGTAAGTATCTAGTGTCAACCTAATCCACCTATGGGGGGGGGGGGAATAGGTGTCATGCAGTCTTTTGCAGAATTAAACTAAACTGCACAAGTAAGCAAACAGAACACAGAAAACACACAAAGAATTATAGTAGTTCCCCGATTTGGGTACGTCCACTTTCCCCCTACGACCTATCTCCCACCAAGGGATGACTCGGTCACTTCTTCAAACGGATTGAAATCCAATCCTCACACTAGGAGAAATGCTCCCCTAACTACGGAAGGAACCCTTCCAACAACGGAGTCACAACTCCACCACAATGGGTTGCACCCAACCCTTACAACTAGGAATAACAATTCCTTTACAACAAAATTGAATGTAAATAAAAATACAAACAATGCTTTGGAGATTCCGATATCCTTCTCCGTTCGTTGAAGCTTGCATGAAAAGTACGAAGAGTCCACTACCGGATTTCTCACTTGGAATGGATCTTGTCAAGATTGGCAGCGACAAGTAAGTGCGGCGGTGATGCTTTATAGATCCAAACTTCTTGACGAAGCAAGCTAGGTCTTCGAATGATCTCAGTCGGATCAAACATCTCAACCGATTCGGAAGGGAGAACAAGTCTCGTTCAACGAATCAGAAGACAAGAGATCTCGAGAGAGATACGTGAGACCGACTTCTTGCCTCGATTCTGTCGTCGGACGATCAGAGATGAACTGAGATCAGCGGCGGTGATGACCTTGCGAGCGGCGACGAGCGATCGGCGATTTCTGCGATACGCTAGGTCACGGCATCGATTTCTTGTGGTATATCGTTTTCCGATTGGTTAGTCTTATTTTGACAACAGAGATAAGTTCGTATATATATACCCAAAGGCAAACCCTAGAAGACCGTTGTGGGGCCCACCACGGAAATCCCAACATCTAGCCAAACAGAGCACGACAACCGGACCAGTCCAGCGAGCGGCAAATTCTGCCTAAGGAAAAATTGGCGGGAGTCGTTGGTGATTCCCGTCGATGTCGGCAGGAATCACTCTCGACTCCCGTCAATTCTGCCGTGGCAGAATTTTGGTTTGAAATTTGCCAGCCGAAATAAGTCGGCGGGAGACACTAATTGATTCCCGTCGAAGTCGGCGGGAATCACTAACGATTCCCGTCAAAGTCGGTGGGAATCACTAGCGACTCCCGTCGAAGTCGGCGGGAATCACTAGCGATTCCCGTCGATTTTGACTTGAAAGAATTTTCCTTCTTCCTTCTTTTGATAACTTGGTCTTTGACCCATCCTTGCTCCTTCTTCTACTCTTAATCTACCTTGACCCTATACTTGAAAATAAGTACACTCCAATAGAGAGAGCACAAATGAATCAACACACTGATCTACACAACGAGGGATTACGTTGCGCAGACCCGTGTATATTGACCCACTGCACCCTGACATTGGTGTGTACTTAGCATGGAATAGCTGCAAGCACAACTTGATAGAATTGTCAAATACATTGTCAATTCAACTTAGCTTGTTCAGGGGCTTCTTAAAATCAGGTCTATTGTGGATGCAATACCCAACAAAAAATACCTTCGAAACACTTTTCACTAAACTTTGTGCGGTAATACTTCCCATTTTTTAGTACGAAGCATTTACTTCCAAAGATTATAAAGTAGGACATAGTCAGTTTTCTGCCCTTCAATAGCTCATAGGGGGGGTCTTATGATAACTTTTGTTGATGAGTGGTCTGTTTTGCATATGACAAGCCGTGTTGATTGCTTCAACCTAAAAGTACTCCGGAAGTGAAGCGTCATTCAACATGGTTGTACATGATTCAATTAGGGATCTATTCCTTTTCTCAGCAAATCCATTTTGCTATGGAGTGCGCGGGGAGGAAAACTCATGAAAGATACCTTAGCTTTCATAAAATTTTGTCATGTCACCAGACTCAAACTCTGTTCCGTGGTCACTTCTGATTTTGACCACTGAGCAGTCCAATTTGTTCTGAATTTGCTGGACAAAATTAGAGAAAGAATCGAAGGTGTCTAACTTGTGTTTCAGAAAGAACACCCAAGTGAAACGAGAGTAGTCATCAACAATCACTAACATATAGACCTTACCTCCTAAGCTGTGAATAGACATAGGACCGAATAAGTCCATATGAAGCAAGCATAAGCTTCGTGAAGAATCTTTTTCAGCAATACCCTTGAAGGTAGCTCGTGTCTGCTTATCCATTTGTCAGGAGTGACATGGACTCTCTTTAAGGCACTTAATGTTGGGGGCATTGCGCACTAAGTTGTGAGAAAATAGTATATTTAAGGTTTTGAAATTAATATGTGCTAATCTCTTATCTTTTGCAATAAAAAATACTGGGGTAGAATTGTCTAAGCAATGGAAATTTAGACAAAAAATATTTCTGCTCCGAGTGCCTATTAAGATCGTCTCCAAATTTATAGATGACTTTATCAAACACTTGTCCTTGCAGAACTCAATGATGTAGCTTTTGTCACATAGTTGACTTATGCTTATGAGATTATGGTATAATCCTTCAACATAAGCTACGTCTGTGAAAGAGACTATGCCGTTGGAAATCATAACCTTTTGTTGTTCTCCTGTCTGAACCTTCAAAGATGACTTTTGGTCCGTCTTTGATTGGGGTATAATCATGCAAATGGCTTCTTGTCCCGGTCATGTGCCAAGAGCATCCACTGTCCAAATACCAGATTGGAGTTCTATTGGCCTTTGGACATACCTGCAAAAACAGATCATTTTACCTTAGGAACCCAAATATATTTGGATCCTTGGTTACTGGTCAGCTGAACACCACTAGGAACATTAACCTTGCGAGTGGTCGGTCTTGCATAGCTAACTTGTAGAGTTACAAAATTGGTAGGGTTGTACCATCAATCTGCGCCAAAGTGACCAATTTTGCCGCAGCACCAACAGTCGAATCTATTGTAACTTCTTTTGTAATCCTGCTTTACCTTTTGGAACTAAGGTCTAACAGGGGCAACATTCTTAGAGGTAGAGACCTCCTGGTTGCAGTATATACAGGGGCTTCCCATCTCCTCAGTCTTAGGCACATCAGATTTAGCTTTTGGTGCCTTCTTATTATTATGGCCATGAACAGACAGACCATAACTCTTCATCTAAATTTCTTTATAAGGTGCTTTGAATACGCTGACACCAAAGTCACGGGGACGGGTCCATCCCTAGTATCTATTCTTGGGCTCTACATGAGTAGGCCTAGCATGATGACCATAGGACGACTCAAGGTCAAACTTATTCATTGGGAAGATTACCTTCCTAAATGAGGGTTGACTCATGGGTGCCTTGCCCTTTTCTTTGGCGCTATCCTTCTTGGCAGCCTTACCCTTTCCACTGACGTGGCTAAGACCACTACCCTTATTCTGAGTAGAAAACTCATCAATGAGAGGGAGAACAGTCTTTAGCTTGGATAAACTCTCAACAAGTTTTCTCTCTACCGCGAGCTTTTCTTCCAGCTCATCAAGATATTTTTTCTTGAGACTTAATGTCTCAGTGGAACCCTTGAGTCCCTCTTTCAAGGAGTGGACTTCATCTCTGAGAGAAAGTAATTGTGCAATTTCTTCCTTCAGATTTGCTTCCACTGCCTTGAGAGAGGCAATCTCTTTTGCCTTCTTTCGGACTATCTTACAGCATTTGTCGAAAGGCTTTAACTAGTCGTGTTCATAAAGCCCCCCCCGGGCCCGAGCCTAAACTGGGACTCCCAAGCCCGGGCTTTCTCGAACCGGGCCCTGATTATAATTGGGCCGGGCCCGGCACCTGGCTTCGGGAGGGGCCTGCTAAGGCCCTCAGGGCTGGGTCGGGCCCGGGCTAAGCCCGGGCCCGTTTTTTAAAAAAAAATTAATTTTTTTTATAAAAAAATTAAATATAATTTATAAATAAAATGAAAAAAATACGATTAATTTCATTTGTGAGTTGTGATTGAAAAAAATACGATTAATTTTATATTTGGAAAGAAAAAATAATAATTTTATTAATGTTGAACGGGGTTACGGAAGTATACAAAATTATAAATACACTGAAAAAATACTTGTGATTGAAAAATCCAAAATTACAAATACAATAAAATTACATGTCTGCAATCTTTAAAAAATTTCAAAATTTCAAAAATCCGCCTCGCCATCTTTAAGCTTTAATTTAAGTTGATCACGTCCATCTCGTCTTCCATGTCCGACGAGATATCCTCGATCGATGAAATATGCTATTTTCTCTTGATCGCATCCAAGTGATTCTTGTAGCATATGCAGATTTCGAGCGATTCTTCGCTTAGGCGATTTCTTCGCTCGTTCAACACTTTGTCACTAAGAGAAAAAGCAGACTCCGAAGCTACCATGCTAGCTTGGATCGTTAGTAAATCTCGGGTCACATAGGCCATAATAGGATAGGTATTTACTTTACCTTTCCACCATTTTAAAATATCAAAATTTTCTAGTTCGTCCGTACTCATAAAATCACAAAATTGGGTTTTTGTATACAAGCCTAATTCATTTAAACTACTAGATGTGGTATGCGATTTTTTTTCTTGAAGCTAACTCTAACATTTTATTTTTAAAACTATCGCGTGTTTTTGGTTGCGACACATCCTCTCGGGACCGCGATCCGTATAAATTATCATAATAATTATAACATTCAGTAAAAATAGTGTTAAAATTTAAAATACTAAGCTTATCCCAGGCCCGGGCCTAGGCGGGCTTTTACCGGGCCTGCCCACCGGGCCCGATTTTTATGGGCACCCCTACCTTTAATAGGTGCTCGTGCTCAGCCATCAACTCTGATTCATCCTCATCAAAAGAGTAGTCTTCATGACCTTTTGAGGACGTTTTAGATTCTGAGAGAATTGTGTGCGAGTTTACCTTCCCATGGTACTTGGAGTCGCCCACTTCCTCGTCAGATTAGGCCATAAGCCCGAAGTAAGCTTCTTCGTTTTCAGAGCTCGACTCACTCGAGTCACTGTCACTGAGAGTCATCGACTTTTTAGCGACGAAGCTCTTTTCTTCTTTCTTCTTCCCTTTGAAGGATCTCTTCTCATCCTTCCTAGAGCTATCCTTCTTCTTGTAAGGACACTCCGCAATCATGTGACCTGATTTATTACAGCAGTAGCAAACAACGTCAGAGGAATATTATTTGTTCGGTTTGGATTTATACCTGTCCTCTTTGTTGTAGCTTCTTGGTACGATCACCGTCACGATGTGATATCCTGGAATCTGAAGAGAATTGACTTATTTTTCATTTGTCTTCTCTTGCTGAGCAGCTTCTTGAACTGCTTGGAGATGAGGGAAAATTCTCCATCCAATAGCTCGGAGTCTGACGTGCTTGGCTCCGAGTCTTCTAGAGTATCAGGAGCTCGTGTCCTAATGGGTGACACAGCTTTAGATTTTCTCGACCCTTCCGCCTTCAGAGCCACAGACTTTTCTCTACTAGACATTCTGTTGTTCCGCTCCACCTTCTTATGTGTATTCATTTGAAGCTCATAGGAGAGCAGCTTTCCAAACAGGTTCTTAGGGTATATCTCTGACAACTTCCTGAATTCTCTAATGGCAACAACTTTTGTGTCCCAATCCGTTGTCAGGGATCTAAGGAATTTGTCATTCAGTTCATCATAAGTGAAGACGCGGTCGTAGTTCCTAAGACAGTTTACTATCTTGAAGAACTTATCAAAGCTATCAACTATGGTGTCATTGACACCTTGCTTGAAGGCTTCGTACTCCTGGTTCAATAACGATCTGCGATCGTCTCTCACTTCTTCAGTACCTTCCATTAGGACAACAAGTCAGTCCCACATCTCTTTGGCAGATTTACAGTGGAATAAGTTCTAGAGCATTGAATCGTCCACTGCACTTGCTATGATATTCTTTGGCTTCTTGTCTAGGGAGACTAAGGCAATCTCATCCTTGGTGAGATCCATCATCTTCTTGGGAATCATAATTACTGTATTTATCGTTAAAGCCTGTGTAGGGATGTGTGGTCCTTCTTCCACTATCTGAAAAATCCTCGGATCAGTAGCTTCCATGTAGAATCGTACTCATTCTTTCCACATGGGAAATTTTTCCTTGGTGCACACCGGCAGCTTCATGGATGACATGTATTTGCTTCGATCCATGGTGAATATGCGTAATCTCTGAACGCTAGATTAGGGATCTTGTTCAAGGTGCTAGCCTTATCGAACAAAACACCCCTCTAATACCAATTGAAAGTATCTAGCGTCTACCTAAATCACCTAGAGGGGGGTGAATAGGTGATGTTTGTGTCTTTTTACAGAATACAAATATCTAAAAATTCAAGCACACAAACACAGAGATTTATAGTGGTTCCCCGTATTAGGTACGTCCACTGTCCCGCCTCGCCTATCTACAACGAAGGGTAAGATTCAGCTACATTCATCTTTCTTAGATTATCACAATCTTACACCTCGGAGCAACGCTCCTACACCTCAGAGAACAAACTCTCTTACACCTTGAACCATAACCGGATCTACACCTCGATCCATAAACTGGATCTATAAACTCGATCCACTAACAGATCTACACTCGAAAGAACAAACTTCCTACAATCTCAGAGACAAAGCTCCTACAAAAGTTAAACCAATTTTACAATAATAATAAATGTTTTACTCTTCCAGATCTAAAATCTTCAGGGATCTTCCTTCTTGAAAACTTAAAATCTCGATGAAGAAGGATGAGGAAGAATACCCGAGAAAGCTTGATCTGAAAACTTAGGATCCAACACGATCAAGTAGATATTGAAGAATCTTTGAATCTTGGATCTGTCGAATCTTTTCTCCTTTTGAATTGCTGGATCGAGAGCGGAGCGATAGAGAAGAATGACGATGAAGACGGTGCAGCTTCTCCCGAATTTAGGAAAGTGCGAATGCGATTCTGATTACTATAATAATAATTATTATTATTAGGGTTAGCGAATCCTCTGAAAGGACTATTTATAGATCATCGTCTAACAGTCATAAGTCATTAAGGAAAGTTCCATGTGGATCAATCATGAGGAACTTAGATTAAATTTGAAATCCCGTCAGAAGATATAAATCGAAATTTCTACAACTCCATTTCTCGAGACGAAATAGATTTCTCGAGAAATCATTTTCTTTCTCGAGAAAAGACATGGCTTTCTCGAGAAAAGACTTAACAAAATTTCTTTGAAGTGAAAACCTGATTTCTCGAAAAGGATATGATTTCTCGAGAAAAGTACTTAGCGCAAATTCAGAACTGAAGACAGATTTCTCGAGAAGGATATGATTTCTCGAGAAATAAATTGCTTTCTCGAGAAATGGGCTGACCTTCTCGAGAAATTTACTTAACGAAAATTCTGTGGACTGAAGTACTTATTTCTCGAGAAAGAGCTTGATGTCTCGAGAAATATACTTGGCTTCTCAAGAAACACTTTTGATTTTTCGAGAACTACTTTCCTTTCTCGAGAAATGAACTTGGTTTCTTGAGAAATCTTCAGGGTTTTTCTCGAGAAAAGACTTTGAGATAGTTTCAGACAATTTTTCGATAAGTCTAACGATTTCTCGAGAATAGCTTACTTTCTCGAGAAATGTACTTAGACTTCTCGAGAAACAGACTTCAATTTATCGAGAAATTGACTTAGAAATTTTTCAGGAAAATTTTCTTTTCTTCATTATTGAAGACCAGCAACCCTTACTTTCTTCCATTTCTTTAGTACTTGAAAATGAAGTGCATCCCAATAAAGAGGTTACACTTGAGTCAACACCATGGATCACATAATGAGGGATTATATTGCATGGTCCTGTATTTAATGACTCATTGTAAACTGACATTGGTCTACACTTAGCAATAATGACCTTCAAGCACTTAACTAAAGAATCATAAAATACTTACTTTATTCATCTTGGTTCAAGGGTGACTTCACAAAAATCTAGGTTATTGTGGATACAATACCCAACAACCTCCCGCGCCTCTTCTGCCACCAACACCGGCAAATCCCCTGCCTTAGCCAAATCATGGCTTGGCGCAATATGGCCCGCAAAGAGAAGAAGTGTCAGAAGAGCTCTCTGATGCCGCTAGTTCCACTCACCCAATTCATAGGGGAGCTGGAGCGGGTCGTCATACTCACATCCCAGAAGAAGAAGCCCGACTACCACCATGCAAAAGGATCACCCGAGAAGAGATACATGAAGTAATTACAGAAAAGTATAAACAAGTCGGGAGATGATATGTTCTCGCACGTCGTCCACTCTGCCAAGGCTCCCCACTCATACCTTAGGTCCTAGCTCATTCGATCCCGCATGGATTCAAACTCCCGAACATTGAAACATTTGACGGAACAGATGACCCGTTGGAACATATAAATCACTACACCACTATCATGAGGATTTATAATGCACCAGATCAACTACTTTGCCAAGTGTTCCCAACCACCCTTAAAGGGCAAGATCGCACTTGGTTTCATTCTTTAAGGGAATGGACTATTGATAATTTTGCCGAACTAGCAAGATAATTCATTGACTAGTTTATTGCAAACTGAAGAATTGTTCGAGACCCCTCACATTTTTCTGGGATTTGCAAAAATGAAGGGGAATCCTTAAAAGAATTCTTTTGCCGGTTCACCGCAGAAGCCTGCCAAATCCCGAGGGTCGACCCTGAACTCCTGAGGGGCGTGTTTCTTGGAGGACTCCGCCCTAGTGGCTTCTATTCAGCTTTGATGAGGGAAACCATCCCTAGCTATCCAGATCAAGTGCATCGTGTGGAAGTGAAAATTACGGTAGACGAAGCTATTGAAGCCCACCGCCAGCAGTTCGAGGGAAGTCAAAAGCGGAGGAGGGATCAGGAATAGACCCTTAAATATCAGGGAGGAAGATACAAAGAAGAATGTTGGAATAGTCAGCACCGACACAACTTTCAGAGGGAGTAGCCACCCCGAGAGTACACTACATTAAACACCACACATACTAACGTGCTCTACACTATCCAAAATGACCCAGCACTACACCGACCCAAAATGCTGGCCCCCAATCCTAGGAATGACTAGTCAAAGTACTGCGATTTCCATAAGGGAACCAAACTCACTACCGAGGAATGCATATGGTTGAAAGATGAGATTGAGCGCTTAATCCGTCAAGGACTCCTCAACTGATTCATACAAGGACATGTGCGAGATCAACAAGCCCCCCAGGTAAGCAAGGGAACCCCAAAATGGCCCGTAGGGAGGGGGGGGGGGGGGGGGTGGGCTGGCGGTAGGCAGATGGTGGGAAACATCAAAATTATCGTCGGGTCTCCAATTATCTCTACCCAGATATTCTTGGTAAGCGCCCAAGAGAGAATCCATGAATACAAAAGGTCTAAGCAAGTCTCGGCCATCACCTTTGGAGACAAAGACCTTGAGGGGCATCAGATGCCTCATCAAGACCTGCTCGTGATCAATGCAGGGATCGACAATCCCTACTACAACGTCAAAAGAATACTCGTTGATAATAGGAGTTCAGTCGACATCTTATTCTCATCAACTTTTCAGAATATGAAACTCGCAATTAGCGTCTAACCTCAGCGGAGGGACCCGTTTATGGTTTTGATAATAATACAATTCAAGTGCAAGGAATGATAACCTTGCGAGTCACCATAGGAGAATTCCCAAGAGAATCCACACATGATATTCAGTTCGTCGTTATAGACTCAAGTTCAGCTTACAATGCGATCTTCGGAAGACTCGTCCAGTCTATCTTCAAATCCATCCCGTCAATCCCATACTTCACAATAAAGTTCCCCACAACCGGAGGGGTAGGGGTTGTCCAAGGAAACCAGGAAGCAACCCAAACTTGCTATTTTAAGCAAGCCCAGCCAGTGAAGTCCCTAACCCTAAACATCGATGATTTTGATTTGCGAGACGAGGAAACTCTGTAGTGAGGGTCGCCCATTGAAGGACTAATATAAGTTCCTGTTGGGTACATAGGAAAATGTGTACCTGATTTGAGGAAGCCTCACTTAGCTCAATGATATACATTTAGGTGTATTTGATGTTATTTTGAGTTTATATGTGCAGGTTAAGAATATGCTAAAATGCAGAAAAAAGTTTCTAAGTCCATGTGTCGACACTTAAGAAAGCCTGTGTCGATACTTGGAGAAGCAGTGTCGACACTAGAAGCAACTGTGTCGACACACAGAATTTTTAGTCGACATCAACTGTGTCGACACCTGGAAGCAGTGTCGACACACATAATTTTTAGTCGACATCAACTGTGTCGACACCTGGAGGCAGTGTCGACACACAGAATTCTTAGACTATATCAACTGTGTCGACACACAGGACTTATGTCGATTCTTAGACTATATCAACTGTGTCGACACACAGGACTTGTGTCGACACATAACAGAGTTTCAAAAAAGTTGATTGCTGTGAAGTGAAGAAGTGACTGTGTCGACACAAAGAAGCAGTATCGACACATTCTACAGATGCAGTGTTAAGAAGCAGTGTCGACACCAAAGGAGCTGTGTCGACATCACCAAAGCTTATGTCGACACTTAATCTACTTGTGTCAACACATAATGAAGATCAGTATCGACGCTTTGCTGCAAAGACAAAGGTTCAAGAAATGACTAAAGACTTGACAGCTGTGAATTCCAACAAGTTTGCTGAAGCTATCAGAACTGTCAGAAGTTCGTTAGAAACCGGATCAGCCAGTTACCATGGATGAAGTCTATATAAAGACGGATTCTATCAAATCAAATAGCACGAACAACTATTGAAGAATTGATCATTGATCAAGAAAGAGCACGTCACACAGAAGAAGATTTTCGTGAGAAGATCTAAGAAGACAATCTAAAGTGGCAATCTACTCAGAATTTGTCTAAGGAGAATTCAAACAAGAATTCAGAAGAAACTTCAGAAGATTTGGAGAGTAAGAGAGAGCTCAAGCTGTTTGAAGTAAAGAAGGAGACATTTACAAGTCTCTTAAGAAGCAGATCCTGAACATATCTGCTAAGAAGAATTCAGATCTATTTCTGAAATCTAAGAAGGAAGCTGCCAGCCAGTCAACTTCAAAGAAGATCAACCCTACTGAGTTCAGATTCAAGAAGCTTTGAAGAAAGCTAAGAACAGGTTGATCTCAGTAATGAGTTTTATCAAGAGCTTCTCAAGAAATCTTTTATCCCTTCTCTCTCAACAAGGGTAAGAGTCAAACTATAAGATTTTTCAAATTCTGTAGGATCTTTCAAGATCTGAGTTGTAAGCCTATAATATAAAGGCTGAGTGTAGGAGATATAGATCTCTGAGTTGTAGGCCTTATGTCAAGGCTGAGGTAGGGCTATTAACCTGAGCTGTAGGAGTGTAGATACATTCTGAATTGTAGGCCTTATGACAAGGCCGAGGTAGGGCTGTTAGCCTGAGCTATAGGAGTGTGGAAACACTCTGAGTTGTAGGAACCATTCAGGGTTCTGAGTTGTAGGAACCTTTCAGGGTTCTGAGCTGTAAGATCTGTGGATCTGAGAAGAAGGAAGAAGTTAGGCCGAATCTAACACACTGCTGGATAGGCGAAGGGGGAAAGTGGATGTACCCAGACCTTGGGGAACCGCTATAAATAAGTGTGCAATCTGTGATGTGTGTGTGATTGTGAATTCTGTGCTGTGGTTGCTGTGATAGCTGTAGAATTATTAGATTCTCTTTAAAGAACCGAATTCTTATTCTGCCTTAAGTAAAAAAAAGGAAAGAACCTATTCACCCCCCCTCTAGGTGTTTGGGTTATCTTGAAATCAATTCTATCAAGTGGTATCAAAGGGAGGTTGCTCAAAGAAGGACTTAACAGTCTGAGTTCAATACATAAGGCAGATTCAAGATCAAGAAAATGGGTTCAGGAGAAAATCATAAGGAACTAGGTTCTATGAAATTACCCATTTGTAGGAAAGAGATATTTGGAATATGGAAAGAAAGGGTCAGGCTTTTTATGGAGGCTTCTTATCCAAGGATCTACATTACAGTAAAGGAAGGTCCTTATATTCCAATGAAGTTGTCAGTTCTAGATGCAAATCAAAGAACTCCCAAGGATTTTTCAGAGATGACTAAGGAAGAGATCATCCTGGCAACTATGGATAAAAGAGCCCAGAATATAATAGTAAGTGTCATAGATGATTCAAACTTTCAAAATTTGATTCACTGCAAGACCTCCAAGGAAATGTGGGAAACTTTGATATGCTACATGGAGGGTTCTGAAGAAGTCAGACAAGATAGAAAATCTATGTTGAATCAGGAATATGAGAGTTTCAGACAAGGAAAAGTCAGATGGTATAACTGAGTGTTATAAAAATTTCTATAGAATAGTAAATGAGCTGATGTCCTATGGAAGGATCTTCAGTACATATAAACTGAATGATAAATTCCTAAGATCCTTGACAAAGGATTGGGAAACTAAGATTTGTGCCATTAGGGAAGTGGCCAAACTTGCAGATATCTCTCCTCCAACTTTGTTTGGAAAATTGCTGTCATATGAGATGCAGCTGATGGCTAGGAAAGAGGAAGAGAAAAGTGCAAAAGGGGAGCATAGAGAAAAGTCTGTGGCCTTCAAGGTGGAAGCCACTAGGAAGAATAGGAGGATGTATCCATCACCTCCTAAGATAATTGCTGAAATTACTTCAGATAATTCAGACAACCAATGTTCAGACAGTAGTGACTCAGATAAAGACTTTGCTGCCTTCACAAGGCAGTTTCAGAGATTCCTTAAGAAGAAGCAGTGGAAGTCTAGGCCCTCCACATCTCAACCTGTGGATGACTATTATCAAAAGAGGAAGTCATCTAGGAAGGACAGGAGCAGGTCTAAGCCTAGCAAATCTACAACATTAAAGATAGTTTGCTACTGCTGTAATAGGCCTGGACATATTGTGGCTGAGTGTCCAGAAAAAAGAAAGGAGTCTGCTGATAAAAGGAAGACTCAACAAAAGAGCAAGAAGGAGAAATCCTTTGTTCCTAAGAAGGAGAAGAGCTTGACAGACCAATCATCTTCAGAGTCTGAATCTGAAGCTGAGGCATACATTAGTCTATATGCAGCAGATGAAGAAGATGAGTTTATGCAAGTGCTGAACTCTATCTATGAACAAGAAGATCATCAGTGCTTGAGACTGATGGCTGTGTTAGAAGAAGACAAGTGCCAGAATCAGCCTGGTCCTTGTAAGGTACAATGTTTTTCTAGAAATTCAGATTGTAGTACTGGTTCATAGTCAGCTACATCTGCATCAAGTGATGTGGATGGGTCTGAGTCTGAAGGTAATATTCATCAGCTGATAGATGAATCTGGGGACTTGTTGCAGGCACTAAAGAAAAGCAAAAACTTGGCCAAAACTCAGGCTAAGGAAATTACAGATCTTAAGATGGCTGCATCTAATTTAGTGAAAGAGTTAGATCAAAAAAAATGAATGAGATTGCCAAACTGAAAACTATAACTGTTATTCAGATGGGCACAATCACATACAAAAATGATCTAATTAAAAGTCTGGAAGCCAACTTCAAAAAGAAAAAGAGTTGGTGGCTAGTTATTCCAAGCCAAAATCAGTTTTACCCTTAATAGATGAGTTTGTGGCTCAAAAGGGTAAGGCTGGAATAGGCTTTAAAGGTGACACTAGGGCTATCCAATTTAAGAGAAAGGGAAAAGCCTCAGTCCAGCCACTGAACTATAAAGTCCCTGTAGTTTTTAGAAAGGAACAAGTGCCTTCTAACAAGTATGATCTTGAGAATACTCATGGTCATAGTAAGACTGAATTTCTGAATGACAAGGGTGTTTATGTCAATAAGGCACACCATGTACATAAACCCATATTCTTAAGAAAACAGTGGGTATAGCTGCAACAGTACCAACACAAAACAAAAGATTTACTGTCAACCAGACTCCAAGAATGTATCTAAAAATAGATACAACAAGTATGAATGTTGGTGTTGTTGCAAGATAGGCCATTATGCCTTAGATTGCTGGCACAACATTAGTGTCAGGAAGAACAACAGTCTACCTGTTAGAAGAGCAGCAGGTAGATTTGTTAAGTATGAAGCTAACTTGAACCAAAGACCCAAGACTTACTTGGCTCTAAGGTTAGGTAATTCTTTATTGCAGGTGAGTCTAAGTTACCATGCCCCTATATGGTATTTGGACAGTGGATGTTCCAGGCACATGACTGGAACAAGGGTGTTGCACAAGGAGTACTTACCTATCATAAATGGGCCTAAAGTAATCTTTGGTGGTTCTTAAAAAGGAATCATCAAAGGATTTGGTAATATTTCTAATAACCAGATTACTATCAATCAAGTGGCCTATGCGAAGGGTTTGAAATACAACCTTATAAGCATAAGTCAGCTGAGTGATTTAGGATATGACATTTCATTTATTAAGAATGAATTTCATATCAAAAGGTCAAGTGATCAAAAGATCATATTGACAGGATATAGAAAAAGAAATGTGTACTGTCTTAATTTTGAGTGTGAGAACAAATGTTCTCCTATTTGTCTTGTACCTGATGAGAGAGCCTCTCATTGTGTCAAATGGCACAAAAGATTGGCCCATCTTAACAACAAAACAATTAGACAACTTTTTAGCAAAGAGTTAGTGAGGAATGGTCCCAAAGTTAAGTATATAAAGGATGGGATATGCTCAGCTTGTCAAAAAGGCAAGCAGACAAAATCCTCCTTTCATAGACTTGAAAACAAGGATTTTGTGAGGTGTCTATACCTATTGCATATGGATCTATTTGGTCCTATTCCAGTTCATAGTCTAGGTAGGAAGGTCTACACTTTTGTGGTGGTAGATGGCTATTCTAAATATTCCTGGGTGTTCTTTTTGAGACAAAAATCAGAAACCCAAGTGTTTTATATAGTTTTTTCAAGCAAATTCAGAATGAACTTGACAGTACAGTGGTCAAAATCAGAAGTGAACATGACACTGAATTTCAATCTGAGAGTATGACAAGACTATGTGAAGAATTTGGGATTTTTCAAGAATTCTCCTCACCTAGAACACCACACAAAATGGTATTGCTAAAAGGAAGAATAGAATATTGATTGAGGTTGGTAGAACTCTATTGAGTGATACTTCTCTCCCAGAATATTTCTGGGTTGAGGCAGTAAATACTGCATGTCATGTGATCAATAGAGCTTCTATCACCAAAAGCAACAAAAAGACTCCCTATGAGATCATGAAGGGTAAAAAACCAAACTTATCCTATTTTAGGATCTTTTGTTGCAAGTGTTATGTCCTTAACAATGGCAAGTCTTATCTAACTAAGTTTGCTGCCAAATCCCAAGATGGGATATTTGTTGGGTACAACAACAATAGTAAGGCTTATAGGGTCTACAACTTGATTACTCAAGTTATAGAAGAGTCTGTACATGTTGTATTTGATGAAATAAGACTGATTAACAGTAAGTTGCCTTGTAGCTCATACAGTTCTACAAGTATAAATGAGAGAATGGACAAGCTTACCATTACAGAAGAGTCAACTGCAGAGCAGGAAGTGGAAAATGGTGGCTACTGTCCAGGGGGAGTACAGGACTCTCTAGATGCTGATAAAAAGCAAGAGGTGCAGCATATTGAAGAGACTGGAGGTGTTCAACCTGAAGATAGTCTACCTCCAGCTGTTAGACACTTAAAGGATCATCCGGCAAATCAGATAATTGGTGATCCAATACACGGAGTGCAAACCAGAAGCAGGAACTTGAACACAGTTCTTTGCTAGAGCTTCCTATCACAACTGGAGCCAAAGAGATTTGAAGAAGCTATTCTAGACCCACATTGGATTGATGCCATGCAAGAGGAGCTGAATCAGTTCAGAAGGTGCAAGGTTTGGGAGTTAGTTCCTAAACCAAAAGACCACAACATCATTGGAACAAATGGATCTTTAGGAACAAACTGGATGATAGTGGGATCATTGTGAAGAACAAAGCAAGACTTGTTGCAAAAGGATACATGCAGGAAGAGGGTATTGACTTTGATCAAACCTTTGCCCAATAATAGCAAGACTGGAAGCAATTAGGATGTTCCTTGCCTATGCAACATATCAAGGCTTCAAGGTATTCCAAATAGATGTAAAATCAGCATTCCTAAATGGAAATCTAAAAGAAGAAGTCTATGTAGAGCAGCCCTCAGGTTTTGTTAATTCTCTCAAACCTTATTATGTTTATAGACTTAGGAAAGCTTTGTATGGGTTAAAGCAAGCCCCAAGGGCTTGGTATGAAACCCTGTCTACTTTCCTTATTGAGAACAAATTCTCAAGGGGGAAAATAGACAAAACTCTATTCCTAAGGGAGTCCAAATGAAAGATAATCTTAGTCCAAATTTATGTAGATGACATAATATTTGGGTATACATAAAACAAAATTTGCAAGAAGTTTGCTAAACTTATGCAAGGGAAGTTTGAGATGAGCAGCATGAGAGAACTTAAGTTCTTCTTAGGACTTCAAGTAAGACAGACTAATGATGGATTGTCCATATCCCAGTCTAAGTTCACCAAGGAGTTAATTAAGAAGTATGGTATGGAATCATCCTCCACCATGAGAACTCCATGGGAACAAGTATGCCTATATGCAAAGATGATGCAGGTAAGCCTGTAGATTAGTCTTTGTATAGAGGAATAATTGGCTCTCTTCTATATCTGTCTGCTAGTAGACCAGACATTATTATGCAACATGTGTCTGTGCTAGTACCAATCATGCCCTAAAGAATCTCATTACACTGCAGTAAAAAGGATTTTGAGATATCTAAAGGGCACACCTAATCTAGGCCTTTGGTACCCTAGGAATGGAGATTTTCTACTGACAGGCTATTCAGATGCAGACTTTGCAGGTTGCAAAGAAGATAGAAAAAGCACAACAGGCACCTGTCAATTTCTAGAACGAAGATTGGTGTCTTGGAGCAGTAAGAAGCAGACTAGTGTGGCAATTTCCATAGCTGAGTCAGAAATTGTGGCAGCAGAAGTTGCTGTGCACAGTTTGTAGTGGATTCAACACCAGCTAGAAGACTATGGTATTCAGGTAAGTAGAATACCTTTGTTTTGTGATTCTACAAGTTATTTCTATTGCTAATAATCCTATTTCACATAGTAGGACTAAGCATATAGAAATTAGATACCATTTTCTTAGAGAACATGTAGAGAAAAAGGACATCTCACTAGAATTTGTCAAAACAGATTATCAAATTGCAGATGTGTTTACTAAGCCTCTAGATGAAACTAAATTCAATAAATTTAAAATTGAATTAGGAATGTTGAACATAGATTAGTTTAACAAAATTGGCTAAGTAAATCAGTGTCGACACATCCAGAGAAGTGATGTCGGCACATCCAAAGTAGTGGTGTCGACACATCATCAATTGGTGTCGACACATAGAAGTCATCACCGTTGTCGAGACATTAGAAGTATGTGTCGGCACATTTCAACAGTGTCAACACATTTAGTCAGTTTTTTCCCGCCTTTTGACCTTCTTTGTTTAGAAGGGTATAAATAGGTCAAGAACAATCTCTGTCGACTCACTCTCCAGGTTTTCGAGACCAAAACCTTGTGTCGACAAACTCTCTCCTCTCAATCCAAGCTTTCTCATCATCCCAATGGCGCCAAAGGTAGAAGATAACATCAACGAAGGATATGAGTTGGTTCGCCATGCCTTTGATGATGCAGAATCTGAGATTAAAGGGGTAATTACCCTAATTGTTGAAAATGATTTGGAGTTTTTGGTATCCGAACCAACCAAGATATGGAAGAAAGAGATACTTGAGTTTTATGGCGCAGCTACAGTAGATTCAATTGGCCTTAAGATTAAATCAACGGTTCATGGCGCTAGAGTCAAATTGACCTTGAAGAGTTTGAGAAAAATTCTTAATCTTCCAAGGACTCAGGATGAAGAAGTACCCGTATCTAAGACAAGGGAAGCACTACAATGGTGTGGATTGGATCCCACCTTGAAGATTGGATCTGCTATAAAAAGGAAAGGGATGAATCAGCAAGGGAAATTCCTCTCTGAAGTGGTTGGCAAGGTAATTCTATGTAAGCTAGGGGGACATGATAGGATTTCAGCCTATATGTTCAGCCTAATGATAAGGATTATTTTTAGACTAAACACAGATTGGTCTATAGTAATTTTTGAGAAGATTAAGGAAGGCATAAAGAAGCCTAATTTGGCTAGACTGATGAGTTTATACTTGGCTGGAGCAATTCCAGAAGTAATGCACCAGATTCCTGGTTCTAAAATCAACCATATGAGAAAAATGGACATCAGGATTATCTCAAGATGGGATAGGGTCCTAACAAAGGACATACCTGATATAGAAAGATAAGAAGCTGATGAGAAATCTCCTGTACAGGACATTACTGATAATGCACAGGTGCAGGGGGAGCCAGATAATGCACAGGCACAGGACATTACTGATAATACATAGTCACATGACATTACTGATAATACACAGGCACAGGACATTACTGATAATGCACAGGAGCAGGGGGAGCCAAATAATGCACAGGTGCAGGGGGAAGAGACAACACACTTGGCAAGTGAAATGGCTTCACAAACAATTCTTGAGAGACCTCATGTCAACATTCCAACACAAGATGTTATCATGGAGGATACATCTGTAGTTGCTGATGCTCCTGAGAAAGAAGTACCACCAGTCCACACTCAACAGGAGTTTACTCTTGAAGAGTTGTTTCCTGATATTGAGGGGGAGCATGCTGACTTTGAGGGGGAGCAGATTAGGACTCAAAAGGAGCTCCCTCCTAGTCCTAAGGGAAGAGTAGACATTCCCAGTACATCTGCTTTAGAAGATGAAGAAATCACAAGTGCAAAAAAGAGAAAACTGATGGTTTTCAAGAGAAGGAGCCAAAGCTACAAGAAAGCATTGCAAACTGCTGCTCCACAACCTGGCCCAGAGGCTGATTGCAGCTCATTATTGGTGGCCTTGCAAGTGAAATTAGATGAGCAGAGAATGGCTCTAGAGAAGTATGTGGATGAAGGTCATAAGTCACTTCAATTTGATCTGGCTCAGGATATCAAATCCATCAGGTTTGAAGTGAATTTACATAAGAAAGGGATGACAGATTGCTTCCATAAAGTGGGCAATGCTGTAGTATTTCTGGCTAAGCAGCAAGCAGTAGTAAAGGCTCAAGTGGATGACATTGCTATTAAACAAGGCTATGTCCTTGAGAATCAGATTAGGATCAATGACAATCTGACTGAATCTCATAATGAGATAGTAACTGAAATAAAGAAAATAGTCACTGCAATGACTGAAGCAAGGGCTAAAGAGAAAGAGGAGTTTGATAAGAAGCAACAGGCTGCCTTAGACTCATTTCAGACAGCCATTACTACTTCTAAGAATTTAATCTCTGATAAGCCTCTCAAGTTAAAATCATTTTATAAAGATGGTGTTAATTTTCTTGATGGACAAGTGAAATTTCAGAAAGATGACTTAAGAGACCATATTGAAAGAGAAGTCATAAAGGGGGAGAGAGTGTTAGTCAAAGCAGGCTCAGATCATGCCAAATGGATATCCAATAGTATTAGAGCCACTCTGGGATATCCACCCCTTTGTGATGATGATAATGTTGCTGAGTCAGGTGTGCAACCTGCTTATGTTGAAGGTGAACAACCTGAAGTTGCTCAGGTCATCTACCCTCCAGCAGATTTTGATATGATTCAGCAACAGGTTCAGTCAATGTACAGTCCTTCACAGGAATTTGATAAGGTTATTATTGAGAAAGTAGAAATGCCAGAAGCTGCCTTGAAAGCTTAGCAGGAAGCTCAACTATCAAAGAAAAGGTTCAGAGAACAGGCAGAGTTAAAGCCTGATTTTGAGCAGCAGAGCCCCACTTCCAGGAATATCATTTTGACTGCCTGGAAAGCTGTGAAAGAACAGATCCATGAAAGGGGAAAATGGTATAATGAACAAAAATGATAGAAATATGAAGCAAGGCAAGAAACCATTCTGCAATATAGAAGAAAGGCTAAAATTGGGAAGCTACCTCCTAATGCTCAGGAGCCTAGCAAATACTTCCCTAAGCCTTTTCATTATTTTGAAAGGCAGAGAATTAAGGCTGAAGCACAGAAGAAGGCAGAATTGAAAGGAAAGAAGCCCATTGATGATGCAGAACCTACTGTACAGGCTCAGATTAAGCCAGGAAAAGGCATAGTCATCAGGGAGCCTGATCAGCCTTAGTATAGTTTTACTAGATTTTACAAGAACAATGTAATCTTTAGTATTAAAGAAATCTATGTAAACAATTGTTAAGAAAATTTTTGAAAGTATAAACAAAACAATGTTTCATGTTCATTAAGTTTGCATCATTATTCTGTAATGTCATTTTTGTATATGTTTTGTTTATAAGTTACCCTGTCATATAATGCTTATATACATCATAATGTTTGTTTATCATAAGTGATGTATATCATTGACTAAAGGGTTATGACTTCTCCAAATAGGGGGAGATTGTTGGGTACATAGGAAAATGTGTACCTGATTTGAAGAAGACTCACTTAGCTCAATGATATACATCAAGGTGTATTTGATGTTATTTTGAGTTTATATGTGCAGGTTAAGAATATGCTAAAATGCAGAAAAAAGTTTCTAAGTCCATGTGTCGACACTTAAGAAAGCCTGTGTCGACACTTGGAGAAGCAGTGTCGACACCAGAAGCAACTGTGTTGACACACAGAATTTTTAGTCGACATCAACTGTGTCGACACCTGGAAGCAGTGTCGACACACAGAATTTTTAGTCAACATCAATTATGTCGACACCTGGAGGCAGTGTCGACACACAGAATTCTTAGACTATATCAACTGTGTCGACACACAGGAGTTGTGTCGACACACAACAGAGTTTCAACAAAGTTGATTGCTGTGAAGTGAAGAAGTGACAGTGTCGACACAAAGAAGCAGTATCGACACATTCTACAGATGCAATGTCAAGAAGCAGTGTCGACACCATAGGAGCTGTGTCGACATCACCAAAGCTTGTGTCGACACTTAATCTACTTGTGTCGACACATAATGAAGATCAGTCTCGATGCTTTGCTTGCAAAGACATAGGTTCAAGAAATGACTGAAGACTTGACAGCTGTGAATTCCAACAAGTTTGCTGAAGCTATCAGAACTGTCAGAAGTTCGTTAGAAACCGGATCAGCCAGTTACCATGGATGAAGTCTATATAAAGACGGATTCTGTCAAATCAAAGAGCATGAATGACTATTGATGAATTGATCATTGATCAAGAAAGAGCACGTCACACAGAAGAAGATTTTCGTGAGAAGATCTAAGAAGATAATCTGAAGTGGCAATCTACTCAGAATTTATCTAAGGAGAATTCAAACAAGAATTCAGAAGAAACTTCAGAAGATTTGGAGAGTAAGAGAGAGCTCCAGCTGTTTGAAGTAAAGAAGAAGACATTTACAAGTCTCTTAAGAAGCAGATCCTGAACAAATCTGCTAAGAAGAATTCAGATCTATTTCTGAAATTTAAGAAGGAAGCTGTCAGCCAGTCAACTTCAAAGAAGATAACCCCTACTGAGTTCAGATTCAAGAAGCTTTGAAGAAAGCTAAGAACAGGTTTATCTCAGCAATCAGTTTTATCAAGAGCTGATCAAGAAATCTTTTATCCCTTCTCTCTCAACAAGGGTAAGAGTCAAACTATAAGATTTTTAAAATTCTGTAGGATCTTTCAAGATCTGAGTTGTAAGCCTATAATATAAAGACTGAGTGTAGGAGATATAGATCTCTGAGTTGTAGGCCTTGTGTCAAGGCTGAGGTAGGGCTGTTAGCCTGAGCTGTAGGAGTGTGGATACATTCTTAGTTGTAGGCCTTGTGACAAGGCTGAGGTAGGGCTATTAGCCTGAGCTGTAGGAGTGTGGATACACTCTTAGTTGTAGGAACCTTTCAGGGTTCTGAGTTGTAGGAACCTTTCAGGGTTCTGAGCTGTAAGATCTGTGGATCTGAGAAGAAGGAAGAAGTTAGGCTGAATCTAGCACACTGCTGGATAGGCAAAGGGGGAAAGTGGATGTACCCAGACCTTGGGGAACCACTATAAACAAGTGTGCAATCTGTGATGTGTGTGTGATTGTGAATTCTGTGCTGTGGTTGCTGTGATAGCTATAGAATTGTTAGATTCTCTTTAAAGAACCGAATTCTTATTCTGCCTTAAGTAAAAAAAGGAAAGAACCTATTCACCCCCCTCTAGGTGTTTGGGTTATCTTGAAATCGATTCTATCAGTTCCACTTTCCGAGACAAATACAGCCTGAACCGTCCAGCTAGGGTCACTCCTCCTCCAGCAAGAAAAGGAAGAATTGATGTCATATCTTCAGACGAATAAGGATATTTTCGCCTGGAATCCTGAAGATATGCCTGGTGTGGATCCACAATTCATACAACATTATTTGAACATCAACCCAACATATAAGCCGGTCATCCAAAAGAAGACAAATTTTGCCCCTAAACGACTTCAAGCGGTTGAAGAGGAAGTTGGAAAGCTCTTTGACGCACAATTCATTTGAGAAGTGGAGTAACCTGTTTGGTTGGCTAATGTGGTCATGGTCAAGAAATTCTCGGGAAGTGGAGGATGTGTGTAGATTACACCAATCTTAACCAAGCTTGTCCAAAATATTGCTTTCCCCTCCCTAGGATCGACCAGCATGTAGATTAAACTGCTGGACATCAGCTCCTTAGTTTCATGGATGTATACTCCGTGTATAATCAAATCAGGATGAATCTTGCAGATGAAGAGCATACTGCGTTCCGAACTGATAAGGGAATTTACTGTTAAAAGGTGATGCTCTTTGGTATTAAGAATGTCTAAGCTACCTACCAATGGTTAATGAACAAGGTGTTCAAAAATCTCATTTGAAAGACCATGGAAGTGTACGTAGACGACATGCTAGTTAAAAGCATCAATCGAGAAGATCATCTAGAAGATCTAGAAAGATGTTTTTAACTCCTCTGCCAGCACGACATGAGGCTTAACCCGAGCAAATGCACGTTTGGTGTTACGTCAGGAAAATATCTTGGATTTATGATAACACAACGCGGGATAGTGGCCAACCCGGAGAAGATCAAAGCCATCGAAGACATATCACTACCTTAATCCCTGAAAGAAATACAACGCCTAAAGGGAAGAATTACGACACTCTCAAGATTCTTGGCACGAACTGGTGACAAGTATCTACCTTTTTTTCAAAGTTCTCAAGGGAGCAAAATGTTAACCCCAAAATCGACAATCCTCTCCAAGGTGCCCATTTTTTCTGCTTTTCTCCTACAGGTTCCCACCCGCAAGGAGCAGGCTACAGCTGATGTCCACCGTCGCGGACTGCCGGGTCCAAAGTCGCTCAAGGACGGACGCTCCGCTAGCCGCCCGCCAGGGGAGACCTCCGTCTGCCAGGCGGACTCCCCCTAGAGTCCGCCCAAGCCGCCAGCCAGGGGGGCCTCCGCCTGCCGGGCGGACTCCCCCGAAGTCCGCCCAGGTCGCCCGCTAGGGGGCGGCCTCCGTCTTGCCGGGCGGACTCCCCATGGAGTCCGCCCAGGCCGCCGCTAGGTGGCGGCCTACGCCAGCCGGGCGGACTCCCCGGGAGTCCGCCCAGGCCGCCCGCTAGGGGGCGGCCTCCGCCAGCCAGGCGGACTCCCCCGGAGTCCTCCCAGTCCGCTTGCTAGGGGACGACCTCCGTCTTGTCGGGCAGACTCTCCCTGGAGTCCGCCAGGCCGCCTGCTAGGGGGCAGCCTCCGCCAGCCGGGCGGACTCCCCCGGAGTCCGCCCAGGCCGCCCGCTAGGGAGCGGCCTCCGCCTTGCTAGGCGGACTCCCCCGGAGTCCGCCCAGGCCGCCCGCTAGGGGGCGGCCTCCACCTTACCGGGCGGACTCCCCCGGAGTCCACCCAGGCCGCCCGTTAGGGGGCGGCCTCCGCCTTGCCGGGCGGACTCCCCCGGAGTCCGCCCAGGCCGCCCGCTAGGGGGCGGCCTCCGCCGAGCCAGGCGGACTCCCTCTGGAGTCCGCCCAGGTAGCCCGATTGGGGGCGGCCTCCACTCCGTCAGGGGCAGACTCCTCCTGGAGTCCGCCCAGTTAGCCAAGAGTTGCCTGCTCAGGATCCGTTTGCTTGCTCCTCAGGTCGCTCAGCCTGCCTTCCCTTTTCTAGCTGCCAACCGGAAGTCTGCCCCAGCAGAGAAAAGGCCAGTCCGCGGAGTCCGCCGAGGTCATCGACCTCATGTTCTCAGTCCGCCGAGGTCATCGATGATGACGTCACGTGGCCCGCTTCTAGAAGATTCTCCCCAGGCCTATAAATAGCCCCCAAGGCCTCTCATTCTGCACACGCGAGAGGAGAACTGCCACCTTGATAAAAGCCTGCGGACTCAGTTTTCCAGTTCGTCAAAGTTGATCAAGCAAGATCTGCGGCCTCAAATCTCCAGTCCGCCCAGGTCATCAAGGGCTGTGGACTTAGTTTTTTCTGCCTTTAGCAGGCAGCTTGAGCAACCTCCGATTTCCAGTTCTCCCAGGTCGTCAAGGGCTATGGACTTAGTTTTTTCTGCCCTCAGCAGGCAGCTTGAGCAGCATCTGCAGCCTCAGTTCTCCTGTCCTCTGCAGCCTCTTTTACTTAGTTTCTGGCACCTTCTTCCTTAGCCGCCAGCTTCTCCTATTGTACCCTTTACTGCTTTTTACATGTAATGGTGCAATAGCAAGTTGTAAACCTACTTGATTAAAGGAAAAGCCCGTCGCAAGAGTGGCATTCAAGCCGCGGCGGGCGAAGTCTGTTGTTGCCGCTGCTAGCAACCTCCTCTCTTCTTCTCTCCTCTCTCGGCATCAACCTGCGAAGCTAACCATCAAAGTAGCTGTCTGTTCGACAGTACCTGAGCAAGCTTCTCCTCCATCCCCGCGACCCTTCTTACTTCACCCTTATCTTGTGAGATCGAACAACCCGTTAACTGGTCGGTGTCGTATTTCGCGCATTAATAGTTAACACGCGGCCTTCAGATCTCGATCAGACAGTGAAAGCAGTGGTTACTCATGTCAGACCATCAACCAGCCGAGGATCTTGCTCCAAGTCCCAGTGATGATTCTCTTTGGGAGGCCTTAGAGCAATCTCGTAGAGAAACTGCCCAACAGTTTTAAGCCATCAACCGTACTCTAGGAGCTCTCACACAGCAATTGGCCGCTCAATCTTCAGCAGCGCCAGTTCCTCCAGTCAATCCACATCAACATAAGAGACTCCTGAAGTCTATCCACCGGCTTATCCTCCGGTCTACCCTCCTCTTTACACTCCAACCTTTCCGCAAGGGCCTGCAGCTCCTTTGCGATCTCAGGATGATGAGTTTACAGCTCGTCAAAACTTCTTCTGGGAAGCTGCCCGGGGAAGTCCAGCTAGATTTTTGAATTTTCAGGGAAGTCATCCGTTCTCTTCAGCTCCTGCATTTGCTCCTCCTGCAACAACCTTTTTCTCCTATCCTCCTACTTCTTTTGCAACTACTGCTCATGCTCCTTACTTTCCTTATGCAGTAGAACAAGAAGAACCGTCGCCGTTTACAGAGAGTGTTCGGCACGAACCAACTCCAGTCAACTTCAGAGAGCAACGGTTGCCCATTTACACCGGGGAGACTGATCCAGTTAAGCATCTTCAAGCTTTTGAATCAGCCGTTGCTCTCAAGACCCTCTCCGATGCTACCAAGAGCAAACTCCTCGTAACAACCTTTGATGGTCAAGTGAGGGATTGCTTCTATGGACTTCGTGCTCAGTCCATCTCTACCTTCGCTGATTTGCGAAGGGAGTTCCTGCTCAGATTTTCTACCTCTTCAAAGAGGAAGGGCGGTCCAGAAGCCCTCTTTGAGATTAGGCAGCGAGATAATGAGACCTGGTCTCATTTTGTGGATCGATTTCAGAAAGAAATTTTAGACATTGAGATCGTTGATCAAGAAATGTACCGAGTGGCTCTTATTCACGGCCTGCGTGAAGGTCCACTAAAGTTTGAAGCTAACGTCTGAGCACCAAGAACTTATCAAGGGTTGATCGGCTTAGCCAACTCGTATATCCGCGGTGAAAAGAGCAACCCTAGCTTCGTCTCCAGGCTTGTATCGGAGAAAAATTCTTCTTCTTGCAAGCAGCCTCCGAGGTCTCCTCGGAAAGACTTTCCATCTCTCTCTAGGAAAGCAAGAAGATTTTAGCATCATCATCAATACCCCTCCCAAGGCCATGATTGTGCCCAAGAGCGGCTTCTACCATTGTCAACATCATCTCCGCTAGAAGCTGCAGTTCATCGGCAGCAAGAAGGTGACCTGCCAGAGTTTGAGCTAGATGAGGTCATGCAAGAAGTTAGCCAAATCATGAAGGATAAGGCATATTCCAAAAGGCCCTACCAACCGGCGAATAAGAGATCAAGAAATTCAGATCCGTTCTGTGAATTCCACAGAGAGAAAGGTCATTTAACTGAAGATTGCAAGGCCCTTCGGCGATTGGTTGAGAGATCTCTCGTCGAGGGCAAGATCAACGACCTGGTCAAGAAGATTGATTCTTCGAAACCTTCCACCTCCAATGGCAAGGAGGTTGTTGAGGGTCACCTGGAGTGCATAGAGGTAAATGATGAGGGCCGTCTGGGGCCCATTGATATTCCAAGTGAGTGCATCGATGTCGTTGATGAAGGTGACCTTGGAAGACTATTCTGAAGCAAAGGGGACACATTTCTTGCGTCATCAGCTATGACCAATCGCAGCTCCTCACAGCCCCTCGCGATCGTGACCGGTTGCTTTTACTTTACTCTTAAAATATTTTATTTTTCAACACTTCTAAGTGTTTCATTTTTCATTCAATAGAGCTTACGTTAGAAACCTCATACTGACAAGGTTCCCTTTTTGTGATGCTTCTCCTCCATATTCTTCTCTTTGCCAAAGAGATCACTAAACCAGCGAGATATCGCCAAGTCTTGCTCAGTGCCCCCTCGAGATTGTCCTCTGGCGTAAAACCACAATGACCACATATGATGAGGAGTTTCTCATATGTGTAGTGGGGGCCGTTCAACTCTCGTACAGAGGATGACGGGGCTTCGGATCCCGACCGATGTCTAGCGCAGTGTGAGTGCCTAGGGGAGGCCTCCTGTGATAGTTCTATCGTGCTCCGTTAGGGATACGTTACAGTTACGATGATCTTTGCTTGACAAGCAATGGCGATCAAGTGTAGCCTTGTCTCTTCGATCATCTCACAACTGTGACGGCCGAACACTCTATGGTACTCTCGATCCGTTCCTCCACGGGACTCACAACTCCGCTGATCAATCCGCAGACAAGCAATAAACCACTTGGCGCAACTAGTCTAATTGATCAACGATGCTTGTAACCCGAGGCAAGAGAGCAGTGCATCTGTCGATCCTTCCTAGGATCTTTTGTTCTTGTTTCTTTGTGTCCTTCTAAAGGACGCGCGGCCATCCCTCTTTGGTTAGGACTACACCTTAGATGACTTTGGCAAGTGATGCATAATGCCCACGGGGAACACCTGTGGCAGCATTTAACCTTTTTAATTCATCCCCGGGGTGTAGCCCCTCTTTTCTCGTTTTTTACCTTCTTACAGGTTAACAGGTTAAATCCAACCTATTCTAAGGATCTGCAATATCTTTCTTGACTTACGATCATCTTATATGCGTTGCCTGCATAAGCTTTTATCAGATGATGATCAACAAGTTCTCTTATCAGATGTTAACCACACATCATTTATTCAAAGCATATGGTTCTTCTTGATTGACAAGCCATGTCATCACAAATCCAATTTCGAATTTTCTTATCTTGCTGATCTGGGTTTCATGTTGGCATTATATCTTGATCACGCGAGACAATCATTATCGCGATTTGGTCTTTATTTAATTGATAGCAGAGTTTACCAGGTATCTCTTCTATTATCTGATTATATCTTATCATATCAACAGTCAACATTCGCAGGTTCCACTCAGATATTTGCGACTTAGTTTTCTTTCCTTTATATCTGCTTGCTCACTCTCCTTTTGTAGAGACTAGCTGATATTAGCAAGTTCCCTCTCAGGTACTTGCAGCTTATTTTCTTCTCCTATCTGCTTGCTCATTCTCCTTTTGCAGAGACTAGCAGACTTTAATAAGTTCCTCTCAGGTACTTGCAGCTTATTTTCTTCTCCTATATGCTTGATCACTCTCCTTTTGCAGAGACTAGCAAACATTAGCAAGTTTCTCTCAGGTACTTGCAGCTTATTTCCTTTATATCTGCTTGCTCACTCTCCTTTTGCAGAGACTAGCAGATATTAGCAAGTTCCCTCTCAGGTACTTGCAGCTTATTTTCTTCTCCTATCTGCTTGCTCACTCTCCTTTTGCAGAGACTAGCAGACTTTAGCAAGTTCCTCTCAGGTACTTGCAGCTTATTTTCTTCTCCTATCTGCTTGCTCACTCTCCTTTTGTAGAGACTAGCAGACATCAACAAGTTCCTCTCATGTACTTGCAGCTTATTTTCTTTTCCTATCTGCTCGCTTACCTTACTTTTGCAGAGACTAGCAGACATCAGCAAGTTCCTCTCAGGTACTTGCAACTTATTTTCTTTTCCTATCTGCTCGCTTACCTTACTTTTGCAGAGACTAGTAGATACCATCGAGTCCCCTTCAGCTTAGGTACACACAAGATGTACCTCCTTTTGCCTGCATTGACTTTTTCTTCACAGGTAAAGGATAGGAACTGACAAATTTTTCCAAGGAGAGACATCAGGTTCTATCTCTCCCAATCTCTAATTTTTTCTCTCTCCTAATTTCTTAGAGGAGGATCACGATTTTGTGGGTCTCCTACTTTTTCGAAGTTCCCTTCGGAACTTAAAAAAGTGCGGGGATTATGTTAACCCCAAAATCAGCAATCCTCTCCAAGGTGCCCATTTTTTCTGCTTTTCTCCTACAGGTTCCCACCCGCAAGGAGCAGGCTACAGCTGATGTCCACCGTCACGGACTACTGGGTCCAAAGTCACTCAAGGAAGGATGCTCCGCTAGCTGCCCGCCAGGGGCGACCTCCGTCTGCCAGGCGGACTCCCCCTAGAGTCTGCCCAGGCCGCCCGCTAGGGGGCGGCCTCCGCCTTCCGGGCGGACTACCCCGGAGTCCGCCCAGGCCGCCCGCTAGGGGGCGGCTTCCGTCTTGTCGGGCGGACTCCCCCTGGAGTCCTCCCGCTAGGGGGAGGCCTCCGCCAGCCGAGCGGACTCCCCCGGAGTCCGCCCAGGCTGCCCGCTAGGGGGCGGCCTCCGCCTGCCGGGCGGACTCCCCCGGAGTCCGCCCAGGCTGCCCTCTAGGGGGAAGCCTCCGTCTTGCCGGGCGGACTCCCCCTGGAGTCCGCCCAGGCCGCCCTCTAGGGGCGGCCTAAGCCAGCCGGGCGGACTCCCCCGGAGTCCGCCCAGGCCACCCGCTAGGGGGCGGCCTCCGCCTTGCTGGGCGGACTCCCCCGGAGTCCGCCCAGGCCGCACGCTAGGGGGCAGCCTCCGCCTTGCCGGGCAGACTCCCCCGGAGTCGGCCCGCTAGGGGGCAGCCTCTGCCTTGCCGGGCGGACTCCCCCGGAGTCCGCCCAGGCCACCCGCTAGGGGGCGGCCTCCGCCTAGCCGTGCGGACTCCCTCTGGAGTCTGCCCAGGTCGCCCGATAGGGGGCGGCCTCCGCTCCGTTAGGGGCAGACTCCTCCTGGAGTCCGCCCAGTTAGCCCAGAGTTGCCTGCTCAGGATCCGTTTGCTTGCTCCTCAGGTCGCTCAGCCTGCCTTCCCTCTTCTAGCTACCAACCGGAAGTCTGCCCAAGCAGAGAAAAGGCAAGTCCGCGGAGTCCGCCGAGGTCGTCGACCTTATGTTCTCAGTCCGCCGAGGTCGTCGATGATGACGTCACTGGGCCCGCTTATAGAAGATTCTCCCCAGGCCTATAAATATCCCCCAAGGCCTCTCATTTTGCACGCGCGAGAGGAGAACTACCACCCTGATAAAAGCCTGCGGACTCAGTTTTCCAGTTCGTCAAAGTTGATCAAGCAAGATCTGCGGCCTCAAATCTCCAGTCCGCCCAGGTAGTCAAGGGTTGTGGACTTAGTTTTTTCTGCCTTCAGCAGGCAGCTTGAGCAGCCTCCGCAGCCTCCGATTTCCAGTTCTCCCAGGTCGTCAAGGGCTGTGGACTTATTTTTTTCTGCCCTCAGCAGGCAGCTTGAGCAGCATCTGCAGCCTCAGTTCTCCTATCCTCTGCAGCCTCTTTTACTTAGTTTCTGTCACCTTCTTCCTTAGTCGCCAGCTTCCCCTATTGTACCCTTTACTGCTTTTTACATGTAATGGTGCAATAGCAAGTTGTTAACCTACTTGATTAAAGGAAAAGCCCATCGCAAGAGTGGCATTCAAGCCGCGGCGGGCGAAGTCTGCTGTTGCCGCTGCTAGCGGCCTCCTCTCTTCTTCTCTCCTCTCTCGGCATCAACCTGCGAAGCTAACCATCAAAGTAGCTGTCTGCTCGACAGTACCTGAGCAAGCTTCTCCTCCATCCCCGCGACCCTTCTTCCTTCACCCTTAGCTTGTGAGATCGAACAACCCGTTAACTGGTCGGTGTCGCATTTCGCGCATCAACACAAAAAACACAGGATTTCAATGGACGGACGAATATCAAGCAGCCTTCGAATCCCTAAAAGAATATCTTGTCTCACTGCTGCTCCTCTCGAAGCCGATCCCTTGAGAAACACTCTAGTTATGTCGGTGTTACCATTATGATCTGGAAGTGATCAAGCATGTAGTTTCACTGCCAACGTAGTATGAGCCTATCAAGGTCTCACATAAGAATGTTTGGAGAAATTGGGAGATTGGATTAGTATAGTTTTACTCATGTGCTGAGTGGAAAAGACTTAGCTCAGCCAGGCTTTGAAAGCAGCAAGTGCATTGAGGCCACTGAACGCTTTCATCGAGTCAAGTGTTGACTCTTCGAAGGGTGGCGTTGAATGTGTTGAGTTTACTCAACGATTCATCGGGTCAAAGTGTTGATTCGTCAAGTATTGCACTTAAGTGTTGAGTGTGTTGGGTTCACTCAACGATTCGTTGAGTCAAAGTGTTGATTTGATGAGTCTGGTTCTCAGGCGTTGAGTGCATTGAGTTCACTCAATGCCTTGACTCCATGCCTTTGTCGAGTCAAAGGTTGATTCGACAAATCTAGCATTAGGCGTTGAGTGCGTTGAGTTCACTCAACACCTTCATCCAGTTAAAGGTTGATTCGACGGGTTTGGCGCTGATAGCATTGAGTGCGTTGAGTTCACTCAACGCCTTCGTTGTGTATCTTATGGATACTCGACGATTCGTCAAGTATGTTTTTATATACTCGATGATTTGTTGAATATGTTATGGATACTCGACGATTCGTCGAGACAATGGTTGTCTGGTCGAATTTCTGTATTCCAAGTCTTGGATCTGCGAATAATGACGGGATGTTCTGTTTATTCCTTTGGGTATAAATAGAAGATTTTAGGATTTTTGAAGATAAGAGATTGACTGTTCATTCGGTCTAAGCACACGAGCCGCACTATGCAAAAACCCAAGACTTAAAAGACCGACGGAACTATTCCGCCTTCGCCGATCCTATCGCCGTCACATACCCGATCCTGGCTAGTGTCACCGCCGCCTCTTCTGTAACATACCTAACAGTCTGTGAAGACGCCGAGTGCCTTCTCCCGACCTAGATCTTGTTCGACAAGAGTCTATGGGTTCTCCCGTTCGTGTGAATTTCTTGTAGAGGTGCAGACACCATTCTGCACTAAGGACTCTAGTAGCTTAGTGATTGGCAGAACTTCTGGAGCATATAGGTTGAGTATAGACTCAATCCCACAGAGGTAATTTTATTTTACCGCACCTTAGTTCTTGATTAATGTTCATCGCTAGATTCGAACTCTTTTGGGTTTTTCTTGTTCCTTATTTTCCACTGCGCACAAGTGTTGCGACGTATAGCAAAATCCAACAATTTATACCTAGCCATAACACCAGCTACCTTGAGCTCAGGATTGGTCAAAGACGAAGGAGGAGTTCAATGCCCGATCTACTATCTCAGAAAAGTTCTCTTGGATATAGAAACCAGATATCCCACAATAGATAAAACAGATTTAGCACTCATCTTCTCTGCGAGGAAGCTCCACTCGTATTTCCAGGCTTATTCAATAATGGTGTTAACTGAACTTCCACTCTGCAAAATCCTCTAGAAGCCAGAAGCATCCGACAGATTGGTAAAGTGGGCAGTTGAACTAGGAGAGTTCGATATACATTTCCAACCCCGGCCAGATATCAAGTCACAGGTATTAGCAGATTTCATTGTAGAGAACACCATCCCTCAAAGATACAATTTCTGCACAAACCACCAGTGACCCTCGTTGGACTCTATATATGGATGGGGCTTCCGGGATAGAGGGAGTAGGCGTAGGGTTGCTTTTAATAATTCTAGATTCAAATACCCTGGAGTATGGACTAAGATTAAAGTTTACAGCCACCAACAAGATTGCTGAATATGATGCTCTAATTGATGGATTCAGGCTTGCTGTCGACTACCAAGTAAAAAACCTAACAATCTACTCAGATTCTCAGCTCATAGTCTCTCAGATAGAGGGTGATTACGAGGCAAAGAATGACCAGTTTGTCCAATATCTTTTGAAATTTATTAAGTTAAGGTTAGCTACTCACCTAGAGGGGTGGGGGGTGAATAGGTCTTTGAAAATTCCCAAGTCTTTTTGTTATTTTCTTACTAAGTGATCTAGAGCTTGTCCTTAGTACCTGCAATATAAAAGAAGAATAACCAACACAACAAAGCACACAAATATTTATAGTGGTTCCCCAAATGGGTACATCCACTTTCCCGCCCACCTTTCTAACTTATGTTAGACAAGGCACAAACTCCTCCAAAATGCTCCTCAGAGCTTACACCTAAGTTTCTCAGCCTTACACTCAGGTTCTCTTCAGAACCCTACCTCAGAACCACAAAGTTTCCTACCTCAGAGCCCTGTAGTGCTCCTACAACTTAGTGGTCCTCAAACCACCTACCTCAGCCTTATCTTTAAGGCCTACAGCTCAGGCTTTTAAGCCCTACAACCTCAGGCACAAGGTCCTACTCTCAGAGTGGCACTCCTACAGCTCAGTACCCTTCCAGGTACCTACCTTAATACCCTTCCAGGAACCTCCAGCTCAGTGACAAACTTGTCACCTACCTCAGGCCAAAAGGCCCTACACTCAGTCTCCTCCAAGACTTATAACTCAGTGACACACTTGTCACCTACAGCTCAGTGATTCAACAGTCACCTACTTCAGGCACTAGTACCTACTACTCAAGCTTAGAGGATAGCCCTACTCTCAGATCCACACTTGGATCCTACCTCAGTACCCCAGCAGGGCACCTACCTCAGTGACTAATTAGTCACCTACAACTCAAGCACAAAAGGCCCTACAGCTCAGATTCAGACAACCTGAATCCTACATGAATTTAATCAAGAAGTTGAAATAAATTAAAACACTGACTCAGAGATAAATCACAGAGTCTACCTTACTAGACTGAACAGATATCAGTCAAGCCCTCTTGCTTTAGAAGGAATTAGTCATCTTCTACAGCTAACTGCTTCTCTGTTGCACTATAAAACAACTAACTGCTATTGAAGGCTGACGGCCCTTCACACAGTTGTCTCTTCTTGCTGATTAGATGAATCAACCAACTTCTTCTGCTCAGAACAAACTTGTTAAACTGGAGAAGCTTCAACTATCTTTCTCTACCTGCTGGCTTGCACTGCTGTACTTTGCTTTCAAGCTTGTCGGAGAAGATGAAGTCCAGACGCCTCTATTTTCCGTAACCCTAAACCCCTTTTCTCTATGCTTTTTATATCTGTTGATTTGAATCAATAACACAATTTGAGTGTGGGCCCAGCCAAGGATGGTGAGCACCACCTCCCTCAGAAGAGGACAAATAGTAGCTTCCGACGCTACTGTAGCTTTCCCGCAACGATATGAAATACTTTGACTTTGTTGACTTCTGGTGACGTCAGTAGTGGTCATCCGACGCTATTGTAGCTTTCCCGCAATGGCATGAAATACTTTGAATTGTTGACTTCTGGTGACGTCAGCAGTGATCATCACTTTCTGGACTTAGAAAAAATTCTAGAACTCATTAAGCGTTGAGTGATGTTAAGTCACTCAACGCACGCTGACTTGGCTCTTCATTAGAAGCATTGAGTGAACTTGCTTCACTCAACGCTTCTAGACTTAGATACTTTCTGCTGGCTTTGTCTCAGCGGTTCCTTCTCAACTGTCTTAGTGGTTTCTTCTTCCCATCTGAGACTATCTCCTATCTCAGCGGTTTCTTCTCAACTATCTCAATGCTTCCTTTTTCACAGCTTAGACTATCTCCTGTGTTGGAACCCTACTTGTGATTTGGGCTAGGATTAGTATTAGGATTGATTAAATGACCCGACATGTATAGTCTAGGGTCATAGGATGTTTCCAGGGTCAAGGTCAGTCACATGATGTTAGATTATTGGAACCTACCTTCAGAAGACTTAAGAGACAGAAGAATTTAAAGAAAAAGTAGTTAAAAGTATGCAGAAAAAGTCATTCGATGAAAGCTGAATTAAGTTTGACGATCGTCGATTTCAGATTGACGAACTCAGAGTTCCTTCTCTGAGTTGAGCTCGACGAAAGTCAAGCTGAGGTCGACGAACATCTTTCTCTACTTTGAAGTTCAGCTCGATGAAGGACTTACACAGTTCGACGAACTTGGAACTCAGATTGAAGAAGTAAATTATTCAATTCAACGATCTAGGAGCTCAGCTCGACGAAAGAGAGTTATCAGCTTGACGAACTTGGAGCTCAGGTCGACGAAAATTTGCTGAGTTCTACTAACTCCTTCCACGTTCTGTTCGACTAATTCTCTGCAGTTTTTCAGTTCAACTAATGACAGATCGATTTCAAATTAATTCAATTAAGTAATACTCTGATAATTAATGAAAAATATTCCCAATGAATATGGTCGTTACCAGGAAGCATTAATTATGGATTTCACGGAGTTATTACCATACCAAATTACTGGGACAGTTATGGAAATGCATTCAAGACAAATTGAGCTGTTCTAACTACAAGAGATTATGCAGACAATTTCAAGGAAAGATTTTAAAATTCAAAGGTTTGAAATCTCCTATCATATATATACTCATTTAGAAAATTGCAGATGCTAAGAAATGTAGAATAGAGTACAGAAAATAAGTGAAGAACAAATACAGTTTTACATATAGAGTTCTTCATCATCTGCTTCAAGATTTCAAGAGACAATAAATCAAATATTAGTATGAAAGTTTTGTTGAAGAGAAACATCAACTTTGAAGGCCTATACCCTGAAGCAAAACTTCCATCTCCTGATCATCTACATAACTCAGGGGGAGCTTTGACATCATTAACAATCCACTAGTCTTCTCAGAGATTGAGACAGAGAAGACAAAATCATTTTCATTTTTCTTTCACTGTGTACAGGGTTTTAACTCCCTTCAAAAGTTAACCTTTTGGTTCACAAGTCACCTGATCAAAAGACTTGAGATTGGTTTTTGGGCACCTGATCAAAAGCTCAAAGGGTTGCTAGATCTCCCAAAGAAAAATAGATCTTCTGGTGACATAAAACCTGAGCAAAAACCTGTGGTGGAAGGGTACCTGAGCAAAAACCTGTAGTGGATTCCTACCAGGGTGGTAGAAGAGTGGATGCACCCAAGTTTATTGGGGAACCACTATAAATTCCTTGTGTCATCTGGATTGTCTTTACTTGTTTTATTTGTGTGCTGTGACTTTTATTTTTCATATACATATATATCACCAACTTTAATCAACTATAAAAATAAATTAATAATTTTTAAAATACTCTATTCAACCCCCCTATAGAGTTAAGTTAGATCTATCCCTCACTTTCAATTGGTATCAGAGGCAGGTTTTTTTTGGTTTCACAGGCTAACACCTGAACCAAATGATCTTTGATAGATCTTATTTACTCTAGTTTGTTCTTTTTCTCATGGCACAAAATAAAGAGTTTTCAAGCACTACACCTCCAATGTGCAATCTGAATAAGTTTGCACTTTGGAAGGTAATGATAAGAATTTACATGAATTCTATTGATGAGGACATTTATAATTCTATTTTGACAGCATCACCACTACCAGTGGCAACTACAAGCACTAGTGAAGTTCCACCACCTGTGGACTGAAGCTCAGAAGAAGGCCAAGATTGTTGATGCCAAAGCAATGAACATTCTGGCCCAAATAATGTCAGATGACATATTCCAGAAAGTTGTTGAATGCACTTCAACAAAGGCAATCTGGGATTCTCTCAATGCTATGGTAGCAGGATCTATTATTGAAAGAAAATACAGGAGATCACATCTGATCTATCAGTATGAGAACTTCAAGAAGGAAGAAGCAGAATCAATTGTTGATATATAAAATAGACTCAGTCTCATAATCAATGAGCTGAAATCATTAGAAAAGAATATCACATTGATAAAGATAAAAAACAAGATCCTTATGTGCTTCCCTAGCACATGAGATTCAAGGATCTGACCAATCAAAGAAGCCAGAAGCCTCAATGAAATCTCTACAAAGACCTTGTTGGGCAAACTCAAATCTTATGAGCAACTCATCAAGACCAGAGAAGCTAAACAAAGAACCTCTTATTTAGTAAGGAAAGAGCAAAACATTGCTTTTAAAGCAACTGAAGAAGTAGAAGCAATTCCAGACAATGAAGAACTAATGAGTCTCTTGGATAAAAGATTTTATAAGATGACAAGGAAGGACTTCAGGAGAAGATCATCTAGAAATGATGATAAGCCAAGGCATGACTAGACTCCTACTAAAGAGATTGTCTATTATGGATGCAGGAAACCTGGATATATACTTCCAGAATGTCCAGAGAACCAGAAGAAAGAGAAGAAGAAGGAGAAGCACTCTAAGAAGTATACTCACAAGCCCTCCTCTAACAAACACAAGAAGAAGGAGAGGGGCTTTGTTGCTGAAACCTGGAGTGAATCTGAGGATGAATCTTCATCCAGCTCTAGTGAGGATGAAGAAGAAGCTAAGGCCAGAGAGGTCTGCTTGATGGCAATCAATGCATCATGCAACCACTCTGAAGCTAAAATTTCTGAAGCTGAATCTAAATCAGAAGAAGATAAGGTAATTTCTTCTTTTGATTTTACTTCATAACAATTTAAACTATTATGCAATGATTTAATCAAATCTGAGAAGGAAATCAAACTTCTCAGAGAAAAATTAATTGAATATGATAATTTATTTTCTAAAAATATTAAACTTAAAGATGATTTAGATAATGCTTTCGAACAAATAATATCCTTAAAAACTAAATTATCTGAGGCTAAGGAGTTTGATGAATCCCTTAATGGGAGAAGTATCAAACTGATGAATATCACAAGTACAGTAAATGTCAGGCTAAATGGCAAACTGGGCTTGGGAGCTTTATCTAGTCAGCCTCCTTTGTTACAGAAAAATATATTATCTACTCCTGTAAAGTTTTTTCCTGAAAAAGGAAAAGAAAAATTAGAAGATGTAAATAAATAAACTGAAGTTCTTCACAAGACTAAACAAAATAAAAAAGAAATATTTTCATAAAAATTATGTTCAACATAATTCGTCAAACCGATCTCGACGAAATAACTATTATTCGTCGAACTCCGATCAACGAACTATGAACCTAGAGTTTCAGTATAATTATTCTACTAACTGTGCTCGACGATCTCAATATGGTTCGTCGAACTGCGATCGACGAATGTGGGGCATAGAGAATGAATATTTTCATTCTATGAATGGAGTTCGACGAACTCATCCCCATTCGTCGAACGTAGATCGACGAACTTATTTTAATTCGTCGAACCCAGAATTTTTTTAATAAAAACTTTAATTCTTTTAAAACTTTTAATCAAGCTAAAACTTTTATTAATCCTTTTACCCAGTGGATCATTCCTCCTAGGAGATTTCATCCACTAGGTTATAAGGATCAGCCTGAATTTTCCTATATTTCTAGTTATAAGTTTGAAAGAAATCAAGGACCCATGGTTACCTGGGTCAAGAAACCTAACCTATTTTTTATGCAGGTGAAGAACTATCCTATCATAGAGGAATAATGGTATCTGGATGTGGGTGCTCTAAACATATGACTGGAAGTAAAGAAAATCTAACAAACTTCATGTCAAAGCTTGGACCAAAAGTAATATTTGGAGACTCGGACTGTGGACAAATAGAAGGCTATGGAAATTTCAAAGTTGGAGTAGTTAACTTCAGGAATGTAGCTTATGTAAGTGGTCTCAAGCATGACCTAATATCCATAAGTCAATTATGTGATGAAGGTTATCAGGTATCATTCAATCAATCTTCTTGCATTATTACTTCTAGTGACAACAAATCTGTTTTAATTGGAATTAGACATGACAATATATATGTAGTAAATTTTAAATTTTCTAATTCAGAAATTTATTTATTTAATCAAATTAGCTCAACCAATGAATAATAGCATAAGAGATTAGGTCATGTAAACCTTAGGAATATTGCCAAATTATCTAGGGACAACCTTATTAGAGGACTGCCTTCTGGTTCTTATAAAAAGGAAGGACTCTGCAGGGCTTGCCAATTAAGCAAGCAAACTAAAAATAGTTTTAAACCCATTAATAAAAGTGATTCACCCAGGATTTTGTATTTGCTATATATGGACCTTTTTAGCCCTATTGATGTACAAAGTGTGGGAGGAATGTCATACACTCTAGTTTTTGTTGATGACTTCTCTAGATTTACTTGGGTGTTCTTTCTCAGAAACAAGTCAGATAACTTTAAAGTTCTTACATACTTTCGTAGGAACATCAAGATTGAGTACTCTACTCAGGTTGCATTGATCAGAAGTGTTCATGGCACCGAGTTTAAATCTCTTCTGATGAAAGAATTCTGTGAGAAGGAAGGTATCATACATTATTTTTTTGCTCCTAGAACTCCTCAACAAAATGGGGTAGCTGAAAGGAAAAATAGAACCCTAATTGAATCTGTTGGGACATTACTTACAGATGCTTACTTGCCCCTATCCTTTTGGGCAGATGTAGTAAGCACAACAAATTATGTTTTGAATAGAATTCTAATTCATAAACTAAAGAGTAAGACCCCCTATGAATTACTTAAAGGGAAGAAACCTAAAATAGATTATTTTAAAGTCTTTGGATACAAGTGTTATATTCATAATAATAACAAGAAACACTTAAGGAAATTTGAAGCCAAAGATGCAGAGGGAATTTTCCTTGGATATTCCCAAGTCAGCAAGACTTATAGGGTTTTTAATAAATCAACACTAAAACTTGAAGAGTCTGTTCAGGTATCTTTTGATGAGGCTAACATGTTTTACAAGAAGAAGGATTCTTCTACCATAGACTCATTGCAGATACCCTATCTGTGTGAGAAGTTGGATGATTTAAACCTTAAACAAGAGGTTACTTTGCATCCCTCTCCACAGATTGATGAAGAAAGTGATGAAGATTATGTTGAAATTGGTGAACCAACAATAACAAATATAATTCCATAAGAGGAATTAACTCCACTAGCTGTTGATGTACCAACTCCACCTGCTGATCTTATCACACTTAGAGATCACCATATATCTCAAGTGATTGGAGACATATCAGTTAGTGTGCAAACAACGCATCAACTCAACCAAGATCAGATGCATGCTTGCTTCATTTCTCAAATTGAGCCTCAATCCATTAAAGATGCAGAGCAAGATCCCCACTAGATTATTACAATGCAAGAGGTGCTCAATCAATTTGAGAGGTGTAGAGTTTGTGATTTAGTTCAAAGACCCAAAACTACCCAGTCATTGGAACTAAATGGGTCTTTAGGAACAAGTTGGATGCACAAGGAGTAATAGTAAGAAACAAAGCTAGGCTGGTAGCCCAAGGATATTCATAAGAAGAAGGCATTGATTATGATCAAACCTTTTCTCCTGTTGCAAGACTTGAAGCTATCAGGATCTTTCTTGCTTATGCTGCATTCTAGAACTTCAAAGTATATCAGATCGATGTAAAAAGTAACTTTCTAAATGGAGAACTTAAAGAGGAAGTATATGTTGAATAACCTCCAAGTTTTATTTCTTCAACTCATCCCTCTTATATTTTTAAGGTTCATAAAGCCCTTTATGGTCTAAAGCAAGCTCCAAGAGCTTGGTATGAGACCTTGGCTAAATTTTTTTTAGAGCATAAGTTCATTAGAGGCATTGTAGATAGGACTTTATTTATTAGACATTATAAATCTAAAATTCTGTTAGTACACATATATGTAGATGATATAATCTTTGGTTCAACTGATTTCAAATTGTGCAAAAGGTTTTCTGACCTGATGCATTCAAAGTTTGAAATGAGTAGCATGGGTGAACTATCCTACTTCCTTGGTCTTCAAGTGAAGCAAACCACTGATGGTATCTTTATATCTCAGCCTAAATATGCTAAAGAGCTACTTAAAAGATTTGGGATGTCAGATGACTCAGCCATAAAAACACCCATGCCCTCCAATGTTGTAGTTGATTCTAATGAACAGGGCAAACCAGTTGATCAGAAAACACATAGGGCTATTGTTAGGTCCTTATTATATCTTACAGCTAGTAGGCCTGATATTATGTTTGCTACTTGTATTTGTGCTAGATTTCAAGTCAACCCTAAAGAATCTCACCTTATTTTATTAAAAAGAATTTTAAGATATATAAAGGGTTGTCCTAATCTAGGACTCTGATATCCTACTGAGTTAGAATTTGAATTAACTAGATTCTTAGATGTTGACTTTGCTGTATGTAGAGTTGATAGGAAAAGCACATTAGGAACTTGTCAGTTCCTTGGTGATAGGCTTGTGTCCTGGTTTTGCAAGAAGCAAACATCTGTGTCAACTTCAACTACTGAAGCTGAATACATAGCAACAGGTAGTTGCTATTCACAGATTTTGTGGATTCAAAACCAACTTCTGGATTATGGTTTCAACTTAAATAATTCAACCATATTTTGTGATAACAAACTTTTTGCGATGGTTGGCAAGGGGAAGGCCAGTATAGAGTGGTGGCTTGATTCAAGTGCTACCTTCCATATTTGCAATAATTCAACGCTTCTGGAGGATGTCATTGCAGTAAAAGATACTATCACTATTGTAAATGGTGGAGTAGATGACATGCTGAAGGTGGGAAATGCAACTCTGCTACTTTCCTCAAGTACACATTTAATTTTGAAAAATGTTAAATTTATACCTACATTAGCTGCTAATTTAATTTTAATTAGTCTGTTATGCGATGCTGGTATGTCATTTAACATTAGTGGTGGTAGAGTAACTTTAATGGTTCACCCACATTATTTTGGTTATGCTTATGTCATTAATGGGATATATAGATTGAGTCTAGCAAACGAAATAGTAAACCAAGTTAGTTCAAATCTGATAGATCCTAAAACTTTGCATGCAAGATTAGGACACGTGAACTATATAAAACTACTGCTGCTAGCAAAAACTCATAATATTTTCTTAGATACAACAATCAAATTTGGCAAATGTGAAATTTTTGCTCAAACAAAGATAAATAGAACACCTTTTAGTCAGATTTTTAGGAGCACACAATTACTAAAGTTAATACATTATGACATATGTGACTATAAAAGCTTTATCATACAAGGAGGTCGTAAGTATTTGTTAACCTTTATCGACGATTTCTCTAGATTTAGCCACATTTATCTCCTAAAAACCAAAGACGAAGTTTTTGAAAAAAATTCGTATATTCAAAAATAGGGTTGAAAATTAATTTGACATGAAAATAAAAAAGGCTAAGAGGTGATAGAGGAGGTGATTATGTCTCGGGGGAGTTCAGATATTTTCTTGCCAGTAATGACATAATTCCTGAAACCACTGCTCCGTATTCACCATAATCCAACGGTATTGCCGAGAGAAAAAAATAAGACTTCAACATAAATGTTGAATTCTATGATATAAACTACTGGCATGCCTGCGGTCTAGTGGGGTGAAGCCGTCCTCATGTCAAATCACATTCTTAATAAAGTTTCTCATGCTAAGTTGAAGCAAACGCCTTATGAGCTTTAGTTTAAGAGACCTCCTAGATTTGATAATCTTAAGACCTGGGGTTGTATCGTTTAGGTTAGGATACCTCGCTCTAGAAGAGCTATGATTGGACCTAGGAAAAACACATGCATCTATCTAGGATGTGTAGAGGATAGTGCTGTAGACAGGTTTCTAGATCTCTCAACTAATACTGTAATAGAATCTAGAGATGCAATTTTCTTTGAGGATAAGTTTCTTAGAGATAAAAACCTGATGCTTCCAGGTCTACCAACGATTAATACTGAGACTACTATTAAGCCAGGACAAAGAATCTTTGAATCTGAGCCCATAGACACTAGTGATTTAGCATCTAAAAGGTTATTTAATGGAGAACGAGTGTCTAAAATATTTGGTACAAACATTGTGACTTACCGAGTTGAAGCTGATCCATCTACTTTTAAGGAAGCAATGTGATCTAGAGATTCTCTATTATAGAAAGAAGCCATAGATGATGAGATGAATTCTCTCCTACAAAACCATACTTGGATCTTGGTTTACTTTCCTAAAGGGGCTAGAACCATTAGAAGTAAGCAAGTCCTGAAAAAGAAGCTGAATCCTAATGGGAGTATTGCTAAATACAAATCACGTCTAGTTGCAAAAGGGTTCACTAAAGTAAGTGATATTGACTACTTTGATATATACTCACATGTTTGTCATATTGCAATAATTAGGATTCTTCTCGCATTAGCATCTATTGAACATTTTGTCGTTCATCAGATGGATGTCAAGACTATATTTCTTAATGGAGATCTGAATGAGGAGATCTATATACCCCAATCTGAAGGGTTTGTCATGGAAGGTCTAGAAAACAAGCTCTGTAAGTTGATTAAGTCACTCTACGGATTGAAACAAGCACCAAAATTATGGCACGAGAAATTTGACACTTGTATTAAAGCCATGGGTTTCGAATCCAGCTTATCAGATAAATTTCTATACATAAGAACCAGTTCAAACAAAGTTACAATTATATGCTTGTACGTTGATGACATGCTAATTCCGGGCACTGATCAGTCTAAGGTGGAAGACATAAAAGTTATCTTAATGAGACAATTTAGTATAGGAGACTTAGGTGTGGTGAAAACCATCCTAGAAATGGAAGTGAACTTCACTAAAAAGGGTATCACCCTGAGTCAGAGTCACTATATAAGAAACCTACTAGAGAAGTGGGGTTACGATAATAACAAAAAGATTGAGACTCCATACAACTACAATAATAGACTGAAACCGAAAGAAGGTTCACCTATTAGACAGTTGGATTACTCCAAACTCATAGGAAGTCTCATGTATGCTACAACCTGTAATAAACCTGACATAGCTTTTACGGCCTGTATGTTAAGTAGATTTATGAGTAACCCTAGGAAGGACCACTAGAATGTCTTAGAAAGGCTAATGTGATACTTAAAGTACACTGAGAAGTATGTTTTATGTTATAGTGGACATCCTCCTGTGCTTGAGGGAATTCTGACGCCTCTTGGTTCTCAGAAATTGCTGATAGTAGATCCACTAGTGGTTTTTTGTTTACACTAGGAGGAGCAACAGTAGCTTGGAAGTCAAAGAGGCAGATGTGCATTACACTATCCTATATAGAATCAAAACTCTATGCTCTCGCTTTAGCAAGAGAAAAAGTAGAGTGGATAAGAGAACTGATAATGGACATTCCAATGACGAGTCTAAAAATGCACTATATTTCAATCTTTTGTGACAATCAAGCCACAAAGACCATTATAATAAATACATTACTCAATGGAAAGCGAAGACAACTAAGGATGAAATAGGCCTGGTTGACCTATCTCACTAGTCAGAGGATAATCTCCGTATTGGACGTGAGATCAAAAGATAATGTAGTAGATGTCCTTACCAAGGGCTTATGTAAGGTTCTAACAACTAAGATATAAGGGGAGATGAGATTAAAGTTCATTTAATAGAACTTAATTCCTTACTTATGTTTTAAATTTTAGAACCATAAACTTCTTACATTCAAGCATCTAGAGTGAGCAAACTGAAGTATTTCAGATGTTATCTGATGAAGCCAAAGATGAATAGTTGTCAGTCATTCCAAACTTGAAGACTTACATAATTATTTTATTTAAAGGCTGATTTGGATATCATTCTAAAAAAGAATACTGAAGTTGTTGATATGTGTCATGATATTATGATTATTATTTATATCATTTCAAACTTGATGATATAATAGTCACAGCTTGTTGTATCATTCCAAACTTGATGGTATAGTACAATTGTGAAACAGTTAATAATAATCTTAATAATCGAAGGAACATATTTTGATTCTATGAAATCAAGTTTCTAATTTTTTGTAAATCAGATAGAGATGCTGATTTGTAATTCTTTCTTGTTAGTTGGAGTATTACGTTTTTTTACTGCTATAATTAATCACTTTACTTTGGATATCTAATGTTTGAATTCATATATATTTGTCTCATGAAATTCTTATTGTAATTGTTTGCAAATCAAATGGAGAATAAAGGAGAGACAGTTGATTTCGACCCAGATGAAGATGATCTGCTGTTTGAGTAGACCATAGATTGGTCATTAGTTTGAGTTTTCAGTTTTATTTACTGTTTTGTTTGAGACCTTTTGTTTGAGTTTAGATTTATCTGTATTCTAAAACTCATGTTTGTGTTTCTGAAAAACTTATATTTTTTGTCGTTATCAACTCTTACTTTTAAGTGGTCTGTTATGTGGTAATATTATATACAATATATGAGGAGATTGTTGAGGTATATTTAATAATGGTAACAAGTTCTTATTGAGTTCGATTGGATCCGTTAGACATTCAATAACCCATCGTCGGGGATTTAGGATTACGCATATAAATACCCCTGCTGGGGGCAACGTGGAGGTCATTCCAAACTTGATGGCCACACGAAATGCTTCAAGCACACTAACACAAATGTCATGATCGAAGAACGAGAGCCAGGATCGGTGGGGGATTTGAGTTTTTTGTCGAAGCAGCATGCAAAGAGCCCATAGCGTAAAGAGAAAGAGAGGATAGGAAAAAAGTTGAGTACCTTTTATAGATCGTCGACGGGGGTATTGCAGAATAGCGGCCCTGAAACTGAGAGAGAGAGAGAGAGGAGTTTGCTGGAATGTACCGTTTATAGGAAGCTGGAGGCGTCGTGGAGCTCCTCTCTTGCGAGCTAGAGATCGTAAAGGGAAAGCTCAACGTCACTGGTTACACAAAAGAGTATGCCCTAGCGTCGAACTGGAGATTGCAAGGCAGAGCGGGAGAAGTTGCAAGCCTGGGAGTAGCGCACACACAAATGGAGTCGAAATAGGAAGGATTTGGCTTGGCTGCGATGTCCTAGAGCAAGAGTCGTAGGAAAGAAAAGGGTATGGAATTGGAATGCCGCAAGCAACATGAGAGCGAAATCACGACCCAAAGCGGTAGGGGAGGGGAATCACGAAAGACGAAGGAGGGATTTCGAAATGGGCAGTATGGGTTTAGGAGAGATGGGGATATTAAAGTTTGAAATTCAAATCAAAGTTAATTGGATGGCCAAAATTAAATGGATGGTTTATATTGAATGACCAAGATGCAAGGAAGAGGCTCTTATGAAGCCTTTAAGAACTTTTTATAATAGTAATAGATATATATAAAGAGAGAGAGAGGGATGGAAATTAAAAAAAAAAATCAAGAAGAGGGCAACATGGATAAGCACTAATAATATCATATTGCAACTTAACATGCATTTACTTCTCTCAGAAGCTTGTGTTGTGTTTCAAACTTTTTAAAATAATTACCTATTTTGCTATTTGCCTTGTGTTTTTTTTTGAAGTATGCTTTGTTTATGATGATGTCGGCAATGGAGAAAAGTTGTATTGTCAACATGATTATTTTGCTGTTGTTTGTTGTGTTTTTTTGAGATGGAGAAAATGCTCATGTCAAAGAGATATTTTCAAGTCTTTTTGAAAAACAGATATCTGTCCCACCTCTAGATAAGCTAAAATGAAGTTCGTGTTTAAGGCTCTGTTTAGGGGGACTTATTTTCACATGTCAAACGGTTACGACCACATGAATCGGACCTTATTCCCCAAACGGAGCCTTAGTGTTTCTCTATTCTTCTCGCACTATTATGTTATCACATCTCTTTTTTGACAGCTCTTATCTCATTTCTGATTTTCCACAAATGATTTTTTTGTCATTACAATCATTATAAACAATGTCGTACCAATTGTAAGAAAATTGACTTTGAGTGACAAAAATTTTCATCAAAAAATGTTGAATTTTGGTCACTAATGATTTTACTGACCAAATTTATTTCATCACAAAAGCTCCGTCCCTAAATGTCTTTACTAACCATAATAATTGTTGACACTAAATGTGTATGTTTTGTGACCATGTTAATTTCAGTCATTAAATATAGTCAGTAACAAAAAGTTGTTGCAAAAAAATTATAAAGATCAGATTAATTTTCATCTCTAAATATATTTAGTGATTAAAATATTGTCATGCAAAATAGTGTCAGAATTAGTTTATTTGATCATTAATCGAATGCAATTGTGACTATTTTATGTCACAAAAATCATTTTTTGTCACAATTTATTGATATAATTAGTGGCTAAATTTAGTTTTGGACACTATTTCTTTTAATTTCTCACAATATATATTATAAAATTCTTTTATTTGCTATTAATTAGAATTTCAATTTAGAAATTCAAAAACAATGAAAAGAGTACTCAATCGCTAAAAAAGCATGCTCAACAATTTTTTTGATTTTATTAATAGAGAAATAAGAGGGTGGGAGTTACTATTTGGTCAATCCCTCTTTAACTTGAAAAGACAATCTATAAACGTTGATTCTGTCTATATCAAATTTAAAATAACATGAAAAGAAAAAAAAACTCTAAATCCAAACTAATTAACATTGATGAATTTGGATGGAGGGCTCAGAAGTAAAGTGCGCCCCTGTACTTTACGGTAAAGTGCGGGCATTCAACGACTCGTGTGGATGCCTGCACACATGTCAAAGCGAGTACCTCTCAGCTCACTTTAAGATGTATGCAGACATCCAATGCGAACCATTGGATGCTCACACTTTACGATAAAGTACTGCGAGTGCATTTTATCTCTCCCGAGTCCAGATGAAGGATGGGTAGACCTTCCATAAGTTGAATAGAACAGGTTTATCAAATCAAGGAATGCAGTTCTGAAGCTTAGACACATAATCATATCCCTTCATATGCATGCCAAGATGAGATTCATCTAAATGTTAAGAAATTTTAAAAAAACATTAGGAATATAGATCTTCTCATGCCTACATGCTTTCACAGGTCAAGAAAATAAAAGAAAACAGGGCGAGCGACGATTTATACGAAATCCGTGCATGGGATCCCGCTCCTCGCGCAAATCACCCGTGGACAGCCAAATGGCCGGCCGCCTCTTCTCCCCGGCGACTGTCCGCCTCGGGCTGAGGGGCACCCGACCGACTCATGACTGGTCGTGGCTACGCCCCACGACCGTTCACCGTAAAGGGCGGCCACCACCCGCGACAGCACCCCACGGCCGCTCCCCGCGGCCGCAAGCCCGCGACCGCATGGAGCGGCCAATGTCGCGAGCCGTGGCCGGCCATGCCCGGCTCACTGGCCGGGAGTGTTTTGCCCGCCGTGCTCAGCCCTCAGGCCACATTCGGCCGGCTGCGCCCCGAAGGTGGTCGGTGTCATGGCTGCAATCCGCGAGAGCCGGCCGACGCCAAGTCCGGCCGCCCGCGAGGCGCGACAGCATGGAGCTGCCGGCACTAGGGTCGACTGCCCTCCTTGTTTGCCGCGGCCGGTCGTCTCACCGGCCGCAGCTCCTCCGGCACCCGCTCGCCGCCAAGTTTATCGCCCATTGATGAGGGGCACTCTCCACCGTCCGATCATCCCAACACGATCACCGCCGCTCGCTACATGTGCAACCACCTCCATAACCACCATGGTTAGTAGGGGAAGTGTTGAGCGGATTATTCGTGATGTGCATATATACAATGTATTAATTAATATTCGTGAGAAACTATGTTTAATGTGGTCTATATTTAGTAATTCAGGTGGTTACAGTGCACTACCGAAAATACCCTTGGAGTCTTATAAAAGGAACCCCAGACCTCTCTCATTTTTAACCCTTTCTCCTCCTACCTTTCTTCTTCCTCAGGTCGGAGCTCTGCCGAAATCCTTCTACGAGCCATCGCCTCCTGCCGAGCCATCCAAAAATTTGTCTAAGTCGACAACGCCCCGAGGAAGAAGATGTGTCGCCGACTCCTCCAAGAAGTCTGCTACGTGTGCGACATCCAACAATACCCAGCAACTGCACCGTAACCAACCTCGCAACAAAGTTGAGAGGCCTGATTGCATCCAAGAACGTCCACCACTGTCAGTGAACAGTGAAAGCAGAGCTCCATGTAAGGTGATTTGTCGCCCACTAAGCATGCTTGTATACTCTCTCTCATCTCCAAGCTATAACGAGGAGTTGTCTGTTGCCCTCAATTCCACCAACACTCTATAAACTGCTACTGATAGTGAAGTTTGACTGACATCGAACCAGTCACGTGATTTTTTACCTAGTTGATGAGATTTTCACGTTAAAATCATCCTGCCCACTTATTTTCTTACTCTGTGACTGTGTATGCGCTCAACCGCTCCACGAGATAAGACAGTCTAGTTTAGTCCGGTCTACCAAGAGGGTTGAATTGACCGCAACATGCTAGGAATGACTTGAATAATCAATGTCACATTCATTTTTTATATAGAGTTTAGAATATTGGATCAAAATTACAGTAGTAAGGTCTTTGTATACAAGTTAAAGTGTATCTATATATGTGGATAGATTTCGATTGATTCAGGAAACTTGACCTAAACAAAAAATATATAAAATTGATAGTGAAAAAAAATGTGTGTACATTATTTCTATGCTATTAAATTATGTGTCAAGGATATCCCCCAAACACTACTCATTTCTCCTGATGATCCTCTATTAGCATTTTGAGGATGAACACCTTGGTTGGAATCGTTTCGATCTTGTGCAAAGAGAGTAAATCGAGTTAGGGTCTTTTTGTTCTAGTCTTGGTATATTATAGATAGAATCGTGACACGTTTTTTCACCTCATCACTCTTGTATTAACATATTAATTTATCTAGATAAAACATTTATTATTGATTATTTCTACGTACACCTCTCATTATTTTATCTAACTCTTTCATGCATAAAAATTGGACTTAAACTACACTGAATATCTATCGCACAAATGTACTAGTACACGATTATTATTCATGACGCTTGCAATATTACACTGCATTTACTCTATAAATCATCTGACATTGTACGCCAAATCTTGTGTATTTAGATTCACATCCTTTGTCAAAAATTTCTTATGCTATGCAATAATTTAAATCAAATGTTTTTTTTATGTTGGCTAGGTCTGTAATCATTATGCCCAGCTCGTATTTATTTTCTCCCATACGTTTGTGCTTGCTTTGCCAAAACTTCATCTTTCTGCTTAATCTCAAGCCACTATCATTGATTCCTCGCCCTTTCGATAATATCAAACAAGGGAGATTTGTTTGTTCATGAGTAAGTCCTATGTTAGTCACCTAAGGGAAGATTGTTAGATATTTAATTATATGTCCGCACGCGTGTTAGCCCGACTCGGAGTAGGTTTCGGGTTCGTGTCGTTCTAGGGTTAGGCTCTACGCTGGAAGTACTATAAATACCCATTCCATACATAGATGAGGTATTGTAGAATACTTTGAGCGGAGCCCTCAACATTCTCAAAGTAGCCTAGGTTTTCCGTTCCGTGTTCTGCGTTTTTTTTCGATCCCGATTCCGCCGTTCGTCTTCCCCGATCGCGAACTACGAGCGCCGCTGCTTTTCACGATTCCGCTGTGCCCGCTCCGCCGTGGGAAGGGAGATAAGTTCACATCGCTGGTTTTCCCGACTTCTGCCAGCGCTCGATCGAAGATCTGTGCTGTAAGGATCGCTGCCTGGTAGGTCTCGCCGTGGTGTGGAGTTTTCAGATCCGGTCGCCGCTCATCTATTCCGGCTGCCGCTCATCAAATCTCCGGCCAGATCTGGGGAAATAAATCATATCTGGTGATCGAAGGCATCGCCGGTTTTTATTGCCTCTGCAAATTCTGGCGCTCTGGCCTTTGCTCTGTTGGACTGGATCTACCAAAAGAGAGTAGATCTACAAGGAAGAGGTCGTTGGAAGTCCATTGCTCGCTGAAATCTGCTCTGCCTTTGCTCGCAGAAATAGCGCCGTCTCCGCTTCTTCTTTGCAGATCCGCCGTCGTTGCCGCTCAGATCTGTGAAACCTAGATCTGCCGCGCCACTCCTGATTTTTGTTGGATCTGTAGGAGGAAGTCTACGATCTGTCCTTCTGACAGGAGTTCATGTGCAGAATCAAGGAGTCTTCACATTCCTAATCAAGAGGAATTCAGATCCTGTCATTAGGAGTTCTTGATCTGAAATTGATCTGCTTCCTCCAAAGTTATCAAGAAGTTGATCTGGAAAATTAATCTGGAATCTGTTTTGGCTTTGTAGAAGATCAAGGGATTTTTTTTCTCTTGGGTTGTGCTCTGATTGGGTTGCAGCTTTGCCTGGATATAAGTGCCATCTGAAGGTGTACTATTTCTTAGGCGTTGTTGCTCAAAGGAAGTTCTTCTTGCTTCTGGCGATTGTGATTAGCCGGAGAGCAGGAGAAAATTCTAATTTTTTGGATTGGATCCGAAGACCCGTGTCTCGTCTCTGCGCAACTCAGGTGACTCCTTTCTGGTTTTTCTATTGTTCTAGCTTTAGCGAGATGTCGAAGGTTACCTCCTACGACATTGTCAAGCTTTAGTCGTTCGATCTCTCCGAATTCCATGCCTGGAAGCTGCACGTCCAACTTGGCATGAAGGAACGTGAGATTTTCTACACGGTCCTGAGTGACTTCGCCTCTACCAAAGAGGACGTGAACGAACTTCAGTGGAGAAAGGACGAAGACTTCTGCAGGGACTACCTCCTAAACTCACTGAACCCTAGGCTCGCCCTGACCTATAGCAGTCATAAAACTGCGAAAGAGATTTGGGATCGCTTGAATGCGCACTTCCAGAAGGAAGAGGGGTTGTCGAGGACTCTTCTTGGGGAGAGACTCTTTACTTCAAAATTTAATTTGAACTCGTCAATCACCTCACAAATTATTGAACTGGAGAGTCTGCGTCTCAAGTTGGCAGACGATAAGTCCGATATCTCAGATAATCTATTTGTATGTCTTATTCTTAGCAAGCTACCTCCTGAGTGGTTGACCTTCAAGACTGAAATGCACAGACTGAAGGAAAAGATCGCATTGGATGAACTCAAAAGGTTCATTCATATCGAGGATCAAAATATTGCAGGAAAGAGACAGGAACAAGGTGGGCAGTCCTCACAGACTCTCAACTTTGTGTCTCGACCTAGCAAGCCTCGTAGAAAGCCACCAGCGTCCAAGAGTGATGCCACCACACAACTATTGCCTAAAAAGCCCTCTTTTAAAAAGAAGAGGGGCAAGTGCCATAACTGTGGAAAGTGGGGACACTGGGCGGCTGATTGCAAGGCCACAAAGAAAAAGGAGGAAGCCCCTCAAAATGTGGCGAACATGCTCGTTGATGCTTCTGACCCCAAGTCCTTTGTGGCTATGATCGGGAGCAGTCACCGCAGTTCGTCCGCAGAGTGGTGGCTTGATAGCGGTGCTACCTGTCATGTGACGAATGACAGAGCTTTACTTGCTGAGGTCAAGGCGGTCCAGGAAAAGGTAGAGAACTGCAATGGAGGAGAGACTCAGGTGACCCATGCAGGGACAGCCGAGCTGGTCCTCTCATCAGGTAAAATTTTATTTTTGCTTAATGTAAAAGTAGTTCCAAACTTAACCAAGAACTTGATTTCCATTAGTCTATTAGATAAGGCTGGGATGACCTTCACAACTCAGAACGGTAGAATGACCTTAGCAGTCAATTCACATTATTTTGGGTGTGCGTACCTGATCAACGGAATGTATAGACTTAGCTTAAACAATGATAGCATTCACCAAATTAGTTCAAACCTTATTGATCCTAAGTTGTTACACAACAGACTTGGACATGTAAACTATAGGAAAATGCTAGAGTTAGCTAAGAGTCATAACATCCCCTTAGATCTGTCGATTCGATTTGACAAGTGCGAGGTGTGTGCTCAGACCAAGATCACTAGAAAGCCTTTTAGATCGGTTTCTAGGAGCACGAAACTTCTTGAGTTGATACATTCAGACCTCTGTGATTTTCGTAGTCATGTCACTAGAGGGGGAAGGAAGTATCTGATTACTTTCATAGACGATTTTTCAAGATTTTGTCATGTATATCTGTTAAAATCGAAAGACGAAGCCTTTGAGACGTTTAAGACTTTCAAGTCTCATGTGGAAAATCAGTTAAATCTAAAAATTAAGAGATTTAGAAGTGATCGAGGAGGAGAATACACAGTTACTGGGTTCAAGGAATTTTGTGCCTCTGAGGGAATAATTCTTGAAACAATAGCTCCTTACTCACCCCAGTCGAATGGTGTTGCCGAGCGTAAGAATAGAACTTTTACAGAGATGTTGAACTCTATGCTCCTCACAGCTGGCATGCCTAATTCCTTTTGGGGAGAAGCAGCTCGTGCTGCAAATCACATTCTGAATAGAGTGCCTCATTCTCAGCTCACGTCTACCCCGTATGAGCTATGGCACGGTCATCCTTGTAGATATGATACTCTAAAGACTTGGGGTTGTATTGCCTATGTGCGCATACAAGACCTTAAGAGGCCTAAGGTGGGACCTAGAACAACGACGTGCGTCTATCTAGGTAGTGCAGAAGATAGTGCAGCAGACAGATTTCTCGATCTATCCACGAATACCGTGATAGAGTCTAGAGATGCTATATTCTTTGAAGATAAATTTGTCAAGGATCATGGTTTATCTGTCTCTGGGTCTAATGATATGATTTCAGAATCTATCGTAGAACCTGAAGCTGGCCCCTCTGGCACTGCTCCCCAACCTATAGAGGTGGAATCTGTTCCACTTAGAGCATCTACAAGAGAGAGAATCCCTAAGAACTTTGGTGAGAATTTCGTCACCTATCACTTAGAGGATGATCCATTCTCCTACCAGGAAGCAATGAGATCTAGAGATTCGTTGATGTGGGCAGAAGCCATTGATGATGAGATGGACTCGCTGCTACATAACAATACTTGGCATCTAGTTGACTTGCCGAAAGGCGCTAAAGTCCTAGGATGCAAGTGGGTGTTGAAGAAGAAACTGCATAGTGATGGGTCTATAGCCAGGTACAAAGCGCGTCTCGTAGCTAAAGGTTATAAACAACAGGGGGGAATAGACTATTTTGATGTTTATTCGCCTGTGTGTCACCTATCGACTATTAGGATTCTTCTAGCCTTAGCGTCTATCGAGAACTTTATAGTTCATCAGATGGATGTGAAGACAGCCTTCTTAAATGGAGAGCTTGATGAAGAGATCTACATGACACAACCTGAAGGTTATGTGCAGAAAGATCAGAAAGATAAAGTGTGCAAACTTGATAAATCAATCTATGGGCTTAAACAAGCGCCTAAGATGTGGCACATGAAGTTTGACCAGGTGGTAAAGAGCCTCGGATTTCAGTCCAGTCTCTCAGATAAATGCCTTTATCACCGCTCTCTATCGAATCAGACAGTCATCATATGCTTATATGTAGATGACATGTTGATTTTGGGGTCTAATCTTGCTGCAGTTAGGGATATTAAATCCACTTTGGCAGAAGCTTTTGACATGAAGGACCTCGGTCCTGTAGATACCCTGTTAGGTATGAAGGTCAGAGTTGACAAGGGTCGAGTTACTCTTAGTCAGGCTCATTATATTGAGCAACTTCTTTCTACCTGGGGATATGATAACTGTAGGCCAGCTGAGACACCATTTGATCATAATGTCAAGTTGAGTCCTAATGAAGAGACCAGCATTGATCAAGTTAAATATTCCAAAATAATTGGTAGTCTCATGTACGCGACAAGCTGTACAAGACCAGACATTGCTTTTTCGGTTAGCATGCTGAGCCGTTTTACTAGTAATCCAGGCAAAGAGCATTGGGAAGCCCTAGACAGGCTGTTAAGATACCTGAGAGGTACTAAAGATCATGCTCTGTGCTACACTGGTTACCCACCTACTGTGGAAGGACATTCTGATGCCTCGTGGTGTTCAGAAGCAGGGAACAGCAAGTCCACCAGTGGATATATATTCACCTTGGGAGGAGCTGCTATTACTTGGAAATCCAAAAGACAGACCTGTATAGCATTGTCGTCTATGGAAACCGAGTTGTTTGCCTTAGCCTTGGCCGGTGAAGAGGCAGATTGGATCAGGAACTTGATTCTAGACATTCCCTTGTCTAAGCTACAAGTCAACTCGTTGAGCGTGTACTGTGATAATCAAGCAGCAGTTCAAGTCGTCAAGAATGCCCTCTATAATACTAAGAGGAGACATGTACGACTGAGACATGCTTTACTGAATTATCTGAAAGAACAAGGAATTATCACTTTGATTGATGTACGTTCAAAGGATAACCTGGCTGATCCATTGACGAAAGGAATGCCAAAAGACCGACTAATCAAAACGGTGGGGGAAATGAGACTAAAGGCGATTTAGTTCAGCCTTTTGTCCAAATGTTTTGACTAGTCTGATTTCCTTTGTCAAAGCAAGCATGTTGTGCTCCGTTGATGCTCTTGGTTGCTGAGCTCGGATCTGGTAAGTAGTTTCATTCCAAACTTGATGCTAACAACTTCACCTGGATTCGGCTTTTACCTTGGAAGAGAGTGTTATTCCAAACTTGATAACACAATCTGACTTGGTCTTGACTCTTCTTCTGGAGATTGGTTCCATTCCAAACTTGATGAGTTCCAATTAACTTTAGAAGGGCAGTAACCGTGACATTCCATATAGGATCACAGATATAGCTGCGGTGTCCAGAAGTCTGAAATCGTTTCAGTTGAAACAGATATCAGGTTCTGAGGTAAAACTATAATACTCTGTGAACGTGTCCTCCCAGCCAATTAAAATGATTAATACTAAGTTCTTTTTGTAGAACTAGATATTTGCAAATTTGCAAAGGATAGAATTCATTCTGAAATGAAATTCTGCGTTGAAATTGCAGGAGCTGCTGGGATAGGAGGAGCACTGGTTGACTGGAATCCGGATCAGGATGATCTTTTGGATGATGAGTTTTAGAGCGTTATTAGTTTCTCTCTTGCTACTTCTGTTTAGAGCACTGTTTAGCTCTTCTTTTATGCACTGTTTTGTTTGGACTTTCTAGCTCTCTGTTGATTGTGACGTCAGGCATATAAGGCCTGTGTCTTGTTGTACCTGAGACTATTTATGTGTTGCAGCCGAGTTTTATTTACTTATGCGTGCATACTATTTTGTGCTTAAGTCTAATTTTGTTTGAAACAGGTGCTGGACACGGTTGTGTATGATTCACGGTTTGGTTGAACTTTGCACAAACCACCCTCTATCCGAAGTCTGGGTACACGACGGACATAGGAGGAGATTGTTAGATATTTAATTATATGTCCGCACGCGTGTTAGCCCGACTCGGAGTAGGTTTCGGGTTCGTGTCGTTCTAGGGTTAGGCTCTACGCTGGAAGTACTATAAATACCCATTCCATACATAGATGAGGTATTGTAGAATACTTTGAGCGGAGCCCTCAACAAAGATCACGCGTAGGGGGAGCACAAATGTAGGAGGAGCACACATGTAGGAGGAGCACACATGTAGGGGGAGTCATACTTCTGTCACACTAGGCTATCTTGTTTAGTAAACCTCGTTATATTTCATAATTATTGTTGGATTACACTATACCATGCTACTAATAATTTATATCTCATGAACGAGATTTGATATTATCAAAACAGGGAGTTTGTTGAAACTCATGGTCCGCATCTCTTTAGTTTGACAATATCAAATCCCAAGTTGTATTTAATTGTACTTGTGTTGGGTATAATGTGAAAGTTTATAGGTATGAAAAACGAGATTTTAAATCTCTGTGACCAACCACCGGGCGTTAGCTCTATTGCCGACGCTAGCGACGCATGATTAAAGTGGGTGTGCAAAGATTTCTCTTTATGACCTACCGCCGGGGGTTAGTCAACTCAACGATCATCAAGTCAATTGCGTCGAGAAGAAACGCTACTGCCGGGCGTTAGCCTTACCGTGCCGCGGTATCCAAAAGCGGCGAGGATATTTTTCCTAATTTGATGGACAACTAGCAAAATCGTGTAAAAAGACCTACCGCCAGGCGCTAGCTCTATCACCGACAGTAGCTTATTTATAAAGAGACTATAAAAGCGCACGTTTCTTTTTCCTGAGGAGACAAGGAGGAGAATTACATGCTTAGGGATCGGCCACCGCCTCTACTATTGCATACCACCGTCTTCGTGCAAGAAAAATACAAATCTCTCCCTCCTGCTCATGATTGAAGAACTCTGAAGAGCGAAGTCTCCAACGACCATCAACAGTTGATCGAGTGCAAGAAGAATGACATTCAGAAGCATCGATCGAGCACCGTTATACGGAGGAATTTCTTTTTGAGGGAGCAATAATTTCAAACCTATTTATCTTTTTTTTTTTTACTTTTTATCTATTCTAATCATTTTGTGTGTGAGGAAAATCGACCGGGGAGGTCGTCGGAATCTGGGAAGGATTTTGTAGGAAATTGTCCTAGGAGGACGTCTAGATTTGGGAGATCTAGTAGGCTCTAAGAATTTCCTAGGAGGAAGGTGAGGAGCCTGCCAGTCAATCTTCTTGGGAAGAAGAGAGAGCCAACCGGTCCTGGTTGAGGGTCGGTATAGAAACCAAAAGAAGGTTGTTTGTTTCATCGCCTCCGATCTCCGGTATCATGGAGATCTAGTTGTATTGTTGTAAACCCTTGTTTTTAGTTTGAATAAAATTACGTTTCTTTTATTCCATCTCGAATTCATGATTGCATGTTGCTAAGGTTCTAAGGGGTGTGTGGAAATTCAGAAAACAAACTTTCACATGGAAAACTAGTTTTGTGACCTACCGCCGCGCGGTTGTAATCTACCTCCCCGGGATAGCTTCCAGAATAGGTTGTCCTACCGAACTTGTGTTTTCTGTGACCTACCATCGCGCGGTAGTAGCCTACCGCCCCGCGGTTGCTTCTAGAACAGGTTGCCCTACCAAACTTGTGTTTTCTGTGACCTTCCATCATGCGGTAGTAGCCTACCTCCATGCAGTAGCTTCCAGAAAAGGTTGTCCTACTTGAAATTCTTTTAATTCTGATTTTTAATTGAAAACCTTATTCACCCCCACCCCCTCTAAGTTTGGCCCCCAAATCTAACATAACATTCCACACCAACCATGGGCATTATGAGTTTTTAGTTATGCCCTTTGGGCTAACGAATGCCCTAACCACATTCCAAAGTCTGATGAATCGAATTCTCCAACCTTTACTCTTCATGATCATCTTGGTCGTCTTTGATGCCATCTTAGTTTTTAGCCCCACATGAAAGGACCACTTGAGCCATCTTTCCTTCATATTTAACATCCTACATGCTAATCAACTTGTCCTAAAATAAAAAAAAATGCAGTTTTGTTAGGCATAAGGTCAACTATTTGGGACACTTGATTTTGGGGAAGGGTGTCACGACTAGCCCAGCAAAAATCCAGGCCATGATGGATAAGCCAACCCCTACATACCTGAAACAGGGGCGAGGTTTCTTGGGTCTAACATGGTACTACCAGAAGTTTATATAAGGGCACAGTCTTCTCGCGCGTCTGCTCACTAATTTATTGAAGCAACCCTCCTTCAAGTAGACAAAGACCGCCGACCATGCCTTCCAACAGATGAAAACTACTATCACTAAACCATCGGAGTTTCCTCTCCCAAACTTCAACAAACACTTCATGGTCAAGACTGACGTCGCAGACATATGGGTTGGGGCTGTTTTGTTTCAAGAAGAGTAGCCTAGCATAATTTTTTGTAAGGAATGTGGAAGGATGAATGTCAACTTGTACACCTACGAGAAAGAACTCCTAGCTATCGCCTTGGTGGTCCAGCAGTGGAGGCACTACCTTGTGGGGTGCTACTTCATCATTTGGAGGGACCACCAAAGTCTCAGTTTTTTACTTGAACATAAACTGGCAACACCGACGCAACACCGACACTTGTTCAAACTTATGGGACATGACTTTGTGGTATAATACAGGGGGAAAGATAACATGTGCGGAAGTGCACTTTCAAGGGTACATTGTTATTGAAGCCAAAATTTGACCTCTGTGGAGTTTATCTTTGGGGAAGGGGTGATCACACACGTACTTCTCTTCAGTGATCCCGAAAAGCCAAGGAAGAAGGACTAGGGACAGACCCAAGGCTCCAGCACGGAGGTCCCTCCACACACTCGGAAGTTCTTAGAGCGCTTCCCCTCCTTAGCCAGGTGCTGGAGCTAAGGTATCTCAGAGAGCGCTAGAAGACCGGGCACAAGTGAGCATGCCCATCTGAGATACCCCTTGGCTCCTATTTATAGATTTCTGAAAACGATCTGCAAATAGCCAACCTCCGCTGTTTGGAACAGCTATGTGCATGCCACCTGGGTCTGCCAACAACGAGACTCCGTTGTTCTAACTGGCTATGGGAAGACTTGCCGGGGAAAAATGGATTTTAACTCCCAACACAACACAGGGTGAGTATCCCCCCATTTCCTCTACTTGGCAAGGGCAGCGAGTGCTCGATGGAGCTGGCACTCGCCGCCTCAGCTCGGCAATTTGGCAAGCTTGGACCCGGCATGCCCTACTCGCCCACCACGGCCTCAACGAACGGCCCGAAGTTCGTCGAACTGGGCTTGACGAACTCGGCCCTCTAGTCGTCTAGGCGAGCTGGACTGGGCGCCGAGGCAGGCTGGGCTCGCGACGCCGAGGAAGGTGCGTCGAGCGAACTCGCCGCCCAGGACCCAGTTCACCTAGGGCTTGAGCTGGGCTTGGCTGACCTCACTCGACGGATACGGGGTTATACATAATCCCCGCTCTTTGCGAGGTTGGGGCAAGCTCGAAAAGAACCATCCAACCCTACAGGATTCGGCGAGTGGGGCAGGTCAGAGGGAATCTTCCGGTGGGGTCCACCAGTGGCTATATATACTTGCGGTTACATACCTGGCTGACCTTTGCTCTTCTCTTTACTTTTAGCCTCGTCAAGATGCCGCTTCCCAAGGAGGTCCTGGAGCGAGTGGCGCGATCCCAGGCGAATACTGCAGCTCGTGTCGCGGGCCTAACCGACCTCAGCGCCCCGCCTCGCGACCTTGCCGAGTTCAGTTCTGCCAAAAAGGCGAAGCCCCTTCCAAAAGATGCCGAAACCATCTACAATAAATTCAAGACAACCCTGAATAACGGGGCCGGTTCCTCCACTCAGCTGACTCCGGAACCCCAGGATAAGGATGTCATCGTCCATTCCGCCGACCAGACCAGCCAAGGTCATAGCGGCGAGATGTTTGTAGACAGGCCAAGAACCCTCTCGGTAGTCCGCAGAACCAGGTGTCCGACGCGCGACTGCGGACCTCGCTCCCTAGCTTTGGGACCACGGGGCTGGACTCGCAGAGGCCGAGGTCGCCGACTCGCCTTTCTCCTCAGCAACCTTTCGCTTCTCCATCTGCGGGGGGAGGTGCTGAGGTCATCCCCACCCCGGATTTTCTCGCCTCTCTCTAGAGGCTCCCTGACATGGCTACGACAAGATTCTAGGCAATCCCCCTCTTCGTGCCGGCCTGGAGGAGCGGGGTGTCACAGTAGGTTTTTAACTTCCCTTAATCATGTTCGGCTTTGGCGATACTTGCCCCCTTTACTCAACCCTTCAACTGTTCGCGCAGACCTCACTATGGATTCTGAGGCTGATGAGTCTGCGGGCCAGATTCGATACTCGCCTCTCCCTTCTCCACGTACTCTAGATGCCTTTTTGGATTTCGAGCTGGAGGGTCCTGAACGGTCGAGGCGAGAACAGCTGGTCCTCAAGAAGCTAGTGCGCGAGCTTCACGAGGTGCGGAGGGAAAACCTCAAGCTGCAGCGGGAGTGGGCACGGCTCGTGAACATGGCGGGAGTCAGCCTGGCATTTGAGGAGGTGTCTTCTTCCATGCTTCTGGATGAGATCGACGAGAGTTTACAAACCGTCCACCGGAACCTGGGGCGACTCCGCGAGCTCCACGCGCGGCGACCCGCGGCGACTGGGTCACGAGACCGAGGTAGCTAGAGAAGGCCCCCTAATGGGCCTACCGGTACTCGTCCCTGTTCTCCCCTAGTCTGCGCGAGTCGGGGGTTTTTATTTCTGCTTTGAGCTGTTTGAATCTGTAATAACTTGGATAACAATTTTTTATCATTATTGTTAATATGTTAAAGCATAGTAATCAGCGTCCTATCAATCCTGTCTCGCAATAGTGCAAGGTTAGTTCACGACGATCGACGAGCTGGAGGTGGCGAGCCGGGGTAGGCGAGCTGGGGTAGGCGAGTTGGGTAGGCCAGTGGATTTGGCCCCAAATTTTCCACTCTATAAATAGGCCTCCCCACCAACCCCTGTCATGCCTTTTTTGCCTCCGTACTTTTTCCCTTTGCTTATGCTACTTCTAGTGCTCGCGTTCTCGTCCTCGGCAAGCTTGGGCAAGGGGAACCCTGATTCCGATTGGCGGGCCAAGTGTGCTCGGCACTTTGCCGAGCACTGCTTCTTTGAGGGAAACACAACCGCGGAGGAGCTCGCCGAATGCATGGCCGACTTCGTCCCCTCTAGCTTCACAGCTCGCCTCCCGGTTGAGCATGAAGCCATCATCTCCTTCCATCCTGATGAACTCGCCTTCCCCATCTCGCATTTTAAGATGGGGTTGTGCATGCCTCTCTGGCCGGAGATCCGCCAGATGCTGAAGTACAGCGGCATGGTGCCCGCACAACTGAACTCGAACGCCATTGCTATGATGGTTACGTTCGTCTGCTACCTCCGTCGCGAGCGATAGAGTTCAACTTGACGGTCTTCCAGAAGTTGTTCTCCTACAAAGCCACCCCCGACATGGTCGCCTTCTTCGGCATCTCCCTCATAAAAGTTTGCGAGGTCACGAACAAACACCACAACTGGATGACCAAGATCGTCTTCATCAAGGGCGATCTCGGCAACATCCCCTTCTCGCCGCACCAAAAGGTCGAGGAGGTATATCGCCCCCCCTCGGTGTCTGGTAATGACGCCGAGCTCCACAAATTATTCCTTCATAAGGATTTCGAGGTAGCCTACCTCCGCCGAGGCCTCGACTTTCTCCTGCCCATTCCCCCTGGTGAAGGTATGCCTCGGTTCCCCTCTGCTTTCGTTGAGCTCGACAGAAATGATATCAAAAATTTTACTAAGTTTTTCTTACAGGGGAGCGGATCATCCCCGAGAATCCGCCCTTTACGGACTCAGAGCTCTACTCCGACCCACTCTAACTCGCTCGGGCGGCCGCGCTGGCTTGCCGAGACGATCCGATGACGTCTCAGCCCTCCTCCAGAAAGAGGCGGTTGGTCACCGGGGGGCCGGACTCGTCTTGCCGGCCCCTAGATCACAAGAAGAAGAGGGACAAGGTCGTCTCCAGGAGGGAGAGGCAATCCCCCAAATATATGGACTCGCCTGTGACCTCTCCCGACGCCTCGTCGGAGAGCCCGCAGAAATAAACCTAGTGGAAGGATCGAAGGGAGCGCGGGTCTCCCGCCCCCGAGGTCGCAGAGGGGTTTGTGCCCCGCGAGTTGGGCCTGCCCAAGGAACACCCCCTTTAGGCATGGGGGAGAAGTGCAAGGACTCGGCCGACGAGCCGATGATCAAGTGGGATGAGTTGGCCCCCTGGGTCTCCATTTCTATTCGCCACCCTTCATGCGGTGCTTGCCAACCTCCCGCCAGCCACTCCTACGCACTCGGCTTTGACCTTTATGGTCGTGACAGTGCTGAGGCTTACAAGAACATGACCCCTCGCTAGCTGAATCATGAGGGCGTGCGAGCCCACCTGCGGTCTTTCGAGATGCACCACATGATGGTGCGTCGCGGCTTCAACCTCAGCCGGCTCCTATTGAAGGCCGAGCAGGAGTGCTATGTCGCGAAGGACAAGGCAGCCGATACGGAGAGGCGGTGCGACATTGCTGAGGATCTACTCGTGAAAGCTACAGGCGGGTTAGTAAGTGTCAGACGCCTCTTGCAATTTTTACTTAATACTTTTTGCAGCAGCACTCAGTCTTCAATTTACAGGATATCGAGGCCGCACGCGAGTTGCGGAACCGTGCCACCGGGTTAGAGGAGGAGGTTGCCTGACTGCAGGCTCATCTACCCAAGCAGGAAGCTGGCTCCGGCGAGCGGGAGACTCGTGCCGCTGAATAGGAGGCTCGTGCCACCCAGCTGGAGGCCGAGGTAGGGCGGCTAAAGGAGAAGAACCGGGAGCTTAGCGACGAGCTCCTCTGGCAGGCGGAGCTTCTTCTTCCTGAGGGTGGCGGCGTGTCCCCCTACCCCTATCAGAGGCCGCGACTTTTTGGCGAGAAGGAGGTCGCGGAGCGACCGCGTGTCAACTCGATCGAGTCTGCTGAGTGCCTCCTGGACGTTATGAGGGGTATGGGGATACTGGCAGAAGGCTGTGAAGAAGTCGCGGTTTGTGACCTTATGCCGGGCCTGTTCCCGCCGAGCCCGCCCGGCAAGAAGGAGGACAGCTTTGCCTCGCTTTTCAGGGAGATGGATAAGGGCCAGGGGAGCGGGGGCGAGGAAGGCCACACGTCAGGGGAGGAGGGAGAGAGCTGAGCTTGATTTGTAATTTCTTTCCCCCGTCCCTATTTTGTAACCTCGCGAAGGCGAGTTTTTATATTGTAACAGATATTAAAGAATGAAAAACATTTGTAAACATTTGTAAAAAATTTCCTATCTCATTTTCTCTAGTACTTGCTTGCTGTGATGCATTCGTCCGTGATTCTCCACCTTGGGTGACCTTGCCAAGTTTGTTCCTTTTGATAGAATGCTGAGTTAGGACGTGTATTTCCATTGGACCTGTAGAGCCCGTAGTCGTTAGATCCGTGAGCGCTCGACTCGTCTGCGAGTACTCATCTCACCTACGAGCGCCTAACTCACCTGCGATTATCCAGCTCGCCCGCAAGAACCCAACTCGCCTGCGAGTGCTCAACCCACCCGTGAGTTGGATCACTCCCTCTGCCTTCTGGGTCTTGGGTGTTTCCACTCCCGGGTGCCACCATCGAGCCAGCCAGCTAGGTGAGAGCCTGACAGCGGGTGTTGAACATCCTCCAGGCTTAGTACAAGGGCCATAATGACGTCCGTGAAGACCCCTCCCCTGCCAGCTAGGTGGGAGCCTGACAGCGGGAGAATCGAGACCTAAACCCAGAGCGAGAATACTTGGAAACATTTGCCTCTCCTAGGTGCTACCACTTGGCCAATCAACTAGGTGAGAGCCTGAAGGCGGGTGTTGAACATCCTCTGGGCTCAGCCCCAGGGTCATAACGACGTCCATCGAGACCCCAGCCCTGCCAGTTTGGTAGGAGCCTGACAGCGGGAGAATCGAGACCTAACCCCAGAGCGAGAATACTTGGAAACATTTGCCTTTCCCGGGTGCTACCAACGGGCCAATCAGCTAGGTGAGAGCCTGACGGCGGGTGTTGAACATCCTCCGGGCTCAGCCCTAGGGTCATAACAATGTCCATCGAGACCCCGGCCCTGCCAGCTAGGTGGGAGCCTGACAGCAGGAGAATCAAGACTTAACCCCAAACCGAGAATACTTGAAAACATTTGCCTCTCCCGGGTGCTACCACCGGGCCAATCAGCTAGGTGAGAGCCTGACGGCGAGTGTTGAATATCCTCCAAGCTCAGCCCCAGGGTCATAACGATGTCCATCGAGATCCTGACCTTGCCAGCTAGGTGGGAGCCTGACAGCGGGAGAATCGAGACCTAACCCCAGAGCGAGAATACTTGGAAACATTTGCCTCTCCCGGGTGCTACCACATGTCCAATCAGCTAGGTGAGAGCCTGACGGAGGGTGTTGAACATCCTCCGGGCTCATCCCTAGGGTCATAACAACGTCCATTGAGACCCCGACCCTGCCAGCTAGGTGGGAGCCTGACAGCGGGAGAATCAAGACCTAACCCCAGAGCGAGAATACTTGGAAACATTTGCCTCTCCCGGGTGCTACCACCGGGCCAATCAGCTAGGTAAGAGCCTGACGACGGGTGTTGAACATCCTCTAGGCTCAGCCCTAGTGTCATAACGACATCCATCGAGATCCCGGCCCTGCCAGCTAGGTTGGAGCCTGACAGCGGGAGAATCGAGACCTAACCCCAGAGCGAGAATACTTGGAAACATTTGCCTCTCCCGGGTGCTACCACCGGGCCAATCAGCTAGGTGAGAGCCCGACGACGGGTATTGAACATCCTCCGGGCTCGGCCCTAGGGTCATAATGACGTCCATCGAGACCTCGGCCTTGCCAGCTAAGTGGGAGCTTGTAAGCAGGAGAATCGAGACCTAACCCCAGAGCGAGAATACTTGGAAACATTTGCCTCTCTCGGGTTCTACTGTCGGTCCAATCAGCTAGGTGAGAGCTTGACGACGGGTGTTGAACATCCTCTGGGCTCAGCCCCAGGGTCATAACGACGTCCATCGAGACCCAGGCCCTGCCAGCTAGGTGAGATCTTGACAGCGAGAGAATCGAGACCTAATCCCAGAGAGAGAATACTTGGAAACATTTGCCTCTCCCGGGTGCTACCACCGGGCCAATCAGCTTGGTGAGAGCCTGATAGCAGGTGTTGAACATCCTCCGGGCTCAGCCCCAGGGTCATAACGACGTCCATCGAGACCCTAACCCTGCCAGCTAGGTGGGAGCCATACAGTGGGAGAATCGAGACTAACCCCAGAGCGAGAATACTTAGAATTTTTATTGATGGTGGGCGTCAGAATTTCACCGGTTAGGAAGGTAACAACCAAGCATGAGATTGAAAGAATGGGATCATTTATATTAACAGAGGAAAGATTTACAAGGTTCAAGGATAGAAACGCTTCAGGTCGTCTCCACTACAAGTATGTCTCAGGGTCTCACCCTCAACATTCTGGAGGCGGTAGTCTCCTAACCTTAGCGCTTCCTGTACAATATAGGGCCCCTCCCAGTTGGGGTTAAGCTTTCCTACGACGGCTGACCTTCCTACCGCATCCACCTTCTTCAGGACCAGATCTCCTTCAGTAAATTGTGGTACCCAGACATGTTTGTCAAAGTACTTGGTCATCCTGCGTTTGACCTCTTCCTGCCGAATAGCTGATAGATCACGCAGCTCCTCAACCAGGTCTAGGGAGAGACGCAACTCCTCCTCTTTTCTGGCTCTCCATTATTCCCTGCCTTCCTGGGTTCCGCCACTCGAGGCATTCAGACGTCAAATTCTATCGGAAGCACATCCTCACAATTATGGGAAAGCTTGAAGGGAGTCTCACCCGTGGCCATGTTTGGGGTAGTTTGCAAGGCCCAGAGGACTGAAGGGAGTTGCTCGACCCAGCTCCCCTTTAAGTTTTCCACCTTATTTTTTAGGAGGTTGACGATGATCTTGTTTGCCGCCTCCACCTGCCCGTTGCTCATGGGGTGGTGAACTGAGGCAAATCTGAGGTCAATCCCGAGCTGCCTGCAGAAGTTGATGAACTCAGTGCTAGCGAACTGAGGCCCGTTGTCCGTGACTATGGCCTGGGGTAGTCCATGCTTGCAGATGATCTCCCCCCAAACAAAATTCCTGATCACCTGGGAGGTCACCTTGGCCAGCGCCTTAACCTCCAACCACTTAGAAAAATAGTTGATCATTACCAACAGGAACCTCCTCTGCCCGCTGGCCTGAGGAAAAGGCCCTACCAGGTCCAATCCCCATATCGCAAAGGGCCAGGGCGCAGTGATACTCCTGAGTCGCGGAGCTGGTTGCAGTTGGAGGGGAGCGAACAGTTGACATTTGTGACACTTTTTTGCAAAGTCGGCAGCATCATGGCTCAGGGTAGGCCAAAAGTATCCCTGCCTGACGATCCTTCCTTCCAGGGTCCGACCTCCTGAGTGAATACCGCACTCCCCGGAGTGGACCTCCTCCAAAATTCTCGGAACTTCTCTCTCGGCCACACAACGAGCCAACAGCCCTGAGAGAGTCTTTCGATATAATTGTCCATCGCGTATGAGGTAGTATGCCGATTTGTGCTTGAGTCTCTTCTTATCCATCCCCCCCCCCCCGGGAACTCCCCTGTGGATAGGAATGTTATGAATGGGTCCATCCACGAGGGGCGTTGGTCCACCTCCATCAACTCCCCCTCTTGGATGGACGGACGGAACAGGTCAGTGATGGTATCCCCCACCCGGGGGCCATGCTTGGCTAGCTGATCCATCCGTTCGTTTTCTTCCCAGGGCACATGTCGGATGGCGAAGGTTTGGAACATCCCTATGATCCCCTTGATTTTGGTTAAGTACGATTACAGGGTGGGCTCCCTCACCTCAAACTCCCCGTTGATCTGGGAAGCAACCACCATGGAGTTAGTGAGGACCTCCACATCATGCACCCCCAACTCCCTGGCCAGGCGCAAACCCGTGATCACAGCTTCGTACTTGGCCTGATTATTGGTGATGGGAAAATGCACTACCACTGTCTGCTTGATTTTGTCCCCTGGGGGCTTTCTAAGATGACCCCAACCCCCAGGGAGTGTCTTGATGAAGCACCATCCACCATGACCTTCCAAGGAACGGAGCGAGTGAGTTCCTCCTCCGCCACCTCGACCATATAATCGGCTAGAAAGTTGACCATCGCCTGTGCCTTGATCGAGAGTCGGGGGACGAAGGAGATGTCAAATTCGCTCAGTTCCACCGACGACTTGGCCAGTCTCCCCGAATGCTCCACCCCTTCAAAGATGTTACGGAGGGGGTGGTTAGTCACCACCCGGATAGAGTATGCCTAAAAATAAGGTCGGAGTCTCCGGGCCAAGATGACCAGAGCGAAGGCCAGCTTCTCCAAGATGGGATAACGGAGTTCCTCCTTCCTCAGGACCCTACTAATGTAGTAGATGGGTAGGTTTTTCTTACACTCCTCCCTGACTAACACAGAACTCAGGGCCTCTGCCCTAACCCCTAGATGCAGGGATAGGTCCTCCCCTTCCTTCGGCCCTTGGAGGAGTGGGTCATGGGTGAGCTTCCTCTTCAAGGCCTGGAATGCCTCCTCACACTCCTTAGTCCATTCAAATTTTTTGCCTCCCCTCAACGCCTTAAAGAAGGGGGACCACTTTTCCCCGTCCCGGGAGAGGAACCTACTGAGCCCGGCCAACCTTCCTGTCAGCCGCTGGACTTCCTTGGAATTCCGAGGAGACCCCAGCTCCATGATCGCCTTAACCTTGTTCAGATTTGGCTCCACCCCCGTGGGAGTGAGGAGGTGGCCCAAGAACTTACCCTTGCTGGCCCCGAAGACACACTTCAAAGGGTTCAGCCTCATTTTGTATTCTCGTATGGTGCCGAAGGTCTCCTCCAGATCACGGATGTGGGAGTCGATCTCTCGGCTCTTGATCATTAGGTCATCTACGTGGACCTCTAGGTTCTGCCCCCTCTGCTCCCGGAAGACGCGGTCCATCATTTTTTGGTAGGTCGCACCTACATTCTTCAGCCCAAAGGGAATAATCTTATAGCAGTAGCATCCATCCCCTGTGATGAAGGAGACATCTTTTACATCGGGGGGGGGGGTGCATCCTGATTTGGTGATAACCTGAAAATGCATCTAAAAAACTCATTACAGGGAAACTGATGGCTGAGTCAACCAGCGCGTCGATCCGAGGCAAGGGGGTAACAATCTTTGGGGCATGATTTATTATGCAAAGAGAAATCTACGCACATACGCCACCGGCCGTCCCCTTTTTTTAACCATAACAACATTGGAGACCCAGTCGGGGTACTGAATTTCGGATGCAATGCCGACCTTGAGGAGCTTGACGACCTCCTCCCTGATCAGCTCGACTAGCTTGTCCGCGGTGTACGTCTTCTTTTGTTGGATGGGGCGAGCCTCCGGGTATATTTAAGATGGTGACAAGCGACGTCCGTGTTGATCCCGGGCATCTCGGCCGCACTCCAGGCGAAGACATCCACATTCTTCTGGATGCACTCCAGCATCCTTCCTTGGTCGTCCGGGGTCAGCCCCCCGATAATGCAGACCTTCTCCACCCTGCTTCCCTGGGTGAGAACCTCCATCTACACTACCTACTCTGCAGCCTCCAGCCTGGAATGCTCCTCCCACTAAGTGACGTCCCACTCTCCATGGGCAGGAACCTCCTCCTCATCCATGGCCATCACCTCGACCAGCTCTTCCCGAACCTCCTCCGCCTCCGTTGCTTGGATAGGGGCCTCCCCCTCTACTGCCTCCACCTCCAATCCTTCGAACTCCTGCCTGACAACCTCCTCCATCCTCCTATCCATCTCCTCGGCTCCCTGTTGCAATGAGATGGAGTTCGCGGCCATTACATAGCACTCCCTCGCTGCCTTGGGGTCTCCACGGACTCGGACCTGGACCCCCTCCGCGTTGAACTTGAGACATTGGTGGAAGGACGAGGGGACACAACGAAAGACGCTGATGAGGGGCCGCCAAAAAATGGCGTTGTAGCTGCTGGGGGTGTCCACGATGACAAACCTGCAGTTCCTGGACTGCCCACCCAGGTTGACATGGAGTCCCACTCCTCCTTCCACTTCCTTCCTTTCCCCGGAGAACCCGAAGAGAGGTCCATCCGAGGCCAGCACCCTCTTGCCCTCCACCTTCGTTACGTCGAGCAGATTTTTGAAGATGACGTTGACGGAGCTCCCGTTATCGACGAGGATCCGGGCGACGGTGAAGTTCTCTATGGCTGTCTAAATTACCAGCACATCGCAGAAAGGGTCCTCATGGCTCGATATATCTTCACTTGAAAAGGTGATCCTCTCGTCCGGGGGCGGGGTCTAGGACGTTGAGCTGACGCTCCTTCGATACATGATATAGAGGCTCGCCTTGCAGGAAGCCTCAACCCCTACCCCCCCCCATGGATCACTCCGATCCCTCCTCGGGTTTCGACATCGGCCCGGTCTTCGCATCTATCCTCCTCCGCCCGAGGCCAGACCTCCTTGATCCGCACACCCTGCTGGTCCTGCCACTGCTGCGGCTCCCTATTTCCCCTCATCTCGAGGAACTCCGGGCACGTGGATGTGATGTGCCCCTCCTCCTGATGGAATTCGCAATAGGGTAGGTCCACACTGACCTCCCTCCTCCTCCTTGGCTGTCCTCTCCTCCTCCCCCCAAAGTAATCGCCATGGCCTCCTCCTGATCGGGGAGAGGGGGTCTTTGACCCTGCCTCCCCCTTGGGGGTAAACCAGATCGTGGCCACCCTGGCAATTATCCCCTCCATAATAACCCCTCTGTGGCCCTTGGTCCTGCCACTCTGGCCTCCATCCTAGCCGATTAGTCGGCCCCTGACGTCCCCACCTGGGTTGCTGCTGCTATAGCTGCTCCCTCTGCCGGGGCTCAGCCCTCCTCTCCTCCTGAACTCGGCCACCCCTTGGCCTCTCTTCCTCCGTTGCCCAATGGGCCAATCTCCGGGCGAACTCCGGGTGTGCCGCCTCCATATCAGACTCCTTGGCCGTCCTCTCCATGAGTGCCTCAAAAGATACCGGAGGCGTCCTCTTTAGCTCCATGGAGAAGAATCCGGGCTGGATGCCCAGGATAAAGGCTACCATCATGGTGTACCCCAGCATCTCCTGCACCTGGGACAGTTCCTCCTGGAACCTGTCCATGTAGCTACCCTGAGTCTCGCCTGCCCCCCTACTTAATGCGAAACAAAGACTCCGCCTCCTTCTTCCTCTTCCTAGACGTGGTGAACCTCAGCATGAACCCCTGACGCAGGTCCTCGAAATAGTAAATGGAGCTGGCCAGGAGCCGGTGGAACCACTCTCTTGCCTTCTCCTTGAGAGTGATGGCAAAGAGTCGGCACTTAAACCCATCCGATATTTGTCGGGTCGAAACAACGTCCTCGAACCATTGGACTTGCTGGACCGGATCTCCCTTCCCGGTGTAGTAGGTCATCTCCGGCTCCCGGAACCCTTATGGAGTTGGGGCATAAGAAACGAGCTCACTGAAAGTACTTCCACCCATAGCCGGGCGAGCTGGGAACTCTTCCCCTGCCGTCTCGCCGAAATGGTACTTGCCTGCCGAGCCGGGGAATAGGACTCGCCCCTATAGCTCGCGCTCTCCCCCTCTAGCGACCTCCTTCCCAGCTCGTCGGATAGGCGCGTCTTCGCCCAAGGCCGGGACGGCGACTACGGGAATCGCTGGTGTCGCGCTCTCGACCCGCATGCCGAGTCCGAGGACTTCCTCTCTGAGCTCTGCCGACATCGCCGCTGCGAGAGGGGGGGGGGGTTGGCGAGTTGACCCCGCCTGAACCCCATCCTTCATCTCTAGCCATCGAACTTGCGAGAGATTTTCTTTGCTGATCACGCTCCACGCTCACCGCACCAAAATGTTGAAGCCAAAATTTGACCTCTGTGGAGTTCACCCTTGGGGAAGGGGTGATCGCACACGTACTTCTCTTTCGCGAGCTCGAAAAACCAAGGAAGAAGGACTAGGGACAGACCCAAGGCTCCAACACGTAGGTCCCTCCACACACCCGGAAGTTCTTAGAGCGCTTCCCCTCCTTAGCCAGACGCTAGAGCTAAGGTATCTCAGAGAGCGCTAGAAGACCGGGCACAAGTGAGCATGCCCTTCTAAGATACCCCATTGGCTCCTATTTATAGATTTATGAAAATGGCCTGCAAATAGCAAACCTCCGATGTTTGGAACAGCTATGTGCAGGCCACCTGGGTATGCCAACAACGAGACTCCGCTGTTCTAACTAGCTATGGGTAGACCTGTCGGGGCAAAATTGTTTTTAACTCCCCACACAACACAGGGCGAGTAGCCCCCCACTTCCTCTACTCGGCAAGGGCAGCGAGTGCTCGATGGAGCTGGCACTCGCTGCTTCAGCTCGGCACTTTGGCAAGCTCGAACCTGGCATGACCTACTCGCCCGCCGCGGCCTCGACGAACTGCCCGAAGTTCGTCGAACTGGGCTCGACGAACTCGACCCTCTGGTCGCCTAGGCGAGCTGGACTGGGCGTCGAGGCGTGCTGATCTCGCGAAGGCGAGCTGGTCTCGTGATGCCGGGGAATGGTCGTCAAGCGAACTCGCCGCCCAGGATCCAATTCGCCCAGGGATTGAGCTAGGCTCGGCTGACGTCACTCGACGGATACGTCGAGACCAAAGATGAACAAGGAGGGACTAGAGGACCATACTTACCCAGGGGAGAGACCAGACCCCCAGAGGTGAGTTCAACCCTCCAAAGTTGAGTGCAGGCTACTCAGGAGCGAGAACAGAGCCCCAGGCGAGTTCATTCCTCCAGGGGCGAGTGCAGGTTACTTAGGGGCGAGACTAGACCCATAGAAGCGAGTTCAGCCCTCTAGGTGTGAGTGCATGTACCCAGGGGCGAGACCAGACCCCCAGAGGTGAGTTCAGCCCTCCAGGGCGAGTGCAGACTACCTAGGGGCGATACCAGACCCCTAGAGACAAGTTCAACCCTCTAAGGGCGAGTGCAGGCCCCTTTAGGGCAAAATCAGTTCCTTAGGAAAGCGAGATTCAGGATCAGGGTGAGTGGCGAGTGCTCGCTTCACCAGGCACTCGCCACCCCCATGATGCCCATTTTGGCCAGCTAATAGCCCCTACAAACAGCGAAGTTTAGTTGCTGGCAGACCACTTTGGGGTGCATTTAGTAAAACCAGAAGGAGGAACTCCGCTATCCGAAGACCAGTCTCGAAAAACTATAAATAGACCCTTAAGGTACCTTGGAGAAGGAGGAGATTCAGGCTTTCTTCTTCCCCTAAGGTGGCTAGCTCAACATTGGCTAGGGAGGGGAAGCGCTCTAAAATCTTCCAGGTGTGTGGCGGGACTCCGCGCTGCAGCCCATTGTCTATTTCTTAGTTCTGCGAGACTGGGCAAGTGCTCTCGATTGGGAGAAGTAGGTGCAAGTTGCCCCCTACTTGGGTCCCGAACCCCACAGAGACAAATTTCCAGTTTCAACATACATGAAGCATCGAAGGCCGAGCTGAATGCGTTCGTGAAAGTGCGCTCAGATATCCCGCAACTCATTAAAGACTCCTGGTGGGAAGATAAAAGTCTAAAATAGACCATCTTAGTGAAGACAACAGATAGCTCAAAGAATCCCAAGTATAGCTGGGAGCACGTGGTCCTCTCATGAAGGGGGAAATTGGTGGTCGACGACCAACCCGTCGTCAAAGACTGACTGCTGTAGCTATACCATGTGAGCACTATGGGAGGCCACTCCGCCCTCACCTCCATGTATCAATGGATGAAGAGGGTCCTGTTTTGGAAGATGATGAAACCAATGATCTACGACTACATCTAATAGTGCGTCATCAGTCAAAAGTACTAGGGAGACAACCAATGACCAATGGGGTTATTGCAGCCTTTGCTCATTCCATACCTTGTATGACAAAATCCATGGAAAATATGCCATCTTAGTGGTCACTGATCGTCTAAGCAAGTAGGCCCACTTCATTACACTATACAGACGAAGAGATCACTCAGATTTTCTTGGATTCTATCTTCTTACTACATGGGATGCTGACCTCCATTGTAAGCGACAGAGATGCAATCTTCCTTGGCAATTTCTGGCAGGAATTATTCAGGGAGTTGCATGTACAATTGATCCTTTCAACATCATACCACCCCTAATCTGAGGGACAAATAGAGGTTGTCAACCGCTGCATGGAGAGCTATCTACGTTGTATGTGCTTTGAACGGCCGTAGAGCTAGGTAAATTTGTTTCCACTTGCAAAATGGTGGTACAACACCACATATCAAAGCGTCATTCGAATGACACCATATGAGGAGGTGTACGAACAAGGACCGACGATACTACTACCATATATGGAGGACTAGGCCAAAGTAGAGGAAGTGGACTACACCTTGATCGCTAAAGATCGAGTCATGCAATTGCTCAAATTTAATTTGGCTCATGCGTAAAATCATATGAAAATGATGACTGACAAGAAGAGAAGGGAGCACGTGCTCGAGGTGGGCACGTGGGTGTATGTGTAGATTCATCCATACCCCCAGGTCAGCCTTCGCGCTCATAAATTTCACATGTTATCACCCACATTTTTTGGTCTGTTTCAAGTGATGGAAAGAGTGGGCCCGGTGGTCTACCATTTGAACATACCGGAAGACGAAAAGATCCATCATACCTTCCACGTCTCACAATTGAAGGAACACATGGGTGGCCTCCCATATAACACATAACAACTTCTATTGGCGGTTAACGATGAGGGGAACCTCATAGTGTAACTGGTGGCGATCTTGGACCGGCGCATTACTAATAGAAACGGACGGGTGGTGATGCAACTTTTAGTATAATGGCTAGATGGTTCACCAAAGGAGGCAACCTGGGAAGATTTATGGTCATTGCGACAGAGATGACCCCAATTCATTCCTTGAGGTCAAGGAGCTTCTGAAGGGGGAGTTACTGTTATGATCCTTTCCTATGGAGAGGGTGTATCCGTTATTTACCTTACTATCATGGGTAGTTGTATTTTTTATCACATTAGCCTTTGCTTCAAATAGCTCTATAGCTGTTGTAATCAGACTATGCTTATTTTGTATGTGTTTTAGTCTCCGTTTGGGGGACTTATTTTCACCGGTCAAGCGGCTACGATCGCATGAACCGGACCTTAAGTCCCCCTCAAACGGAGCCTTAGTGTGTCCTGTAATCAACCTCCCCATGCCCTCTCTCATCGATTTATTTAGGGAGAGTCTCCCTTAGGATCGACATCATTCTTTCCTATTTTCTCCATTTGTGGTTGAAGCTGGTTTAGAGTTTGTAATTGGCTGCAATTTAAGTTTTCCCCTGTTTTCTTGGCTGGTTTGGTGTTGCTTTTAACTCGCAGGTGGAAGGGGCGTGTCATACTCACTTCTTGGAAAACCAGATATGGCGAGAGTTCGCTCAGACCAACGAGGCCACCACAAATCTCCTCCGCGCCATCCTTCTCCCTGCCCAAACCCGCATCAAGGAGGAGCTGAAGATATGGGGAGAAGCTACTGGCACGGCCGACGATGGGAAATCATGCTGCTGCGGTTGTGGGCATTGAACTGGGTCGAGGGTTATGAACAGGCGGGAGTAACAAAAAGGGAAGAGGATTGATTTTAGGTTATACGATATCAAATAATAATTATTTGAATGTGCAAAATATTGGCAAATGAGCACTTAAATTGATTATAAAAACGTCATAGATCATTGTTTCAAGAGCCCTGCATGACGACTGCCAATCCGACGATTCTAACATAATGTTCTTGATGGGGATGAGATCCCACTTAAAAAAGAAGGGTGTGCACATAACCACACCCCCCCCCCCCCATGATCTCCACCAAAATTAGCGGGATCATGGGTGTGAACGCACGCACGATCACTGCGCCCGACCCCCCCCCCCCCCCACACACACACGCCGATCCCATCATGCATGACGCCAGAACCACCCGTGCGCACCGAGGGTGGCGGCCAAGCCGGCCGCCGGCGCGGACGAAGAGGCGGCCGGGCCGGCAGCCCTTCCTCGGCTGCCGGACGAGTAACTGCCGGCCGACCCTCCTCGGCCGCTGGCGCGAGGTCGAAGGGGTGGCCAAGTCGACCACCCTTCCTCGGCCGTCGGTGCGCCGCCGAGGGGGCGGCCGAGCCGGATGCCCCTCCTCGGCCGCCGGCGCGCCGCCGAGGAAGCGACCGAGCAGGATGCCCCTCCTCGGCCGCCGGCGTGCGGCCGAGACGACCGCCCCTTCTCGGCCGCCGACGCACGGTCGAAGGGGCGGCCGGGCCGACCCCCTTCCTCTGTCGCCGGCGCGCCGCCGAGAGGGCGGCTGAGCCAGCCGCCCCTCCTCAGCCTCTGACGCGCGATCGAGAAGGAGGACGCCCCGACACCCCTCTCGGCAGCGCGCCGGCCTCCCTTACTCAACTGCCAGCGCGCGACCGAAGGGGTAGCCGAGCCGGCTGCCCCTCCTCGGCTGCCGGCGCGAGGCCGAGGTAACGGCCGGCCGACCCCTCTCCGCCGCCGGCCTTGTCGTCGCGCGCTCTATCGTCCGTCGGCGGCGGTCTCCCTCCTCGTCGGCAAGTTCGCGGGCCGCCCATGGGAGCCCATCCCCGCCGTCTGATCTTTTCAGGTTGTTCCCTGTCGTCCGATTCTCGTGTAACCACCCACTAACCACCAGGTTAGTAAGAGGACTTTATTATTATTTTAATTGGTGTACGAATATCGAAATTAATTATTCTAATATGCGCCCCTAAAACTATAACAAAAATATTTATGATGGTGGTAATGGTGTGCAGATAGCCACGTAACCACCATAATCACCTCCTGGTAGGTATAAAAAGGAGCCTCAGGCCTCCTCATTTCTCACCTTTTTTCCTCCGAGCTTTCTTCTTCCTCAGGTTGAATCTCTGCCAGATTACTCCCACGAGCACCACTCCTGAGCCGCATTCAAGTTATCTCCAAGCCGCGTTCGAGCCACCTTCAAGCCACCTAACACAGCCTGATCTCTCCGCTTCTGGGAGGTTTCTGCGACCGCAAATTCAAGTGCTCCGCTTTCGCGTTCAGTGCCAGCGTGACGCCCCAAAGAGCCCATCAACGCAAAGAGCATTTTGTAACAAACGTCGAGCCCGGCGGCCTGTCGTCCGTCGAGCGCTAAGTGTTCTCTCATCTCTAAATTGTAACGAGGAGCGGTTTGTCGCCCTCGATTCTGCAAACTAATTGTAACCCCAAGAAAGTAGTGGACTTTGACGGGCACAGATCTAGTCACGTGATTTTTTACCCAGTTGAGGAGTTTTTTCACGTTAAAACTTCATGTGTACAATTGACTCATCTCATTGATTGTGCGCGCTCGACCGTTATGAGAGCTAAGACGATCTAGATTATTCTGGTCCTACCGGAATGTCGAGTTAGGCTATAATAGTTTGGCTTCGTTTGTGGGAACGTGATTACCAACATCCTTCAAAAAATAGAACTTTCAACCCGACAATATTCAAGGTCGGTTTCAATGGCAAAGAGACGCGCTCGAACAGCTGAAGGATCCGTCCTAGGAGAACACATTGAACCATCCCACTCTCATTCCCTCATGAATGTGCCCCTAGAAGCGGAGACTATTTCCGCACATGTAACAGCTTTGAAAACACGAGTCCGACAAATGGAGGAATAACAAACGGAGATGCTTCTCTGCCACCAACACCGACTGCCTCAACCAAATCATGGCTTGGCACAAGAAGCCCCTTAAAGAGAAGAAGTGTCAGAAGAACCCTCCGATGCCGCTAGTTCCACTCACCCGATTCATAGGGAATCCGGAGCTGGTCGTCGTAATCACATCCTGAGAGAAGAAGCCCGACTACCACCACACGAAAGGACCACCCGAGAAGAGATATGAGAAATAATTGCGGAAGAGTATAGACAAGCCGGGAGATGAGATGTTCTCGCCCGTCCCCCACTCTGTCGAGGCTCCCCCCTCGTACCTCAGGTCCTAGCTCATCTGGTCCTGCATGGATTTAAACTCCCAAACATTGAAAGATTTGACGGGACAGATGACCCGTTGGAACATATAAATCACTTCACCACTATCATGAGGATTTATAATGCACCAGATCAACTACTTTGTCAAGTGTTCCCAGTCACCCTTAAAGGACAAGATCGCACTTGGTTTCATTCTTTAAGGGAAGGGACTATTGATAATTTCGTCGAACTAGAAAGACAATTCACTAACAAGTTTATTGCAAACTGAAGAATTGTTAGTGACCCCACACATTTGTCTAGGATTCGCCAAAATGAATAGGAATCCTTAAAGTACTTTTTTCGCCGCTTCAGCGTAAAATCCAACCAAATCCCGTGGGTCGACCCTGAGCTCTTGAGGGGCGTATTTATTGGAGGGCTTCTCCATAGTGGTTTCTATTCATCTCTCATGAGAGAAACCATACCCAGTTATCTAGATCTTGTTCATCGGGTCGAGGCCCAAATAGCAGTTGATGAGGCCATTGAAGTGCATCGCCAGCAATTTGAGGGCAGACAGAAAAGGAAGAAGGGGCAGGAACAAGCCCTCGTAAGACAAGAAGGGCGACGCCAGAATGATCACTAGAGTGATAACTGCCAACGGAACACGCCAAGGAATGGGGGTCAGGGCCCGCCTCAAGAATACACTCCACTAAATACAACCAGCACCAACGTGATGTATGTAATACAAAAGGATCTAGCATTCCAACGACCAAGGAGATCGCCCCCAAATCTCAGAGCCGACCAAAAAAACACGGTGAGTTTCACCGCACAACCGGTCACACTATTGAGGAGTGTTCTGGGCTGTAAAATGAAATTGAGTGCCTTATCCACCAAGGGCTCCTTAGAAGATTTCTGTAGGGACAAGTACAAGGCCAATAAGCACAGTGTGCAGAAAGAAACCAGCAGAATGCGCCACAGGGTGCTCCTGGCACCAGGCAAATGGTGGGTAACATCGAAACCATTGTCGGACCCCACTCCTCTCTACCAGATATTTTTTAATATGAACTACAGATGAAACCCGTAAGAATCCGGAATGCGACCTAGATTCCACTATCTTTTTCGGAGAAGAGGACCTCCAAGGGGTGCAGATTCCTCATCAAGATCCGCTTGTCATTACCGCAGAGATAAGAGATCCCTGCTTCAACATTAAAAGAATTCTAATGGACAATGGGAGCTCAATCGATGTTCTGTTTTTGTCCACTCTCCGTAGTATGAAACTTACTCTACAGCATCTCAGTCCCGCTACAGGGCCCGCATATGGCTTTGGAAACCACACGGTTTCCGTTCAGGGAACAATTATCCTACCAGTGATATTAGGAGAATTCCCGAGACAGGTTTCCCAAAATATCCAGTTCATCGTCATCGACTTAAGTTCACCCTACAATGCCATCTTCGGAAGATCGGTCCAGTCAATCTTTGGGGCAATCTCGTCAATTCCTCACCTATCCATGAAGTTCTTGACCCCAAGAGGCATAGGGGATATTCGCGGTAGTCAAGAAGCAGCTCGCACTTGCTACCTAAACCAGGCTCAATCGGAATTAGCAGTCGCATTTGAAGTCGAAGATATCAACCTGCGCAACAAATCCGTCGTACAACCTGAAAGCTCTCCGTAAGGGAAGAAGGTTTCGCACCAGCCGAGAGCAAGACTTTATATTTGTCATTTAATTTTCTTAAACTCTAAGTGACGTAAAAGTCGCGAGCCATGACTTGCGCAAACTATCTTTGACTTAATTATATCGCATTATGTTTCTCTTATTTTCTCTTTGAGACTTCTTCGGTCAGGCTAGACCACTTCTCAGATTGAATACTTACATTCTCTAGTGAGCCATTTCCGATCAGGCTCGGACACTTCCAGAGTGAATCTTTACATGCTCTAAAATACGCTTCTTCTGTCAGGTTAGGTTGTGCAACAGGATTGAATACTTACATTCTACGGCAGTTTAATTGAATACCCACATTCTCCTCTGTACTGCAGGCCAATGCCCCGCCATCGCTAGGGCCTGCCCCGCCATCGCTAGGGCCTGCCCCCCTCGCGATCGCACCTCCGGATTGAATACTTGCATTCTCCGACAGTTGGATTGAATACCAACATTCTCCTCTGTTACTGCAGGTCAACGCCCCGCCATCGCTAGGGCCTGTCCCCCTCACGATCGCACCTCTGGATTGAATTCTTATATTCTCCGACAATTTGATTGAATACCCATATTTTCCTCTATTACTGCAGGCCAACGCCCCACCATTGCTAGGGCCTGCCCCCTCGCGATCGCATCTCTGGATTGAATACTTACATTCTCCGGCAGTTGGATTGAATACCCATATTCTCCTTTGTTACTACAGACCAACGCCCCGCCATCTCCAGGGCCTACCCCCCTTGTGGACGCGCCGTCAGAATGAATACTTACATTCTCCAACACCCCGATTGAATACTTACATTCTCCAGCAATGCTCTCTTAGCCAGGTTCGGCCCTACAACCGGATAGAATCCTTACATTCTCCGACCCTTGGATTGAGTTAAGACACTCTCTGATGCTACCATGAGCTTTCATTTCCCCAGCTACCAGGACTTAGACCATGAAAGATAAAAGAGCAAGGACAACGCTATCATAACAAGTAAAGTCGTAAATGCGCCACATAAAATCACCAAAGGGTGATAAGAAGTATACACAAACAATGACAATTAAAAGCGAAAAACAAACATACAATAGGCCCAACCAAAGAAGACACAAGCATACAAGCTTAATAAAACCACGCTACTATACGTCAGCCGCACCCACATCAGAATCAGGACTTGGGCTCTAGTCATATGAGATATCATCAAAACTAAAGCTGGATACATCACACCCTAAGATCCTGCAACCAGACGAAAAGCCTTTGAGACTCCACGTCTAAGCGCCAGTTCACGAACATCCTCCATCTGAGGCTCGACCTCTCAGGTCCAAACATCCTAGAGAACTACCTCGGCAAGCAGGTCACGATCGCGCAGGAAATTCAAAGAACCTCTATACTCCTCAAGACCAACTATCCTCATCTCAAGTGTAACACCCACATCCGTCATATGGAATATAATAGAAGGTCCGGTCGGGGCCCCACGCCATATACCACAGATAGTTAGCGGAGTTACGAATTAATACCAAAATACCACCGTAGGAACTCGAATCCTAACTCAGAGCATTCTAGTGGAAGCTTTTTAAAACAGTTATAAGAACCCATAAATAACACATGAATGTCCACTACAGCCATAATAGGAATGAAAGAACATACACAAAAGACTTGGCCTTAAGGCCTTACAACAGTTTGCTTAAACAGTTAAGTGTTTTACATACTTCGGCACGCAGGGCAACCACACATGACAATAGTAAAAGAAAACACTTCGCTTTGGCCTTCAAGGGCCAGCACAGCATCAAGGGCTTCAGCCCGCTACTTACCACTTGGCTCACTTGTTCCTACACAACAATCCACCGAACGGTGGTAAAACAAGGCAACGGTTAGCTAAAGCTGACCAAATTATAACGACCCCACCCCTTACTCGGGGCGGCGTTGCTCCTTCCCTGCATTTATTTAATATATTCAACCATGGTATAGAAAGTACAATTAAAGTACACTTCACCACAGGCGTGGGCACGCACGACCACACACCCCGTGCTCTCAGAGCACATTATCGGTGAACCCAGTCCATTCTGAGGCTTCACCGCCGCCCCCAGGATGGCAACCATCGTGAGCATTTATGTCTTTTTGGCCGAAACCTAAGACTCGCCCTCCAAGCCCCTAGTAAGTGACACGTACATTAAGTCTCTTTAACCGAACCATATTGAGCGGGTACGGTTTAGATCAACCCGTTGCTCACATCGCCATGTAAATTTAAGTCATCGGCACGGGTCAGCCTCCCCGATTCCCGAAGAATCGATCATACAATAATACATAACCTGGTTATGCGCAAGGTCGGCACTCAGGCCACCAAGCTGGGCTCCTAGAGCTCTCAGCCCCACAACCTGGCCCCCAGGTCTCCGCGAGACATGCCTCAAAATAGCTCTCTCACAGAGCTATCGCCGGCGGTAATACTACCGCTGCGCGGTACCGGGCAGAAATGCGTTTTTGCCCAGTTTTCCGGGTGCTCCTTGGGGTTAGTCCCCAAAGTTCCCTACTGCAATCTACCACATAGAAACCCGAAAATATACAACCCGGAGTCTTCTCCAGCAATTCATGCATAATGAAAACATCACCAATCCAGACTAACATGTCCGGATGGGCTTCACACACCATGTCTATGTTCGTACTTCGATTTCGAACACTATATGCAAAACTACGAGGATAATCCATATCTACCCAAAGGAATACCCCGTGCTCACCACACACTCGCGGGAGAGGGTTTCTTATGCAAAAGGAAGAGGGCTTCACATGTCCAAGTAGAGAATCGTTACCCTAGAGGTTCGCTTCGGCCCCATGGAGGAGAAACTAGCCGGATGAAAACCACCGCAACGGGCTCGCCTCCGCAGATCTAGACTCGGCTCGCGATTTGGAGCTCCGAAGCTCCAATAATGGCGGGATTCCTCCTTCTTCTTTTCCCTTTGCTATCCCCTCTCTCTACCTCTTAGAAAGAGAAAGGGCCAAAGGAAATGAGGTTTAAACCCTCATTTCCCGACCTTATCTAACCAGGAACAATTCTGGACTGTCGGATCCCACCTAAGTAAAACGAATGGCCTTGATTTGACCTTAGAATGGTCTCCCTGGGTCCTTACACGGCTTGTGACACGGCCGTGTCACAGGACGTGTCCCACAATCACAATAAAACAGCCAAATACAGAGCACGACACAGCCCTGGACACACCTGTGTCACAGGCCGTGTTCCTCGACACGGCTCTGGACACACCCGTGTCAGAACCCGTGTTCCCGAATCATAATACACAGCCAAATACAGAGCACGACACGACCCTGGACACACTCGTATCACAGGCTGTGTTTCTCGACACGGCTTTTGACACACCCGTGTCACAACCCATGTGAAACTATAAGGGCTACAAAAGTACTTCAAAACACTTCCAATTGATCCTCAATATTCATAGTGCTTCACTATGGGTATTATAAACATATAGACCAATTCGTATTCGGGTTTTGGGGCGTTACAGTTCTCTTCCCCTTAAATGAATTTCGTCTCGAAATTATAGAATGGAAAGGTGCATAAAATTAAATTGTACCTGAGTAGAATAGCTCGGGATACTCCTCAAGCATGGTCTGCTCTTGCTCCCACGAAAGCTCCTCACGACCGCAATTGTCCCATCGGACTTTGACCATCCCGATCGATTTGTTCCGCAATTGTCTGACCTTCGTATCCTCAATCTGAATGGGCCTAACTTTCGTTGTTAGCCCACCATCGACCGATACTTGATCCACAACAATTACTTGCGTTGGTTCTTTCACGTCTTTGTGTAGGACCGAGATGTGGAATACATCATGCAATCCACTCAGCTCTACCGAAAGTGCTAGTAGATAGGCGGCTTCACCAACACGCTCCAAGATCTCAAAAGGCCCAACATATCTCGGACTAAGCTTCTTTAAGAATCTAATCCTTGATACGCCTTTAAACGGCTTTATCTTGAGGTATACCCAATCGCACACCGCAAACTCCACGTTCCGATGCTTTGCATTGTAGTACTTAGCCTGCCTATCTTGGGCTATTAATAGCCTCTCTCGAATCAACCGTATCGTTGAAGTAGCATCTTCAACGTCCCTTCGCTTGTATAGCTTCGATTCTCCCGTTTCTACCCAAGACAATGACGTACGACACCTCCTTCGATACAGAGCCTCAAAAGGCACCATCTGAATACTGGCTTGGTAGATGTTATTATAAGCGAACTCAATCATGTAAAGATGGTCTTCCCATCTTTTCCCAAAATCCAACGCACACATACGAAGCATGTCTTCCATCGTCCTGTTCACCCTTTCAGTTTGCCCATCTATTTGTGGGTGAAAAGCAGTGTTGAAGTTCAACTTGCTGCCCAACAACTGATGAATAAGCCTCCAATCCATAGACGTGAACCGACCATCTCGGTCACTAACAATGCTCCGGGGTACGCCGTGCAATCGGACTATGATGTCCACATAAATCTTTGACAGCTTCTCCACTGAATCATCCTTCTTACTGGATATAAAATGTGACACCTTCGTTAAACGATCAACGATCACCCAAATGACATCGTTCCCCTTGTGCGATCTCGGCAAATCGTGCACGAAATCCATGTAGATGTCATCAAATTTCCACTTTGGTATGGGCAAAGACTTCAGGAATCCGCCAGGATTCTAGCATTCAGCCTTCACCAAGGCACAAGTTTTACATTTCGCCACATACAATGCTATGTCTTTCTTCAGACCCGGCCACCAAAACAATTTCTTCATGTCCTTGAACACCTTGGTGCTCCCGGGGTGAATCGAGTACTTTGTAAAGTGCGCTTTGTACATCAATTTCTCCCGTAACTTCCCCACATTGGGAACGCACAATCGACTACCTTTCCACAAAATACGATCATCGATAGAGAACTGGTCATTAGACCCATCAATGTCTTCCTCCCAGTGACGTTTCAAGCTCACGTCCAACCCCAAAGCCTGCCGAATCCTGTTCGTGAGGTCGTATTGAACCTCCGTCCAACTCAAGCATGTGTTTGTATTAGATCCCTTGTTAACACAAGAGATCTATAAGGCCTCCAGGTCCTGAATAAGCCGCTCGTCGTGCATTTGTAACCAGTTGGCATGTGCAGGAGACCTATGACTCAGAGCATCTGCCACGACGTTACCCTTCCCGGGAATAAAATGAATCTTGTAGGTATAGTCCCCAAGGAACTCCATCCACCTTCGTTGACGCATGTTCAGGTCCTTCTGATCAATTAGATACTTCAGACTCTTGTGATCTGAATATATATCGACCTTTACTCCAAAAAGGTAATGCCTTCACAGCTTGAGAGCGAATACCACGGCCGCCAACTCCAAGTCATGGACCGGGTAGTTCCTCTCATGCACCTTCAACTAATGCGACCCATAGGCTACCACCGACCCGTGCTGAAGCAGGACACAACCTAATCCACTCTCGGAAGCGTCACTATAAACCTCATAGCCCTCAGAACCACATGGCGAACATAAGACATGTGTCGTGGTCAAACGACACTTTAGTTCTTCGAAAGCTTGTGCACACTCAGGCGACCAAACAAACTTCTGATCCTTCCTTTTCAGAGTAGTGAGGGGCAATGCTATCCGCAAGAAGTTTTCCACGAAGCGCCTGTAATAGCCGGCAAGCCCCAGAACACTCGGGACTTCCGCCACCGTAGACAATACAAGCCACTTCCGTATAGCAACTATCTTTGCTAGATCTACCACAATTCCTTCTCCACTAACTATATAACCAAGGAACGCTATCGAGGACAACCAAAAATCACATTCGGAGAACTTGACATACAGTTGGTTCCTCCTCAATGTCTCCAACACCATATGCAGATGCTTGAAATGAACATCCTCGCACTGCGAGTACACCAATATATCGTCGATAAATACTATCACGAACTGGTCCAAGTATTCTCTGAACGTTCTATTCATCGAATCCATAAACACGGATGGCGCATTCGTCAACCCAAATGGCATGATGGTGAACTTATAATGCCTATGCTGTGTGCTGAAAGCCGTCTTGGGGATTTCACTTTCCCTTATCTTCAGCTGATAGTATCCGAATTTCAGATCCAGCTTTGAGTACACAGTTGACCCGACCAGCTGATCGAACATATCATCAATCCTTGGGATCGGATAATTATTCTTCTCTGTTATCTTATTCAACTCTCAGTAATCAATACAGAGTCGTAAACTTCCATTCTTCTTCTTAACAAAAAGTATCGGCGCGCTCCAAGGCAATGAACTCGGGCGCACATAACCTTGTTCCAACAGCTCTCGAAGCTGTACTTTCAATTCCGCCATCTCCTTAGGCGCTAACCGGTACGGAGAGCGTGACACAGGTTTTGCACCTGGAACTAGCTCAATTGTGAAGTCGATCTCTCGCTAAGGTGGAACTCCAGGGAGATTTTCAGGGAATACGTCAGGAAACTTAGATACAACTGGGATGCTGTCCAAACCATGCTTGGGCTTTGAAACCTCCACTAAAGTGAAAAACAGCTCTGCACCACTACAAACTGCCTTAACCACCTGGAGAGCAGACATCAAAGTCTTGCTTGACCTCTTCATGCCTGAGAATGTCGTCTCACGGTCTGTATCCAATCCCAATCTAACCATCTTACGGTTACAATCAATGTACGTATACTTCTCCGATAGCCAATCCATTCCAAAGATCACATCGAACTCCACTATCGACAGTAGTGATGCTCGCAGCCATATTCGTGACTCCCAATCCCTACCTTCACGAAACAAACTCTATCCGCGCGCATAGAACACCCGTTAGGCAGCAACACATTCAATTTGTCCCTTGCCATCAAAGACGGTACTCCTATGCGCGATTTGGATAAAAAGGAATGTGAAGCTCCCGTATCGAACAGTGCTCTCGCTAGAAAATCAAAGATCGATACAAAGCCTAGCACAACCATTCATAAGCTAACACGCATAAGAAAACAAGTATATAAAGCTAAACTAATATTAATTTAAATCGTACATGTCACCACTTCAGCCTATTTTATGGCCTCCTGTTTACCAAGGTTGTACACTCTAGGCTGGGATGGAGCATGGTGGGATGCGGTTGACTCCACCGCCTTTCCCTTCTCCGTGTAAGATGCTCCATGCTTCTTCTCGAACTTCGAGTGTCCGCTCCAACAATCTCTGGCAAAGTGTACCGACTTTCCACAGTTATAACAAGCGCCCTGGTCTCGGCCTGTAGTTTCCCCGGACACACCCAAAGACGGAGCTGGACCCGAAGTCCTAGCCTTCTTGTTCCACTTACGGAACCCAGACTTTGAGGAGTTTGGCACTTTGAACTCCGTCTTCTTCCCACTCGAGTCCTTATTCCCTTGGACTCTCTTCAGATCTTTTAATAAAGATCGGGTCGTATTGACCAGGCTTAGGAAGCCTTGCGTCATAGGCCCAGAAAGTAGTAGCCTCAGGTCATCACGTAGAACCTCGTAGAACTGGTTGGTATTACGCTCCTCATCGGAAAACGTAGAGCCAGTATAATGACCCAACCGCATAAACTCGTGGAGATACTCATCCGCGCTACTATCTCCCTGTGTCAGTCTCTGGAACTGATTCTCCATAACGATCCTCTGTGCTGAGGGAAGGTATCTTGCCAAGAATAACCTCGAGAATTTCTCCATCGAGACATCAGTGAGTTGCCTTCCAACCAAGTAATGCAGCTCCAACTCTTCCCACCACAACCTCACCTCTCCATCCAACAGGAAGGTGGTTATGGTGGTCTTCTGACATTCCTCTATTTTAGTGGCCGTCAAGTCTCTCTTCACCCGAGAGAGCCAATCTTTGGCCTGGGATGGGGTTCCAGTCCCCAAAAACACTGGAGGGTTAAAGCTCATTACATGTTTAAGTTGCTTCTCTGTTGCTCTTCTTGGTACTAAAGGCTCTACCACCACTTGTTCCACCATTCTAGGTTCTACTGCTCAAAGTGGTACCTGCTCCCCTGTAGGGGCAGGATGCTGCACTTGCCTTCCTGGCTGGGCATTTAGCATTACAAACACTGCCTCAGCTATAAGTCTTATTGTTTTCGCCGAAGGAGGGGTTGCATGCACGTCATTGGGTGCACTACTTGCCTCAGAAAGTGGGTGTTCTGACTGCCCTGTGCCACTCCTGTTCACTTATAGCCATACAACACACCATTAAGTGACCAAACAGAATTGCAAAAAGCAATTATAGGAACACGCAGGTTCCTCAAACATGTGTATTTTCACTCCTAAGTGGACATTCATGGGTTCTTTTCATGTTATAACGATGATGCACATACATGTTCTCACCATCCTTTAAAATAATTCGTCCACGAATTCAAATAAGCAAGACCGAAACCATAGTCTGATACCAAATTGTAACACCCTCATCCGTCATATGGAATATAACAGAAGGTCCGGCCGGGGCCCCACGCCATATACCACAGACAGTTAGCGGAGTTACGAATTAATACAAAAATAACACCGTAGGAACTCGAATCCTAACTCAGAGCATTCTAGCGGAAGCTTTTTAAAACAGTTATAAGAACCCATAAACAATACATGAATGTCCACTACAGCCACAATAGGAATGAAAGAGCATACACAAAATACTTGGCCTTAAGGCCTTACAATAGTTTGCTTAAACAGTAAGTGTTTTACATACTTCGGCACGTAGGCCGGCCACACATGACAATAGTAAAAGAAAACACTTCGCTTTGGCCTTCAAGGGCCAATACAGCATCAAGGACTTCAGTCCGCTACTTACCACTTGGCTCACCTATTCCTGCACAACAATCTACCGAACGGTGGTAAAACAAGGCAGCGGTCAGCTAAAGCTGACCAAATTATAACGAACCCACTCCTTACTCGGGGTGGCGGTGCTCCTTTCTTGCATTTCTTTAGTATATTCAACCATGGTATAGAAAGTATAATTAAAGTACACTTCACCACAGGCATAGGCACGCACGACCACACACCCCGTGCTCTCAGGGCACATTATAGGTGAACTCGATCCATTCTGAGGCTTCACCACAACCCCTGGGACGACAACCATCGTTAGCATTTAAGTCTTTCCGGCTCAGACTTTAGCTCCGATCCAATCCACCGAAATCAGGATACTTCTCGATCTAACTCCTCTCTAAAAGCCACAATAGAATCCTCCACAGCTTGAAGCCTCTCCTGAAGAGCCAAATACCCGTCCTTCAAGCTCACATAATGATCGTTCCAAGTGACGGGAATATGCGCATGAGCCTCGATTTACAAGGAAAAAACGGAGAAAACTCAGCACAACACAACAATAACAAAAAGAAATCAAAGCAAGCAAGCTCACTTACTACCTCACTCATCGCCATTAGAGAAGAGGAAACCCGTGAAGTGGAAACCTCTAAAAGAGGGACTCGGGGGGGGGGGGGCAGAGTATTCGAGCACCTGAACATCAACCTTAACCGAAGCGATCTCGGTTCGACAACTGGAAGGAATAGCCTCGCCTAAAGAAGCCATACAAGGCTCCATGCCTGCATTACAACAGACAACTGCAACGACTTTCCTCTTTCGATCGCGAACTAAATAAGTATCGTCTGTCAGCACCAAACCGAAAGAAATCCCGCAACATAGCAATCGCTTTTCCTCCACAAATAAGGAGATGTAGAAAAGACGATTTGCCAACTCGCGGGGTCCCATAAATCCAAGCATCGGGGAAAACTCCCGCTCTTTCCCCTTCTGATGAGGACAATGGTCCGACAATACATTCCCCAACTCTGGCAAGCCCCAAGAGTTCCTAACATATCCAAATAAAGTATTCCCGTGACGATGGTCTGTCCGGTCCTCGAAATCAAGTCAGCTCTTGTTGCTACGAATTTCAACACGTTCACCACCATCAGATCAGATGTAGCACCAATCCCGGAAACAGTCCAAAGGGAGTTTCCCGCCATGTCTGCGAAATAGGACAACCAATCCCATAAGGCACACTACTCCTAGTGGAGTAAATTGAGAAATCAACACAACACAAAACTTCATAATCTCGATCACTTCCTCACAAGGTAAGAATCTGAAACCCAATCTCAAAGTTATCTCAGAGATCGTCAACCAACCACGAGGAGGATTTTGAACCCTCTCCATGACACGCGGTATCTTCACTCTAAGGTCAGCATGCAGTCAGAACCTTCTCCTCCAAATCGCAATCTGATCACCGGTAAGAGAGGAACGCAGGCGCATAGGTCTCGCGGTATGCTTCAAACCCTGACATAAAAAATCAAGATTGGTCTTAGATAAAACAATCTATAAGTCAGAAACTTTCTGCACCCGTCATGCGTATGAGGGCACGTCGCGCAACAAAACTAAAGCCATACACATTCTAGTATGACGCACCTGAGTACGCACGCACAGGTGGCCCTGTGCATGCGCACCCGCAAGACGGTGTGTGTGCAAGCTGGAGCACATACGCCCGCGCGCAACCAGGAGCACGCACACCATCCCTCTCCCGCGAGCGCGACCTATTGCCCGCGCGTGACCTAGTGCGCAAATGCGCACGTGCGAACTAGTGCGCGCGCACCCGCGCGCATATCCTTGTACGCGTGCGCGACCTGGTGTGTGTGCGCTCGCAACCAGACGTGCGCGCACCAGCACATGCATGTTGGAGCGCGCGAGCGTGACTAGGCATGCGTGTGCGATCAGGTGTGTGCGCGCGCGAACTGGCGCGCGCACACGGCCAGGCGCGCAACCTGGCACGCGTGCACGGCAGGGCGCGCGACCTGGCACACGCACCCGGCTAGGCGCGCGCTGCATGCACGCATGCCCTGAAGTGCGCGCACCCGCGCGCGCCTTGGTGTGCCCCAACCCGTGCGCGTGACCTGGTGCGCGTGTTCTCAGCCTGGCGTGCGGGCCCCTGCACGCGCACCCTGAAGCGCACACGCCTTGTTGCGCTCGTACCCGCACGCATTCTAATGCTCGTAGGCCCGCTGGCTGCTTTCCCTGGGCACATTTATCGGCACAACCCTTTTCCCCCGGGGTGCCGCTCCCTTCCGCGATTATGCACGAATAAAGCAGTGATAGCCCTCACGAGCGCGCCCCGTGGCCTCTCCTTCTCCTTGGCATATTCAAATATTTTACCTGAGTTTGCAGGGCTCCTCCATCCACTATCTCCGGCCTTTCACCGTTCACCATTGTCTCCACTATGAAGAAGAAAGAGATCCTTGTTCTTTTGCTCGTATCGATCTCCAGCAACAAAAAATCTCGGGGGGAAAATGATGGGGATGATATCCCTCTTAAAAAGGATGGGTGTGTACACAACCACACCCCCCATGATCTCCACCAAAATTAGTAGGATCATGGGTGTGACCGCACGTGCGATCACCGCGCCCGATCCCCCCACACACCGATCCTATCACGCATGATGCCAGAACCACCCCCGCGCACTGAGGGTGGCGGCCAAGCCAGCCCCAGCGCGGCCGAAGAGGCGGCCGGGCTGGCCTCCCTTTCTCGGCCGCCGGACGAGTAACGGCCGACCGACCCTCCTCGGCCGCCGGCGCGCAGCTGAAGGGGCGGCCAGGCTGGACTCCCTTCCTCGGCTGTCGGTGAGCCATCGAGGGGGCGGCGGATCCGGCCGCCCCTCATAGGCCATCTGCGCGCGGCCGAGGAAGCTGCTAAGCCGGCCGCCCCTCCTTGGCCGCCAGCGCGTGGCCGGAAGGGCGGCCAGGCCGGCCTCCCTTCCTCGGCTGCCGGTGTAACATCCCCCACACTTCTAGGCCCCCTAAAGTTGTTGTTAGGGCTTGAGTGGTGCATGGAGGCCCTAGTGTGACCCTAGCTCAGTTTGAACTTAAGAAAACTGTTATGTGCACCCTCAATGTGCACAAGTCAACCTAGGCCAATTCACACTCACATGAACTCACCACCTCAAAGTAAGCTCACTAACACTTCCTTAACCCTAAGAGAGAGGAAACCGAGCAATGAACTGAAGGCTAGGTCAATCAAGTGGGCTGAATCGACCAAAGTAAACTTTAGGCCAATATAGGTCAAACCTTCACCTAAGAGGTCTCATTAGCCTCAAAACCTAAAATTGACACCACCCCTAGCCTTGTAATGTCATTTGGGGACAAGTGGACCCAAAAGCCCCATCATAGGGTCATCGAGTTGACCAATTTGACCAAAGTCATACTTGGCCTTATTTAGGTCAAAATCACACTCTTTGGTAAAGTGAGCCCAATTGGGGCATCACCATGATCCAATTAACATTGAGTGATGTCAAGGGACTCAAGACACACCCCTTAGACCAGTCAATCCACCAAGTTGACCGAAGTCAACCCCAAAGTCAACCATAGTCAAATTAGTCGTAAAGGCTAAATGAGAGCCCAAGCCAATTCACGTGGGCTAAGGTCTTGTCAAGGCCCATCCTAAGCCCACTAAGTTTATCAAATTTATTTAATATGAATTAGGTGATTTAATTAGGATTTAATGGGTGTAATTAGGAGAGAAGTTTTATTTGGAGGGAGGCCATGTGGCACTCCCTTTTTCTTCCCCAACCCCTTCTTTCATCTCCCATGATGAAGAAGAGTTTCCAACAGTTATATGTGGGGGACCATCAAAGAGGGTCATTAATGGACATGTCCTACCACCTCCCATTCATGGATCTCCTATATAGAGGTCCTAAAATTTCAATTCGACCCTTTTATTACCTTCAAAAGCCCTCAAGCAGTCGAAATAGACTCTTGGATCTATGCTTTCAGTGGAGAATCGAGATCGGGAGAGGTTCGCCAGAAAATGCCAAAAACCATGGCCACACGCCGGAGTAGCCGCATCCAAACCCAAAATCAGACATGTTTCTCCTTCTCTCCCCTTGTGCTAGCATCTTAGATCAATAAGTAATGAGTTCAAGCTCAATCGAGCCGAATTTCATTTTGAATTTCCATGGAAAACCAAAATTGGGCTTCCTCTTGGGTTCGCCGGAAACCGCCCCTCCGACGGCCGAGCCGCCGGCCGGCGATAGCCCCGACCTCAACGGAGGTGGTGGCTGTGGTGGCCGGCTGAGGAGGGGGATGGATCACCGAAAAATGGACTTGGAAGTGGTTCTAGGTCGGGTGGATCAGGGCCTTCTGCTGGAGGAGGAAGACGATCCTCTGGTTGTTGGATCTCATCCATTATAAAATATTTTGATTATAATTATTATAATAGTGACATTTTGTCCCTATGAAATGGACTTTTTGAACCAGAAAAATGAGGTCTTTAGGGGCTGAACCATGAAACATGCCAAATGTGAAAAAGGTAGCCTTGTGAGTTTACTTTAATTAGAAATAAAAATCAGGTCATTTGGAGTACTATAGCCCTGTAGGGCAATTCTTGTGGGACTAGTCCTTAGGGTAGGACAATCATTATTTCCTTAATAACTTTTAATTGGCTAAATGGATTGACTTGAAATTTTGGAAATTCAAGAATATACCATAGATACAGCTACAGTTCAAAAATGAAAATTTTTGGACAGTTCCTATGATTTTAGGAAAAATATGATTTTTCATATAAATGAAATTTTTTGAAGAATAATAATTATTTTAATTAAAAATTTTGGTTAGAGGTTCAGTAGGGAGGTATAAGGCCCTGGTAAAAATTTCAGGTCCTTTAGACCTCTATAGGTTAGTGAATCCCACTTGCAAGTTATCATGTTGTATGTGATGTGATGTGCATTTAGCAAAAATGTGTATCTTGTGAATTTAGCAAGATTGGCTTGGTCAACTCCAGTGAAATTTTATATATACAATTATTTAGTGAAGTACACCTTCTCATGAAATTTTAGAATATTTGGAGTTGATTTTCTTAACAAATGAATTAATTAGTATTTTTATTACACAAATGTATTAGAGAAATTAGGGTGACTAAAAAGTTGCAAAAAATTATGAAAGCTTGCCAATTGCAATTATTTAGGCTCCGTTTGGGGGAACTTATTTTCATCGATCAAGCGGTTACGATCGCATGAACCAGACCTTATTTACAGTCCAATTCATGTGGTCGTAACAACTTGACCGGTGAAAATAAGTCCCCCCAAGGAAAGCCTTAGTATCATAAACACTGGATAAATTAATTGGAATTTTTAAAAGTCTAAATCTTAGAGTTGCAGTTATCATTATCATTTTGGCTCTTTTATATTATTGAGATAATTGTGCTCAAATTGAGTTATAAAATTATAAATTTTTGGAATAAATAATTATTTACCATTTATAATCTCCAGTAATTTTTTTGGAATTATTTGATGAATATTTATAGTCTTTCATGTGTAACATGACCTAGTGGATCTAATTTTTGTAATTAGAAATTAAATATCAAATATTATTGGAATGATATGAAATTTGGTTCAGAGCCATTATCACTCAAGATGATGTTGGGATAATTTTATCTTGCTGGTTTGATAAAAGAAAGTGATACTTCATGTTCAAAATCACATGTAGCAATAATTTGAGAAAATTATAATAATTTTTTATTATTTTTAGGAAAATTATAAATCTCTGGAATTAGGTCTAAGATGTCATGATAGGTCTCAGGAAATAATCTTAGTACCTAGGGTTAAAAATTTGGAGGATTCCTATTCATACACACATAAAAGATTATATGGTCTACCTTTAGTAATTTTGGAAAATTAGTGTTTTCAGTAGTTATTGTTTTAGGGAGGTCACACACTTAGAATCTCGGGAGTGGATTTGAATAAGGGTAGCATAACATTCCTAAGTGTCTTGAGAAAGGGAGCGATGAGCTTCAATCCATCATAGTTCCTAGTATCGTTTTGAGCCCTTCACAGGGTAGACCTCGGGAAGTCCAAGGTTAACCATAAATCGCTACGTAATCCCGAAGTTAGAAAGAGTAGTCTGATAGGATTAAGGAATGTTATAGGGATCTCACCCATGTGTGGGTTAGAGCGATATAGGGCTTGTTGGTCTTACGAGTTGGTGGCTTAGGTTGTTGGTCAATATCAGGACGGGTTTATCCTGCGAGCTGGAGGCTCGGGAGGGTATTGTTATACCTAGTTTGTGTTTATGTAGTGGATTACTCGGTACTGGTTTGATCGGCACACCGATAGAAGTACGATGACTCGGGTGCGAAGTGTAGACCTTTGGTGAGATCGGAGGATGTCTATACCGAAGTCTGGAAGACTATGTCCCCTAAGAGCACACCTGACTATGGAAGACTGGTAGTCGCCAATAAGAGTATGCAGGGGCTCCGCTGTTGTGTTCTTAGCATTAAGGCGTACAAGAGGTCTAGGCCTGGTAGTGTGCCCGCCCGCATAGGAGTGGAGACACCCGCTCCACTACCACCGTGAGCCAGGACGGTTGGTACCTGAGAGGTTGGTCACCTCCAAAAAGTGGGGATTCTTGAAAGGTCTGTGCACAGAGTCGTGTATGTGAGTTACATAATCATTGCATTGGATAACATGACATAACATACGTGTTTGTAGATAATCATCATATAAATTAGTATGAGCTCTTTTATATGATGAGTTATTATTCTGGAAGCCTTAACGTATATGTTTGTATGATCATTCATATAAATTTGGGTACGCTTCTGTGATGGTAGTGTAGTTGTTTTACTTTACTTGTTTTTCTTAGCTGCTCTCACTGTACTTTAATACTGTGTTAGTTGTTGCTCTTCTTTACTGTTCTGATATAGAACTGCTAGAGAATTATATATATACCACTATCACCTGCTTGTACATTCTGTTATTATTGGTCCTCTATTTTCTTCCTCCTGCGCGGTGCCTAGGATTCGTGGGGGTGAGGCGCGGACGAAGCAGCTGAGTCTAGTTTGACTAGCAGTCGTTTGACCACATCATTTTAGGGACACGTGAAAACGCCGCCGCAGTTCGACCGGGCGGAGCCAAAGATTGAGACACCAGGATCTAAGGAGCCGAAGCCGCACACTACCACTACTACTACCCGGCGACCTGTTGATGTTCATATGGTTTATCTTTCGCGTTGTTAGTTGAGAGAGAGAGTGATATTTTTTGATGTTTATGTACCGAGCATAAGCTCATTTTCTTGTACTCTTTTATTATCTCATGTGGACCTTTACTTAGATATTTATATTCTTTGTTGTGATATGTGGGTTTGTTTTACTTCTTCCTTTGTTGGTTGTGAATAATCATGTTTGCCGGCAGGGTCGCTGTCTTGTGGTGGAAACTAACACGTAGTTGGTGTCATTGTAATACGACGGTACTGAGCATAAAATCTCTCCTCGATCGTGCCCAATTCTTGGGAGGAGGGATTTTACAACCAGCACGCCGAAGAGAGGGCGGCCGAGCCGACCGCCCCTCCTCGGCTGCCGACGCGCGACCGCGTAAGCGGTCGAGCCGGCCTCCCCTCCTCGACCGCTGGCGCGCGGCCGAAGGGGCGGACAGGATGGTCTCCCTTCCTCGGTCGCCGGCGCGCGGCCGAAGGGGCAGACAAGATGGCCTCCCTTCCTCAGCCGCCGGCGTGCGGCCGAAGGGGCGACCAAGCCGGCGGCCCTCCTCGGCCACCGACGCGAGGCCGAGGTAACGACCGACCGACCCCTCTCCGTCGCCGGCCTAGTCGTCGCGCGCTCTCCTGACCGTCGGCGGCGGTCTCCCTCCTCGCCGGCAAGTTTGTCGGCCGCCCATGGGAGCCCGTCCCCACAGTCCGATCTTTTCGGGTCGTTCCCTGTCGTCTGATTCACGTGTAACCACCCACTAACCACCAGGTTAGTATGGAGACTTTATTATTAATTTAATTGATGTACAAATAGCGAAATTAATTATCCTAATATGCGCCCCTAAAACTATCGCAAAAATATTTATGATGGTGGCTATAGTGTACGGATAGCCGTGTAACCATCATAACCACCTCCCGGAGGCTATAAAAGGAGCATCAGGCCTCCTCATTTCTCACCTTTTTTCCTCCGAGCATTCTTCTTCCTTAGGCTGAAGCTCTGCCAGATTCCTCCTACGAGCACCACTCCCGAGCCGCATTCAAGCCATCTTCAAGCCGCGTTCGAGCCAACTGACGAAGCCCGATCTCTCCGCTTCTGGGAGGTCTCGGCGACCGCAAATTCAAGTGCTCCGCTTCCGCGTTTAGTGCCAACATTACGCCCCAAAGAGCACATCACCGCAAAGAGCATTTTGTAACAAATGCCGAGCGCGACGCCCTGTTGTCAGTTGAGCGCTAAGTGTTCTCTCATCTCTAAATTGTAACGAGGAGCGGTTTGTCGCCCTCAATTCTCCAAACCAATTGTAATCCCAAGCAAGTAGTGGACTTTGACCGGCACAGATCCGGTCACGTGATTTTTTACCCAGTTAAAGGGTTTTTCCACGTTAAAATTTCGTGTGTACAATCAACTCATCTTATTGACTGTGTGCGCGCTCGACCGTTCCGAGAGCTAAGACGGTCCAGATTATTCTGGTCCGACCGGGATGTCGAGTTAGACCGCAACAATTCTATTTATTAATTGTCGTATCTTCTGGTTCAAGGCTCCGTTTGACACGGTGGTTGCGGTCATGACCATTTGGGTTAAATTGGCATTCGTTAAAGCCCACCTAAGAAACTTCATCAAGTTTTATGTCAAACGCAGCCTAAATTTACTTGAGTTCATTTGTTCATTACCAGGAATGTCTTCTTCGGTCATATAGTCATTTTTATTTATTTTTCAGAATATTCAATCAATTTTGTGATATGTAATTAACTAAGGGGGTTGTTATAGACAAATCAGATTTGGCTATATACAAACATTCACTATATACAAATCTGTACAAATAAAAATTTATTATACACAGACAAAATTGTTATATACAAACCAGTTCAAAAATTAAAATATATATATAGTTCTTTTTTTGTAAACACTATATCATATTAGAGCAAAATTAATGCATCCATTAGATAATTAATTAGGCATTACAAAAAATTGAAATTCAAGTTATAAAGATGCATTAAGTAAAATCCGGATACAGGGGGAGGCGACTAGAGGAGGCATGACGTCGGGGCTGCCGTCGGAGGAAGAACTAGGGCCGAAGGATGGTCGCCGGACAAGGAATCCCGTCGTCGGGGCTGCCGTTAGGCGGGTCGCCGGGTAAATTTGTTGTCACCATTGAGTGAGGGAGAGAAGGAATCGGGGGAGACGAAGGGTTTTCTTGTGGACGGCTAGGATTAGAATGAGAGTATTACTTATTTTTAGGTGTTTATATAGTTTGTATATAGTATTTTAAAAGAGCCTAAAAACTTTAAAAATTGATTTGTATATAGTCAACTTTGATTTGTCTATATCAACTCCCTTAACTAATTATAGTATCCAGTTTTACTCCCACTACACATCTGAAACAAAACTGCATCCCAGTAACTGTTATATGCAGGCTGATATCTGATATCTATTATTTGCACACCTTAAAATAAATAAATAAATAATTAAATACTTCAAACATAAATCTTCTAATCTCTCACCGTAGTAAACTGCAGCCCAACCTGATACTCCCTTTTGTGAGGCTTTGGGTAAAGGACAGCCTGGTGCACAAAGCATTCCCAAGCAACGAGGATCCGGTGAAATGTCCCATCACAAGGATGAAATATGAAAATGAAAAAAAATTAGGTGAGTTACTTTCACATAGAAATAGGTGCATCATTAAATACTGACCGTCGATCTGATATCCTACGGTTCATTTGGTATTAAAAATTGTCAGTTGATCTGCTTTCCTATGATCCATTTGGTATTAAATACTGACCGTTGATCAGTATTTCGATCAATCATATTATTTTTGTAGGAAATCAACGGTCAATATTTAATATTGCACCTATTTCTAGATGAGAGTAACTCACCTAAATTTTTTTCATGAAATATAAGCAAACATTGCCCACAAACCAGTCACCTCAAAGTCCGGTTCATGCAGTCCTTCCACCAATTCACCACAGAAATCCATCTTCTTCCCACCGACACTCCATCCCTTCCGTAGGTTCGTTCAAGACTTCGGCTCCATTTGCGGGGGGGGGGGGGGGGGGGGGGGCGCCGAGTTCTACTCCGGTATGAGGGGGGAAAAAGGGGGGGAGGGGGGGGAGGAGAAAGAAAAAGAGGGGGAGGAGAAGAAAGGGGGGGGGGAATTGAGAAGAGGGAAATAAAGAAAAGGGGCGGGGCGGAGAGCGGGTTTGGGTGCACCGGCTGTAGTCGGGCAAGGCCCAGGCCGACCTTTATATGGTCGGGCTTGACCTTTCTATGGTCGGTAGGCCCACTTTCAACGCCCATATTGACAATTTTATACCCCATATGTGAAGGGTCTTTGGTCTCTAAGATGTGATTTTTTTTTAAATAATTTTGGGGACGTTTGAGTGTGTTGTTTAGCTAGCCCATTTTGATATCATATTAGAATATGTGTATGAGTGTATCCAATCTTAAACCAATTGATTATAGGCGGAGGAGCCCAAAATCTATATTAAGTGCACAATGACATGAGTTTTGTTATATGTGACTAAGGCTCCGTTTGGAAGGATTTATTTTCACCGGTCAAGCGGTTACGACCGCATGAATTATCACTTTATTATGGTCTGATTCATGCAGTCATAATCGCTTGACCGGTGAAAATAAGTTCTCCCAAACGAAGCCTAAATTCTCAGTACATGCAATGACAGTCTTTGCCCATATGTGAGACTAAATTCTCAGTCATCAAGTGTGTTTGCTCTTGTTCGCAGTTAATAGGACTGCCATTATATGATATACTAGCAAAAATGCTTGAGATCATCCATGTGCAATGCATGACGAAAACAACACCTCACCATCACTCAAGAATACCAACTTCTTCGTAGCCAAAGCCATAACTGAAAGCAGTTTCTTCTCATAGGTTTCCAAAGGAGAATTTTGCTTTGACAAACTACTACTCCTTATATAACTGAAAACATTATTTAAATTAATATTTGATGTTCATGCAAAAGAAGGGGCATTTTATAGTTTACTAATAGAAAAATCCGTAAAACTACTTGCTAAAATCAGAGAATCACAAATAAACACTTGCTGAAATCGCAGGGAGGTCGATCGCATGTAGTTGCCCGCATAACTGAAAACATTATTACAACACTATCCTTTGTCTTTTCCGGAAACAGGGTGATCCTTTCTGTTGTAGCTCAAGGAACAATTCCGACTTCTTCCTGTTGTAACTATAATCTCACCTTGCACAACCCCAAAAATTGACCTGACCTTGTTGTCAAGTCGAAGAAGGCTCAGTTCAAGATTGTACAACAAAACTTGTTGCATAAATTTGCCATAAAAATAGTGAGCATTTTGCTTGTTTGAACAGTCTCAATTTGGAGACATCAATGCCCCCCAAACAGCATTTTATGTCGGAATCCAACCATAGGGAGAGCGTCGTTCAAAACATTGTTTTATCCATGGAAAAAACAGTAAAGTGCACCAGTCCAAAATTTATACTTGTGTTCTTTGAAAAACACAAGATAAAGAAAGCGCTCAAACAAACAAATCCTAAATTAATAATTATTAAAAAAAAACTAAAAAGGTTTCAGAGGAAAAGTGAAAAATAGAGGCTCAGATCATCTCCAAACTAGTCCAAAAAGAGGTGAAATGGAGAGAGCGAATAAACACTCATCTTCCAACCACCTTCCAGTGCTAATGATAGTTGCATGGGTTGCCTGAGAAGCCTTCTCCACAGGCCATCCTCAATGCCCTCAACATTCAAGGAAAAAAGACATCATTAGTCCATGTCAGCTCCATGATTCCTCATCGCCTCTAATTGATGCAAATAAAATCTCATTAAGCATGTTAACAATTGCAAAGTGAAACTCTAACAAAACAGACCCGCATTTGAACACATCTTTAGATCTCTCTCCCCCCCAATATTTTAGCATTTTATCTTGCTTGCACACCCACCAAGGATGCACGGGTTGCCTGAGGAGACTATCCAGGCCATCCTCCATGCATTGTCTCTTTCAAGGAAGAAATCCATTCAAGGTAAGCAGTATGAAAGCAAAGAACAAGAGCAAGGAAGAATAATACGAACACATCAGAATTCCTAACGCAATAATGCCAAACATATGTTCTATGACGGTGGCATTTTTATCCAAAATCACTGGAGCAAAATCGCAGCGTCAAATGAACCAAAGAAGTGAAGAACCAAACACAGTAAATCTCTTATCAAGATTTAATCACTGCAGCATTTTCTTATCAAGATATTAAGCAGCCTCCCTAGCACTTCCCTGTCTTCTTATTCAATCTCTCTAAGAAAATGTTGAGGGACAACGCTTTTCTCATTGAAACCAAGAATATCAGGTCAGCTGCATCATAAGTAATGGTGTTGTGGCTATAACCAATCTGTCTCCCAGCCCATAAGAAGAATTTCATTGACAATTTAGGAATTTTTACAAGCCTCAGAACCTCGATAACAAGATTAGCGTCAAGGTTTCCCCGAAACTGACGAAGGTTCTTCAGCAACCTGTCATCTAGAACATCAAGATTAGCTCTAATTGCATCAGAGATCAAAATAGCTTCTTCAGAGTACTCAGTTTTGGAGGAGTTGCATCCAAAACAACACAATAAAATTGTGAGAAGATAAGTACTCAGTTTTGGAGGAATTGCATCAGAGATCAAGAAGACCGAGTGGACGTTGATACAGGAGGGCTTGGGCCTTTCAGGATCGATGGAGACGATCACGTCGATGGTGTAGACGATACCTGGTATGTATCCAAGTATGGTGAGGAGGAGGCAGATGCAAAACTCCATCTGAGGTCAAAATTAGAAGGAAAAAAACGATCAAAAATTGAAAGAAATAAAGTACTGTAATCGGAGAGGGCGGGGGCGCACGTTGCATCATCCATGGCGGAGGAAGATCGGGATTGCGTCGTGCGTCGGGAGATTCAGTGGATTCAATCGTGGAGGAGCGGGGGAGGGTTAGCGGCCATCACCGTAGCTCATTTTGACATTTTCACCCAAAAAACACCACGATTGGAAAAAAAATGTCATGATACATAATTGATGCATTGTGACACTTTTTTTAAAAAAAATTAAGTCTACCACTACATTTTTTGCAAAATGTTAACGTCGTTAAAACTTGTGTTTTTTTTGAAAAACACAAGTCAGAGAAAGCACTCAAACAAACAAATCCTAAATTAATAATTATTAAAAAAAACTATGAAGGAAATAGAGGCTCAGATCATCTCCAAACTAGTCCAAACTATCCAACCACCTTCCAGTGCTAATGATAGTTGCAGGGGTTGCCTGAGGAGCCTTCTCCACAGGCCATCCTCAATGCCCTCAACATTCAAGAAAAAAAAGACTTCATTAGTCCATGTCAGTTCCATGATTCCTCATCGCCTCTAATTGATGCAAATAAAATCTCATTAAGCATGTCAACAATTGCAAAGTGAAACTCTAACAAAACAGACCTGCAGTTGAACTCATATTTAGATCTCTCTCTCCCCCCCCCAATATTTTAGCATTTTATCTTGCTTGCACACCCACCATGGATGCACGGGTTGCCTAAGGAGACTCTCCAGGCCATCCTACGTGCATTGTCTCTTTCAAGGAAGAAATCCATTCAAGGTAAGCATTCTGAAAGCAAAGAACAAGAGCAAGGAAGAAGAATAAGAACAAATTTTGCTCAATGTGTATTCAATTAAGTAGACATTCAAAACAAAATTGAGAAAATCAATTCAATCTAGGATTGATCTTGACTGTGATTAATGCATGCGGCGTTTAATTTCAGACAAAAGTGAAGAACAATGTTGGCGTTTAATTTTTTTCAACACTAGTTATTCACGGTCACAATAATTTATCAGAGAACAAATACATATAACAGTTATTCGCGGATTGCAATGGGTGGTAATTGCATATTCAAATAAGATCGAAAAATGCAATGCGATCAGATTGCTAAACACTAGTTGTTTTTAAGTTTGTTCTTACATTCCATCTTGAAAGTCGGTTCCCCGCTCTTAATTATATGAGTGAACGATACCGCCACTCATATGTTGACCTTTTCAAACTTTGAAGTATTCATGACAAGAAATTATATATGCAGCAAACTCAATAAATAAATTACACCTTACATACTTTCAATTTTCATTCATAACTACAGGTACAAGCTTTGCCAAATACCAATTAGTATTATTAGCAAACAAAATTTCAAGCTTCAAGCATTAAAGAAGAAGAAGAAGAGGAGGGTTACAGTTATGAAGAATTCATAATTTATTCTAATCCTACTTTAAGTTATATGCTCAGGCTGTATCTTTGATGTGAATTGAAGTGATGCACTCCTAGATGCTTTTCTCAATTGCAGAGAAATTAAAAAAAGAAATTTAAACTACAACATCAACACAAGTGATGAAAAATTGGAATTAGTAGATTAAGCTTGTGATAACAACCTGATGCGGAAAAAACTCCAATAGTCAGACTGAACGGATCACAAGTCCTACTTAGAAATTAAGTAGGAGCATTAATTAGTCAAGTAATTTTTGGTCTCACCAAATGATGGAAATCTGCAACTACAATAAAAACAAAGCCCAATGAAAACCTACAAACTTCTCAAACAAAGCCCAAGAAGAAGAAGAAGAAGAAGAAGAGGAGGAGGAGGAGGAGGAGCAGGGGGGCAAGGGGGCGGAAGAAGATACCTGGTAGCGGGAGCAGCGTCAGGCGCTAGGGCACGGGAGGCGCCGAAGTGCTTGCCGTGAGAAGATCGATGCGCCGGAGGGCTTGCCGTGAGAAGCGCCTGAGAAGAGGTTGCCGTGAGGAGCGCCGGAGAAGCCGGAGGAAGGGCTGAGAAGAGTGAGCGAGAGAGAGATCGGGAGAGAAAGGGCGAAGCGAGAGAGAGAGGCAGCGGGATAGAGAGGGAGGCGAGCGGTTTGCGGCGGAGGATTACGCCATGTGCTGAGGTTGGGGGAGAATGAAGGTTGCGGGATTGTGAGCAGCGGGGGACTTAGGTTTTCGCGATTTGCCGAGGGTATTTCCGGAAGACCTAAAAATCAGTCCGATTCAGCCATCCCAGAGTGAGGCCCGACCCGGGGGGGGGGGACTTATTTTCACCGGTCAAACGATCTGGTTCCGGTCAAACGATCTGGTTCCGGTCAAACGATCTGGTTCATGCAGTCGTGACCGGTGAAAATAAATCCCCACAAACAGAACCTTCTTCCAACTGGCTAAAGGTATCTCTTTATTCCCCGCCGACATTTCTGCTTCGCTCTCTAAAAGTCGGCGGCAATATCCCATGCCGGTGAGATTCTACTTTGCTCCATGATATTGGCTTCCAGATGCTTGCAACCCTTCCGGTTGACTTTCTTGGGCCTCCTTATATCACATTGCCTTATCTTGGCCCAAACATTGACGCCGACTTCGCCTTGCTAGCCTAACTGTCGATAATGATATTTTGTGCTCTTCTCCTCTCTTCAATAATGTTTGTATGTTTTGTTATGGAGGAGGGCCTGATTTAGTGATCATGTAATTGGTGGGCTGCACAGCTCTCATTTTTCAGGCCTTCATTTGGTTGACTTATGGTCCTCTTGGGAGACTTATTTTCACCAGTCAAGTGATTACGACCGCATGAACCAGACCTTAATTGTCTTAATCGCTTGATCGGTGAAAATAAGGCTCCGTTTGGGAGAATTTAATTTCACCGGTCAAGCGGTTACGACCGCATGAACCAGACCTTAATTATGGTGCGGTTCATACGGTCTTAACCGCTTGACCGATGAAAATAAGTCCTCCCAAACGAAGCCTAAGTCCGCCCAAACAAAGCCTTAGACAATTTCTAGCTTGTGAGGTTTTTGCAGAAGGTTATTTTTTTTGTGTGTTTCATGATTTCTTTGTAGCTCTTGAGATGTTCTAGTTTTTGAAGATTGATTTAAATAGTTTGTTTTGTCTGTTTTAAAGATGTGGAAGGATCTGATCAAAGATCGGAGATTATTGTTTGGCAAGGTGGACTGGTGGTGGTGGTCGTAAACGCATGGGTTAATTCGTCATTCGTTAACAATTACTTAACAAACATCATCTGTGTTAGGATTAACAGGCAGAGCTGATAGCAGTAGAGCGGCAGAGGTGGGAGGAGCACCAATGATGTGATCCCAGAGATCACGAGTGGAGAGAGCGGCTTCAACAGTAAGAGCCCAGTCGGACCAGTCGCTAGCCGTGACCAATTGGAAGGAAGTGGCTTCTAGAGGAGGCGAAATCAACGGGGTGGCCATGATGCTAGGAAGAAACGGAGCAGATTTGGCGGACTGAACAGAGGCGGTCTGGACAAAGCAGCGGCGGCCTGGAGAAGGCAGAATCTAGGCGGCGCGGACAAAGCAGAGGCGGCCGGAGTAGGGGCGGCCTGACGAATGGCGGACTGAGCAGAGGCGGACTGAGCGGATGCGGGTTGCGGACTGCGGCTTGCGGGCTGAGTAGAGGCAAGGGTGGGGGTCGCGGACAGCGGATTGGCGGACTGCGGGCTGGTCGATTGGCGGACTGCGGGTTGGCGGAATGAGGAATGCAGACTGGCGGGTTGGCGGATTGAGCAATGGCGGACTGAGAAATGGCGGGCTGAGGGTTGGAGGAGAGAAATGGCGGGCTGAGGGTTGGAGGAGAGGAATGGCGGACTGGCGGGCAGAGGGTTGGCAGACTGGCGGTGTGCGGGCTGGCGGATTGGCGGACTGGATGGCGGATAGGCGAACTGGATGGGAAGGACTGGCGGTCTGAAGGTGAATAGGGAGAGAGCTGACGTGAGTCCGACGCAAAGGCAGTGATCAGATCGGGCAGAGCAGATCGGGCAATGAGCAGATCAGGCAGCGAGCAGATCGGGCAGTGAGCAGATCGGGCAGCGGCGCGAGCGGAGACGCGAGCGCGGAAAAATTAGGAGGAACCTGGCTCTGATATCATGTTAGGATTAACAAAAGCCTTTGTATTCATCTATAAAACAAGGACCCTTGGGGTCTACATATAGGAGAAGAGGAGAAGAGGAGAAGAGGAAAACACCACAGGCTGTGTGGGACTAAACCTAAAACAATAAAGAATAATAAAATACATTATTATATTAACAATATGCTTGAACTTAAAAGCAAGCTTTTTAAAACCGGACCGGACCGGCCTGTTCATCCGGTCGGACCGCGGACCGGACTACGGGCCTGTCCGGTCCAGGTTACAGACCCGGTACAACTGCGGCCCGCCCAAGAACCGGAAAATCGGGCGGGCGGACCGGTGAGCCTGGAACCGGGGCCGGGTTTACGGAACCGGGCGGGCCTAAAGCCCGCAATAATAAATCCAGCAAAATGTGGAACCTCTGGGATTTGAACCCGAACCGTTTACAAATTAGCCCAATATCATAACCACTGAGCCGTTCAGTTATTGTTGTTTTTATCTATAATTTATTATATACATATACATAATAACATAAATTTGAAATAAAGTAATATTTCACTCATGTATTTATTAAAAAGTTATCAAATTTTTTCATTTTTATTCTTTTTTCAATTAAATTTCTACGTACAAACAAAAAATTATGCTATTATTTATTTAATTTTTATGAGTAAAATAAAATAAATAGGAAATTATTTATATCGTGTATTGTACACTAGATATGATTAATATTGATCTTACATAATACTGTCATCAAGAAGCAATCGAAGTGTGCATGTGTGACACATAGAAATGTTGTTCCAACAAATATCTTATCCAAAAATAAATATGAAGCAAATGAAATTTTAATTTTTGTAGATGCGACATTATGAAGATTAATAATAAATTTAAAGATATAAAATTCACGAGTAGATTCAATATCAACAAGCAGACATTTAATATAATATTAATTATTTTTATTTTCTAAGTATATAACAGTTCGATCCCGGTTGAACCGGTTGAACCGGTTAAATCTTGAACCTCTCCCTCTACCGGTTCTATGTCCGGTCCGGTTTTCAAAACCTTGCTTAAAAGTGGATGAAGTTCCTTAGATGGGTGTTAGGAATGACAATTTAACCCCATATTCATTACCGCCGCCACCCTGCCAAATGGAACCAATATATTTCAATTAAAAATACTAGTGATTATACACTTGATTCTCCGAAGCCAGTGCACAATTGGTTTGGAATGATCATAAAGTCATTTTTTACGGTGAAATTATTTTTTAATAGGCTATTTAACTTAAATTAGTTTTTGTTTGATGGGGTTCTCCCTAAAACAATGAGAGTAAAAGCTGACCGAAGCACTCAAGCGAGTCGGCCCCATTGAGTGAGCCGCGCACGTAAACCGCGCTCCCTAGTCGGGCAAGGCTCCCCACCCCCACCCCCAGCAAGCTCGCATGAGGCCGCCCCTAGGCGTCGTTGCCACCTCTTCCTCCTTTACCGGGCAACATGCCTGGACCAAACGGGGGACATACATGTTTGTCATTTCTGGATAATTAGTGATCTAGGTGGCCTGAACCGACCAACAACATTCGTCAACTACAGATTTAGTCAGGCACAATTACCAATGCGTTCCTTCAAGAAAGCTATAAAAAGACCCTCACACATTCATTTAAGGACAAACAACAAGAGAGATAAGTGAGAGCTCTGAGGTTTTCGGCGAGAACGTGAGACTTAGATCGTTCCCTCGTTCTGAATTCCCTTTGTTCGCTCTCAAGTCTGCTTGCTCTCAACGCTCACGTGGACACTTCAACAATAACAAGAGTAAACATAGGAGAACGCTCTCGTGGACACTTCTGCGGAAGCTCTACGGACTGTATTTTTTTCCCTTTCTCTGCCTTCAGATCTTGTAAATGGCGAGGTGATATGTAGTCCTCCTAGGAAATCAAACTCTTGTAATAATAAAGGAACTAGTGGATTTGATTCGACACAGATTTTGTAACATCCCCTAAACTTCTAGGCCCCCTAAAGTTAGGGTTAGGTCTTGAGAGGTGCATGGAGGCTTTAGTGTGAACCTAACTAAGCTTGAACTTAGGCAAATTGTTAAGTGCGTCCCCAATATGCACAAGTCGACCTAGGTCAATTCACACCAACATAAACTCTCCAACTCAAGATAAACTAACTATAACCTCCCTGACCCTGTTGAAGTTGGTGACCGGGCGGTCTGGCGGTCTGTCTTGTCGGTTACTTCTTTGTGCAAGCAGCTTTAATGTTCTGTAACGTTTACTCCATCTTCTTGTTCTTTTCAGGATCCGAGCTCCCAGCGGACGATTGCTACTGGGACTGAGAGCGGCGGCCTCTACTTCCTCGACAACGTTTCCGCTTTGTCCGTCTTCTCTTCTTCTTGTACGGATCTTCTCCAGTGGCATCTCCGTCTCGGTCATCCTCCACCACGGATTCTACATCAGCTTCTACCCCACCTCCCTCCCTCAAATACTCCTCTCAACTGTGAAGCCTGTCAACTTGGCAAGCATCATCGTTCCTCCTTCCCGCCGAAGCAAGGTCGGGGCTCTACTCGTCCGTTTGATCTAGTCCACTCCGATATCTGGGGGCCTGCTCCTACCCTTACTGTTGGTCGGGGTAGTTCTTATTTTGTAACCTTTATCGATGACTTTTCTAGATGTACTTGGGTGTATCTCTTACGAGATTGCTCTGAACGTTTTAATGTATGGACCTCTTTTTATCATTTAATCAAAAATCAGTTTGGTGTTGGTATTAAAATTTTTCGCTCTGATAATGCAAAAGAGTACTTAAGTCATGCTTTTACCTCCTTCTGTGTGCAACATGGCATTATTCATCAGACAAGCTGTGTCTATACCTCCCAACAAAATGGGGTGGCGGAACGCAAAAACCGTCACCTCCTCGATGTCATTCGCGCATTGATGGCTCAAATGCATGTCCCTCGCTCATATTGGGGCTATGCTGTTCTTCTTGCCTGCTATCTCATCAATCGTATTCCCTCATCCATTCTCAACGGAAAAACCCCTTTTTCCGTCCTTTATCCAAGCAAGGAGCCTTTTCCTTTCCCTCTCCGAATCTTTGGGTGCACTGCTTTTGTGCATGCCCCATCTGCCACTCGTGATAAGCTCTCCCCTCGCTCCACCAAATGTGTCTTTCTGGGGTACTCTGCCACTCAGAAAGGCTACTGCTGCTTTGACCCTGTTCTTCGTAAGCAGTTCGTCTCCGCTGACGTTACCTTCTTCGAGAATGCCTTCCTTTATGGTGATCTTCAGGAGGCCGTCTACATGGAGCAACCTCCTGGGTATGTTGCTCAGGGGGAGACACGAGTATGCCGGCTATAGAAGGCAATCTATGGCCTCAAGCAGAGCCCTCGAGCTTGGTTTGACAAGTTCAGCGGCATCGTGGCGGCCGTTGGTTTTGCTCGCAGCTCTGCTGATCAATCTCTATTTATTCGCAAAACCTCTTCGGGACTGGTGGTTCTTGCAGTATATGTTGATGATATTCTTCTCACTGGCGATGACCAGGAAGGGGTAGCCTTGACAAAGCGACATCTTCGCCAACATCTGGTCTCGAAAGATATGGGTTCTCCGAAGTACTTTTTGGGGATCGAAATCTCTCGGAAGCCCAACTCTTTAGTCATCTCTCAGCGTAAGTATGCCCTTGATATTTTAAAAGAAGCAGGATTGACTGGGGCCAAACCTGCCCGATGTCCCATGGCTGTTGGAGAAGACAAAACCTGGACAGATGATTCGCCTCTTCTTTCAGATGCTTCGCGGTACAGGCGTCTGGTTGGTAAGCTCATATACCTCACCGTGACTAGGCCCGACATTTCCTATGTTGTGGGCAAGGTGAGTCAATTCATGCAAGCTCCCAGGGAGTGCCATCTACAGTCCGCCTTGCGGATCTTGGAGTACGTCAAAGCAGCCCCAGGGAAATGATTGCTCTTTCAGAAGAATGATCATCTGAGGGTTGAAGCATACTCAGATGCGAGTTACGCTGATGACAAAGGGGACCGCAAGTCTACCTCCGGTTTCTGTACTTTTGTTGGGGGCAATCTGGTGAGCTGGAAGAGCAAGAAGCAGTCTGTTGTTTCCAGGTCCAGTGCTGAAGCAGAGTATCAGAGTATGGCATCGACCACTTGTGAGCTAAAATGGCTACGGGCTCTAATGCTGGATTTAGGAGAGGTCTACAACCATCCTCTACCTATGTTCTGTGATAACAAGGCTGTCATATACATCTCAAAAAAAATCCGGTCTTCCATGAAAGAACCAAGCACATTGAGGTTGACTGTCATTTCATTCGTGAAGAAATCTTAAAGGAACAAATTTGCACTCCCTTTGTCACTTCTGATAAAGAGCTGGCTGACATCTTCACCAAGCCAGTTTCCGCCTCGTTTCATCATATTTGTGACAAGCTGGGCATGATCGATATATATGCTCCAGCTTGAGGGGGAGTGTTGAAGTTGGTGACCGGGCGGTCTGGCGGTCTGTTTTGGCGGTTTGGAGACCGCGCGGTCAGGCGGTTTCCCTTCAGCGGTTTGATTGTTGTGCTGTTGTTGTGCGGTTGCCGAGCGGTCAGGCGATCTCCCTTGGCGGTCTCTCTCTCTCTGGTGGTAGCTGTGCGGTTAGCCCTTCTGTCTAACCGCGCGGCTTGTGCGGTTTGTTCTGTATAGTCCGCTTAGTCCTGTATTTTTTAGTCCCACATCTCTTATTTGTATTCTCTCATCTCTCCTCCATTCTATATAAGGGAGGGCATACCTTTGTAATAGATACCTTTTTCTGATAATAAAATTTCAGTTATACCATTTCCGTCTTGTTTTAGTTCGCTTCTTACAGACCCTAAGGGAGAGGCAACTGAGCAATGGACTCAAGGCTAAGTCAATCAAATGTGCCAAATTTGCCAAAGTCAACTTTAGGTCAATATAGGTCAAACCTTCACCTAAGAGGTCCAATTGGCCATAAAACCTAAAATTGACCTTGCCCCTAGTCTTGGGACATTAAGGGAGACTCAAGTGACCCAAAAGCTCCATCATGGGGTCACCAATTTGACCAAACTCAAACTTGTCTCTATTTAGGTCAAAATCACACTATTTGACAAAATGACCCAATTGGGGCATCACCATGACCCCATCAACATTGGGTGGTGTCAAGGGACTCAAGACACACTCCTTGGACCAGTCAACCCATCAAGCTGACCAAAGTCAAACCCAAGGTCAACCATGGTCAAAGTGAATCCTAAAGGCTAAATGAGAGTCCAAGCCAATTTAAGTGCGTTAAGGCGTTGCCCAAGGCCCAGCCTAAGGCCTACTAAGTTTATCAGGTTTATTTAATCTAAATTAGGTGATTTAATTAGGGTTTAATGGGGGTAATTAAGGGGGAGTTTCATTCGGAGGGAGAATAATGGAGGGAGGTCAAGTGACACTCTCTTCTTCTTCCCCAACCCCTCCTTTCTTCCCTCTGATGAAGAGGTGGAATTTTCCAGCAGTTACAGGTCGGCCACCATCAAGGAGGCCCTTAATTGGCCATGACTGAAACCCCCCACCTTGGATCTCCTATATAGAGGCCCCCAAAGCTCAATTCAATCCTTTCATCACCTTTAGAGGGCCTCAAGCAGTCGAAATCGACACTTGGATCACTACAAATAGTGGAGAATCGAGTTTGGGAGGAGGTTCACCATAAAATGCCAAAACCATGGCCACCCACTGGAGTAGCCGCATCCAAGCTCGAAATCAGCCATGTTTCTCCCCCTCTCCCCTCGTGCTATCATCCTAGATCAATAGGATTTGAGATCGAGCTCAATTGAGTCGGTTTCAATTTTGAAATTCCATGGAAAAAGTCAAGTTTGGGCTTCCTATCGGGATCGTCGGAATAGTCACCTCCGACGGCCGGGCTACCGCTAGGCAATAGCCACCACCTCAATAGAGGTAGTGGCTATGGTGGTCGACCGAGGAGGAGGCTGGGTGGCCGACAAATGGCTCTATAAGTTGCTCCAGGTTCGGTGGATCATGGCCGCCGGTTGGAGGTTGAAGACGACTTTTTGGCTGTTAGATCTGATCATTTGTTATTTATGATATAATATTAATTATATTAATAGTGTTATATTTATCCCATTAATACACACTTTTTGAACTAGAAAAATGAGCCCCTTAGGAGATGAACCATGAAAAGTGCCCAACATGAAAAAGGTAGCCTTGTAAGTTTAATTTAATTAGAAATTAAAATCATGTCATTTGGGGCAATGTATCTCCCTGTAGGGCAATTTGTGTGGGACTGGTCCTTAGGGTAGGATAGACACTATTGCCTTAATAAATATTAGTTGGCTAAGGGGATTGACTTAAAATTTGTTGGTGGTAAGTATCTACCATAGATACACTCCCTTTCCAAAAATGGGAATTTTGGGACAACATTTTCCTATAGTGTTAGGTAAAATGTGATTTTCTATAAAAGTGAAATTATTTTGTGAAAATTTAATATAATGATCTCAAATATTTCTCAGAGGCTCATTAGGTCAGTACAAAGCCCTATTAAAAATCTCAGGTCCATTGGACCTTAGTAGGTTGGTGAATCAACTTTGCATGTGATTGTGCTATATAATATTTAGGGTGCAATGAGCTAAAGGAGAGAAAAAGTGGATTGATGCCCATCAGACTTGTGGGATATCCCTTGGAGCTTGGAAATAGACTTATGATGATGGAATACACCATCAAAAGTGAGATTAGGGATTTTTGAACAAAAACCATAGGTATTTGATTTATTTTTGTTTTGACACCATTTTAAATTAATGGAATAAGAGTGAGCAAATCAACTTAGAGAATTCTAAGACTCTGCCACTAGGGTTGTGTTGTTATAATACACCTAAAGTGTTTATTTGGGAATTTTTGAGAATTATATCTAGGATGTTTAGCTAAAAGTACGATTATGCACTTTTGGTAATTATGTTTAAATCATGATTAATATTGCCTGGAAAATTATGATAGTTTTACATGATCATTGTTATAGTGCTAAGAGGCCCTGTGAATTATCTTAGAATTTTTGGAATCATATTTATGGAATTTTATTGAATAGTGGCATTTGGTAATATGTGAACTTTGCTGAAATTGGTGGTAAAGTTGTCTAGAAAATTATCATCACCTAGAATTATGTTTTATTTATCATTTAATACCTCAGGAAATTTCATGGGATTTATTTACCTAGTTTTTCAAGTACTTTCTAAAGGAATATTTTTGACCTAAAGGCATATTTTTGGGAAATTTATATTTGTCATTATATGTCACTAAAGAATTAAGGAATTTTATCCAGAGCCATTATTACTCAAAATGATGTTAGGATAATTTTATCTTGCTGATTTGATAACAAAAAGTCACACTTCATGTTCAAAATCACATGTAGCAATAATTTGGAAAAATTATAATAAATACAGATTATTTTATGAAAATTATAAATCTCTAGTTTTAGGTCTAAAATGTCATAATAGACCTCAAGAAATAATCATAGGGCCTTGGGTTAAGTATTTGGAGAATTTCTGTTCATACACTCATATGTGTTTACGTGGTCTGCATTTAGTGTTTGGTAAAAATAGTGTTCCAGTAGTAGATGTCTTGGAGAAGTCACACACTTAGTAATCCTAGGAGTGGATTTGTTTAAGGGTAGCGTAACATTACTAAGTGCCTTGAGAAAGGGAACGATGAGGTTCAACACATCATAGTTCCTAGTATCGATGCGAGCCCTTTACAGGGTAGACCTCAGGAAGTTCAAGGTTAACCATAAATCGCTAGGTACTCCAAAAATTAGACAAGAGTAGTTTGAGAGAATTGTAGTGTATTATAGTGATCTCACCCATATGTGGGTTGGAGTGATATAAGATTTGTCAGCCCTACGAGCTGGTGACTCGGGTGGTTGGTCAATATTAGGACGGGTTAATCCTGTGAGTTGGGGGCTCGGGAGGGTATTATTATACCTGGTTTGTGTTTATGTGGTGAGTCACTCGGTACTGGTCCAGTTGGCACACCGACGGGAGTACGATGACCCTGGTGCAAAGTTTAGAACTTTGGGGAGACTGGTAAGATGTTTATACCGAGGTCTGGAGGACTATGTCCCCTAAGAGCACACCCGACCATAGAAGACTAGCAATTGACAGCAAGAGTATGCAGGGGCTCTGCTGTTGTGTTTTTAGCATTGAGGCATATGGGAGGTCTAGTCCTGGTAGTGTGCCTGCCCTCCTACGAGTGGATACACCCTCTCCACTACCACCGTGAGCCATGACAGTTGGTACCTGAGAGGCTGAACACCTCCAAAAAGTGGAGATGCATGGAAGGTCTGTGCACAGAGTCGTGTGTGTGAGTTATATAATAATCATTGCATTGCATAGCATAACATAGCATACACACTTGCAAATCTTCATCATATAAGTTAGTATGAGCTCTTTTATATGATGAGTTACTATTTCGAAACCTTAACTTATAGGTTTGTATGAACATTCATATAAGTTAGGGTACGCTTCTGTGATCGTAGTGTAGTTACTTTACTTTTCTATTTTTGCATAGCTCCTCTTTACCGCACTTTTATACTGTGCTAGTTATTGCTCTTCTTTGCTTTTATTATTGCTCATACTGATGTAGAATTCTTAGAGAATCATTTATATATACTACTGTCACCTGCTTGTACGTTCTGCTATTTTTGATTCTCCACTTTCTTCCTCTCGCGCGGTTCCTAGGAGTCGGGGGGAGAGGCGGGGACAAAGCAGCTGAGTCTAGTTTGACTGATCATCGTTGGACCACATTATTTTAGGGACACGTGGAGACGCCATCACAGTTCGACCAGGAAGAGCCAGAGATTAAGATATCAGGATCTGAGGAGCCGAAGCCGCACACTACTACTACTACCCGTCGTCAGGTTGATGATCATATGATTTAGCTTCCACATTATTAGTTGAGAGAGAGTGATATTTATGATTGTTATGTACTGGGCATAAGCACTATTTCTTGCTCTCTTTATTATCTCATGTGGACCTTTACTTGATTATTTATATACCCATGATGTGATGTGTGGGCTTGTTTTACTTCTTCTTTCATTTGCCATGTGAATGATCATGCTTGCTGGCAGGGTCGTTGTCTTTGGGTAGCAACTAACTCATAGTTGGTGACATTGTAAGGAGACAGTCCTGGGCAAAAATCTCTCCTCGAACATGCCCAATTTCTTGGGGGAGTGATTTTACAAATTCAGCCACATGGGTTTTCACATTTTTCAGGTTTTCCACCCTAAAATGCCTTGTGGCATTGCTGCTTAGTTTTTATTTGAGTGTTTGCACACTCAACTAACTCTTGAGCTTAGTCGGTCTGATTCTCTTGATGGGAGTAAAACCGAGTGACCCGAAACAATTTGACATCATCTGTGGAAATATGTTCCAAACTATGTAAACATTTCTAAGGATCATGCTTGCCCCGCGCAAGCACCCCTGATTAGCAGCAATGAAAAGAGGAATTACTCGCACCGCTAATGGGGTAACTTCTATGGAGCATGTTGATCAAGCCCCCGCCAACTCACCTACAAGAAAGAGGCCGCCTTCGATGAGGTCTTAGTTGTGCCAACAACACACGTGGAGAGGTGTGTACGCTTGATGGTGGAGCGTCAAGCTGAGGTATTAACATTGTTGAAGGATTTGGAGGCCTCCCGCGCACCCGACTGGTCGCCACCCAATGAGCCTCTACAGACAAGCCATCTGACATGGCCAACCTGCATATGCCAATCTGCACCTGCAAGAACTTAATGATTGATTGGGAGAGCCCTCTACGGAAAAGCCATCTGACACGGCCAACCTTGTGCTTCTTCCATTACCCAATGAGCTTCCTAGTCTCACACAGTATAACCCATGTGCGGCAAAGGAACTTGTCGCTATGACCGATAAAAAACTCAATCGCGAGGAAGTGAGATACATGATCGAGTAGGAATATGGGAAAGGAGGGAATCAGGACACAAATGTGCAGCACATCGTTCATAGGTCCTGGTGTGTCTTGTTTCTCCCATGTTCAAACTCCCCAACTTCAAGATTTTTGATGGGTCGAACAATTCTCTAGAGCACGCCAAATGCTTTACAACTATCATGTGCAATGCTCAATACCATCTACTGTATCAAATTCCCCTGAAAACTTTGAAGGGATAAGCCTGCCCCTGGTTCCAGTCTCTAAATGAGGGAGAAATCAATAACATTGTAGAGTAAACTCGGCTTGTCATAAATTACTTTGTTGTCAACCAACGAATCGTTTGACTCCTCACACCTCTTAGGTATCCAACAGATTGATGGAGAGTCACTTTATGATTTCATTTTCCTCTTCACTACAAAGGCACGATAGATTTCAAGGGTCAAACCCGAGCTCCTACACTGCATGTTCCTCGGAGGGCTCTGACCAACAAAATTCCACTCCATGCTAATGAGGGAAATGGTGCATAAATATCATATCTCATATTCATCCACCGAGTCGAGGCTCAATTCATGGCAGGAAAGGCAATTGAAGCACATCAACAATAATTCTAAGGAAGCTCGAAGAGGAAGAGGAGTCAAGAGCCACTGCAAGATCCTAGGGGAAATGACAAGAATCAAGACACCCCACGCTAGGACCAAGGAACTCATCCGCATCAGTAATATACTCCCTTAAACAACCCCTAAACTGATATAATCCTTGTAATCTATGACAGTAATGAGCTTCACAGAGCCGAGCTGCTTGCGCCAAACATAGGAAACCAATCACAATATTGTGACTTTTGTTGAGGATACAGTCACAAGACTAAGAGACTTAACCGATTGAATGACAAAATTGAGCGTCGTATCCAACAAGGTATCCTCAGAAGATTCATAAAAGAACCATCCCGGAATTGGCTCGCACCACGGAATGACAACCTAGTAGAGGGTCGTATTGCAGCCCAACATAGATAAGATGGAGACTACGGGAGGGGGTGTCTCCCCTAATAGAGCAGGCAAAACATGTGTCTTGCCTATCCATAATCTCATTTTATGCTTTTTAGTCTTTTCTTTGGCATAATAAGCCGTAATATGGAACATGGACATACATATATGCTTTATTTTTTCTTCAACGATGTAATTGTTTTTTGAATTTTGTCCACCATACAACTCTTCCAAAGCAAGACTATGAGGTGAAGGTCGTATGCCCTTATGTCAACCTAGATGATAGGCTCTCTAACTATGGGAAACTTGGCTCATCTATGAAGAAAAATATCTTACTCCCATATTGTGTGATATCTCACTCCCGTGTTGCAGGGCATATTTCTCTCACAATGCATGACATCTCACTCCCGCGTTGCAGAGCATCTCTCTCCTACGGTGTAAGGCATCTCACTCCCGTATTGTAGGGCATCTCACTCTCACAGTGCAGGACATCTTACTCCCACAGTGCAAGGTCCCTCCTCCTACATTATAGGGCATCTCTCTCCCATGGTGCAGGGTATCTCACTATCATGATGTATGGCATCTCTCTCCCGCGTTATAGGGAGTCCTGATCCCACAATGGAGGGTCATCTCGCTCCCACACTAAAAGGAATCTCACTCCCACATTGTAGGGCATCTCACTCATACCCTTTAAGGCATTTCTCTCCCACATTGCATGGCATCTCGCTCCCACGCTATAGGGCATCTCACTCCCACGATGTAGGGCCATATCCATCCCATGTTGTTAGGCATCTTGCTCCCATACTATAGGGCATCTCACTCCCAAGATGTAGGGCATCTCACTCCCACAATGTAGGGCATCTCGCTCCCACACTACATGGCATTTCACTCCCACATTGTAGTTCATCTCGCTTCCACACTGTAGTACATCTCGCTCACTTGCTTCAGGGCATCTCGCTCTCGCACTACTGGGCATCTCCTTCCCATATTGTATGCATCTCTCTCTTATGTAGTAAGGAACCTCGCTCCTGTATTGTAGAACATCTTGTTCCCGCACTGTAATGCATATTGCTCTTGCGTTGCAGGGAATCTCACTCCCATTCTTTGAGACATCTGGCTCTTGCACTGCAGGATATCTTCATCGAATAGCAAGCTTATCAAACCGCGATAAGAAAGGACTCTGTGTCCTTCTACTTAGGTGAGAATGAACAAAGGTCCTTCTGTACCTCCTAAAAGAACGAACCCCGTGTACTTCTACTTAGGAAAAAACGAAAAAAAGTTCCTTCTACACCTTAAGAAAGAACGTACCCTGTGTATTTTTACCAAAGTGAGAATGGACAAAAGTCCTTTTGTTCCACCAAAAAGAACGGACCCCGATTCCTTGTACTATTAAAGTAAGAATGGACAAGAGTTCCTTTTACACCTCCTAAAAGAATGAACTTCGTTTCCCTTTACTATCTAGATAAATTAGGCAAGTGACCTTCTACATCTTCTGATAAGAATGGATCCCAAGTCCTTTTAATTCCCAAGGCATAAGCATTCCCCGAATCCACCTACAAATTTCAATCAAGATGGACCACGAGTCCCCCTACACCACTTAGCAAAAAAAGGACTACGAGTTCTCTGGGGCCAAACAGACATAGGGAAAAATGTCCCTACGCATTACATTCAAGAGTCAGCTCCCAACACCAACACTCAGTGGTGGTCGCAAACTTAATGTGTTGCATTAAACTCATGTGTTCGAGCAAAATAAGCGTAAGAAATAAAATGCAAACAAAAGATACAAAGCACATAAACTTCAGCATCATCATCATCTGATGCATCACCCACTCAAAGGTCAGAGAACCCTAACATACTTCATGCCACCAAAATCCCTTATCAAACCCAATGTAGATGACATCACCCCGCTTGACCTGTGTAACGAATCCACCTTCATAGACATCATTACATATTAGGCCTCCTCCATGATCTAGGATCGCTCCACTTTAATTTCATATGACTCCTCATGTTCATCAATCACAAAAGTCTGTGTCGGCCTGACGTACTGAAGCACGCTAGCCATCAAGGCTTTCTCCTCCTTTAGTCGCACCAGCTCAGCCTTTGCCTTTAACAACTCTATTTCATCTCTCGATAAGAATGGACACTGTAGGTACATGGCACTACCAACTCTCCCAAAAGCTCAGACTGTTTGAGGACGGCGCTATCACTCCTTTATGGATCTGGCTACCCTAGGCAGGATCTATGGGGCGGCCAGTTAAGCCCAGAGGACATGCCCTTCTGTTCGACTGGTGTGGTCCATAACGCCTCGCACCGTACCTCCAAACACTGAGGGCATTGCTGGACCCCAACAATCCCCCCCCCCAGAAATGACCCCGGGGTTTCGAACCCATGAACTCCTCTGACAGCACTTGTAGGTACATGGCGCTACAAACTCTCCCAAAAGCCCGGACTATTTAAGGACGGTGCTATAACTTTTTTATAGAGATGGCTACCCTAGGATGGATCAACGGGGTGGCTAGTTAGGCCTAGGGGACATGCCCTTCTGTTCAACTAGTGTGGGCAATAGCACCTCGCGCTGTACCTCCCAACACCGGGGGCATTGCTGAACCCCAACAGACACTAAGTACTTTTTTGCTCCCATACAAGAATAGACATCGTGTCCTTATATGTCTAATAAGAACGGTCCCTGAATCCTTATACACCTTTTAATAAGAACAGACCCAGGGAGGAACTCTTAAGAGAACAAACCTTATGACCTTTTACTTCATGATCAGAATGAACCCTAAAGTCCTTCTACTACCAAAGATAAAAGTCATCACCAAATCCACCTACAAATTCCAATAGGAATGGACCCATTGGTCCTTCCATGTCACCAAGACAAGGTGGCGAAATTTCCCTCTACATCACATTCAACCATCCTCCCCCGACATTAACGCCTAGTTGCAACTGCTAAAGCTAATGCTTAAGGTCATGCTTGTGCATTCTTACGAAGATGAACATGTAAATTAAAACACTTCTCAACCTTCATAGCACATAAAGCTCAAAGCAGGTTGAAAGTCCATGCAAAGCGCAATATGGACCACATGCAAGCAAGAGTGATGCACGAGAAAATAACCACAAAAATCACTGTTTAACGCCCACTACAAAATCTACAACTCGCAAGCCTGACATAAGTAGCGCCAAGCGATCTACACATACTATCAGGCTTAATGAAAAGAAAATCTCATGCTGCAAACAAAATGTAATTTCTAACATGTGCACGCTAAAATAATCTGAAATCCACAAATCAATGTCGATACAATAAAAGATAAAAAAATTCGGGCTCGTCTCTTTATAATCAAGTAGTAATCTCAAAGATAACAAACTAGTATATAAGTAAACAAGTATTCATATTAACAACTAAATATCCAAGCAAGTATGAGAAATGTTATCAATATTTAAGAACAAGTGCTCTGAGATTTCAGAGGTCACAACACCAAAATACATGTTGTTAAGCCCTTGTCATAGATGATCAAGTAGTATCATCCATAGATTGCTCAAGGTGACACTTAAGGTGACACCTTTACTATTTTTGTATAAGGTATAAACCATACCCATATGCCTTAGAATTCTAATTATTCAAAGTAAATGGAAATATAAATCACACATCAAAATACTTCATGATGATAGAGGAATTATGCATAGTTAAATTATCCTATTGTTTGATGTGACTTTATTAGCCAAATCATATTTGAATGATAATCAAAGTTTTATAAGTCCAAATAGCATCAAATTTGGGCCACTATGTCATACCAAAGGATCTACCAAAATTCCAGATCATTTGGAATAGTAAAAGTACTGATTATTTCATTTATTTCTTTCTTTTCACAGAAATGTGTTTCGTCATAAACTATAGAGATGTTTATTCCAAAAATTTCTAAATTTATTCTAGTGATTGGAAATAATATTGATATACTCTATATAAATTTTCAACTCAAAATATTCATTTATGAGAGAGAAATATAACTTATTTAATTGCAACCCTAAGATTGAATTATTTTTAGAAAAATGGTTACACATGGGGATATAGTAATCACCATGAGTGGCACCACACCAATTTGTAAAGCTATTACTGTCCTTATAAGTTTTATGTTGGGCACTTTTTTGGAAATGACTGGAAGGTCCTCAAATTAATTAAATAAAGAATCTGCATTTTATTTAATCATATCAACTACACCATATCAACTAGACAAGTTTCTATGTCGACTAGATGCGCTACATATCGACTAGACAATTAACATATCGACTAAATCATATCGACTGAACGATTAACATATCAACTAGATGCCTTACCATATCAACTAGAGGCCTTACCATATCAACTAGAAGCCTTACCATATTGACTAGACCATGCTAATTAGACAAAGTTTTATGTTGACTAGACACATTGCATATTGACTAGACGATTAATATATTGACTAAAAGCCTTACCATATTGATTGGAAGCCTTACCATATCAACTAGACCATGTCTACTAGATAGTTTTATGTTGAGTAGAGGCAATATATATTGACTAGGCGGTTAACATATCGACTAGAAGCCTTACCATATCGACTAGAAGCCTTACCATATCGACGAGACCACGTTGACTAGACAAAGTTTTATGTGACCTAGATGTGTTGCATATCGACTAGAGGGTTAACATATCAACTTGACCATGTAAACTTTAACTTGACCATGTAAACTTGAAAAAGTTATATGTCAACTAGAGGCGTTGTATATCGACTAAATGGTTTAACACATTGGCTAGACTAACATTTGTGATTTTGTCTTATCTCTTGAGATTAACGATTAATACGTAATGGTGCCTTGATCCACCAACCTTTTCTAGTGATCATCACGGTGGAGCACCACTTCAAATCAACCTGCCAGAGGATGGTGTACTCCTGGGTGGACTTTTGGTGGTCGGTCGCTAGTGTGTCTTATTGGAATTTATTAATTATTGCTTTCCCGGGGCGTGACTGCTCAGATTCGCTCTCTCTGACAACAGTAGCCGCCTTAAGGGCCAAGATAAGGACCATATAGTCATCTTATCCACTGCGGTACTCTCTCGTGAATCTTATAATGATCTGGTGTGCTTCCACACTTCCACATTGATCCAAGGCTCGGGTGGTGGATGGAACTTGGTGTTTTCGAGGTCAGAACTCCAAGTTAATTCATCCTACAAGATCTATACACCAAGAGGGTTTAGATGATTACTTGAGATGGAGAGTTTGACATTGAATGAAGGCGTAATGACACGGTGAAGTTCACAATGGCGGAAGTTTTTTCACACTCCCCAATTGTCGAAGGCAGTCTCCACATCACTCTCCCATTTCGTTCATGTTTGAGAGGAAGAAATGGAGATAATTGAAGGATCTTGGGGAGTTTTCTACCCTCCTTAACAAACTTCCATTGATTCTCCACTACTCAAGTGGCGGTTATGAATGTTTGGGCTCTTCTCTCCCTTCCAAATTCCTTTACAACCATAAACTTGACGGGACAAATCTCTTGAGGGCTGATAATGGTCAGGCTAAGCCTTAATTGAACCCAAATGAGCCTAATTAAATCAAATCAAACCCTAAGGGTTCGGTTTTGACTTTACTTGGTCAACCTTCGAACTTTTTGGTGGCTTGATCCTACCAAGTAGTGATTTATGTCCCATGTCGGCCTAGTAATGCCTAATTGTCCACTAAGATGGATCGAGTTATCTAACTACAACAAAGTTGACTTTCAGGTTGACTTTTGATATTGTGTCAGACTATAATGAGTCCTTATTGACCTAGGTGTATTCACTAAGTCCAAAGCACATCCATGACACATGTAATATTATTCTATTCCTTTTGAATACAATTTCACAGATAAAGAGGAATTTGAAATATCTAAGGGTTTCATTTATCCAAAATTCAGAAGAAGAAAGATAACAAACAATATACATAAACAAATAATAGAGACACAGCCAATAATCACCCTTCTCTTCTTTTTCTTCTCAATTGCTGCAACAAGACTATTCAGACTTTCATGGATCCAAGGCTCATAATTCTTGTACCTTCTTCTTAAGCAAGGATTTGTCATATTGAAAGGATTCAAACAACTTAGTGTATATTGTCCTCAGATTCTTGCTAAAAGAGGAATCACCTTTGAAGACATTTCTTCATCTTCTTCTTATTCTTACTATTTGCATCTAATTCAATAAATTTATTGAATAATTCTATGAATATCTTTTCAAAGGATTCAGTGGTGGCTCTAAGAGTCTCCATACCAAAAGACTCAATGTTGATTCAAGATCTCCTTACTAAAAGATTTGGGCTTGGTTCTAAGAGTATCCTTGTCAAAATACTCAGTTGTTTGGTTCTGAGTCTCTTTATCAAAAAACTCAGGCACTGGCATAGTGTATTCCTAATATAGTGGTAGATGAGTAGATGTACCCAGATTTTGGAGAACAACGATTACTTTGCGTCATGTGTGTTGTGATTTGTTGTGTTTTCCATATTTTATTTCCCACACTTTAATGTTTGTAATCATTTATTTTATTGTAGCTGAGATTGTTGATGCAAATTTGAAGGTGGATAGGTAACTTAAGTAAAGATATTTTAAATCTCTATTTACCCCCCTCTAGAGAATTCTCTGAGAATTTATTCACAACCGTTCAACATTTCAATTAGTATTAAAGTCATGTTGATATAATAAAGGTTAATAATTTGAACAAAACAACTGAATAGTTGAAAATATATATGTATTATTATAGAAATATATTTTAAAAATAAGTTCAAACAATTTCAATGGATTTGCACTCTAGAAAGCCATAATAGTGTGGAATCTAGAAATAAGTTCAAACAACTGAATAGTGTGGAATCTAGAAAAGTTTACACTCTGGAAATCCATAATAAAATTATACATGAATTCAATTGATGAAGGTATCTTTGATTCTATTGTTTTAGTACCACCAATACCTTATAAGAAGGATGCAAGTGGGAGCACTGTTGGGTTCATTGCCCACAATGTCCTAGATTTGAGGAAGTCAATCTTGTTAATGATATACATAAAGTTGTATTTGATGAGTGCATGAGTTCATGCATGCAGGGATGTCCTAGTAACAATGATGGGACAGGTAGCCTAAGTGGCTAGGTCAGATAAACACTAGCCTAAGTTGTGGATAGATAAAAATCTATCAAAGTCCACAGGCGTTGAATGAGAATTACTCACTCTATGCCAAATGACTTATAGCACTGATTTGAACCTATACATTCAAATACAAAGTAGTGGCAAGCTGAGAAAGAGGCTAAGTCCACAGGCGTTGAGTGAAGTCAACTCACTCAATACCATACAGCAAAAGGCTGTGAGACAGGCTAATGAAGTAAAAGCCTAAGAAGAAATGGGCTGAAAAGTTGCTAAGTCCACAAGCATTGAGTGAGTATCACTCACTCAACACCATACTCTATATTCGTTGAGTATTGCCTTGTAAGTCAAAGCCACAGAAAATATGTGATGATATTTGATCAAGTCCACAGACATTGAGTGAGGCAAGCTCACTCAATGCCATATGATAAAGTGTTTACTGACCATCATTCAGTCAGAATATGTGTTTTAATACATAGATTTTTGGCTAAGTATAAATGCGTTGAGTGGAGCTTACTCACTCAACGCCAAGGAGCAGAAAAATTTGGCTAAGGCAGAAAGCGTTGAGTGAGACATGCTCACTCAACGCTCTAATTGCCATAATTCAGAAAATTTGTCTAAAGCAAAAAAAGCGTTGAGTGAGGCGTGCTCACTCAATGCTCTAAATGCTTAAGATGCTGAAGAAGCAGGAATTGTTTAAGGAAGAAAGCGTTGAGTGAGGAATGGTCACTCAATGCTCTTAACGCCTTGATAAGATGGAATTCTGTCTAAGTAGTTGGAATTGAGTAATGTTTACTCACTCAACGCCAAGCAGCAGAAAGCTGGTAAAATCGACAGAGTCAACTAATTTCAAATCAAGTACGAAGAATCTACAGAACACGACAAACTCTATCGAGAAGCTACTGTACGTCTTCTTCCATTAAAGCAAGGTGCAGTTGGAAGCTGCAGGTGGGCCCCACTGATTCCTAGTACTGTTGATCGGCAAACTACAAAAGGAAGAGATTGACCAAGACACAAACAACTTTTATGGCTTTATTGATTTCAAAAGTTGCGGCTGGACTTCATCTTCCTCTCCATTATTGCCGATAAAAAGCTTGAAGTCCTCCTGCAAGAACCAAAAGTTCAGTGAGCTGTTGCATCTTCATCTGTAACAGCATAATCAAAAAGATTTCTGATAGAGAAAGAGAGTAGAGCCATCATTCTCTAGTGGGCTCAATTGGCTGATTAAAGAACTCAAGATCGAGCAGTTCATCTTCTTCTTCAGCAAGATCAGAATATTCATTCTGAAACTCTTCCAGCAGAGGCAGAACTTCTTCCTGCTGTTGTGAAGTAAGATAGTGCTGAGACATCTCAACCCTAGTAGTTGACACAGAAAAACAATTCTATGTTAAATAAATTAAATGACCTTTCTCCTTGTAGGATCCAATTGGATCTGAGTGTAGGGCTTTTTAAGCCTAAGGTAGGGAAATTTTGCCTGAGCTCTAGGAGAGTTAACTCTCTGAGTTATAGGATCCTGCTGGATCTGAGCTGTAGAACTTATTATAAAGCCTGATGTAGGTGATTCATTCTCACTGAGGTAGGGCACTTGTTCCTGAGCAGTAAGATCCCTAGTTGATTTGAGATAGGGCTTAACAGCCTGAGCAATAGGAGATTCATTCTCTCTGTGGTAGGATCCCTAGTGGATCTGAGGTAGGGCTATCCTCCTAGCCTGAGTGTAGGGCCCTTGGCCTGAGTTAGGTGATATGCTGATCATTGAGTTGTAGGCCCTTGTCGCTGAGTTGTAAGTCTTGGAAGAGACTGAGAGGTCCTGAGGGATCTGAGGTGCAAGCTCTTTGGAGCAGTGGTTTGGAGAAGTGTCTTGACTAACATAAAGTTGTCAAGGTGGAAGGAAAGTGGATATACCCACAAGTTGGGGAACCACTATAAATCTGTGTGTGCTTTTTTATGTTGTTTTCTTTGTGCAGGTACTTGAAAGCTAATTACTGCCAACACACTAAGTACTAAAGGAAAATAAAATTAAAATATAATAATATTAGTGAGACAACCTATTCACCCCCTAGGTTGTAAGCTACCTTGAAATTAAAGACTTTCAAGCACAACAATAGAGCCAGTACCTAGGGTTGAATGAACTGAAGCAAAAAAAAAGATAAAGGACTAGGATGCTAAGGCAATGAATATCCTGTTGTCCACCATGACAGATGAGATCTTTTAGAAGGTAGCTGATTTCCAGTCAGCTAAAAAGATCTAGGAATATTTATTTAGAATTATTGATGGTAATTTTGATGAAAGGAAGGATAAGAGGTCCCTTCTCCTATCCCAATATGATATCTTTCATAAGAAAGCTAAAGAAAATGTTGCTGAAATGTATGAAAGATTCATCATCAAAATCAATTAACTCAAAAGAATGGACAAGGACAACTCATTGACTGAGATCAATGACAAGCTGCTCATGTGCTTCCCAAGAACATGAGATTCAAGGATCCTGGCCATTAGAGAGTTTAGATGCCACAGTAAAATCTCCAATGATATCTAGATAGGAAAGTTAAAGTCCTATGAGTTGTTGCTGAAGAGTAGGGAAGAGACTGAAGTAAAGAGAAAGTCTCAACTCCTAGGGAGAGATCCATTGCCCTAAAGGCAATTGATGTAGATCCTTCAACTTCTAAAGAGGGGATGTTTAATCTCCTGTCTAGAAGGTTTAAAAGGTGGATAAGGATTGAGGACTCTAGAAGAAGAGACAAGAGCTCCAGCAAGCCTAAATTTGACGAGACCATTTGTAAGGAGGTCATCTACTTTGCTTATAGGAAGCTAGGACACATTGCTCCTAACTATCCTAAAGATCAAAAGGATAAAGCCAGTAAAATAGAGCAGAAGAAGCAGTCCTTCAAAAAGAAGGACAAGAAGAAGGAACAAAGTTTCATTGTAGAAACCTGGAGTGACTCAGACTCACAGTTAAGCACCCCTTATAATAGTTATGGAGAGGCTACTACTGAAGAGGCCTTCTTGATGGATTTGGAGGCCTTCTCAGAAGATGAAGAAGGTTATAATCATGCTTTGATGACATTGATTTTTCTTCAAATGATTTTAATGAATATTTTAAAGGTTCCTGTAAAGATCGACTAGAAGCTGAAAAATAAATAAAATCTATTAGAAAAGAAATAGAAGCATTAAGAAATGAAAATCACTATTATGTAAATTATGAACTTAAAGTTGAATTAGGCAAATAAGAAAAATAGATAAATGAATTAATTATGGGAAATAAAACTTTGAAAGAAAAGCTGGCAAAGGAAAAAGCCTTTGAAGACTCCTTAAATAGAAGAAGTCAAAAGCTCAAGGACATATCTGAAAATCTCACTATGAGATTCAACCACTTAGGATTGGGTGTCAGGCAAACTAGCTCAGGAAAAGCTTCCAGCACACCAGCTTAAAAGAATCCTATAGCTTTTATCAAAGCCAAAGAACAACAACCCATCATTGTTAGTGATGATGATCCCAATAAAATCACTATAGTTAATAAAGTTAGCTTACCTAACAATAAATGCTTTCAAGGAAAGAAACACCTAAAAATAAAGGTTTATAATACAAAATTTTCGTTAACTGGGAACATGCATCGACTTCATCTCAATGCAACTCTGTAGATAAGTTGAGTTATACTCAATGCGTGCATGAATATGTGTTGACTTCATATCGATGCAACCTCACATATGCATCAACTTTCAATCGACGCAACCAGACAATCACATCGAGTTCTTGTTGAAGCAACTTCAAAGTGAATAATTTTAACAACTTTAATACTATAATATTCAGTAATTATCATTATTTTAAATCTGAATGCAATAATTTTTTGATATTTGATCATGATGCTAGAAGTTTTTGGTTGCATAGACCAACACTCTTCCATCTCAAGGGGTATCATGAAAGACCATCTTATACATTCATTTGATCTAAACAGTTCACCCTTTCAATTTGTATTAAAACCATGTTGATCTAATAAAGGTTAACACCTTGATCAAAATATATGAATTGTTGAAAAGATATACATATTATTATAGAAATATATTTTTAAAATGAGTTCAAACAATTTCAAAGGATTTGCATCCACAAGACCTCTAGTGTGTAATATAGAAAAGTTTACACTTTAGAAGACCATAATAAAATTGTGCATGAATTCAATTGATGAAGGTCTCTTTGATTCTATTATTTCAGGACCACCAATGCCTTATAAGAATGATGCAAGTGGGAGCACAACAACATAGCTAGTACATAGGGCTGAATGAATTGAAGCAAAAAAGAAGATAAAAGACTTGGATGCCAAGGAAATGAATATCCTTGTGTCCACTATGACAGATGAGATCTTTTAGAAGGTAGCTGATTTCCAGTCAGCTAAAATATCTAGGAGTATTTATCTAGAATTATTGATGGTGGTTCTGATGAATGGAAGGATATGAGGTCCCTTCTCCTAGCCTAATATAAGAACTTTCAGAAGAAGGACGAAGAAAGTGTTGATGAAATGTATGAAAGATTCATCATCATGATCAATAAACTCAAAGGACTGGACAAGGACATCTCATTGACTGAGATAAATGACAAGCTACGCATGTGCTTCCCAAGAACATTAGATTCAAGGATCTGGGCCATTAAAGAGTTCAAATGCTACATGGAAATCTCCAATGATGCCTAAATAGGAAATTTTAAGTCCTATGAGTTGTTGTTGGTGAGTAGGGAAAAGACTGAAGTAAAGAGAAAGTATCAACTCCTAGGGAGAGATCTATTGCCCTAAAGGCAGATGGATAGCCTTCAACTTATGAAGATGAGATGTTTAATCTCCTATCTAGATGGTTTAAAAGGTGGATAAAGATTAAGGACTCCAGAAGAAGAGACAGGAGCTCTAGCCTAAATTTGACAATACCCTTAGTAAGGAGGTCATCTACTTTGCCTTTTGAAGCTAGGCCACATTGCTTATAACTGTCCTGAAGATCAAAAGGATAAAACCAGTAAAACAGAGCACAAGAAGTAGTCCTTTAGGAATGACAAGAAAAAGGAAAAAAGTTTCATTGCAGAAAACTAGAGTGACTCAGACTCAGAGTCAAGCACCTCTTCTGATAGTGATGGAGAACCTGCTGCTGAAGAGGCCTTCCTGATAGCTTTGGAGGTCTTCTTAGAAGATGAAGATGATTAGGTATCATGCTTTAATGACATTGATTTTTCTTCAAATGATTTTAAAGAATATTTTAAAGGTTTCTATAAATATCAACTAGAAGCTGAGAAACAAATAAAATCATTTAGAAAAGAAATAGAAGCATTAAGAAATGAAAATCAATATTATGTAAATTATGTACTTAAAGTTGAATTAGACAAACAAAAAAAATAGATAAATGAATTAACTGTGGGAAATAAAACTTTGAAAAAAGAGCTAGCAAAGGAAAAATCCTTTGAATACTCCTTAAATAGAAGAAGTCAAAAGCTCAAGGACATATCTAAAAATCTCATTATGAGATTCAACCACTTAGGATTGGGTGTTGAGCCAACTAGCTCAGGAAAATCTTCCAGTACACCAGCTTGGAAGAATCCTATAGCTTTTATCAAAGCTAAAGAATAACAACCCATCATTGTTAGTGATGATGATCCAATAAAATTTCAATATTTAATAGGGTTAGCTCACCTAACAATAAGGACATTCAAGGAAAGAAGCACATAGAAAATAATGGTTTATAATACAAAAATTTTGTTAACTAGGAACATGCATCGACTTCATCTCGACGCAACTTTGTATGTAAGATGAGTTCTACGCAACGTAGGCATGAATATGCGTCGACTTCATATCGATGCAACCTCATATATGCGTCGACTTCATATCGATGCAACCAGACAATTGCATCGAGTTCTAGTTGAAGCAACTTCCCAATGAATAATCTTAACTACTTTAATACTACAATGTTCACTAATTATAAATTTTTTAAATGTGAATGCAATAATTGTTTGAGATTTGATCATGATGCTAGAAGTTTATGGTTGAATAGAACAACACACTTCTATCCCAAGGGGTGTCATGAAAGACCATCTTATACTTTCATTACATCCTATAATGGTAGAAGAAGCAATGAACCCAAGGTAACCTGGGTCCTATTTAACGTTTAATTGTTTGTGCAGGTAAGGGACTATTTTTCGACAAACTGCTATAGTATTTGGACAGTAGCTGCTCCAGGCATATAATTGGGAATAAAGAACTGTTGGAACACTATAAGGCCAAGGATGACCCTAAGGCAATCTTTGGTAACTCCAATTATGGTCAAACCAAAGGCTATGGTATGATTAAAATTAGAGACATCTCATTCTCTAAGGTAGCTTATGTTAAAGAGCTTCAACATACTTTTATTAGTATTAGCCAATCATGTGATGGTAAATACAAAGTATTCACTCACAACCTTTGTCAAATCGTCAACTTCAAGTCAGATGGCAATAATACTATTTGGCTATAGGAAAGAAAATAGCTCTGACTCAAAGGCACTCTACCTATTCAATTCATACATGTATAGAAATGAGCTTTAGCATAAGAGGCTTGGTCATCGAATTCATAAGACCATAGCCAAGCATGTGAAGGATAATTTAGTTAGGGGCTTACCATAAGGTAAGTATATAAAACTGAATCCATATATAATTGCCAATTAGGTAAACAAACTAAATCATTATTCAAACCAATTGATAGGAATAACTCACCTAGAATTCTTTATTTACAGTATATGAACCTATTTTGTTGAATCCCCACTCAAAGCTTAGGGGGAAAGTCTTTTACCTTGGTAATAGTGGTTTATTTTTCTAGAATTAGCTGGGTGTTCTTTATGAGAGCTAAGTCTGACACATTTAAGATCTTTTCAAGATTCATTTAACAGGTTCAATCTGAATTCAACATTCAGGTGTTTATGATTAGAAGTAATTGTGGTATAGAGTTTGAAAATTAGTTAATCTATAGATTCTTTGAGGATGGAGGGATAAGACAAAACTCTTCAGCTTCTATAACTCCTTAATAAAATAAGGTAGTCGAAAGGAAAAATGGAACTATAATTGAATGAGAAAGACATTATTGGTTGAGACAAACTTGTCTAAGTCCCTCTAGGCTAAAGAAGTTAACACTGCCAACTCTGTTTTGAATAGAAGTCTCATCCACAATACTAAGTTAAAGACTCTCTTTGAGCTCCTGAAAGGGGTTGGCACTAACATGGCTAACTAAAAATTCAAAAGGGGCTAAAATTCTTACAAAACTTCTTTATAAATCCAAGTTCAAGTACTTCATTAAAGCACTAAAAAGGCTGAGAATCCTATAGCTTCCTGATTGTATACATACATATATATGTACGTATTTATGTATGTATGTATGTATGTATATATATATATATATATATATATATATATATATATATATATATATATATATATATATATACATACATACATACATACATACATACATAAATACGTACATATATATGTATGTATGTATATACACATATATACATATACACATATATATATACATATATATATATGTATGTATGTATATACACATACATATATGTGTGTATATATATACATACATACATGCATGCATGCATGCATGTATGTATGTATATATATAGACACATATATGTATGTGTATATACATACATACATATATATATATATATATATGTATATATATATGTGTGTATGTATATACACAATATACACATACATATATATATATATATATATATATATATATATATATACACATATATGTATGTGTATATACATACATATATGTATATATGTATAAATATATATGTATATGTACATATACATATATGTGTATATACATACATATACATATATATATGTATATGTATGTATATATATAATCAATCAACACATGGAATCATGGAATCTATGTAAGACAATTATTGTGTAAAGCAACAATAGAATTAAATAAACTAAATCATTATTCGACGTTACGTCAAATACAAATCAACACAACTTCGATTTTTATTTGATGTAATTTCCAGAGTTGGTGATTATGGAGAGTTTGAACTCATTTGACGCAATGTCGATATAAACCGATGCATCACCAACAGAAAGTTGTATATAGTATTCTCAAAGCTATATAAGATTATAATCGATGTAGCGCCGACTCAATAAGCGCACGCAGAAAAATTTCATACAATGCGTCGATTCTTCCCTAAAGTTCGTCTCTTTATGCCCAAAATCTTGAACCTTAATCTTCTTATACTAGACTTCTGTTTTAACCTAATATATCTCTAAAACTCTTCATCATTCCCACTCTTTCTCTCCGTTCTGTTTCACTCCTTTGCTTTCAAATATTTCGCAGGATAATAATGGCACTGAAGATCAATTCGGGCTTCAGCATGGATATTTAATCTTTCAATACCACAACACAAAAATTCAAAGACATATTAAAGTATTTCAGTGATCGAGATTGAACAAGTTGATCACAATAATGAGTGTGCTATATGATGCAGAACTCACAGTGTTCATTTAATAATGTCACAATTGAGGAGGATGGAACAATGATAAGAAGTATAACTGGAGTAGAGATACCTATAACAACTCTAATTATTCAAGTGACCTTTGATATTCCAACTAGAGATGTTGAAGTTAAGCAAACTGATAGTGAAATAAGAGATGTATTGAAAGTCAATAACTTTTCAAGGGACAAACCTCTTCATCTTAATAAGATGGACCTATTAGAAGAATACAGGTTTCTGGATGATTTGGTTGGGAAGATCCTGTTGTGTTTGGTCTCAGCTCACGATACTATTCCCAAAGCACAATTACACCTCATGGGAGTACTGGTTTTAAGAAAGAAAATTAGTTGGAAGAAATGTCTTTTTTAAGTTAATATCAGCCAAATATGCTCTTAAAGAACTAGCCTATATGACATTCATAAGCAAACTGCTACAACACAAATACTTTGGACTGTGCAAGTGTAAGGGTGTGCCAATTCCTCTTGGAAAATGGATCTCAATTGCTTTATTCTCAAAGTGGACCAGGAAAACAAGCAAGTATGGGTTCTATAAAGAATCAACTCCATCATCTCCTATAGCTGATTGGAATGAATCTATCCAACAATAAGACACCGCCTTACGACTTCCTAAAAGTATCCCTTCACTAAATGTACCATCAGCATCAATCCTTCAAGAGTTTATGATAACCGAAGAACCTGCCCCAAATGTAAAACACGTCATAGACTTACCCTCATCCTTTTCAAACAGGATGAATTCATCTAGTGTACCTACAACTTCTTCCTTGGATCTTAACTCCATCATACTCTTAAAGAGTTCAATTGACTACAACATCTCTTACCACTCTTATGGGTGAGCATGCCACAAAATGTTAAGCATCATTTACTCATATGCAAACCCAAATTGATAGGATCACTACATCTATGATGAGAGTGCAAGATAGATTGTCTTCCTCTATTACCATATATTTCTTAACCTCACTAGTCCATGAGGTTCAGAAGGGGGATATGTCTGGGAAAGATCATCACAAAAGAGTGTTAGATCATTTAAATTCTGATGCTGAAGTAACTCAGTATCTAGATATATATACGATTAAGCATGGTGTGGTTGATGCTATCCTAAATTTTGAGGTACCTCATGGAGAGCCATTAAGATAGGGGGAGAATGATTAGAATGATATACTCATGATTGTAAGAGAGGTTGTATAGATAACTACAGTGATTGAAAAAATACTAAAGAAAGTGTTGCACTAGCTCGGGGGGATCCTCAGGAGAAGGCAAATGAGAAGCATTCACAAATGCTTCAAAACAAGTAGGAGCATGAGGCTAAGAAAATAGCGATCTATATTAAGATAATAAATTTTGTGCATAATTCTGGGTGAGAGGTATGATGGTGGACAAGTTTGTGAAACTTTAATTTATGAGTTCAAGAAAGCTCAAGAACAATTATTTATGTCTCCACTAGTATTTTATTTCATTTATTATAGTTTGGAGCTCAAGAACAATTATTTATGTCTCCACTAGTATTTTATTTCATTAATTCTAGTTTGGAGCTCAAGAACAATTATTTATGTCTCCACTAGTATTTTATTTCTATCTCCACAGGTATTTTATTTCATTAATTCTCATTTGGAGCTATAATTCTGGGTGAGAGGTATGATGGTGGACAAGTTTGTGAAACTTTAATTTATGAGTTCAAGAAAGCTCAAGAATAATTATTTATATCTCCACTAGTATTTTATTTTATTATTTCATTCATTCTAGTTTGTCTTCAGGTACTCTAGTTTGCCGATCATGTTTGTGTCTTTTTTTCTTTATTCATCAATGTTGTAAATTATTCATTTTCTTTCTTGCATTATAAAATCACAATAAGAACTTTATAAAATTTGTTAAGGTAAATATGGGGAGATTGTTGGGAAAATCGTATGATTTAACTTAACAAAATTGAACTATATGTGATTTTACAACCTATGAGTATTACCCATATGATATAATGATGGTAATATGGTCATAGACGTCCAAGGAAGTTAGTTGAGTCAACAACATAAGGTAGGAACACTGAATAGAGGACTAAAATCAGGCAAAGTCAATATGCGTTGACTAGAAGTTGATTGGAAGTCGACGTTACTCCGACTAGAAGTCAGAGCAATAATAGAAGATGAGTGGACACCACATTAAGGAAGAAGACAATGTATGCATCGATAATTTATCGACATAACATTGATTATTTGTATAAGTCAACTAGACTTCAATTTAGCGGCAAATCTCGATGCACATTCTACTAGAAGTCGGCTCAACATCGAATGAACTCGGAATAGAAAATTCAGAGGATTTGTCCAGGCTTATTCCCAGGAGATCAATATGAAATTATTTTGAATCTTTAGAGTTGCTGGAAGAGGAGCTTAACGAAAGAATTTTCCATGAATTACAGAATAATTTATATGAAAGAAATCTGAAAAGTAATTCAGAAATCATAATGACAGATATGAAAGAATATTATTTTATTCTTTCTAAAGAGAACTTCCAAGATGAAGAAGAATTTGAAATCTCCAAGGGTTATTTATACCCAAAATTTAGAAGAAGAAAAATAACAGAGAATAAACAAGAACAAACAATAGAGACATGAACGAGCAGCACTCTTCTTTTATTTTTCTTCTTCTCTTTTGCCGCAACAAGATTATTTAGACTTTCCTGAATCCAAGGCTCATAATTTTTTCACTTTCTTCTTAAGCAAGGAGATTCATCATATTGAAGGGATCTAGACCACTTAGTGCCCACAGTCCTAAGATTCTTACTGAAAGAGGTCTCACCTTTAAAGACATGTCTTCACCTTCTTCTTATTCTTAATCTCAACTTCTCATTCTGTAAATTGAGTAAAGATTTTTAAGAATCCCTCTTCAAAGGATTTAGTAGCGGTTCTAAGAGTCTCCTTACCAAAAGACTCAGTGTTGGTTCAAGATCTCCTTACTAAAAGATCCAGACTTAGTTCTAAGAGTCTCTTTGTCAAAAGACTCAATTGTTTTTTTATGTGAGTCTCCTTATCAGAAGACTCAGATACTGGGATAACGTATTCCTACCATAGTGGTAGAAGAATGGATATGCCCAGATTTTGAGTAACTATTATATCTTTGTTTCTTGTGTGTTGTGATTTTCTATGATGTTCATATTTTATTTTCTACACTTTCATTTCTACATTTATTTATTTTATTGTGGCTGAGATTCTTGATGCAAATCTGAAGGTGGTTAGATAACTTAAGTAAAAATATTTCAAATCTATATTCACCCCCTCTCTGGATAATTCTCTGAGAATTTATTAATAAACATTCACCCTTTTATTTACCCTAGCCCAAGAAGCTAATTTGGGTTTATATAGCCATATCACAAAGCTTCTAGACCCCTAAAACAATATTAAGTTGTTACAAATCACCCCACCTACAAGAACTCTTGTCCTCAAAATTGGGTATAAAGTTAATTAAGAAAAAACCAAATAGGAAAGTATAATAGTAATTACACAAAACCATTACATACCTTCACCAAATAGCTCTGAATATTTCTGCAGTAAGAGATATAACAGCTCCCAAATGTACTCATCATGACCATGGTTATTCCACAATCCCTTTACTAGCAGAACCTTCATGTTGCGGAGTTGATAGATCTCCTTATCTGTTGGGAATATTGCTCTCAATGTTCCCTAGATTTGAAGAGGCAGCACTATCAATACTAAGTACATAATTGTATTTGATATTGTTCAAGTTCATTAAGTGTAGAATGTTCCCGGGAAAGAGTTTAGATAGGTTGTCTAAGTGATTGTGACAGGTGATCACAAGGAAGAAAGGTGGAGAGACAGAAATTTGTCTAAGTCCACAGGTGTCGAGTGAAGCCAATTCACTCAATGCTAGATATCTAGGAAGGATGCTGGAAAGACTCAAATTTGTCTAATTCTACAGGAGTCATATGAAGGTAGTTCACTCGACTCCATATAACATGAGGCATCGAGTAAAGCTCAGTTTGTCAAAGCCTTAGCATTGGCAAGGTAGAAATTCGACTAAGTCCAGAATCATTGAGTGAGGACATCTCACTCAATGCCTGAAGAAAGAAGCGTTGAGTCAAGCTCAAGCAGTCAAAGACTTTGAAGAATCTGCCAAGAATTCTAGCTAAGTCAAGAAGAGTTGAGTGAGGACAGCTCACTCAATGCCCAAAGAAGAAAGCGTTGATAGAGCAATGATCAGTCCAAGCTTAATTAGAGATAAACATAAAAATCTAAGTCCAGAAGTGTTGAGTGAGGAGAGCTCACTCAACGCAAGCTCATCAAGAAGATTGGCTAAGAACAGAAGCGTTGAGTGATGAAGGCTCACTCAACGCATTCATAAAGAGAGATGCGGCAAAGTATAGAAGCATTGAGTGAAGCAAGTACACTCAACGCCTCAGCATGAAGGCGGGCAGTCAGTGAAGTGGCTAAGTCTAGAAGCATTGAGTGATGAAGGTTCACTAAATGCACTCAACACCTGGCATTGCACAAGAAATTTGCTAAGTCCAAATTCATTGATTGAAGCCAGTTCACTCAACGCACTCAATGCCTAATCAGCAGAAAGATTGTCCAAGGACAAAAATATTGAGTTAAGGTCGTTCACTCAATGCACTCAATGCACTCAACACACTCAATGCCTAGTAGTGTAGAAGTAATTGGCTAAGTCCAAATGCATTGAGTGATGAAGGTTCATGCAACACACTCAATGCCTAATGGTATAAAGATATTAACTAAGTCTAAAATCATTGAGTGATGAAGACTCACTCAATGCTTGGCAATGTAGATTTTTTGGCTATGTGTTTTTGCGCTAAGTGAAGGTCATTCACTCAATGCACTCAATGCCTGGGATGAACTAGTTGAATTTGGCTAAGTCCACAGATGCTGACGTCAGCATATGTCAGCAAAGTTAAAAATGTTGCAGGAAGTCTACAGTACACGACAAATGGCGCCGCAGGCCTACTGTATGACTTTTCCTGTAAAAGCAAAGTTGCAATCAATAACTTTAGTGAGGCCCACGGGTCAAAGATTCGTTTGACGGCGGAAGGTAAAAAGATAGAGATCGGAGGAAGTACGATAACTTTATGGTTTAACATTTTCACAAAGAGGCATATCTTCATCGTCTTCTTCCTTGCAATTGTTACAGAGCTTGAAGCAGAAGTTCAAACCCACTGGACTAAAAGTTCACCCAGTTAGCTGTAGCGATATTCACCTGCTACAACAAGTTAAGAAGTGATTTCTGAGAAAGAAGAAGCAGAGCATTCTAATTTCTACAGTGAAGGTTAGCTGATGAAGAAACACAAGAACTATCAACTCAACTATTTTCATCAGCAAGATCAGAAACATGAGTTTCTGAGTTTCTTTCAGCACAAGCAGTAGCTTTCTGAGGATCATTATTCTTATTATTGTGAAGAAGTTAGGGCTGAGATTTTCTCATCTCAAGAAGCAGTAGACTCAGAGAAATTTCTCTGGAGTCAAATCAACATAAACTCTTTTTTTCTGTAGGATCCATTGGATCTGAGTTGTAGGCCTATTTTATAAAGGCTGAGGTGGGATCCAGTCTTGGATCTGAGCTGTAGGATAATTTGTTGATCTGAGTGTAGGGCTTGTGTGTCTGAGGTATGGCTATTTTCCTGAGGTAGGAGAGACATTCTCTATAAGTGGAAGGGGCTTTATGCTTGAGTTGTAGTATCCAGCTTTGGATCTGAGGTAGGGTTTTATGACTGAGCTGTAGGAGAGCCATTCTCTCTGAGTGGTAGGTAATCTTTGGATCACTGAGTTCTAGGAGCAAGCTTGCTCTGAGATAGGGCCTTGTGCATGAGGTAGGTTTTGGAGAAGATTGAGAGATCCCGAGGGATCTATATTGTAAGCTCTTAAGAGCTGAGTTTTGGAGAAGTGCCTTATCTAACACGCTGTTAAAAAGGTAGGAGGGACAGTTGATGTACCCTTAATCTGAGGAACCACTATAAATCTAGTGTATGTTGTGTGATTTCTTGAAAGATAACATATAACTAACTCACACCACACTTAAATAGGATAAAGTTCAAGAATAAACCAAAAACCTATTCATCCCCCCCCCCTCTAGGTGTTTAGCTACTCTTGAAACTAAAGACTTTCAAGTAGTATCAAACGGAGGTTGCTCAAAGAGGACTTAATAGTCTAAGTAGATCTCAAAGGGTAGCTAAAATAAGTATACTTATGGGTTTAGGAGAGAACCATAAGGAGCTAGGTTCCATGAAGCTTCCTATCTACAAGAAGTGGAGCTTTGGAATCTGGAAGAAGAGGGTCAGGCTTTTCATGGAAGCTTCTGACCCAAGGATCTTTATTACAGTCAAAGAGGGACCTTTCATCCCTCTGAAAGTCTCAGTTCTAGTTGCAACTATCCAGACTCCAAAGAAATACTCAGAGACGACCAAGGATGAGGTCATTCTTGCCACCATGGGCAAGAGAGCTTAGAACATCATAATCAGTGTTATTGATGATTCAACCTTCCAGAACTTGGTTTACTGCCAGACTTCCAAAGAGATGTGGGATACTTTGGTGGTCTACATGGAGGGCATAGAAGAGGTTAGAGATGATAGGAATTCCATGCTCAACCAAGAGTACGAGGCTTTCAGGCAGTCCTAGAAAGAGAGCATAGTTGGATGTTATGAAAGATTTTTTAGAATAGTAAATGAGTTGAGGATTTATGGGAGAGTCTTTCGACATTATGAGCTGAATGACAAGTTCCTTAGATCTCAAACCAGAGACTGGAACACCAAGATATGTTCCATCAGAGAGGTGGCAAAGCTGGCTGATATTCCACCTCACACTCTGTTTGGAAAGCTACTCTCTTATGAGATGCAGCTAACTATCAAGAAATAGGAAGAGACCATCAAAAAATCCTAAGCCAAGGAAAAGTCTTTGGACTTCAGAGCTGATAGCACCAAGAAAAGCAATGAGAGGATTGCCTCGCCTCCAAGGAGGCCTACTGATTCAGACAACACATGGCCAAGATCATCAGATTGTAACAACCCTAATGAAGAATTTTCTGCCTTCTCCAGGCAGTTTAAGAAGTTGATGAAGAGGAAGCAGTGGAGGAGCAGACCTTCCTCATCCTCTCATCACAGGAAGAACCACTCTAAGGGAGACAGGTATGATTCTAAAACTAGTAAACATATTTCCTCTAAAGTTGTCTGTTATTGTTACAGCAAGTCAGGGCATGTGATTGTTGACTGCCCAGTCAAAAGAAGAGAGGTTGGTGAGAAAAAGGTCCACCAGCACAAAGGCAAGAAGGAAAATTACTTCATTGCAAAGAAGGCTGAAAAGAGCTGGAGTCAAAGTGACTCATCTTCTGAGTCTGAAGAGGAAGAGGCATATATTGGGCTCTTTGTTGCTGAAGAAGAAGCTAGAGAAGAAGTTGAAGACTATCCTACTGCCAGGATAGGGATCAAGGCCCCTCTATCACATTCAAATAGTGACCCAGAGGAGGATGAAGATGAAGAAGATGCCAACAGCTGATGTGGGATGATGGCCAGGTTTAATGAAGAATCCAGCAAGGAACAGCCTGGCCCAGAAAAGGTACATTCTCTATTTAGTTCCTCATCTGAGTCTGGCTATGAGACTAGTCTAGATTCAGAAGCATCCTTATCCTATAATAAAGATGAATCTGAGTCTGAGGAAGATGTCAATCAATTGATTTACAAGTATGGTGCACTTCTAGGTGCCTTCAGAAGAAGCAAGAAGCTAGCTAAGAAGCAAGCTGAGGAGATTATCTCCCTTCAGCTAGCTGCTTCCCAGCATACTGAGACATCATCCTTGTTGGATTAGAAGGATAGGGAAGTCAGCCAACTGAAGACCATTTCACTCATTCATTTTGGCACCATCAAGTTCAAGAATAGTCTCATTAAGGATCTTGAAGAGAAACTCCAGAGGGTGAAAAAAATAGTGGCTAGTTATTCTAAGGCAAGTACTGTGTTTCCCCTGATAGACTCCTTCTCATCTCAAAAGGGTAAGAAGGGATTGGGATTCAAGGGAAGCGCAAGAGCAGCCTATTCCAAAGGGAAAGACAAAGCTCCAGCTCAGCCTTTAGCATCCAAGCATCGCATTCCTTTTAGAAAAGTTCAGTTTCCTTTAAACAGTATGACCAAGAAAGCTTCTATAGTCACTGGATGAATGTTAGATCCACTAGTGTGAATAAAGATGTTCACAGCTATGGTGGAAGGTATAGTAGGGTAATGAGTGCCTTTAAGGCTCCACTTGAAGAAATTTAAATGGTCCATCATGGACCATTTGTCTTTTGTGCTCCAGCCCCCATTCTCAAGAATGTGGCAATGTCCAACTCTCAAGGCCACTCAGCAAAGACTCAGACTAATGGTAAGTCTATCAATAAGCCTGATGTGGATATCTCTGAGGCTATTAAGAGCCAGTTATCTACACAGAAAACTGATGTTAATTATAGTCAGATCAAGCCAATTAAGTCCATTGAAAGACACATCTTCAATCAGATCCTTGCTGAAAGGAACTTGAAGAAGGATGTTGCTACTCTTCCTTCTATATAGTCAGTAGTTAACCAAACTGTAGGACCTTCTCAATAAAGAAGATATAAAATTCATGAGTATTGGTGTTGTGGTAAGGTGTGGCATTTTACCCTAGATTGCTGACACAATCCAAATGTGCCCAGAGCAAATGTTAGTCTTTGTGTCAAAAAATTTGTAGGAAGACAGTTTCTGTTTCAGATTATTCAGAACCTAGAACCCAATAAATATTGGGTTCCTAAGGTAAGATAATTTATATGCTGCAGGTTAGTCCAAGTGCCCATACCCCATATGATACTTGGACAATAGTTGTTCCAGGCACATGACGTGAACAAGGAGCAATCTAAAGGAGTACACTCCAGTAAAGGATGGACCCAAAGTAATCTTTGGTAGTTCAGATAAAGGAGTGACAAGAGGCTATAGTAAGATTACCAATGACATAGTCACCATCTCAAAAGTGGCTTATGTTGAAGGGTTGTAACACAACCTGATAAGCATAAGCCAACTCTGTGATCTTGGCTATATCATTGCATTCCACAAGGATAAGTGCCCAATTAAGAGGTCAAGTGACCATGAGGACATCTTGACAGGCACTAGGAGTGGAAATGTTTATTGCTTAAACTTTCTATGTCTTAATAAGGACTCTCATATATGTCTAGTTGCAAATGAGAAAGTCTCATATTATGTACAATGGCACAAGAGACTAGCTCATTTGAATTATAAGACTATTGGCAAGCTCTTTAGTGAAGAGCTAGTTAGGAATGGTCCCAAGATAAAATGCACCAAGGAAGACATTTGCTCAACATGCCAAAAGGCAAAGCAAACTAAAGCTTCCTTCAAGGGCATTAGGACCAAAGTCTCTGTGAGATTTTTATACCTCCTGCATATGGACTTATTTGATCCTATGTCAGTTCATAGTCTAGGTAGGAAATTCTAAACCCTTGTGGTGGTTGATGATTATTCTAGGTTTGCTTGGGGTTTCTTTCTTAAGAAAAAGTCTGAAATCCTTGATGTCTTCAAGACTTTTGTCAAGCAAATTCAGAATGAGCTAGACAGTACTGTATTCAAAATCAGAAGTAATCATGTGACTGAATTTCAGTCTGAAAGCATGACAAGTTTCTGTGAAGAGCAAGGAATTCATCAAAAATTTTCTTCTCCAAAAACACCCCGTAAAATGGGATTGCTTAGAGGAAGAATAGTACTCTCATAGAAGCCGGTAGGACCTTGCTAAGTGACACATCTCTCCCAGAATATTTCTGGGCTGAGGGAGTAAATATTGCATGTCATGTCCTTAATAGAGCTTCTATCACCAAAAGCCATAAGAAGACTCCCTATGAGATTATGATGGGCAGAAAACCAAACCTGTCCTATCTCAGAATCTTTGATAGCAAGTGCTATGTGCTGAATAATAGGAAGTCCTATGTGACTAAGTTTGCTTCCAAGTCCTATGATGAGATTTTTATTGGGTACAACAATCATAGTAAGGCCTATAAGATCTACAACTTGGAAAGTCAAGTGGTAGATTAGTCAGTTAATGTAGTATTTGATGAGTCAACTATGATTAATAGTGAGCTGTCAAGCTCCTCTTCTAGACTTGCAGGTATAAAGCTGATAATGGATAAGCTAACTATCAAGGAAGCTGCTCTAGCAGTCTAAGATGGAGTGGACATTCCAGGAGAAGTACAAGGCACAATTGAAGTGGATGAAAATCAGCAAGATGCAGCCACTGAAGCTAGAGATGCTGAAGGAAGATTTCCTCCATCTGTCAAACATCTAAGGGTTCATTCAAGACACTGGATTATTGGTGATGCAAACTAAGGAGTGGTGATAAGGAGCAAAAGTCACAATACAGCAATGTATTCAAGTTTCCTATCATAGGTTGAGCCCAAGAGATTTGAAGAGGCAAATATAGATCAGTTCTGGATTATAGTAATGTAAGAGGAATTGAACTAGTTTAAGAGGTGTAAGGTCTAGAAGCTAGTTCCCAGACCACAAGGACATAATATCATTGGAGTCAAGTGGATTTACAGGAATAAACTTGATGAAAATGGCATTATAATCATAAACAAGGCAAGGCTGGTAGCTAAGGGGTACAGACAAGAAGAAGGTATTGACTTTGATCAAACCATTACCCCTATAGCAAGATTGGAAGGCATCAGACTTTTCCTTACACATGCTGCATACAAAGTATTTAAAGTCTACTAGATTGATGTGAAGTCAGCCTTCCTAAAGGGTGACTTAAAGGAAGAAGTCTATGTTGAACAGACGTTAGGTTTTGTTGATTCTAACTCACATAACTTTATTTATAGACTTGGGAAAGCTCTATATGGGTTCAAGCAAGCCACTAGAGCATGGTATGAGACATTATCTAGCTTCTTCATTGAGAACAAATTATCAAGGGGGAAGATATACAAGACCCTATTCCTAAGGGAATCTAAGGGCAAGATCATCCTAGTCCAAATTTATATATATGAAATAATTTTTGGATGTACTGATGACAATCTTTGCATGAAGTTTACCAAAATTATACAAGAGAAGTTTGAGATAAGCAGTACGGGTGAGCTTAAGTTCTTCTTGGGCCTCCAAGTGAGGCAGACTAAAGATGGACTATCCATTTCATAGTCTAAGTTCACCAGGGAGTTGATTAAAAAGTTTGGAATAGAGAATGCCTCCATCATGAAAACTCCTATGGGGTCAAGTATGCCTATAGACAAAGATGAGGCAGGGAAACCCGTTGATGAAACTTTGTATAAAGGGATAATTGGCTCCCTTCTATATCTTACATTTAGTATGCCAGACATCATGTATGTTACATGTGTTTGTGTTAGGTATTAGGCTAGCCCTAAAGAATCTCACTACTCTACTACTAAGTGGATTCTAAGGTATCTTAAGGGCACACTAGATATTGCCCTATAGTACCCTAGAAATAGGAATTTTTAACTAACAGGTTATTCAAATGCTAGGCTGCAAAGAGGACAGTAAGAGCACATTAGGCACCTGTCAGTTCTTTGGAGGAAGACTTGTTTCTTGGAGTAGCAAGAAGTAGACCAGTGTTGCAATTTCAATAGCTGAGTCTGAGTATATCTTAGTAAGTAGCTGCTATGCACAGTTATTATGGATCCCGAATCAGCTCCAGGACTACAACATCTAGATAAGTTAACACTCTCATGTACTGTGATTCAACTAGTGCAATCTCAATTTTTAGGAATCTTATCTCTCATAGCAGGACTAAGCATATTGAGATTAGATATCATTTTATTAGGGAGCATGTAGAGAAGGAAGACATAAGTCTTGTGTTTGTCCCAATAGATAAGAAAGTGGATGACATCTTTACTAAGCCACTAGATGAAGTAAAGTTCAATATCTTTAAGTTTGAGTTGGGTTTGTTGAACTTTGTATAGCTTTAGCTGTTCCTAATTTTCTTTTATTGCCAGACTCACTTTTCTTGCAGGTAGATAAGTCTTTCAAATGGTATCAAGACTTAGATGGACTCAAGTGTCCAGTAAAGAGATTGACAACAGATGCTTCTATTAAGGGGGAGCAAATCAAGATGTTCTTATTGAGGGGGAGCAAACCCAGTAGTTACAGGAACAAGTTCAGTTTCCTGGACAATGAACAGTCTGAGGGGGAGATCAACCATGGTGAATGGCTACTACTGTGAAGTCACTGTTGCTGCTGAAAAGACAATACTACTGCAGGAGGAGAGGAGAATGCCAGCACCTCCCTGACTACAACTGCATTCTGCAGAATTTTTAAGCGGTATGAGGAGCGGCATTAGCTCAAGTGGATAACTGATAGCAGCTAGCTCAAGTGGATCAATGGACCACTCAATTTTCAAGTGGCTGTAGTGATGTGTTGTATCAGTGGTATCAACACCAGAGGTATGATATCTAGTCAAGTAGTTTGATCACTAGGATAATTGCTCATGTGGTATCAACACAAGATTTTGGCTAGGATCAAGAGATAAATTCTCTGGTGCATGATCCTTTCACCTCCCTCATTAAATAATTTTCTTTTTAAGAAGCCAGAAAGGGGTAAATGTGGGCAATACTCTAAACCCCAAAGGGGGAGGTGTGGGAAAAAGTGTGGGCAATACTTGACATGACTAGGTCATGTTGAGTGAGTGCATATTACTTGAAAAAATTCAAGTAGTATGAGGGGTGCAATGAATGCATATCGGGTCATTGCATTTTACTGTCTCACCTCCAAGTAGTATAAGGAAAGTGCATATTACTTGAGCAAATGCTAGAGTGGTATGAGAAAACAATGACTTGGCATGTTGAGTCAATGCATTTAAATGGAGAACATTATATTGTTATGCTGGTAATTCACGTGGTATAAGAATGCTACATCTGCCATCTTACAACTGCTTTGAATTTTCAAGTGATATGAGAAAGCTTACAACTGCCTTGAATTTATATGCTTTATGTGAAAATACTTCTTAGTATTGACGTGTGTTCTGCCTTCTTCAAATAGGGGGGATTGTTGGGAATATTGCCCTCAATGTTCCCTAGATTTGAAGAAGCATCACTATCAATACTAAGATCATAATTATATTTGATGTTGTTCAAGTTCATTATGTGTAGGATGTTCCTTAGAACAAGTTTAGACATGTTGTCTAAGTGATTGTGACAGGTGGTCACAAAGAAGGAAGGTGGAGAGACAAAAATTTCTCTAAGTCCACAGGCATCAAGTGAAGTCAGTTCACTCAACGCAAGATATCAAGAAAGGATGTTGGAAAGATTCAAATTAATCTAAGTCCACAGGCGTCGTATAAAGGCACTTCACTCGACGCCAAATAACATGAGGCATTGAGTAAAGCTTAGTCTTTCAAAGCTTCGGCATTGGCACGGAAGAAATTCGACTAAGTCCAAAATCATTGAGTGAGGACAGCTCACTTAATGCCTGAAGAAAGAAGCTTTGAGTAAAGCTCAAGTAGTCAAAGCCTTTGAAGAATCTGCCAAGAATTCTGGTTAAGTCTATAAGCATTGAGTGAGGACAGCTCACTCAACGCCCAGAGAAGCAAGCGTTGACAGAGCAATGATCAGTCATAGCTTAAGTAGAGATAGACATAAAAATCTGTCTAAGTCCAGATGTGTTGAGTGAGGACAACTCACTCAACGCAAGCTCATCAAGAAGATTAGCTAAGTACAAAAGCATTGAGTGATTAAGGCTTGCTCAACGCATTCAAAAAGAGAGATGCAACTAAGTACAAAATCATTGAGTGAAGCTAATTCACTCAAGGCCTCAGCATGAAGGCAGGAAGTCAATAAAGCAGCTAAGTCTAGAAGCGTTGAGTGATGAAGGTTCACTCAACACACTCAACCCATGGAATTGCAAAAGAAATTGACTAAGTCCAAATTCGTTGAGTGAAGCCAGTTCACTTAACGCACTTAATGCCTAATCAGCAGAAAGATTGTCCAAGGACAAAAGCATTAAGTAAAGGTTGTTCACTTAATGTCTAGCAGTGTAGAAGTAATTGGCTAAGTCCAAATGCTTTAAGTGATGAAGGTTCACTCAACGTACTCAATGCCTAATGGTACAAAGATATTAGCTAAGACCAAAATCGTTGAGTGATGAAGACTCACTCAATGCTTGGCAGTGTAGATTATTTGCCTAAGTGTTTTTACACTGAGTGAAGGTCATTCACTCAACGCCTGGGATGAACTAACTGAATTTGGCTATGTCCATAGATGATGACGTCAGCATATGTCAGCAATGTTCAAAATGTTACGGGAAGTCTACAGTACACGACAAATGGCACCGCAGGCCTACTGTATGACTTTTCCTATAAAAGCAAAGTTACAGCCAACAACTTCAGTGGGGCCCACAGGTCAAATGAATCGTTGGATGACGAAAGATAAAAAGATAGAGATCGGCAGAAGCAAGATAACTTTTAGGGTTTAACATTTTTGCAAAGAGGCGGAACTTCATCGTCTTCTTCTTCGCCATATTTGCAGAGCTTGAAGCTGAAGTTCAAACCCACTGGACTAAAAGTTCACCCAGTTAGCTGTAGAGATCTTCACCTGCTATAACAAGTTCAGAAGAGATTTTTGAGAAAGAAGAAGAAGCAGAGCATTCTAATTTCTGCAGTGAAGGTTAGCTAATTGAAGAACAGCAAGGACTATCAACTCAACTATTTTCATCAGCAAGATCAGAAACTTGAGTTTCTGAGTTTCCTCCAGCACATGCAACAACTTTCTGAGGATCAGTATTCTTGTTACTGTGAAGAAGTTAGGGCTGAGATTTTCTCAGCTCAGGAAGCAGTAGACTCATAGAAATTTCTCTTGAGTAAAATCAACACAAACTCTTTCTTTCTGTAGGATCCATTAGATCTGAGTTGAAGGCCTATTTTATAAAGGCTGGGGTAGGATCCAGTCTTGGATCTAAGTTGTAGGATCATTTGTATATCTAAGTGTAGGGCATGTGTGCCTGAGGTAGGACTGTTTGCCTGAGGTAGAAGAGTCATTCTCTCTGAGTGGTAGGGCCTTTGTACTTGAGTTGTAGGATCCAGCTTTGGATCTGAGGTAGGGCTTTATGCCTGAGCTATAGGAGAGTCATTCTCTCTGAGTGGTAGGTGATCTTTGGATCACTGAGTTGTAGGAGCAAGCTTGCTCTGAGGTAGGGCCTTATTCCTGATGTAGGTCTTGGAGAAGACTGAGAGATCTTGGCGAATCTGTATTGTAAGCTCTTAGGAGCTGAGTTTTGGATAAGTGTTTTATCTAACACACTGTTAGAAAGGTGGGAGGGATAGTGGATATACCCATAATCTGGGAATCACTGTAAATCTAGTGTGTGCTATGTGATTTCTTGAAAGCTAACATATAACTAACTCATAACACACTTAAAGAGGATAGAGTTCAAGAAGAGACAAAAAACCTATTCACCCCCCCCCCCTCTAGGTGTTTAGCTACCTTTGAAACTAAAGAATTTCATGATCTACTATACAGAATGGTTCCAAGAGCATGATTCTATCTGGATCTATCTGCCTTGTAGGAATAGAAATATACTAATGAGGGTTCAATAAGGCACATTGAAGAAACGACACATAAAAAGCATTATGTAAATTGCCTAACTCTAGCGGTAATTCCAGTCAATATGCGACTAGTCTAATGCGCTCAATAATTGTGTTGGGTCCAATATGCTTGGTACTAAACTTTTGACATCCCTTATAATTCCCTAGTTTTTACCAGGCTTAGCTCTCTGGGAGCTACCGCTCGGCAGTAGTACTAGCATTGGCGGTAGCATGACTGATTTATTTTGAGTGGCTCTCTGTGAGCTACAGCGTGGCGGTAGCAATACCATGTGGAGCTAGAAGCTATTTGTTGTAAACATTTCATTAACATGATGATTACCCTACCGCCCGGCAGCAGTGTGGTACCACGCAACGGTAGCGCGACAGTTACGGCATGGCCACGTGTCGACTTACGATTGGAGATTTCGAACGGTGTCATGTCGGAGAAGCTATCGAGTGAGGCTACCACGTGGCGCTATCTTCCCTAATGTATGGCAGTATCTTACTACCACATGGAGGTAGCACTCTATACAAAGAAGTGTTTTATAACGTAGCTGTTCGCTGCGATCTGATGGTGGGCTGCGATTGCTGTTGGCTTAAGTCCGTGGGATGAGGGATTTCTCTCATTCTAAACCTACGCACTCTCTGTCTAAGAGTTAGATAGAAGGGAGAGCAAGGAAGAGGAAGAAGAAGGAGAATATTGCCATTACCGGAGCTTTGGAGCACCAAATCGCGAACAAAGTCTAGATCTGCGAAGAGCGTCCCAGCGCGGTTCTTTCCATCCGTTTGGATTTTGATCTATGGCTCCAAAGAGAATTTCAAGGGTTACGATCTTCCTCCTTGGACATGTGAAGTCATTTTTTTGGCATGTGAGGGTAGACGCACATGTGGAAGTGAGTCTCACGACGAGTTGATCAGTTGTATGCCTGATACCTTTGCATTTAGAATCCGGAATCGAAGTACAGAATATACATGATGTGTGAAGCCCATCCGGACATGTTGGCTTAGATTGGTGATGACTTTTTTGTATGCTGGAAAATACTCTGTGATAAACGTGTAATTTACGTAGTCACGGGTTGTGCAAGTTGCTATAGTGATAGTATTGGAGTAGGTCTCCAGGAAAACACCCATTTTGGGGAAGAAACGATATTATATCCCCTACCGCGCGGCGGTAGCACTACCACAGGCGGTACCTCCCAGTGAGCAATGATTGTGAGGCCTATCTCGTGGAGACTTGGGGGCTTATTGGTTGAACTATGAGCTTATATTGATCCTTTACGGTGGTCGTGAGAGCCAACCTTGGAACATAATGTGGTTATGTTTTGTGTGAATGGGCAAGAGAAGGCTGACCCGTATCGTGTCTTGCGAGTCTGACAGTTTGAGCAATGGGTTGTGGATGAACTGTACCCACCTTATGACGTTCAGCTTGGATTGAGTCAGTAGCTTGAATCTCAGCATGACGTTGTCGTGGCATATGAAGAGTCTTAGGCTTCGTGCCGGAAAGACTAGTAATGCTCAAAGGTGCTATCTTGAGATCGGTGGTGGGGTTTGGATCTCAGCACACCGATTATGTGCCCTGAGTGCATGGGATGTGTGGTCGGTTGTGCCAACGTCTGTGGTGAATGGTGCTTAAATTGCATGTTCAATTACCATTATTGTACGTGTTGTTCTGCCTGCAGGGAAGGAGCACCGCCACCCTGGGATAGGGGTGGAGTCGTTATAATTTGGATAGCTAATGCTGACCGTTGCTTTGTTTGTAACCGTCGGGGTGGAATGCTTTTATGCAGGTGCAGCTGAGCCAAGTGGAAAGTAGTGGGTTGTTGCCCCATTTACTGTGCCGGCCCTCGAAGGCCAGGTGAAGCGTGCTTTTACTGTTTCATGTCTGGTCGGTCTGCGTGTCGATGTTTGTAAAACACTTATAATTGAGAAAATAGTTGTAAGGCCTTAACGCCATAACGATTTGTGTATTTGAGTTATCATTCTTGCTTGGTTTCAGTGGACATTCGTGTGGTTGGGTTCTAAGCAATTTAATTAACTTCCACTAGAAAGCACTGTGAGTTAGGATGCATAAATAGATTATGGTGTTAATACGTGACTCCACTAACTATCTGTAGAATATAACGTGGGGCCCAGGCCGAACCTTCTATTATATCCTACATGACAGATGGAGGTGTTATAATTTAGTATCAGATTCTAGTATCAGTCTTTCTTATTTGAATTCGTGGAAGAATTCTTTTAAGGGGTGGTGAGCACGTGTATGTGCGCTACCGTTATAACATGAAAAACCACATGAATGTCCACCTAGGAATGAAAAAACACATGTTTGAGGAACCTACATGTTCCTATAATTGCTTTTTGGCAATATGTTTAGTTGCTTAATTGTGTGTTTCATGATTTTAGCTGACTAAGAGTGGTGTAGAGCAATCCTAATGTCAGCACTCTACAGAGAGTAGTATGCTGAATGACGTATCTGCAACCCCTCCTTCTGCTGAAACTATAAGGTTGGTAGCTGAAGCTGTGTTCTCCATGATAAATGTCTAGCCAGGGAGATAAGTACATCCTCCTGCCCCTGAAGTGGGCTAGGTGTCTCTTGGTGTAGTTGAACCTCTAGTGGCAGATCAAGTGGCTAAAGAGCCTTTAATGCCAAGAAGAGCGACATATAAGCAGCTCATGGATATGATGAGCTTCAATACTCCACATTTTATGGGGACTGGAACCCCAACGCAAGCCAAAGATTGGATCTCTCGGATTAAGAGAGTCATGATGGCAACGAAAATAGAGAAATGACAGAAGGTCACCATAACCACTTTCCTGCTGGACAGAGAGGCAAGGTTATGGTGGGACGAGTTGGAGTTGCATCACTTTGCTGGAATATAGCTCATAAATATCTCGATGGAGGAGTTCTCAAGATTTTTTTTGGGTCAATATCTCCCTTCAGCACAAAAAATTGCTATGGAGAATCAATTCTAGAGGTTAACTCAGGGCAAGAGTAGTGTTGACAACTATTTACATGAGTTCACGAGATTAAGGCGATATACAAGCTCCACCTTTACTGATAAGGAGCGCAAGACCAACCGGTTTTATGAAGGACATCGTGACTATCTGAGGTTACTTCTCTCAGGTCTAATGACGCAGGGTTTTCTAACCTTAGTTAATACGGCTCGATCCCTGGATCAAGATATGAAGCACGTACAACATAAAATAGACTCAGCGTTAAAGAGGCTAGCTCCTCCTTTTGTGTGGTCTTAAACAACTACTGGGCGAGGTCAAATTCATTGTTATACTTTGAGGCGGGACACATAGCTCGAGAATGTCGAAGCGGTCCTCCGAGGGCTGAGAAGAAGACAGGTGTGTATTACGAGGAGAAGGGGAAAGCGTTAGAGTCAACTGCATCATATTATGCTCCATCCCAACCTAGATCTTACAACCGTGGCTAGCAGGAGGTCATTAAGCAGGGTGATGTGGTGAAATGTATGAGTTAGATTTTAGCTTTATTGTTTTTTATACCCTACGCCTTATGCATTGGTTGTATGAATATCTTGTATTAAGCTTTGTCGTGATCTTGGACTGTCCGGCAAGAGCATTGTTTGAAATAGGAGCTTCACACTCCTTTTGTCCGAGGACTTCATGTTGCATATCAGAGTACCTTCTTCTGTGGCAAAGGATAGATTGGATGTGTTGCTGCATAACGGGTGTTTGATGCACGCAGATAGAGTTTGTTGGGTAAAGGAGCGGATAGGGAGTTAAGAGTTTGACTTAGAAGCATCACTGCTGCCGATAGTAGAGTTTGATGTGATCTTTGATATAGATTGGCTCTCAGAGCAACGTGCGTACATTGATTGCAGACTCAAGGTAGTCAAACTAGGGCTGAATACGGATCGTGAAACTACCTTAACTGGCGTGAAGGGATCGAGAAAAATGTAGATGTCTGCTCTCCAAGTAGTCAGAGCAGTTTGTGAGGGTGCAGAGTTATTCTTCACTCTATTAGAGGCTAAGAAGCCCAAGACCGGATTGATTAGTACTCCTGTGGTATCAGAGTTTGCTGATGTTTTCCCTGAAGATCTCCCTGGAGCTCCACCTCAGAGAGAGATTGATTTCACCATTAAGCTAGTGTCAAGTGTTAAGCCTGTACCATGCTCTCTATACCGTCTAGCACCAAGGGAGATGGCAGAACAGAAAGTGCAGCTTCAAGAACTGCTAAATCAAGGTTATGTGCATCCAAGTTCGTCACCTTGGAGCATACCATTCCTTTTCGTTAAGAAGAAGGATGGAAATTTTTTGTTGTGTATAAATTATCGAGAGTTGAATAAGTTGATAGAGAAGAATAGATATCCAATTCCGAGAATCGATGATCTGTTCGATCAGCTAGTTGGACCGATTGTGTGCTCGAAGCTGGATCTGAAATCTTGGTATTATCAGGGAAAGTGACATTCCCAAGACGACATTCAGTACACATTATGGGCATTACGAGCTCACTACCATGTCATTTGGGCTGACGAATGTGTCATCCATGTTTATGGAACTGATGAACTGAACGTTCATAGAGTATTTGGACCAGTTTGGTATAGTCTTTATTGACAATATCCTGGTGTACTCTCAGTCAGAGGAAGAACATGCAGATCATTTACGCACTGTTTTGGAGACCCTGAGGAGGAGTCAGTTGTATGCCAAGTTCTCCAAGTGTGAGTTTTGGCTGTCTTCGGTAGCGTTCCTTGGTCATGTGGTTAGTGGCGAGGGAATTGCGGTGGATCCGATGAAGATAGTTGTGATACAGGAGTGACCTGTGTTGTCTTCTGTGGAAGAAGTCTGGAGTTTTATGGGGCTTGCCCGCTACTACAGGCGCTTCGTAGAGAACTTCTCACGGATAGAGTTACCACTGACTACCTTAACGAGGAAGGATCAGAAGTTTATTTGGTTGCCGGTGTGCGCACAAGCTTTTGAAGAATTGAAAAGTCGTCTGACTACGGTTCTTATTTTGTGCTCGCCATGTTGTTTGGAGGGCTATGAAATCTACAGTGACGCCACAGGGAGCGGCTTAGGCTGTGTTTTACTTCAACATGGGAAGGTGATAATGTATGGCTTGCGCCAATTGAAAGTGCACGAGAGGAATTATCTGGTCTACAATATGGAGTTAGCAGCCATGATATTCGCTCTGAAGCTTTGGAAGCACTACCTGTATGGCATAAAATTCGATATCTTTATAGACCATAAGAGCCTAAAATATCTATTAAATCAGAATGACTTGAATATGCACAAGCGGAGATGAATGGAGTTCCTTAGGGACTACACCTTCAAGATATAATACGTTCCTAGCAAGGGAAATGTTGTTGCGGATGTGCTGGGTCAAAGGGCTCTTGCACAGGCCAACTAGATACAGATGCATGATGAGCATCTTATTCGAGGATTGGAGGCCTTGGAGATCTCTTTTGTTGATGGCAGATCTAGAGCTAAAGCGTGCTTGAACTGGATGGAGGTGCAGTATGACCTCGTAGACCGAATTAGGCAAGCATTGGAGCTGGATGACAGCATGAAACGCTACTTAGCAGAGTATCTAGATTGGTTAAATGCCCGATTTTCTGTTAATGATGGCCTTTTGTGGAAGGAAAGTCAATTGTGCGTCGCAAATGTGGGCAAATTACGGGAGAAATTGATGTATGAGGCGCATTTCACAAAGTACTCAATCCACACGGGGAGCACAAAGATGTTCAAAGACCTGAAAAAACTATTCTGGTGGCCAAGATTGAAGGACATAGCTCTATATGTGGCCAAGTGTCAGACCTGTGCCCTAGTAAAAGCCGAATGTCAGAAGCCTGGGGGATTTCTGAAGTCATTACCTATACTGGATTAGAAGTTTGATGACATATATAGGGATTTCGTGCATGGCTTGCCGAGATCGCGGAAAGGGAATGATGCCATTTGGGTGATCATTGATCGTTTAACGAAAGTGTCACACTTTATTCTGAATAGGAAGTACGATTTAGTGGAAAAGCTGGCGAAGCTTTACATTAACAATATTGTACGATTGCATGGTGTGCCCCGTAACATCGTTAGTGAAAAAGATGGGCACTTCACATCTAATGATTAGAGGCTTATTCATCAACTGTTGGGTACCAAATTGAAGTTTAGTATGCCCTTTCATCCTCAAACGGATGGTCAGATCGAGAGGGTAAACAGGACCATGGAAGATATACTTTATATGTGCGCCCTATATTTCGGGAAGAGGTGGTAGGACCACCTTTATATGATTCAGTTCGCCTGCAACAATAGCTACAAAGAAAATATTCAGATGACGCCCTTCGAGGCCTATTATGGTAGAAAGTGTTGTACTCCCTTGTCGTGGTTGGAGACGGGAGAAACAAAGTTGTTTAAGCGAAAGGAAGTTGAAGATCCTACTTCGACTATACATACAATCTGGTAGTGATTGCTGATCGCTCAGGATAGGCAGGCCAAATATTATAATGTCGAGCACATAAATGTCGAGTTCGTCGTGGGCGACTGGGTTTATCTTAAAATCAAACCGCTCAAGGGCGTATCAAGGATTCGACGCTTGAAAAAGTGAAGTCTGAGGTACCTTGGGTCGTTTGAGATATTGAAGCGCGCTGGTGAAGCTGCCTATCGATTGAAGTTTTCGGCTGAACTAAGTGGTATGCACGATGTATTCTACATATTGGTATTACATAAGGCAGTGCAAGAGCCAGCGCAGGTGATTACTACATATCAAGCGCCAATCAATAGTGGGTTGATGACGAAGGTCAAGCCTATTCGAATCGAAGACATGGATGTCAAGAAATTATGGAACAAGGTGATTAGGATGGTCAAAGTCAGGTGGGACAACTGTGGCAATAAGGAGATCATATGGGAGTACAAGCAAACCATGCTTGAGGAGTTGCCCGAGCTGTTTCGTTAAGGAAAAAACTTTTATGTGTTTTGTACTTCTTTGTTGTTGCCTGTATGAGTAAATTTTGGGACGAATTTTCTTTAAGGGGGGAGAGAATTGTAATGCCCAAGTTTCACCTGGCTTAGCTCTCGGATAGCTACCGCCCGGCGGTAGTACTAGAGTTGGAAGTAGTATTGTCAATTTATTTGGAGTGTCTCTCTGTGAGCTATCACGCGATGGTAGCAATACCACGTGGTGGTAGTAGCTATTCGCCGTAAGCATTTTGTTGACACGACGATTCCACTACCGCCCGACGGTAGTGTGGTACTGTGCGGAGGTAGCGCGACAGTTACAGCACGGCCACGTGTTGGCTTATGATTGGATATTTCGAGCGGTGGCTTTTCAGAGAAGCTATCGAGTGAGGCTACCGCACGACGGTATCTTCCTACCGTACGATGGTATCTTCCTACCGTGCGACAGTATCTTCCTACCGTGCGGTGGTTGCGCTCTATACAGAGAAGCGTTTTAAATCGTAGTCGTTTGCTGAGATCTAACGGTGGGCTGCGATTGCTGCTGGCTTAAGTCCGTGGGATGAGGGATTTCTCTCATTCTAAACCTAGACACACACTCTCTCTCTCTCTAAGAGTTAGAGAGAAGGTAGAGCAAGGAAGAGGAATAAGAAGGGGAATCTTGCCATTGTTGGAGCTTTGGAGCCCCAAATCGCGAACTGAGTTCAGATCTACAAAGAGCGGCCCTGGTTATTTCTTTCCATCCATTTGGATTTTGATATATGGCTCTAAAGAGGACTTCAAGGGTAACGATCTTCCTCCTTGGGCTTGTGAATTCGTTTGTTTTGTCATGTGAGGGTAGACGCTCCACGAATACGTGGAAGCGAGTATCCCGACGGATTGATCAGTTGTATCTCTGATACCTTTGCATTTAGAATCTAGAATCGAAGTACAAAATAGGCATGTTGTGTAAATCCCATACAGACAGGTTGATCTGGATTGTGTTGGGTACATTGGAAAATGTGTACCTGATTTGAAGAAGCCCAACCTAGCTCAATGATATACATCAAGGTGTATTTGATGTTGTTTTGAGTTGACATGTGCAGGTAAAGAAATGTTAAAGTTTACAGAAAAAGTTCTAAGTCCAAGTGTCGACACAAAGGAAAATGTGTCGACACATAGAAGAAAGTTGTCGACACAACACTGGGAAAGTGTGTCGACACAGAAGGTGTAAGTCGACACTACTCTGGGAAAAAGTGTCGACACATAACATAGTCTACAACAGCACTGGGAAATTGTGTCGACACAGAAGAAGTAAGTCGACACTACTCTGGGAAAAAGTGTCGACACAGAAGAAAAGCGTCGACCTCAACATTGGGAGAATGTGTCGACACTAAAGAGTATAGTCGATCTCAAGTTTGTCGACATCATCTGAATATGTCGACACAGAAGAAAATAGTCGACCACAAGTTTGTCTACAACAGCAGAATGTGTCGACACATTGTGATTGAGTCGACACATTGAAGCAGAGTTAAAAGAAGACTGTGTCGACACCTGAAGGCTAAGTCGACACTTACTGAAGTTAAGATTCTACAACAATTGTGTCGACACACAGGACTTGTGTCGACACACTGAAGAGTCAAGATCAAATTGTTTGCAGAAGAAGCTGTGTCGACTCAAAGGCAACTTAGTCGACATCACTGAAGGCAGTGTCGACACCAAAGTCAATTGTGTCGACACAAATAGACAGATGGTCTCGACACTTTCTGACAGACTGTCTCGACACACTGTGGTTCAAGACTAAGGCACAGGACTTGTTGAAGACTTGACAGCTGTGGGTTGCCACCGGTTAACTGAAGCTGTCAGACTTGTCAGAGAACTGTTAGAAACCGGATCAGCCGGTTACCATGAAGGAAGTCTATAAATAGACATATTCAGAAGAAGGATATAACCTTCACAACATTGAAGTAATTCTTAACTCCAGAACTTTTGAAGAAGGATTCCAATCCAAATCATTTCAAGAAAGTGCAAGGCACTTAAGAAGATCTTCTCAAGAAGATCTAAGAAGACTATCTAAGGATAGATCTAAGAAGAGTTCTAACCAGAATTCTGAAGAATCATTCAAGTGCTGATAGAGAGAGATCAAGTCAGAATTTGAAGAAGAAGAAAGAATCCACCATTGGATTCTCAAGAAGCTGTTTGGAATCAACTCAGCTAAGTACATTTTCAAGAAGCTTTGAAGAAGGCTAAGAAACAGTTGATTGCATCAGCTGATTAAAGAATTGTCATTGCCTCTTCTCTCTCAACTTGGCAAGACAAATTTAAAACAATCTTTTCTATATTTCTGTAGGATCTGTTTATACAGATCTGAGTTGTAAGCCTATGTTATAAAGGCTGAGTGTAGGAGTGTTGAACTCTGAGTGGTAGGGCTGATTGCCTGAGTGTAGGAGAAGGATATTCTCTGAGTTGTAGGCCTTGGGGCAAGGCTGAGGTAGGGCAGGTGTGCCTGAGTTGTAGGAACCAGTTGGGTTCTGAGTTGTAAGATCTTTTGATCTGAGATTAGTGGAAGATTGGCCGATTCTAGCATACTGCTAGATAGGTGAAGGGGGAAAGTGGATGTACCCAGACCTTGGGGAACCACTATAAAACTGTGTGCAATCTGTGATGCTTATTTTCTGTGATTGCTGTGATTTATTGTGAATTCTGCCTTGAAGTTTTTCAAAAAATAAGTTGAACCTATTCACCCCCCCCCTCTAGGTGTTTAGGTTATCTTGAAAGTGAAACTATCAAGTGGTATCAGAGGGAGGTTCCTCAAAAAGGACTTAACAGTCTGAGGTAGATCTGATAGGCAGAATCAAGAATCAAGAAGATGGGTTCTGGAGAGAATCATAAGGAGCTAGGGTCAATGAAATTACCCATATGCAAGAAGGAAATCTTTGGGATCTGGAAAGAAAGAGTCAGGTTGTTTATGGAAGCATCTGACCCAAGGATTTACATCACAGTACAGGAAGGCCCCTTCATACCAATGAAGATATCTGTTCTTGATGCAAATATCCAAACACCAAAGACTTATTCTGAAATGACCAAGGATGAAATCATCTTGGCAACCATGGACAAAAGGGCACAGAACATAATTGTCAGTGCCATAGATGATTCAACATTTCAGAATCTGATTCACTGCAAGACCTCCAAGGAGATGTGGGACACATTGATTGTCTACATGGAGGGATCAGAAGAAGTAAGGCTGGACAGAAAATCTATGCTAAATCAGGAGTATGAAAGTTTTAGACAAGGAAAATCTGATAGCATCACTGAGTGCTATAAGAAATTCTATAGAATTGTGAATGAGCTAATTTCCTATGGAAGAGTCTTCAGTACCTATGAACTGAATGACAAATTCTTAAGATCCTTATCAAAGGATTGGGATACAAAGATCTGTGCCATAAGAGAAGTGGCAAAATTGGCAGAGATATCTCCTCCAACTCTGTTTGGAAAGTTGCTATCCTATGAAATGCAACTTATGGTAAGGAAGGAGGAGGAAAGAAACTCAAGAGGAGAGCATAGAGAAAAGACTGTGGCATTTAATGCTGAAGCCACCAGAAAGAATAGGAGGAAATCACCATCTCCTCCTAAGGAAGTTGAAGAAGGTAGTTCTGAAAATTCAGATAGGGGTTCAGTCAGCAGTGATTCAGATGCAGACTTTGCTGCATTCACTAGGCAATTTCAAAGGTTCTTGAAAAAGAAGCAATGGAAGTCTAGGCCTTCCTCATCACAGCAAGTAGATGACTATTATCAGAAAAGAAGGTCATCTAGGAAAGAGAAAAGCAGGTCAAAGCCCAGCAAAGCCACTACTTCAAAGATTGTCTGCTATTGTTGCAATAGGCCTGGACATGTAGTGGCTGAGTGTCCTGACAAAAGGAAGGAATCTTCAGAAAAGAAGAAGACTTATCAGAAAGGCAAGAAGGAGAAATCCTTTGTAGCAAAGAAAGATAAAAGTCTGTCAGACCAGTCAACTTCAGAATCAGGATCTGAAGCTGAAGCATATATTGGATTATATGCTGCATCTGAGGAAGAGGAGTTTATGCAGTTGCTAGACTCCATCAATGAACATCAATGCATGGGTTTGATGACTAGATCAGAAGAGGACCTATGCCAGAATCAGTCTGGTCCTAATGAGGTAAACAGTCCTTCCAGTACATTTGTTTGTAGTACAAGTGAAGGATCAGCTACATCTGCATCAAGTGATGAAGATGCATCTGGATCTGAAGGAGATGTCTATCAATTGATAGACAAGTATGGGGACTTGCTGCAGGCCCTTAAGAAAAGCAAGAACCTGGTTAAATCACAGGCTCAGGAAATTGCTGATCTAAGGGTTACAACAGCTGAGTTAGAAAAAGTCCTTGATCAAAAGTTAGCTGAAATTGCCAAGCTGAAAAATATAACTTATATTCAGATGGGCACAATTAATTATACTAATGATCAAGTAAAAAGTCTGGAGGACAGACTTAGAATTGAAAGGGATTTAGTGGCTAGTTACTCTAAGCCAAAATCTGTCTTACCCTTGATAGATGAATTTGTCACTCAGAAGGGTAAGGCTGGATTAGGATTTAAGGGTAACTCCAGGGCTAGGAGATTCAAAAAGAAAGGCAAAGCCCCTATTCAGCCACTAAACCTTTCAGTCCCCATAAGGTTTGGTAAGAAGAAAGTGCCTTCTAACATATATGATCATGAAGACATTCAGGATCATATCAAGACAAATGTTCTGAAGAACAAGGGTGTTAAGGCAAGCAGGCCTACCTATGGTCATAAGCCCTATGGTTTTAAGAAACCAGTAGGAGAAGTTGCAACAGCACCAGCAATGAACAAAAATGCTTCTGACAAGGATGTATCTAGATCTAGATACAATAAGTTTGAATGTTGGTGCTGTGGCAAGAGGGGTCATTTTGCATTGGACTGCTGGTATAACACAAGTGTTATAAAGAATAAGAGTCTACCTGTTAGAAGAGGTTATGATAACTTTGTTAAGGCTAACCTGAACCAAGGACCCAAGACTTACTTGGGTTCTAAGGGTAAGTAATTCTGTATTGCAGGTAAATCCAAGTTACCATGCCCCTATATGGTACTTGGATAGTGGTTGTTCCAGGCACATGACTGGAACAAAGGGGCTGCTGAAGGAGTATTCATCTGTCAAAGATGGACATAAAGTGATCTTTGGTGGATCTGAAAAAGGAGTCATCAAAGGATTTGGTAACATCTCTTCAAACCTAATTACTATCACCCAAGTGGCCTATGTAAAAGGTTTGAAACATAATCTAATAAGCATAAGCCAGCTGAGTGATCTAGGATATGACATTTCATTTGGTAAGGATGGATGTCATATCAAAAGGTCAAGTGATCAAGAGATCATATTGACTGGGTATAGGAAGAGAAATGTGTATTGCCTTAATTTTGAATGTGAGAATAAGGCATCCCCCATTTGTCTTGTAGCTGATGACAATGCTTCTCATTGTGTTAAGTGGCACAAGAGATTGGCTCATCTAAACTACAAGACAATTGGCCAACTCTTTAGTGAAGAACTAGTGAGGAATGGGCCTCAAGTTAAGTGTATAAAGGAAGGGGTATGCTCAGCTTGTCAAAAGGGCAAGCAGACAAAAACCTCATTTCAAAGCCTTGAAAACAAGGATTCTGTGAGATGCTTATATCTCTTGCATATGGATCTTTTTGGTCCTATGCCAGTTCACAGTCTAGGTAGGAAGGCCTACACTCTAGTGGTTGTAGATGACTATTCTAGATTTACTTGGGTATTCTTTCTGAGACAGAAATCTGAAACCCCAAGTGTATTGCTTAATTTTGTCAAGCAAATTCAGAATGAACTGAATAGTACAGTGGTCAAAATCAGAAGTGATCATGGTACTGAGTTTCAATCTGAAAGCATGACAAGATTATGTGAGGACTTTGGGATTTTTCAAGAGTTCTCCTCACCAAGAACACCTCAGCAAAATGGGCTGGCTGAAAGAAAGAATAGGACATTGATTGAAGCTGGTAGAACTCTATTGAGTGACACCTCTCTCCCAGAATATTTCTGGGCTGAGGCAGTTAATACTGCTTGTCATGTCATAAATAGGGCTTCTATTACAAAAAGCCACAGAAAGACTCCCTATGAGATTGTGAAAGGCAGAAAACCAAATCTATCCTATTTTAGGATCTTTGGTTGCAAGTGTTATATACTTAACAATGGCAAGTCATATTTGACTAAGTTTGCTGCCAAATCCCAAGATGGGATATTTGTTGGGTACAGCACAAATAGTAAGGCCTATAGAGTATTCAATTTGATTACTCAAGTAGTTGAAGAATCTGTGCATGTTGTATTTGATGAAACAAGATTAATCAATTGTGAGCTGTCTTGTAGATCAAATGACTCAACAGGGATAAGCAAGAGTATGGACAACCTCTCCATTGCTGAAGCTTCAAAGGAAGATGGAGCATTGGAAAATGAAGGCTACTGTCCAGGGGGAGTACAAGAGATAATGGAAGCTGATGAAAACCAAGAGGTTCAGCAGAATGAAGAAGCTGGAGATGTTCAACAAGAAGGGAATCTTCCTCCAGCTGTAAGATATCTAAGAGATCATCCTGCTGATCAGATAATTGGTGATCCAAGACAAGGAGTGCAAACTAGAAGCAGAAATGAAAGCACAGTGTTGCATTCAAGCTTCTTGTCTCATATGGAACCTAAGAAGTTTGAAGAAGCTATACAAGACCAGCACTGGATTGATGCTATGCAAGAGGAGCTGAATCAATTCAGAAGGTGCAAAGTCTGGGAGCTTGTTCCTAAACCAAGAGGCCATAACATAATTGGCACTAAGTGGATCTATAGAAACAAGCTAGATGAAAATGGAATTATTGTAAAGAATAAAGCAAGGTTAGTTGCAAAAGGATATAGGCAGGAAGAAGGGATTGACTTTGATCAAACCTTTGCTCCAGTAGCAAGGCTGGAGGCAATCAGAATGTTCCTTGCCTATGCAGCCTACCAAGACTTCAAAGTATACCAGATGGATGTGAAGTCAGCATTTCTGAATGGTGATCTTAAAGAAGAAGTATATGTAGAACAGCCATCAGGTTTTGTAGATCCTCTTAAACCTGAGTCTGTGTATAAGCTTAGAAAAGCTTTGTATGGGTTAAAACAAGCTCCAAGGGCTTGGTATGAAACCCTGTCTACCTTCCTCATTGAGAATAAATTCTCAAGAGGAAAGATAGACAAAACTCTATTCCTTAGGGAATCCAAAGGCAAGATCATCCTAGTTCAGATTTATGTTGATGACATAATCTTTGGATCTACTGAAAACAACCTTTGTAAAAAGTTTGCCAAACTTATGCAAGGGAAGTTTGAGATGAGCAGTATGGGAGAACTTAAGTTCTTCTTGGGACTCCAAGTAAGACAGACTGATGATGGATTGTCCATATCCCAGTCTAAGTTCACCAAAGAATTGATCAAGAAATATGGTATGGAGTCATCCTCCACCATGAGAACTCCTATGGGAACAAGTATGCCTATATGCAAAGATGAGACAGGTAAACCTGTTGATGAATCATTGTATAGAGGAATAATTGGATCTCTACTATATCTCACTGCTAGTAGACCAGACATTATGTATGCTACATGTGTCTGTGCAAGGTACCAAGCCTGCCCTAAAGAATCTCATTATACTGCAGTCAAAAGGATTCTGAGATATCTAAAGGGCACACCTAATCTAGGCCTTTGGTACCCTAGGAATAGAGATTTTCTACTAACAGGCTATTCAGATGCAGATTTTGCAGGATGTAGAGAGGACAGGAAAAGTACTACAGGTACTTGTCAATTCCTGGGAGGAAGACTTATATCATGGAGTAGTAAGAAGCAGACCAGTGTGGCAATTTCCACAGCTGAGTCAGAGTATGTTGCTGCTGGAAGCTGTTGTGCACAGCTATTATGGATGCAGCATCAACTTAAGGATTATGGTATTCAAGTAAGTAAAACACCTCTGTTATGTGATTCAAAGAGTGCTATTTCTATTGCTAATAATCCAGTTTCTCATAGTAGAACTAAGCATATAGAAATCAAATACCATTTTCTAAGAGAACATGTAGAAAAAGGAGACATCACATTGGAATTTGTAAAAACAGATTCTCAAATAGCTGATGTATTTACTAAGCCTCTAGATGAAACCAAGTTCAATAAATTCAAAATTGAATTAGGCATGTTATCCATTGATTAATGTATTAAACAAAATCATTAACAATGCTATTGAAATGGGTTATAAGTAAGAAAAAGTAGTAACAACAATAATCAAGTGTTAAAAAGAACACATTGAAGTTACAGAAATTGGCTAAGTAAAAATGTGTCGACACATTCAGTAATAATGTGTCGACTCAGAGAAATTATGTCGACAAGTCAGAAAATATTGTGTCGACACAGAGAATATGTGTCGACACTTAAGAAATTTTATTGTCGACTTAACCAGGAATGTAATGTCGACTCAACCAGAATCATGGTGTCGACACTTACAAAATATGTGTCGACACTTGTCCTTAGTGTCGACACAGAATTTCTGTCTTTCTACTATGTATCCAAGGTGTCGACACAACCACATATTGGTGTCGACACATAGTAGGCTGAAGAAATGTCGAGTTAATAGAAGCTTGTGTCGACACATTCCGTCTGTGTCGACACATTTAGACTGTTTTTGGCGCCTTTTGAACTTCTTTCAACAGAAGCTATAAATAGGTCAAAAGCTCTTGTTGTCGACACGCTTTCAAGGTTTTCGAGACTAAAACCTTGTGTCGACAGTCTTTCTTTCTCTCTTCTCTCAAGCTTTCTCGACACAACAATGGCGCCAAGGATTGAAGATAACATCAATGAAGGATACGAGTTGGTGCGCCAGGCGTTTGCAGATGCGCCGCCCGATGTTCAAGGGGTTATCACTCTCCTCTCCAACTCAGGGTTAGAATTTCTGGTATCTGAACCGTCCAAGATCTGGAAGAAGGAGGTGCACGAATTCTTCATCTCAGCATCTGTCCATTCTACTGGCCTCAAGATCAAGTCCACTGTACAAGGGACTAAGGTTAAGATTACCCACAGGGGTTTGAGAAAGATATTCCAATTACCAGTAGTTGAGAATGAAGAAGAGGTTCCCAGTTCTAAGACAAGGGAAGCCCTACAATGGTGTGGCCTGGACTCAAGCATGAAGATTGGAGCTGCATTCAATAGAAAGGGTATGAATCAGCAAGGGAAGTTCTTGTCTGAAGTTGTTGGCAAGGTAATTCTCTGCAAGTCAGGTGGACATGATAGGATTTCTGCCTATATGTTCAGCCTTATGACCAGGATTGTCTTTACAATCCCTACTGATTGGTCAGCAGTTATCTTTGAGAAGATTAAAGAAGGAATCAAGAAGCCTAACATGGCTAGGATCATGAGCCTATATCTCAATGGAGCAGTTCCTGAAGTAATGCAGCAACTGCCAGGCTCTAAAATTAATCATATGAGAAGGATGGACATGAGACTGTTCTCCAGATGGGAAAGGGTGCTGTCTAAGGATGTGCCTGAAGAGAGCAGGCCAGACACCCCTGAGAAATCCCCTTCTCCAGCTCAAGAGACTGAGCAACAACAAGAGGACCCACTAAGGATACAGAGTGAAGAACAACCTGCCTCCTCTATAGTTCATCAAGTAGAAACATCTGCACAGTTGCAGGGGGAGCCAGTTCAATCTCCTGCTCAAAATGTTTCTACCCCTGCTCAGGTACAAGTGGTTCAGGTGTAGGGGGAGCAAATATAGTTTACTATAAAAGACTTTCTAAAAGTTTTTTTTAACAGGTTCAGGGGGAGCATGTGTCTTCTCCTCCTCCAGATATGCAGCTGCCTGAGAATGTGCACAAGAATGCACCTAATGACTTATCTTCAGATGCTCCAGTTCAAAAGGAATACACTCTGGATGAGTTGTTTCCAAATGATGACATAGCTACTGATAGAATAGAAGAGGACCAAGATGTTGAGCAGCCTCTTGACATAGAGCTAGAACAAGGAGTGGAGAAAGTTCAAGAAATTGAAAAAGTACAAGAAGTAGAGGGGGAGCAAAGAATTGAGGGGGAGCCAGTACATGTTGAAACTGAGCAACATGGCACTGAAGCAGATAGAGTCCACATTGAGAGTACTTCTGAATCTGAGACTGAAGAAGCCAGGTTGGCTAAGAGAAGAAAATTGGTTGTATTTAAAAGAAGAAGCAAAACTTATAAGCAGGCTTTACAGACAACACCTCCACCTCCACCTCCTGAAGTTGATTATAACAAGTTCTTGGTGGATTTACAGGTGAAATTGGATGACCACAGGGTGGCCATTGAGAAATATGTTGATGAAAGAAACAAAACTCTGCAGTTTGACTTAGCCCAAGATATCAAATCTATCCAATTTCAAGTCAACTTGAATAAGACTGAGATGACAGATTGCTTCCACAAGGGTGGCAATGCTGTAGTTTATCTGGCTAAACAACAGCAGGATATCTCTACAAAGGTGGATGATATTGCTTTAAAGCAAGGGTATGTTCTGGAGAATCAAATAAGAATGAATGACAATTTAACTCAATCTCATCATGAGATCATTCAAGAGGTGCAGAAGATTGTTCCAGGGATACCTGCAAATAAAGCTAAAGAAATGGAAGAATTTAATAAGAAATTTCAAGCTGCTATTGCATCTGTTCAGACTGCCATCACAACCTCTCAACAGGAAATATCTGAAAAGCTTCAAAAGTTAAGACCATTTTTCAAGGAGGGAGTGAATTATTTGGATGGCCAAATAAGATTTCAGAAAGAAGATCTTAGAGATCATGTAGCAAGAGAAGCCATAAAGGGGGAGAGGATGCTAATTCATGCAGGCTCTGAGCATGCCAAATGGGTGACCAATAGCATAAGAGCCACATTGGGATATCCACCATTGTGTGATGATAACATGGTGGCTGAGTCAGGATTACAAACAGGACTACTTGAAGGTGACCAACCTGAGGTTGCCCAAGTCATATACCCTCCTCCAGATTTTGATATATTGGATCAGCAAGTGCAATATATGTATAGTCCTTCAAAGGAAGTTGTAAATGTTATCTTTGAAAAGGTTGATAAGCCTGAGGTAAATTTGCAAGAACAGCAAGATGCTCTACTGTCAAAGAAAAGATTTAGAGAGCAGGCTGAGCTGAAGCCAGATTTTGAGCAGTGGAGTCCTACTTCCAGAAATATAATACTCACTGCATGGAAAGCTGTCAAAGATAAAGTTCATGAAAGGGGCAAGTGGTACAATGAGCAGGAATGGCAGAAGTATGAGGCTAGACAAGAAGCCATTGTACAATTCAGAAGGAAAGCTAAGATGGGAAGACTTCCAACTGATGCTATGGAGCCAAGCAAATACTTCCCAAAGCCTTTTCACTATTTTGAAAGGCAAAGGCTCAAGGAAGAAGCTAAGAAGAAAGCTGATCTTAAGGGAAAAAAGATGGCTGAAGAATCAGAAGCTCCTGTGACAGCTAAAATTAAATCTGGCCAAGGGATTGTTATTAGAGAGCCTAATCAATCCTGATATTGTTTTAGTTCTGTCATAATGTTTTGTAATGATGTAATGTGATCAGTCAAAGAAAAACCATGTAATCAAACATTACCCAGTAATAAACAAAATTTTGTTAAATCTGTGATAGATTGTTTTATCCATGATGTTCTTATTATTTTGTTTATAATTAAGTATCCCTGTGTATTGTCATATATCATCATTTTATACTTTTTTATAAATGGTGTATATCATTGGCTATAGGGGTTATGACTTCTCCAAATAGGGGGAGATTGTTGGGTACATTGGAAAATGTGTACCTGATTTGAAGAAGCCCAACCTAGCTCAATGATATACATCAAGGTGTATTTGATGTTGTTTTGAGTTGACATGTGCAGGTAAAGAAATGTTAAAGTTTACAGAAAAAGTTCTAAGTCCAAGTGTCGACACAAAGGAAAATGTGTCGACACATAGAAGAAAGTTGTCGACACAACACTGGGAAAGTGTGTCGACACAGAAGGTGTAAGTCGACACTACTCTGGGAAAAAGTGTCGACACATAACATAGTCTACAACAGCACTGGGAAATTGTGTCGACACAGAAGAAGTAAGTCGACACTACTCTGGGAAAAAGTGTCGACACAGAAGAAAAGCGTCGACCTCAACATTGGGAGAATGTGTCGACACTAAAGAGTATAGTCGATCTCAAGTTTGTCGACATCATCTGAATATGTCGACACAGAAGAAAATAGTCGACCACAAGTTTATCTACAACAGCAGAATGTGTCGACACATTGTGATTGAGTCGACACATTGAAGCAGAGTTAAAAGAAGACTGTGTCGACACCTGAAGGCTAAGTCGACACTTACTGAAGTTAAGATTCTACAACAATTGTGTCGACACACAGGACTTGTGTCGACACACTGAAGAGTCAAGATCAAATTGTTTGCAGAAGAAGCTGTGTCGACTCAAAGGCAACTTAGTCGACATCACTGAAGGCAGTGTCGACACCAAAGTCAATTGTGTCGACACAAATAGACAGATGGTCTCGACACTTTCTGACAGACTGTCTCGACACACTGTGGTTCAAGACTAAGGCACAGGACTTGTTGAAGACTTGACAGCTGTGGGTTGCCACCGGTTAACTGAAGCTGTCAGACTTGTCAGAGAACTGTTAGAAACCGGATCAGCCGGTTACCATGAAGGAAGTCTATAAATAGACATATTCAGAAGAAGGATATAACCTTCACAACATTGAAGTAATTCTTAACTCCAGAACTTTTGAAGAAGGATTCCGATCCAAATCATTTCAAGAAAGTGCAAGGCACTTAAGAAGATCTTCTCAAGAAGATCTAAGAAGACTATCTAAGGATAGATCTAAGAAGAGTTCTAACCAGAATTCTGAAGAATCATTCAAGTGCTGATAGAGAGAGATCAAGTCAGAATTTGAAGAAGAAGAAAGAATCCACCATTGGATTCTCAAGAAGCTGTTTGGAATCAACTCAGCTAAGTACATTTTCAAGAAGCTTTGAAGAAGGCTAAGAAACAGTTGATTGCATCAGCTGATTAAAGAATTGTCATTGCCTCTTCTCTCTCAACTTGGCAAGACAAATTTAAAACAATCTTTTCTATATTTCTGTAGGATCTGTTTATACAGATCTGAGTTGTAAGCCTATGTTATAAAGGCTGAGTGTAGGAGTGTTGAACTCTGAGTGGTAGGGCTGATTGCCTGAGTGTAGGAGAAGGATATTCTCTGAGTTGTAGGCCTTGGGGCAAGGCTGAGGTAGGGCAGGTGTGCCTGAGTTGTAGGAACCAGTTGGGTTCTGAGTTGTAAGATCTTTTGATCTGAGATTAGTGGAAGATTGGCCGATTCTAGCATACTGCTAGATAGGTGAAGGGGGAAAGTGGATGTACCCAGACCTTGGGGAACCACTATAAAACTGTGTGCAATCTGTGATGCTTATTTTCTGTGATTGCTGTGATTTATTGTGAATTCTGCCTTGAAGTTTTTCAAAAAATAAGTTGAACCTATTCACCCCCCCCTCTAGGTGTTTAGGTTATCTTGAAAGTGAAACTATCAGATTGGAAATGATTGTTTTGTATGCTAGAGAAGACTCTATGGTAAACATGTAATTTACGGATTCGCGGGGTGTGCAGGTTACTACAGTGAGAGTACCGGAGTAGGTCTCCAGGAAAACACTCATTTTGGGGTGGAAACGACAGTCTGTCCCCTACCACGCGACGATAGCGCTACCGCCGGTGGTAGCTCCCAGTGACCAATGATTGTGAGGCCTGTCTCATGGAGACTTGGGTGCCTGTAAGTTGTACTATGAGCTTAGATTGCTCCTTTACGATGGTCGTGCGAGCCAGCCTTGGAACATAACATGGTTATGTATTATTTGAATGAGAAAGGGAAGGTTGACCCACGCCATGGATTACAAGCCTGACGGTTTGAGCAATGGGTTGTGGCTGACCTGTACCCACCTTATGGCATTCGTATTGGAGTGAGTCAATGACTTGAATCTCAGCATGACTTTGTTGTAGATTAGGGAGAGTCTTAGGCTTCGGGCCCAAAAGACTAGTAATGTTCAAAGGTGTCATCTTGAGAACAGTGGTTGGGCTTGAATCTCAACACATCGATTATGTGCCCTGAGTGCATGAGATGTGTGCCCGGCTATGCCAGCGTCTGTGGTGAATGGTGCTTAAATTGCACGTTCTATTACCGTTATTGTATATGATGTTCTGCAAGAAGGGAAGGAGAACTCTCGCCCTGGGAGAGGGGCAGGGTCGTTATAATTTGGTTAGCTAATGCTGACTATTGATTTGTTTGTCATTGTCAAGGTGGAATTCTTTTATGCAGGTGCAGTTGAGACAAGTGGGAAGTAGTGGGCTAAAGCCTTATTTGCTGTGTTGGCCCTCGAAGGCCAAGCAAAGCGTGCTTTTACTGTTTCATGTGTGGTCGTCCTGCGTGCTGATGTTTGCAAAACACTTGTAATTGAGAAAACAGTTGTAAGGCCTTAAGACCATAACGGTGTGTATTTGAGTTATCATTATGATTGGGTTCAGTGGGCATTCATGTGGTTGGGTTCTAAGCAATTTAATTAACTTCCGCTAGAATGCACTCTGAGTTAGGATGTGTAAATGGATTATGGTCTCAATATGTAACTCCACTAACTGTATGCAGAATATGGCATGGGGCCCCGACCAGACCTTTATTTATATCCTACGTGACGGATGTGGGTGTTACATCCCTTAACTCTAGAAACTCTATGCATAGGCCTTATTTTCAAAAAAAATACTCTATCTTCCTCTACAAAATCAACCATCTGATGCTTAACGTAAAAATATTCAGATTGTCTGTGCTTCTAGCATCCTATCTCGGATCATTCTCACAGCAGAGTCAGCATTGTCTATTATCTGACAACAAAAATCCTTGGGTATTCATCTTGTACCCAAGAAAGTGGTGTTCAACATCGCCTACCATTAAATACCTCATTGGGAGCCATCTTTAAGCTAACAAGATGACTGTTGTTAGAAAACTCGAAAAGTGGTAATTGTTGAAACTAAAAATTCGGTCAATATGGAGTTCACCCTTGGGGAAGAGGCGATCGCGCACTTACTTCTCTCCTACAGGCAAAATGAAAGAAAGAAAAGAAAATGGACCCAGGGGCTCGGCACGGAGGTCCCACCACACACCCGGAAGATCTTAGAGCGCTTCCCCTCCCTTAGCCAAAAACCGAGCTAAGGCTACCTCAGAAAGTGCAAGAAGGTCTGGGAGCAAGAAAGCATGTTTTTTGAGGTGCCAACTTGGGTCTATTTATAGATTTCTGAAAATGACCTATAAATAGCCAACCTCCGTTGTTCTAAACAGCTATATGCATTCTAACTGGGTTTGCCAACAGCGTAACTCCGCTGTTCTAACTGGCTATGGGCAGGCCAGCGGAGGCAAAATGGTGAAAATACTCATAAAAGAGCTAGGCGAGTGGACCTATGATATCTTCACTCGCCCGGGGCGGCGAGTGCTTGATAGAGCTGGCACTTGCCGCTTCTGCCCAGACCTTGGCGAGCACGAGCTCGGCTAGCCTTACTCTCCCTCCTCTTACCGAGCTCCCGAGCGGCGAGTGCGAGCCAGCCCGCTCCACTCGCCCCTTGACGAATCGGGCACCGCTGAACTCTGTCCCCCCTGCAGCTCCGTTCGGCGAGCTCTGCAGTCTGCTTACCTGGGTTCTGAATCCGTTCGGTGGGCGCGAGCTGAGCGGATCAGTTCGCGCAGCTTGTCAGCCTAGCTTTGGCAAGAGCGAGTTAGTCGTTCTGAATCCGCCCGCTTGCTGTTCTGACGCGGGCGGGCTCCCCCAGTCTTCTTACCTGGGTCGTGGGGCCCACTCGGCGAACACGGGGTTATACATAATCCCCGCTCTTTTTGAGCTTGTTCAAGCTCGAAAAGAATCATCCAACCTACGTGTTCGGTGAGTACTTTGCTGAGATGGAGGGAATCTTTTGAGGGGACCCACCCTAGCGCTATAAATATGCCATCGGACCTTTGGGAAAAATTCCCCCTCCTACCCTTCTCTGCGAGTTGTAGTTGAACGATGCCTATATCCGAGGAGATGCGGGCTTGCCTAGAGGCTGTGAGAAAGGGGACTCGGGAGTTGGCCCTTGGTGCTGCCCCGAGGTTGGCGTGCGGATTTCCTGGCCCCCTCTTTAGGCCGAAAAAAGGAAAAAGGGTCGGGTGGTCCCTTTCGGATGATCCCCCTGCGTCGAGTTCAGAAGCTGGTGCCGAGGTCACCCCTGAGGTATACGGGCCTCTCTTTCCGACTCATGAATCTGCTTCTGATTTCTTTTTCCTGCAGGAATAGGCTCGCGAGGACGGGGAGGATAGGGGAGAACCATGGCATTCCCCCTTGTTGATATATGTGCGAGTATCTAGCCCCCCGCCCTAGGGGCATGTCCTTCCTTCGACACCTCTATCATCGACGCCTCCTAGCCTAGGGAAAACCTTTGCTGCTCTTGGGGAGAACCCTTCCAGGGTCGGCCGGGTACCTCCTGATTGGCTACTGATGCGGGCGTTGTACCGACCCCAGGTGGGCCTCTCACTTTTGCCCGCTTTCCACTGCTCGCTCCCTCTAATTTCTCCCTGCAGGTTTCAACGCGATCTCTTCCTCCGACGTCGAGATGAGCGAGGGGTACTCGCCTCCCCCTGATACGGATCTTATTTCGGAGTACCTGGGGTACCCGCTGGATACCGAGAAGATGAAGAAGCAGGTGACGCAGCTATTTCAAAAACACACATCATTGCTGCAGGAGGTTTTCAACAGAGTGGACACGGACAAGTCTGAGGCGGAGGAGCGGTTTGCGGTCTTGGAGGGGGCACGACATCCCGCCGACGGGGAAGGATTTACCTCGTCGTGGGTCCACATCATGCGAGCTAAGGAGCGACTCAGACATGCCTCGGAGCAGGTCGACCTTGCCCAGCGGGAGCTGTTGGCGGTCCGCGAGTATCATTACTCTCGCGTACCGCCCCGATCTGGCACCCGGGGCGAGGCAGGTGGAAGTGGATCCTCCTGCCTCCTCCCCGCCATTGTCCGCCAGGATCAGATCGTCTCGACATGCTGGATTACTTCACGTAGTAGGGTCATGAAACTTCTTTGCCCGGGACATTTTAATGTTTGTAATAATTTGAGACCATTCTCGCCCGCCCATGGGTGATTGTTTGCTGCATGTTACTTTTATTGCATTGATGCTTCGTTTTGGGTGAGCGGATGAGAGGCTCTGGCTCGCCCCAATTCTTATTCAAGCGGGTGCAGTATTACTGAATCAGCTCGCCCGACATGCTTATCCAGTTTCGGCGGGAGCGAGCCAGTCGCCCGCGGGTTGCGAGCCCTGGCGACTCGCACGCTGGTTCAGGCAAGCCCTGGTCGCGGCCGCCCATCTCTCGTGTGGATGCGGATGAGAGAAGCTCGTGGCCGAATAGTCTTCGCGGCACATCGACGAGCTAATGATAATCCGGGGTGGGTCCGGAAGTCGAAGCGTCGGGGCTCAATATACTATCCGCCCTTTTCCCGCCGTCGGAACGTTTTCCCGCCCTTTTCCATTCTATAACTAGGGCCTTCCGACCTACTTTTCACCTACCGCATTTAAGACCTTCCCCTTTTGGCTCCTCGCGAGAACTTCTTCATCCCGCTCGGCGAATTTCCCGCGAGATGGGTGGCGGCAGCGGAGATGTGGATGGGCAGAGCAAGTGCGCCTGGACTTTCTCCGAGCATGATTTCTCCCATGCCTCCATCACCGAACGCGAGTTCCTTGATGCCGTATGAAACTTCGTGCCACCAGTTTTCGTGGCGAGGCGACCTGTGAAGGGAGAGAGGATTAACGATCTCTCCGGAGATGAGCTCGCCATTCCTATGTCGCATTTTGAGGCGGGTCTCCGGCTATCTTTATGGTCGGAGGTTCGCCAAACCTTGAAATACTTCAGGGTTGTCCCCAGGCAATTGACCCCTAACTCCATTGCGGTGGTGGTCGGATTTGCCTGCTTCCTGCGGGAAGAGCGGATCGAGTTCAGCCTCGCAGTCTTCCGCAAGCTGTTCTCCTTCCGGGCAAACAAGGACGGGGCCGCCTTCTTCTCCAGCAACCACATCAAGGTGCGGGAGACTGTCAACAAGAGCCACAACTAGTTCAAGAAGTTTGTTTTCGTCAAGGGGAACTTCGGCAACATCCCCTTCTCGCCAATCCAGCTCAGCAAGGCGAGCTACCCCCTAGCCTTGGGGGCCACGAAGTGGAGTTGTGCGGGTTCTTCGGCGGGAATAACTTCGAGGTCGCCTATCTTCGCAGGAACATGGACGATCTCGCCCCCATCCCGCCCGGGGAGGGTAAGCGGTTCACGTTTCTACCTTTTTCTTTATCCCCTTCATGTTCTAAGTCCTTTCCTTCCCGCAGGGGAGCGAGACATCCTCGTGCACCTCCTTATGAGAGTGCATGATTCGCTTCCAGCGAGCTCGCCCGCGCCGAGGTGGCGGCCACCGCACACTGTGAGATCGCAGTCCCTGTCTCCCAGAAGCAGTATAGCCACGAACAGCCTCTGCCTCTGCCACTGCCCAAGAAACCAAAGACCGCGGGCGGCGTGTCGCCCACGAGTCAGGAGAAGGGAAAGGCCCCAATGGATCATCCAGCCAAAGATCTCGCCCTCGCGGCCGCCTCGGCCAGTGGCTCCCTTGGTGGGGAGGCCGAGACTTCCAGGCAGCAAGGAGAGGCACAGCCCGCCGCGAAGCTGGTGCCGAAGGGGCACCGCAACTTTGGCCTTAGCGAGCGGCCTCTCGACGAGCTCGAGAACCCCCTTCTCCAGTGGGACAAGGAATCGAATAGGGCTACCATCTCCACCCTGCTGTCGAGCTGTCTTGAGCAGGACAACATCAGCATGGAGGCCTACAACTTCTCGTTCGGCTTATACGGGAGGTAGGATGCTTCGGTCTATGACGAGGAGGTCACGCGGATCCTCGGGCACGAGAGCGCGCAGGCCCAACTCCACGGCCTGGAGCTGGCCCACATGACGGGCAGGCGGCTAACACAGCTGGAGAAGAACGCCCCGTCGCTCAAGAAACTGGTCGACGAGAAGGACGCAGCCCGCAAACTCGCCCAGGAGGAGGCGGATCTTCAGATAAAGTGAGTCGATAGAGCCGAGGCTACCCTTACCCAGTACCTGCGAGGAGTGGTACGTCTCTCGACTCGCACTTATTACCTATTGTTTTTCCTCTCTCAAGCTCATCCCAATCATCCTCCTTCTCGCAGGACGCGACGACGGCTAGCCGTCTTGGCACCGAAATCGCCTCCCTTGAAAAGGAAAGGAAAGCATTGCAGGCACAGGTTCACGAGTTGGAGACCGCAGTGGCTGGCCCGCCGCCGTCTAGCAGCGGTTGCCAGCTCGCGCACTACACCGAGTATGAGTTGGAGGACATGATGCGGAAGAACGTCGCTGGTGCAGTGAAGTACACACTCCAAATATTGCGGCGAGCTGACCTGATTAAGGACGAGGGCGAGGGCCTTTCTATGAGCGATGTGATATCGGCCTTATTCCTCTCAGTACCAAAGCTGGGCGATGGGCCCTTCCATCCCATTTAGGGGGGACTCGTCGCTTGGGGGATCGCCTTGCTGAAAACTTGTGCCTCGCCCAAAAATATCTTTGTTATGATAGGGTGCGGTCCGAGGCGCAGGACTTGTAATTTTTTCCTGATCAATAGAATGTATTCCCTAAAACTATTTTGTAATGTTGCCCTTTTATAATGCAAATCCGTTTTCTTTATTTTTTGCACTCGCGACTGTTTTGACCCCACTTGTTCGTCGCTGCTTGCGAGCTAGGTCGCGTGTTCATTCCATACTAAGCTTAGGAATGATAGGAGTGATAGTCAGCCGCACCGCGAATAGCAACCCGCGTCCTTCGTCCGGGTTCGCCACGCCGTTCGCAATGTGGAGCAGGCGAGCCGACTTAGTTCGTACCCGAGCCGCCTGGCTTCCTGCGAGTTGGGCTCTGGGGGGTCGTGATGCAATCTGAGTTCTCTCTATCTTGGTTTCTTTTCGGGAGCTCGCCAAACCATAGGCCCGAGTTGGTATTTCTGGCTCGCTGACCCGTTAAGGTCATTCCGGCGACCCTACAACCTTTGCCTCCATATTCTCAGTGTTTGGGTCTCATCTTTAGGCGCTACGTTCACTAAGACTTCCTATCCTGCTGGACAATTGGGTGTTTAGGTTGATTCCCCCGAGTGACATCTATCCCTGCCAACTAGATGAGAGCCTGACAGCGGGATCTGCTCGGGGTTTGGGTAGACTCCTCCGAGTGATATCCAGCCCTGCCAGCTAGATGAGAGCTTGGCAGCGGGATCTTCTCGGGGTTTGGGTAGATTCCTTTGAGTGATATCCAGCCCTGCCAGTTGGGTGAGAGCCTGGCAGTGGGATCTGCTCGGGGTCTGGGTAGACTCTTCCGAGTGGCATCCAGCCCTGCCAGCTAGGTGAGAGCCTGGCAGTGGGATCTGCTTTGGGTCTGGGTAGACTCCTCCGAGTGACATCCAGACCTGCTAGCTAGGTGAGAGCCTAGTAGCGGGATCTGCTCGGGGTCTGGGTAGACTCCTTTGAGTGACATCCAGCCCTGCCAGCTGGGTGAGAGCCTGGCAGCGGGATCTGCTCGGGGTCTGGGTAGACTCCTCCGAGTGATATCCAGCCCTGCCAGCTAGGTGAGAGCCTAGCAGCAGGATCTGCTCAGGGTCTGGGTAGACTTCTCCGAGTGACATCCAGCCATGCCAGCTAGGTGATAGCCGGGCAGCGGGATCTGCTCGGGGTCTAGGTAGACTCCTCTGAGTGAGATCCAGCCCTACCAGCTGGGTGAGATCCTGGCAGCGGGATTTGCTCGAGATCTGGGTAGACTCCTCCGAGTGACATCCAGCCCTGCCAGCTAGGTGAGAGCCTGGTAGCGGTATTTGCTCGGGGTCTGGGTAGACTCCTCTGAGTGAGATCCAGCCATACCAGCTAGGTTAAAGCCTAGCAACGGGATCTGTTCGGGGTCTGGATAGACTCCTCCGAGTGACATCCAGCCCTACCAGCTAGGTGAGATCCTGGTAGCGAGATTTGCTCGTGGTCTGGGTGATGAACGCTTCCACTTGCATGAATCATGGCAGGAGCATGGGCACATCAAGAAACTTTATTGGAAAAATGAAACATTACTTACAGGACTCAAGGGTAAAAACGTTTCAAGTCATCACCGCTCTAGGTGAGACTTAGGGTCTTGCCCTCCACATTCCAGAGGCGATACCCTCCTGACTTCAATGCTTCCTGTATAATATATGGGCTTTCCCAGTTGGGGTTGAGCTTCCCCACGGCGGCTGATTTCCCCGTGGCATCCACCTTTCTCAGGACCAAGTCCCCTTCCACAAACTGTTTGACCCTGACGTGCTTGTCAAAGTACTTATCCATTCTTCTCTTCACTTCCTCCTGCCGGATGGGAGAGAGGTCCCATAGCTCTTCCACCATATCAAGGGAGAGCTGCAACTCCTCCTCATTTTCGGCTCTCCATTCCTCCCTACCTTCCGCTTCCTCGACCACCCGAGCCGTCTAGACCTCAAACTCTACCGGGAGCACCGCCTTGTACCCATGGGAGAGTTTGAAGGGGTTCTCCCCTGTGGCTATGTTGGGTGTGGTCCTAAGGGCCCAGAGGACCGAGGGGAGCTGCTCTACCCAACTACCCTTCAAATTTTCCACCTTCTTCTTGAGGAGATTGACGATGATCTTGTTCGCCGCCTCCACTTGCCCGTTTCTCCTAGGGTGGTGAACTGAAGAAAACTTGAGATCGATCCTGAGTTGTCCACAAAAACTGATGAACTCGGCGCTAACAAACTGAGGCCCATTGTCTGTGACAATGGCTTGGGGAAACCCGTGTCGGCAGATGATCTCCCCCCACACAAAGTTCCTGATGACCTGGGAAATTACCTTGGCCAGCGCCTTGACTTCTAACCACGTGAAGAAATAGTCAATCATGACCAACAAGAATCTCCTCTGCCCGCTGGCCTAGGGGAAAGGCCATACCAGATCCATTCCCCAGATTGCAAAGGGCCAGGGCATCGTGATGCTCTAGAGGTGCTAAGCTGGCTGTAGTTGGAGGGGGCAAACAACTGGAATTTGCTACACTTCTTTGCGAACTCTTTGGTGTCATGGCTCAGGGTCGGCCAGAAGTACCCTTGCCTGATGATTCTTCCTTCCAGGGTCCGACTCTCGGAGTGGCTCCCACACTCCCTGGAGTGGACCTCCTCCCTCTAGGCCATGCAACGCGCCAACATCCCTGAGAGGGTCTTTTGGTATAGCTGTCCATCACGCATGAGATAGTATGCCGACTTGTATTTGAATTTCTTCGTGTCCATCCCCTCCGAGTATTCTCCCATGAAAAGGAAGGTCGTGAATGAGTCCATCCATGAGGGGTATTAATCCATCTCCATCAGTTCCCCTTCTTCGATGGATGGGCGGAACAGGTCGGTGATGGTACCCCCCCACCCGGGGGCCATGCTTGGCTAACTGATCCACCTGCTCATTTTCCTTCCGCGGGACATGTCGGATGGAGAAGGTCTGAAACGTACGGATGACCCCCTTCACCTTTGCCAAATATAACTGTAGGGTACGCTCCCTCGCCTCAAACTCCATGTTGATCTGGGAAGCCACCACCATGGAGTCAGTGAGGACCTCCACATCAAGTAGCCCAAGCTCCGTGGCAAGGCGTAGCCCTGCGATCACCGCCTCATACTCAACCTGGTTGTTGGTAAAAGGAAAGTGCACCACCATCATTTGCTCGATCCTTATTCCCTGAGGGCTCTCCAAGATCACCCCCACCCCCAGGGAATGCCTCCCTGAAGCTCCATATACCATCACCTTCCAGGGAACAGGATGAGTGAGTTTCGCCTCTGCCACTTCGTCCACATAATCAGCCGGGAAATCGGTCATTGCTTGGGTCTTGATCGAGAGGCGGGGTACGAAGGAGATATTGAACTCGCTCAACTCTACTGACCATTTAGCCAACCTACCTGAATGCTCCACCCCCTCAAAGATGTTGTGGAGGGGGTGGTCAGTCACCACTCAGATCGAGTGTGCCTGGAAGTAGGGCCCTAGTCTCCGAGCTGAGATGACCAGAACGATGGTCAGCTTCTCCAAGATGGGATACCGGAGTTCTCCCTTCCTCAGGACCCAACTCACATAATATAAGGGGAGTTGCTTCTTCCCCTCTTCCCGAACCAGGATGGAGCTTAAGGTCTCTGCTCTGACCCCTAGATACAGAGACAGGTCCTCCCCCTCCTTCGACCCTTAGAGTAGGGGGGCCTGAGTCAATTGCTTCTTCAAGGCTTGAAATGCCTCCTCGCACTCCTTAGTCCATTCGAATTCCCCCCCCCCCCACACACACACACCACCACCCCTCAAAGTTTTGAAGAAGGGGAGCACTTCTCTCCGGCCCGGGAGAGGAACCTGCTCAGCCCTGCCAGCTTCCTTGTCAACCGTTTCACCTCCTTAGTGTTCCGAGGTGATCCTAACTCCACGATTTCCCTCACCTTGTCGTGGTTGGGCTCTACACCTATAGGGGTAAGGAGATGGCCTAGGAACTTGCCCCTGCTTGCCCGAAGACACACTTCAGGGGGTTCAACCGCATCTTATACTTGTGTAGGGTGGTGAAGGTCTCCTCCAGGTCCCAGAGGTGAGAGTCTACATCTCAACTCTTGATCATGAGGTCATCCACGTATACCTCCAGGTTCCTCCCCTTTTATTATCGGAAGACCTGGTCCATCATATTTGGGTACGTCGCCCCCGCATTCTTTAGCCCAAAGAGCATAATTTTATAGCAGTAACACTCATCCCCTATGATAAAGGAGACATCCTTATTGTCCAAGGAGTGCATCCTGATCTGGTGGTAACCTGAAAATGCATCTAGAAAACTCATTAAAGGAAAACCAACGGCTGAGTCAACCAGCGCGTCAATCTGAGGCAAAGGATAACAGTCCTTAGGGCACGATTTATTAAGTAAAGAAAAATCAACACACATACGCCACCAACCGTCTACTTTTTTAACTATTACTACATTGGATACCCAGCCGGGGTATTGTATTTCGAATACAAAGTCAACCTTGAGAAGCTTGGCCATCTCCTCCCTGATCGGCTCTGCTAGCTTGTCCGCGATGGACCTCTTCTTTTGCTGGATGGGGCGAGCTCCCGGGTCCAGGTTGAGGCGATGGCATACCACATCTGCATCGATTCCCAGCATCTCCGCGGCACTCCAGGCGAAGATGTCCACATTATTTTGGATGCACTCTAGCACCCTGCCCTGGGCCTCCGGGGTCAGCCCCCGCTGATGCGAACCTTTTCCACCCTGCCTCCCAGGGTGAGAACCTACATCTCCACCACCTCCTCTGCTGCCTCTAGACGATACTGCTTCCCCCATTCTTCAACGTCCTCCCCTCCTTGGGCAAGGACTTCTTCCTCAGCCTCCTCCACGACCATTACTTCGGTCGACTCCCGGACTTCTTTTGCCTCCTCCGCACGAGCGCGACTCTCCTCTACCTCCATCCCCTCTCTGCCAGCCTCCTGCTCCTCCTCCTCCATCCTCCGCTCCATCTCCTTGGCCCCCTCCTGCCAGGAGATGGAGTTCACGGCTATGACATAGCATTCCCTTGCCACCTTGGGGTCCCCCCTGACCCGGACCTGTATCCCCTCGGCGTTGAACTTCAAGCACTGGTGGAAGGATGAGGGGACGCAGCAGAAGGCGCTGATGAGGGGTCGCCCGAAGATGGCGTTGTAGCTGCTGGGGGCATCCACGATGACGAACCTGTAGGTACGGGATTGCCCCCCTAAGGTAACATGGATCCCCACTCCTCTTTCTAGCTCCTTTCTCTCCCCCGAGAATCCGAACAAAGGTCCATCCGAGGCCAGCACCCTCTTGGCCTCCACCTTCATTGCATCAAACGCCTTCTTGAAGATGACATTGACCGAAATCCCGTTGTCGATGAGGATCTGGGAGTCTGTAAAGTTCTCGACTGCTGTCTGGATGACCAGCGCATCATAGAAGGGGTCCTCATGGTCTGGCATGTCCTTCCTCGAGAAGGTGATCTTCTCCTCCGGGGGTGGGGTCTGGGATGTGGAGTCGACGCTCCTGCGATACATGGTGTGGAGAATGGCCTTACGGGAAGCCTCGACCCCCCCCCCCACACACACATGGATCACTCTGATCCCACCCCGGGCCCCGACATCGGCCCGGTCCTCACATCTATCCTCCTCTGCCAGAGGCAGGACCTCCTCGATCCGCAATCCTTGGCGGTCTTGCTGCTGCTCCCTGTTTCCTCTCATCTCAAGGAACTCCAGGCACGTGGCCGTAGCGTGCCCCTCCTCTTGGTGGAAATCACAGTAGGGCAGCTTCACCCTAACCTATCTTCTCCTCCTTCGCGCTGCTCTCCTCCTTTCCCCCATAGCTATAGCCATAGCCTGGTTCTGGTCTGGTAGAGGTGGTCTCTTGCCCAGACTCACGCTTGGAGAGTAAAATTGGCCCTAACCCCCCTGACGATTGTCTCCTCCCTGAAAACCTCTCTTCGGCCCTTGGTCTTGCCATTCCAGCCTCCAACCTAGCCGGTGGTTCGTCTCCTGACGCCCCCACCTGGGCTGCTGCTGATGTTCCCTCTGCTAGGGTTCAGCTCTTCTCTCCTCCTGGCCCCTGCCACCTCTAGGCCTCTCTTCCTCCGTGGCCCACCTTGCCAGCTTCCAGGCAAACTCTGAGTTCGACGCCTCCCCGTCGACTTCCCTTGCCGCCCTCTCCATCAGCTCCTCATAGGAGAGGGGTGGCACCCTCTTCAATTCCATCCTAAAGAAGCCCTATTGTAGCCCCAAGGTGAAGGCCATCATCAGGGTGTGCCCCGACATCTCTTGGACCTGGGTGACCTCCTCCTGGAAGCGATCGATGTAGCTACCCAAGGTCTCGTTCACCCCCTGTTTGATGTAGAACAGGGACTCCGACTCCTTCTTCGTCCTCTTGGAGGTGGTGAACCTCAACATTAACCCTCGGCGCAAGTCCTCAAAGCAGTAGATGGAGTTGGATGAAAGCTAGTGGAACCACTCTCTCGCCTTCTCCTTGAGAGTGATGGCGAGGAGCCTGCACTTGAACCCATCCAACATCTATCGGATCGAAACTACGTCCTCAAACCATTGGGCGTGCTGGACTGGGTCCCCCTTTACGATTTAGTAGGACATCTCAGGTTCCCTGAACCCCTCTAGAACCAGGGTAGAAGAGACCAACTCGCTGAAGGGACTGCCTCCCCCTACTGAGCGAGCTGGGGGGTCTCGTACCCCATCTCGTCGAACCTACCGCAGCTCGCCGAGCCTGTGAAGAGAACTCGCCCGGGTAGCTCGCCGCCTCTTCCTCCCACTGCAACTTCTTTCCCAGCTCGCCGACAAGGAGCGTCCTCGCCGAGAGCTATAACCGCGAGAACGGGGATTGCTGGGGTCGAGCACTCGACACACGCGTCGAGTGCGAATCTGACCAAGCTGAGTACTTCCTGCCTGAAGTCCTCGAACATCACCACCGTGGCGAGAGGTGGAGGGGGTGGCGAGTCGGACCTGTCCGAGCCTTGTCCTGTTCCTCCCGTCATCAAGCCTGCTGAAGATTTTCTGTACTGACCACTGTCCACGCTCACCGCACCAAAATGTTGAAACCAATAATTCAGTCTCTGTGGAGTTCACCCTTGAGGAAGGGGCGATCGCGCGCTTACTTCTCTCATGTAGGCAAAATGAAAGAAAGAAAAGGAAACAGACTCAAGGGCTCTGCGCGGAGGTCCCACCACACACCCGGAAGATCTTAGAGCACTTCCCCTCCCTTAGCCAAAAATCGAGCTAAGGCTACCTCAGAAAGTGCAAGAAGGTCTGGGAGCAAGAAATATGTTTTCTGAGGTGACAACTTGGGTCTATTTATAGATTTCTGAAAAAACCTACAAATAGCCAACCTCCGCTATTCCAAACAGTTATATGCAGCCCAACTGGGTCTACCAACAACGTAACTCCGCTGTTCTAACTTGCTATGGGCAGGCCAGCGAGGGAAAATGGTGAAAATACCTCATAAAAGAGCTAGGCAAGTGGACCTCTGATACCTTCACTCCCCCGAGGCGGCAAGTGCTTGATGGAGCTGGCACTCGCCGCTTATGCCCGGACCTTGGCGAGAATGGGCTCGGCTGGCCTTACTCCCCCGCCTCTTGCCGAGCTCCCTAGGGGCGAGTGCGAGCCAGCCCGCTCAACTCGCCCCTTGATGAATCGGGGACCGCTGAACTCTGGCCCCCCTGCAGCTCCGTTCGGCGAGCTCCGCAGTCTGCTTACCTGGGTTCTGAATCCGTTCGGCGGGCGCGAGCTGAGCGGATCAGTTCGCGCAGCTTGTCCGCCTAGCTTTGGCGAGAGCGAGTTGGCCGTTCTGAATCCGCCCGCTTGCTGTTCTGACGCGGGCGGGCTCCCCCCGGTCTGCTTACCTGGGTCGTGGGGCCCACTCGGCGAACACGGGGTTGTACACTAATAGTTTTCTGAAGGCTCATTATATTTAAATATACATAGTCGAAGTAGATCTTCTATTGTACGGTTAGTTCTTTCTGGTTGTCCGTTAGTTTGAGGATGAAAAGTTGTACAAAACATCAATTTAGTACCTAAGTAAGTCTGAACTTTCCTCCAATTTGTTTCATTAATCGACCATCACAATCTGATACTATTAACTTAGGCTCATTGTGGTAGAAAACTACTTGCTCCACAAACAGTCGGACAAGAACATCTACCGGACCACTTTGCCTTACAGGAATTTATCATGCTACTTTACTCAAGCGATCCACTATAACCCAAACTGAATCATTACCGGCCAGAGAACGAGGCAAGCCTTGCACAAAAACCATAAAAATATCTTTAAATTTTCACTCTGACCCTGGAAGTGGTTGCCAAAAACTGCAAGGACTCTTGCACTCTGCCTTTACCATCTGACATGTTTGGTAGTGTGTCACAAACCGCGTAGCATCTTTCTTCATGCCAGGCCAGAATAGCGTCCTCTTTAAGTCCATGCACATCTTAACTATTCACGGATGTACAGAGAATTTAGTGTTATAGGCCTCATTCAACGATTCTTCTCGAATGTTCCCATCACTTAGAACATATACACCATGTCAAATTAAAGTAATCCATCTTTCATAAGGTAATCTACCCGAGAATCTTCATGAACTGTTGGAATTACCATTGTAGGAATCAGATCTTCTTTCTGCGCTGCTCTAATATGGTCTCGTATATCGCAACGAACCTCGGTCTAAAACAAATATTCCCTATAAGAAGGAAAATCACCTCTGCAAGTAGCAATAATCTCAATGGGCGGCAATCTTATGAAATTATTTGAGGCTGAGTGCCTCCTACTCAATACATCAACAATAATGTTAGCCTTTCCAAGATGATAATGAAGATCAAAATCATAATCACACAAAATTTCGATCCATCTCCTTTGCCTCACATTTAGATTTTTTTGAGTGAATATATACTTTAAACTCTTATGATATAGAAAGATCTCACACTTCACACTGTACAGATAGTGCCTCTAAATCATAAATGCAAAAACAACTGATCCCAACTCTAAATTATGAGTAGGGTAATTTGTCTCATGCTTCTTGAGCTATCTGAAAGCATAAAGCTATCACTTGTCCGTCTTGCATCAGAACATCACTCATTCCTTGGAGCGTCGTGTCAGTATATATTTGGAATCCTTCCATCCCCGAGGGTAGAGTAAGAATAGGAGCCAATGTCAACCCATCCTTCAACGTGGAAAAAGTGTCTTCAAAAGATGATGTCCATAAGAAAGGAGTATCCTTCTTAGTTAGAATAGTAAGTGGCCGAGCTATTTTAGAAAAACCTTCCGCAAATCTTCTATAGTATTCAGCTAATCTGAGGAAACTTCGGACATCACTAGTCTTCTTCAGAGCAGGCCAGTCTTTCACTGCCTAGATCTTTGATGGGTCAATAGACAACCCATCTGCACAAGTAACATGCCTCAAGAAATGCACTTCCTTTAGCCAAAATTCAAACTTACTAAACTTGGCATAGAGTTTATGCTCATGCAGTTTTGGTAATACCATCTGAAGATATTCGACATGGGTCTCTTCATCCTCTGAATACACAAGTATAAAGTCTATAAAGACACTCAGGAAAATATCAAGGAACGACTCAAACACTTGATTCATAAGGCTCATGAATACGGAAGGAGCATTAGTGTGGCCGAAAGGTATCATTGTAAACTCATATTGACCATAGCTCCTCGAAGTTGATCAAATTGTTCATCAATCCTAGAGAGCGGATAGGTATTTCAAATTATTAACATATTTATTTCTTTATAATTTATGCACAATCTCAAGCTATCATCCTTCTTCTTAACAAATTATACTGGATCTCCCCAAGGTGAGGAATTGGGGCGAATAAACCCCGGATCTATCAACTCCTGTAACTGTACTCACAACTCTGACAACTCCTTATTATCTGAGCTCGAGCTCTACTTGTAATCGAGCTCGAGTTCAATCTCCATAGGCTCGAGCTCGAATCGAGCTTTTTTTAAGCCGGCTTATTAAGCTTTCAAGTTTGCTCAACTCAACTTGCACCACAAGGCACTACTACTGGAGATTTCTGTTAGCTGATAATCTAGCTCTCGTTTTTGTCTCCTGCCTCTTACTTATTCTCTCTTAAGTTTGTTGTTGCTGGTGGGTCCCGCAAACTTTATTTCTTGGTGTCTTTTATTCCCCTGTTATGGCGTAGGGGGGCGCCGCTGGTCTAGTACTGTGCTGCAGGTTTGTTTATTGTGGCCCATGCTGGCTCTGGCTTCCTTTATCTGGAGGAAGGTTGCAGCTGGAAAGGATGCTTGATGCTTGTGTTCTTCCCTCTCCTGTTGCTTGTGCTTTGTTTCTTCTTTCTTCAATCTAATCTGCAGGAACTTGAGCAAACAAGAAAAGTCAACATGGTATCAGAGCTACAGGCTTGTGCCATCAGAAAGCCAGCAACGTAGTATCCTGTTCTTTGTGGAAATCGCTGTTCTCGGCTTCATCACATGGCTGCATCTAATTCCCAGACCTTTGTGTATACTCAAACCGGAATACCTATCTTTGAAGGTGACTCATATGATTATTGGAGCAAACAAATGAAAGTATATTTCGTATCTCAGGGCTTATGGGATCTTGTTCAGCATGGAATCCAGATCCCACCAACACCATCATCAACCAAAGAAAAAACAGAAGACACAAAAACAGGAGAAGTATCGAAAGCTCAACCAGACCTGGAAGCTCAAAAAAGAGATGCTAAAGCTCTCTTGTGCATTCAACAGGGGGTGGGTCGATCCATTCTGCCTCTTATTATTGATGCTGAGACTGCAAAAAAATCGTGGGATAGATTAAAAGAAGAATATAGAGGGAATGAAAGAGTCATCTCCATCAAACTAACTCTCCTGTGGAGAGAATTTGATACCAGCTCTATGAAAGGATCTGAGACTGTGCAACAATACATCTCAAGAGTCTCGGTGTTAGTAAATCAAATCAGGACCTATGGAGATGAACTTCCAGAAAGGAGAGTTGTATCACATATTCTGGGGAGTTTAAGTTCAGATTTTGAACATGTAGTGGCAGCCATACAAGAGGCAAAAGATACAAATAAAATGTCAGTTACAGAGCTCATGGGGTCCCTACAAGGCCATGAAGCTAGAATGAAAAGGAAAGATATCCAACTGGAGCAAGCCTTCCAAAGCAGGTTATCTTTTACACCTCCAAAACAAAGCAACAACACCTGGGGACAACAGTCCAGAGATAGAGGACCTGATGAAAGAAATAATTGGTGTTATTACAGCAGAGACAAGGGAATGGATCAAAGCTCCAAATCCTACTGTAAGTTATGTAACAAATCTACACATTCTACAAAAGATTGTTTCTCAAAGTGCAAGAAATGCAAAAACCCCAACCACCTCCAAAGAGATTGTTGGTATCGTGAAAATAAGACAGGGGAAGAAGCGAATTTTTCAAATAACCCTGAATCTCTCTTTTATTCCTGCCTACCTTCCAATCACCCAGAATCAGAAGTTTGGTTCCTTGATAGTGGGTGCTCCAACCACATGACCAATAACAGACTAGCTTTTATTCAGTTAGATGAAACGCAGAAATCTGAAGTGATAATGGGTGATGGAAATGTAAGAGTTATAGAAGGAAAAGGTGTGGTAGCTGTGAAGTCACAAGCAGGAAAAACAAATCACATACATGATGTGCAGTATGTCCCTACTCTGTCTCAAAGTTTGCTAAGTGTGGGGCAGTTGATTAAGAAAGGATATAAATTAGTCTTCGATAAAGATGAGTGCAACATCTTGGACACTAGAACTCACATGCTGGTCACCACTGTGAAGATGACCTCAAATAAAATCTTCCCTCTCAAATTGGAATTGAGTCAAAAGGATACAGTACAAGCAAATACAGCAAGGAGTCAAAACAAAACAATGTTGTGGCATTGTAGGCTTGGACACCTAAACTTTGGTGATCTGAAGAAGCTAAAGGATCTAACTATTGGTATTCAGGAACCACTGCACACTAGTGAATTCTGTGAAGTGTGTGCTAAATCCAAGATTCACAAGTTACCCTATCCAAAGCAGAGTCAGAGGAGAGCTGAGACACCTCTTGACTTGGTCCATATTGATATTTGGGGGCCGGCCTCTTCACCAACTTGGGGTGGGTGTAAGTACTATATGCTCATTGTAGACGATTGCACTCGTATGATGTGGATATTTTTCCTTGCATTGAAATCTGAAGCATTCAATACCTTCACAAAATTCAAAAACAGTGTTGAAAATGAGACAAATAGTAGAATAAAAACTCTCAGGACTGACAGGGGTGGGGAGTTTACTAGCCATGAGTTTATCTCATTTTGTAATGATCATGGAATAAAAAGAGAGCTATCAGTTCCATACAATCCTCAGCAAAATGGGGTGGTAGAGAGGAGAAATAGAACTGTAGTTGAGATGGGAAACAGTATGCTGCAACAGAAACAAATGCCTAAACAGTTTTGGGGGGAAGCAATGAACACTGCTGTCTACTTGTTAAACCGGGCACCTACTAGAGCTCTCAATGAACTTACTCCTTATGAAGCCTGGAATAAGAAAAAACCAAACCTTCATCATCTAAAAATGTTTGGATGTCCTGCATTTGTTCAGAAACCAAAAGAAGCAAGAGATAAGCTGGATGCTAAAGGGGATAAGCTTGTATTTGTGGGATATAGTTTGGAATCAAAAGGGTATAGATTTTTCAATCCTCAAACCAACAAACTGGTGATCAGCCGTGATGTGATATTTGATGAGCAAGGAACTTGGACTGACTGGGAGCTCCTGCAGGATCAGAATCAAGGACACAACATTCCAATTTCCTTGGAGGAAACTGTGAGTGACGCCCCTGTCGATTTTTCCTCACAGCCAGCCAGTCTTGGCACTTCTCCCCTGAAAAGTAGGTCGGATTCATCATCTCCTCCCCGAAAATTTCGTTCACTATCTGATATTTATGAATCATGTAATGTTGCTCTTATGAGTCAAGAGCCAACCAAATTCTCTGAAGCTGCTGATAATGCTCATTGGGTCAATGCTATGAATGATGAAATGGATATGATTAATAAAAATAACACATGGGAGCTCACAGACAGACCACTTCATAAACCTTTGATTGGGTTAAAATGGATATATAAAATAAAATTGAATGAAGAGGGAGAAGTTGAGAAATACAAAGCGAGGCTGGTTGCCAAGGGGTACACCCAACAGCCAGGAAGAGATTTTACAGAAACTTTTGCTCCAGTGGCTCGCATGGAAACCATTCGACTTTTGTTAGCCTTTGCCACACAGCTAAGCCTCAAAATTCACCAATTAGATGTAAAATCTGCTTTCCTAAATGGGGAAATACAAGAAGAAGTTTTTGTTCAGCAGCCTGAAGGGTACATTGTAGAAGGGAGTAAAGATAAAGTGTATAGACTTAAAAAGGCTCTGTATGGGCTGCGACAAGCCCCTCGTGCTTGGAATGAACGCATAGATTCTTATTTAAAAGGAAACGGGTATGTTAGAAATCCACATGAGGCCTCCTTATATCTCAAGCATCTCTCTCAAGAAGAATTTGTGATTGTGTGCATATATGTGGATGATCTTCTCATCACTGGAACATCCACAAAACTGATTGAAGAATTCAAGGAAGTCATGAAGCAAGAGTTTGAGATGAGTGATTTGGGTCTTATGAAATATTTCCTTGGACTTCAGATAACACAACTATCTGGAAGAATGTTCCTTCACCAAGAAAAATACACAAGAGAACTTCTTCAACGTTTCAACATGGGTGAGTGCAAACCTACTTTCACTCCAATGTCCACTGGAGAACAATTCTCAAAAACTGATGGAGAAGAAAAAGTGAGTGAAGAAAGTTATCGAAGCATGATTGGAGCTCTGATTTACTTGACTAACAGCAGACCCGATATAGAGCATGCCGTCAGTGTTATGTCAAGATTTGCTAGTGAACCAAGTATTGCTCATTTGAGGGGAGTAAAAAGGATCCTGAGGTACCTGCAAGGTACTAAAAATTTCGGCCTAGTTTTCACCAAATGCCAATCCAACAACACCCAACTTACAGGCTATTCAGACAGCGACTGGGCAGGGAGCGCTGAAGACCGCAAAAGCACCAGCGGCTTCCTGTTTTAGCTGGGGCAAATGACCATTTCCTGGAGTTCTCGCAAGCAAAAAAGCATTGCCCTTTCATCGGCAGAGGCGGAGTATATGGCTATTGGGGAGGCGGCGAAGGAAGGAGTGTGGCTGAGCCGTTTGCTTACCACTCTGAAACAGGAAGAAGGGCGCGCTGTTACTCTCATGGTCGACAGCACCTCCGCGATTTCCATAAGTAAAAACCCTGTTTTCCATAATCGCACAAAGCATATACAGATAAAACATCATTTCGTCAGAGAATTGATCGAGAATGGAGAGGTAGAAGTGTATCACTGTAATACAAAGGATCAGCTAGCAGAAGGGATGACTAAGGCACTTTCAGCGGAGAAATTTCAAGCATTTCGCCGGAATGTTGGCGTCATCAACAAAGACGAAGCCATCGGAGGAGCCATCGAGCCCTAAATTACGGGGGGTGTTAGCTGATAATCTAGCTCTCGTTTTTGTCTCCTGCCTCTTACTTATTCTCTCTTAAGTTTGCTGTTGCTGGTGGGTCCCGCAAACTTTATTTCTTGGTGTCTTTTATTCCCCTGTTATGGCGTAGGGGGGCGCCGCTGGTCTAGTACTGTGCTGCAGGTTTGTTTATTGTGGCTCATGCTGGCTCTGGCTTCCTTTATCTGGAGGAAGGTTGCAGCTGGAAAGGATGCTCGATGCTTGTGTTCTTCCCTCTCCTGTTGCTTGTGCTTTGTTTCTTCTTTCTTCAATCTAATCTGCAGGAACTTGAGCAAACAAGAAAAGTCAACAATTTCTAGTCTTGTTTTTCCTGAGAATGTCCCTCTCACTCCAAACTTCTGATTGCCTCATAGTCTGCTATGGTCACGTGGAAACTTCTTCTTTCTATCAGGCTTCTAATTTGCTACATATTGTTCAGAGGTCTCTATCCATCTTTTCTTCTAACTCTAAACTGCCATTTGGTCTGCTTCTAATGCCTTATCCAGCTCTATTATATTCAAAAAAACCTCAAAATGAGAATCCATAATGAGTGGCTGACCCAAAGAATCTAATGAACTATGATAGAAGTGCTTCACAGTGTCTTAGGCTTCATTTGGTACGGCGGTGGCGGTGGCGTTTTCTCCCGGCGGGTCGAAATTGAGAGTTGAAACCGGAGGGGGGGAGACGGGGTTGGAAAAGCGGCGTTTGAGAGGCTTTTTCTTCTTGCGGCGGGTGCAAACGGAACAAACGCCGCCGGCGCCCCATAGATTTCACACAAAGGTCTAAAGACAAAAGTACTAAAGAATTTGAGAAAAATGCGTTGAAAACTGCGACCAACTCATGGGTCCACCAGCTTCCGCGAAGTTCATCCTCGATCTCGAAAAATTCAAAGGGGCCTAAGATAATGCTTGTAACTTCCATACTTGAAGATTATTAGGAAAAAGCTAGAAGTTGATGATACCTCTTATATCTAGCACAATATGTAGCTAATCCTACTCGTGGCTGATACAAAATATAAAATCCCCCTCACAAATACTGGAGAGCAGATTTTATGCCTAGTATAATCGTTCTGCAGTGATTCCACACTATGTGGCAACACACCACCATGTGATGCTTACCCTGCCGACCAAATATCACAAAACCATATCAAAATATATGAGATAGTCAAAAGTACAACATAAGGACAAACAGGAAGTAATACCAGCACAAATAAGTTAAGTAGTCACTCTATTTTCTTAAAAACAAATAGTAGCAAAGAAAAACAAAGGGCTACACAAGCCCATACAACACCAAAAGTAAAATCAGTCCAGTAAGACAATCTCAATGATGCTCGCATTGATGGCGACGATGTCCCACCATATGCTCGTGACCGGTTCTTTGACGACGCCGACGCGACGCGTTATTCTGACGAACACCGCAATCCAATGTTTGAAGACTTTGATGGACGTTGCCGCGAAATTCCACCGTTGACGTCGTGTCAAATCTTCTCCAAAGTTGAGGCGTGCCTTTCTGGACTTATATTCTTATTTTAAAATTTATGTTTATAAATTTTTATTCCAATCATAGGATAAAAATTTATAAATTATAAATTATTTAAGTGTTATTTTATTTCAGCTTTTTGGACTGCGTTTATCATGTGGATGGTTGGTTTTATTTCTTTGATAAAGGGTGGAGATTGAGTGGTGTTTAATATAAATAGGGGATTAGGTTTTAGATTGTGATAGGCTGAAGTTTAAGAAGAAAAAAAACTGAACGGTGGCTGCCCCCCTTCTCTTTGTTGGCGTGAAGCCTCCAGACCGGCGCCCTTGAAGACTCGCCCCTAGCCGCCGCCCCTCTTGGTGTTGCCCCGCTGCCCGGCGATCTTCTCCCTCCTCTGGTGTGACTCCGAAGAAGGTGGCTAGCGTCCTCCATCCGGTGCGACTCCGACGGATCCGGTGGAAGTGCGACTCTTCCACTAATTATCTTATTGTGATTCTTCTATTGGGTTTTGGGTAATCTCTCTCCTTACATTTAGTGTGTTCATCTATATTTTTGTAAGGATTGGTGGACTTGTGGATTCGTATTATATTATGAAATTTGATTGAGTTTGTGTTGTTTTAAATCTGAATTTAACGTATTGAATCGTCCGGATTTCTTCGTGTAACTTTGGATCGGGTAGATCTCTTGAATGCTTGCGAAATCTGGTTGAATCAACCCTTAATTTCTCTCTTGATTCAAGGGGTTTGGTATACCTTTATTTTGATTTAATTTGGGTTGATTTGGACTATCTTTGAATCGCTATTTTTAGTCTGGATTATCTCTGTTTGGGGTTTGTCACTGAATGCGGGAAATATGAAAGTGATATGCTAAATTGTCTGGATCGTGTAGGTCCTATTCGCGTGAGCAGATATTGGCATATAGCTCTTGTCCAATCTTGAAAGGCTTCGCAACCCTTCGCTTGTGTGGTGATTAATTGTGCGCTATTAGAATGGTTGTGTTTGGTGCGTTAGCGTAGATCTAAGCGCAAGAGAGCGGAACGCTAGCGATCATTCGTCTTCGGGAACGTCGTAGGGATAGGCTTGCATCACACTTCCAAATGATCATCGGATGAGTCTGTTGAAGAGTTAGGTAACTGAGATGAAGCAGGCGTCATCATAATAGCTCTTCATCTATCGCAATTTGGGCTGAACCTCTACCGTGGTTCCCGCTAGGGGATGGCTAGTTCCTGCTCCTGTTTATGTTTAATAATAATAAATTAGTTATCGACAACCAAGTAACATCCCCCTGCCCCTTAGACTTCCTTAGGGCACAAGGCACGTTAGGGCAAGAGCTTGTTTAAAAAACATCAAACAAATGATCAGGTTGATTATTTAAATTGGCAACAACAGTTAGAAATTTTGTAATACATAAAATAACTTATCATGTGTGAGAGACCAAACTAACTCACACACCAAGGGACCAAGGTGATTGCAAAAGTAATAATATAATGTATCTTATTACAGTGCCCATACACCAAATAAGATAAGAGTCCAAGAGTGTTACATATTATTCACGTACAACATCTTATAGTGTAAAGTAAACTAAATGTTATTATTATACGACCAACAAGCTTACTTAAGCTCTATCCTAGACACCGCATGAACACGTGATTTATGAATTATATCGACTTAAGCAACTTTACTAAGTAGGTGCGATCATACGTGACTTATCATAGTGGTAAAACGACAATAGTGATACGATTACCACCACTTCTAAGGAAGTAACACACAACTCACCCTAGGCCCTATTGCACAGATTAACTTGTACTATTTAGGAGTAAATGACGAAATCAAGTGCACCAACTGCAAAAGACTCCGGTTTTAAGAAAGAAGAGCCTACCAAGGAAGAATTACTTAGAATATAGCTAAGGTTTACCTCAAGACCAACTACTTCTAAGAGTCACAACTTAAACACAACGTTAGTGTGCTATGTTCGGGAGAGTTGGAAGGACTCACCACAAAACTCAACGACCAACACAATTATGATAGCGACTTGTGCATGTACATAACTTCAACACAATACAATACAAAGACTTGTATTTACGTTATTACAGTTATAAACATGAGTGTTAAGCATAATAATCAAGGGAAGGGCAAAACATCCTTTCAATATATAGTTTGCTACGTAATCGTGAAATATAACAACTAATAGGAAACATCATGAAGTAAATGTATCAAACTCAACATGTGGCAATTCATGTCTAAACAATCTCTTACATGAAATCAAGTAGTAATCTCAAAGCTAGCAAACCAGTATATTAGTAAACATGTATTCATATTAAAAATCACATATTCAAGCAAGTATGAGACAAGCTATCAATATTAAAAAGACAAGTGCTCTGAGATTTCAGAGGTCACAACACCAAAATACAAGGTGTTAGGACCATGCCATAAATGATCACGTAGCACGATCCATAGATTGCTCAAGGTGACACCTTTACATTTTTTGTATAAGGTATAACCATACCCATGTTTATTCAAATTCCAACTATTCAAAGTAAATGGAAATACAAATATACTTAAGCAATCTCACATCAAATTACTTCATGATAGAGGAACTATGCACATAATTAAATTCTCATATAGTTTAATGTGACATTATTATAATCCAAATCATGTTTGAAAGATAATCAAAGTTTTATATGTCCAAATGGCACAAAATTTGGGCCACTGAGATTTTGTGTCATACCAAAAGTTCCACAAAAATTCTAAATCATTTGGAATAGTAAAAGTACCAATTATTTTATTAATTTATTTCTTGTCACATAAGTGTGTTTCACCATAAACTATAGTGATATTTATTCCAGAAATTCTCAAATTTATATCAGTGGTTGGAAATAATATTTATAGCCTTTGTATAAATTTCTAGCCCAAAATATTCATTTTTAGAGAGAAATACAACTTATTTAATTACAACCCAAGGATTGAATTGCTTTCAGTAAAATGGCTACACTTGGGGATATCATTGTCAACATGAGTGGTGCCTCACCAATTTGAAAAGGTATTACTATCCTCTACAAGTTTGATGTGAGATACTTTTTCTGGAAATAACAAGTAGATAAGATTCTCAAATTAATTAAATAAAGAATCTGCATTCTATTTAAGCACATCTACTACACCATATCAAGTAGACAAGGTTCTTTGTTGACTACGCGCGCTGCATATCAACTAGACAGCTAACATATTGACTAGTCCATGTCGACTAGACGGTTAACATATCGACTAAATGCCTTATCATATCAACTAGAAGCCTTACCATATCGACTAGAAGCCTACCATATCGACTAGAATCCTTACAATATTGACTAGGCCATGTCGACTAAACTAAGTTTTAGGTTGACTAGACGTGTTGCATATCGACTAGAGAGTTAACATATTGACTAGAAACCATACCATATCGACTAGAATCCTTACCATATCAACTAGACCATGCCAACTAGATGAAGTTTTATGTCGGATTGATGTGCTACATATCGACCAGACAATTAACATATCGAGTAGAAGCCTTGCCTTATCGACTAGAAGCCTTATCATATCGGCTAGACCATCTCGACTAGACAAATTTTTATGTCAACTAGATGCGATGTATATCGACTAGACGATTAACATATCGACTTGACCATGCATGTAAACTTGACAAAGTTCTATGTCGACTAGACGCACTGTATATCGACTGGACGGTTAATATATCGTCTAGACGGTTTAACATATCGACTAGACTGACGGTTATGATTTTGTCTTCTTCCTTACGATCAATCTTTATTACAAAAGTGTGTCTTTATCTCCACCACCATTCTTTTTCAGTGATCAAGACGGTGGAGCACCACCAGTCAACTCATTCGAGGATGGCAAACTCCCGGGTGGAGTTTCGGTGGTTAACCGCCACTGTGTCTCACCGGAGTTTCTTAATTATCATTTTCCATGGTTTGGCTGCTCAAATTCGTTATCTACGGCAGCAATAGCCACCTTAAGGGCCTAGAGAAGGATCAGAGAGTCCTCCTCTTCACCATGTTGCATTCCAGTGAATCTTATAAAGATCTGGAGTGCTTCCACATTTTCACGGTGGTCCAAGGCCCGGGTGGCCGGGAATTAGTGTTCCGTGGGCCGCAACTCCAAGGCTATTCATCCTACAAGACCTACACACCAAGAGAGTTTAGATGATTACCTGAGATGTAGGGTTCGACATTGACTGAAGGCGCGATGATATAGTTCAATTCACGATGGTGGAAGTCTTCGATCTTCACGCTTTCTAGTCGTCGGCGTAGTCTCCAAGACACTCTTCTATTTCGTTCGAGTTTGGGAGGAAGAAATGGAGATAACTGAAGGCTCTTGGGGATTTTTATACCCTCCTTAACAAACTACACTTGATTCTTCACCAAGTAGTGGTTATGCATGGTTATGCTCTTCTCTCCTTCTAAATTTTTCCACAACCATACTCTATTGGGCACGTATCTTAAGGGTTGATAATGGTCAGGCTGAGTTTTAATTGAACTCAAATGAGTCCATTTAAACCAAGTAAAATCTTAAAGGCTCATATTTGACTTTACCTGGTCAACCATTGACCTTTTTAATGACTTGATCCCACCAAATGATGCTTAGGTCACATCTAGGCCTATTAATGCCTAAGTGTCCACTAAGATGAATTGAGTCATCTAATTACACTAGAGTTGATTTTTTGGTTGACTTTTGATAATGTGTCATATCATAATTGATCCTTAGTGACCTAAGTGTATTCACCAAGTTCAAAGCACATCCACGATGCCTATAGGCTACCTAAAGCCTAATTGGACATGGACATGACCTAGTATACACACCTTAAGGGTGGAAGGGTTATTATGACATAATGTTACCCATGGATAAACCTTATTTTAATTATATTAGATAGGACATAAGGAATTTACCCTAGCCAAAAAAGCTAGCTTGACAGCATATAGCAAATCATAAATCTTCTAGACCTCTAAAACAAAATTGGGATGTTACATGGGCTTCCCCCTAAAGTTATACGAATCAAAGCAGACTGAAGCGCTCAAGTAGGTCACCCCGACCGAGTTAGCCGTGTAGGCAAACTGTCGACGCGTGTGTGGTCCTGGCCGCGTGCGTGCGCTTGCCCGCTCGCGCTCACACCTGGCTGTGCGGGTGGTCTCCCGTGTGAGTACACCTGGCCGCGTGTGGCCTATCCCTGCATGCGCTCCTTTCCTCTCAATGAGTGCATGCGGCCTCTCCCACCACGCTCCCGCAAGGTCGTACGTGCTCGACCTCTTCCCCGATGCATGCAAAGTTGTAAGCGCACAACCGCTTTTTGTGTGTACCCGTGTCGTTAGTACCCCGCCGCCCCCAGCAATCGTCGTTACCTCCCGCCTCCTCCTGCCGCCACCGCCGTCCGACAACTTCTCCATGTCGTCCGGACCGCACAGGGTGGGGGGCATGTTCGTTATTTCTGGAAAATTGATGATCTGGATGAGCAGAACGGAGTAATGTCATTCATAAACACAATATTCAATCAGGCGCAATTACTACCGCACCCTTTCAAGGAAATTATAAAAAGGCTCGTAGGCATTCATTTGAAGACAAGTAACCGAAGGGAGAATAGAGAGCTCTGAGGTATTCTGGCAAGCACGTGAGACTTTGATCATTCCTTCGCTCTGAATTCCCTTTATTCACTCTCAAGTTTGTCTGCTCTCAACACTCACATGGACGCCTCATCAAGTAATGGAGAATGCATAGAAGAACGCTCTCGTGGTCACTCCCGTGGAAGCTCCGTACACTTCGTTTTTTTCCTCTTTTCTCTACCTTCAAAGCTTGTAAATGGAGAAGTGATTGTCACCCTCCTGGGAACTCAAACTCTTGTAAAAAAACAAAGGAATTAGTGGATTTTGGCTCGGCACAGATTCGGTCACATAGTTTTTCATCATTTCTGACTTTTCTAAGCTAAAAAGCCTTGTGTCATTGCTGCTTGATTTTCATTTGATTGTTTGCATGCTCAGTCCACTCTCAAACTAAGGCGGTTCGATTCTCTGGACTGGAGGAAAATCCCAATGACCCGCAACACTAGTGAATGTTTTTTAAGTTTGGTTGTTATTTGAATGTTAAAATGGACTCTGTGCAAAAATAAATTTTATAATTGTGTTTCAATAGCAAGTCGGTGTGTAAATACTAGATTGGGCAGCAAATATAATTGTGCATAGTGAATATTGATACGCTAATAACACCACTCAAAATAGTTCTGTGGAAGTCTTTATCTATACTTTATTAAAAGAAAAAAAATACTATTTAATTAAACATTTACTTTTCAATTTTACTCATGTTTGAGTCATTAAAATTTATTTGTTTTTTTTTATTTTAAAAAGATGTGATCTCATGCAGACAGTTTTTTACTTACAATAAAAATATGTTCTACCGCTGCTCGCAAACATCAGTGCACACCATAAAATGAGCGACGAGCAGAGTATAATATTTAGGGGATTGCGAGCGGCGGGAGCACCGTCGCGCCGGGACAATATCGTGACCGAAATAATGTTGCGCGGGAAATAGGGGCTCCCGTGCTCTATTGAAATAGAGGTACTATCACGATTAGCCGTAAGAGTGAAGCCCCCTCTTACTAAATATACGTGATATTACTAGAATAATTTGACCGCGGTTCAGAAGAACATTAAACTTATTTTTAATGATCATGTTTTGCATAACATTGTTCTAAGTTTTACAGTTCTACCATATGTGATTTAAGGTTAGTTTGACATGGCAGTGACGGCACGGTGGTCAAAAATACGGTGGTTACAAATCGTCGTCTGATTGGCGTGACAATTTAGCTCTCATAATTTTAAACAAAAATGAACTGTCACGAATAGGAGTCTTCATGAATCAAATCTAATCGAATAACTTTTCAATCAAATTCAAATTTGACATAGACTGCAGAGATTTGAATTGGGTTTCAAATTCATTTGATTGATTTTGAATTTCTAATAATTGATTATATATAATGTTAAAATATAAATATTTAATATTAAATTACGTGTATAAAATTTATTTAATTATATAGTATACTATTTGCGAATCCTTATGAATAAATTATTTGGTCTCGGATTCAAAAATTATTCGAATCCGAAATCAGATTTGAATTCTAAAAACACGAATTTTAACTGGATTTTTATGTATAGAATCATGAATTATTCACAAACTATATTATTTATGAACAACACTAGTAGTGTTACGAGTATGTATTCAACATAATAACTGATAGGATTCCTCATAGGTTTTCCCGAATCAAGCTAAACAAGGCAAGCAGGAGGGGCACGCAAGCGCAACACGCCCGCACAACACGTGTACATGCGCTCCCCGCGTACGGGCACAGCGCGCCCGCGCAGGCACAGCGCGCGCTCCCATTGCGCGTGCCCAATGCGCCCGCGCTGACGTGAGAGTGCCCGCACTAGCGCAAGATCTCCCGCGCGGCGCTCCTCGAGCGCGCACCACGCGCCGACACGGGCGCACGCTTCTCCCGCACGCGAGCGCCGGCGGCCCCGCCACCGCCGACTACCGCTGTCGTCGGGTAACCTGCATGCTCAGGCCACCCATGCCGCCGGGGGGGGGGGGGGGGGACTTCCGTCATTTCATGAAATTTGGTGATTCAGGTAACCAGAATGGAGTGACGTCATTTGCTGCCTAAAAATCCGTCCCGACGCAATTATCAGCATGTCCCTTCATAAAACTATAAAAGGGTCTCAGACCCTCATTTGAGGACAAACAACTCTAGAGGCTAAAGAGAGTTCCGCGTTTTTCGACGAGAATTTGAGATTTGGATCGTTCCTACGCTCGATATCAAATCCGCTCTCTCTAGGTCGTCAAGCGCACACTCAACGCTGCAAAAACTTAGCCATTTTTTGGAAGATTAATGCTCTCATCCAAGCCTCGAAGAATTAGTGAATCCTCAGCTTCATTGGACGCTCTTGTCAAAGCATTGTGAACTTAGTTTATTTTTTGTTATATTTGCACTCAAAGCTTTGTAACAGAGAGGTGGTTTGTCACCCTCCGAGAAAACTTTCAACTCTTGTAATTTTAACGAAATTGTGAATTTTAGCCTGACATAGATTCAGTCACGTGGTTTTTCATCTTTTTGGGGGGCACTTCCGTCATTTCATGAAAATTGATGATTCAGGTGACCAGAATGGAGTGACGTCATTCGTCACCTAAAAATTCGCACTGACGCAATTACCAGCATGCACTTCCAAAAAAACTAGGCCTCAGGCCCTCATTTGAGGACAAGCAACTCTTTAGGCCGGAGAGAGCTCTGCGTTTTTCGGCGAGAACGCGAGACTTAGATCATTCCTCCACCCGAAATCCAATCCGCTCTCTCTAGGCCGTCAAGCGTGCAACATGCAACGCTGCAAAGACTTAGCCATTTTTTTCGGAAGAACAGTCTCATCCAAGTCTCGAATGTAGGAAATCCGGAGCGCCAAGAAGCAGAAATCCGAATAAAAACAGTAAACAAAAGAAACAGAGCAAGCACACAAACACGCAGATTTCAGAGGTTCACCCAAAACAGGGCTACGTCCCCTATCCCTTCCCTTCTCAGTTCTTGTAATCACCAAAAGAAAAATGCAGATTACAAAGGTTTCAAAGTTCTAAACCGATTCTACCTTAACTCCTGCTTCTGGACAAGAAACAAAGGAAGAACCCCTTCTGAATCGCCTCCAACAAATTCCTCGTATGCGTCTACAAAAGGTATACCAGCCGAAAGCCGTCGTCTCGACCGTATCCCTAAGAAAAACCGGAATACGCCATTAAATAGGCTTCAGCATAACCCGATCGTCGAACGTCGAACGGCGTTCGTCGAACGTCGAACGGCGTTCGTCGAACGTCGAACGTCGAACTCGGCCAGTTCGACGAACGTCGAGCGGGGTTCGACGAGTTCGACGAACGGGGTTCGACGAGTTCGACGAACGTCGAACCCAGTTCAACGAATGGAAAAAACATCCCCCCCAAAAATTTTGGGTCGGGGCGTTGCCCCCGCACCCCCACCGGGGACGCTGTCCCCTGGACCCCTGCCCGCTGACCTCCGCCGGGGGCGGCTGCCCCCGGACCCCCGCTATCGTCGGCGCCATATGTCGGAGAGGGATCACACTTCGATTCTTCTAAGCTCACGTGGGCTAACCCGGTGTGAGAAACAAGAGGACCGGAAGTGTTCCACAACCCTAACATCGAAGACTCAGTGAATCCTCAGCTCTATTGGACGCTCTTGTCAGAGCATCGTGGACTTATTTTATTTTCTGTTATTTTTGCACTCAAAGTTTTGTAACAGAGAGGTGACCTGTCACCCTTCAAAGAAACTTTCAACTCTTGTAATCTCAACAAAATTATTGATTTCGGTCCGACACAGATCCAATCACGTGGTTTTTCACCTTTTTCGGGGTTTTCACGCCAAAAAAAATCTTGTCATTTGTGGTTGTTTTTCATTGACTGTTTGCGCGACCGGTCCAATTCCGAGATAAGGCATTTCGATTCTCTTTGCCGAGGAAAAACCAGGTGACCCGCAACAATAACAAGTATGACATACATCAAAATAAAAAAAAATTAATTTTAAACATAAAACTGTATGAGATTCTTTAGGTGAGGTCAAGCAATTAGTTCATAACCATCGTGTTCAAAACAGCTACCGATCTGTTAAACAAACAGTTAGTGATAAATACTTTCAAATTTATTCTAGCAAGTAATATTTTTATGGGAATTGTTAAAGGCATCACAGATTTGACTATTGACACCACACCATTGTAAATTTAGAGGGTTAAATATAATCCTTAAAAAAACCTAATGACACTCAATAGTTGGCACCTCTCCCCTGCTCGCGATCAGAATCCCCGAAACCCTACGACGGCTCACTCATGTCGCACGCATAGGCGGGTCCATAAATTTTGTAATGGGGGTGAACAAGTTTTTTTTAAAATAAATAACAATGTAGTGGATTGTCCTCGATGCACTCAGCTCATGTGCGTTGAGTACACGATATTTTTTTCCTATGTCTGCCCTTCACCATAGAATGCGTCGTTGAGTTATAGAAATTTTAAAAAAAAATTTGAACGTTTCCATTTTATCGGAGCTATTTCTCTCTTATTTGACAATCGTTTTTGATGTATAAGTAGGCAAAATTCATTGCCTCGACGGGAAAAATTCAAATCCACTAACCATTTTGAAAAATAATCGGAGGGGGGAGCAGTGTCCCTCGGACCCTCCTCTGAATCCGCCCCTAGTCACACGCCTTCCCCCTCGCCGCTTCAACTGAGGGCCCTCCCCAGACCTCAAAAATAAATAAATATAATTTTCTTTTCATTAAAAAATACGATTAATAAACTAATCTCTTTTTTAAAAAAAAAATCCTTAGCACAGAAGTAATAAATATGTGGCAAGGTATGTTTTGGTTCGTCCGTGAAATGATTTTTATGCAAGGAAACCGAAAGGGACCATGTGAATTAATTGCCATTTTTTAATTCCCATAAACTTCAAGCATAAGGAAATTGACTTTGGTAACATACAGCGCGTCTTTAAATAATAATTTTAGGCTTCGTTGACATTGACTTGCCTCGAGTCTTTCGGTATAAAAGAGTAGCAGTTGGAATATGATTAATAATAGTTATTTAAACAAAATAAAAAAAATTACTCGTTATCTTAGGCGATTGTTATTAGCACTATACTTTTGGATATTTGCACTACGTTTACACCTAATTTTTCACGCCTTTTAAAAATACTCATTGTACATGCATTTTTAGGAAAAGTGTTCGATCTACAACTTTCGTTTGAACACTTTACCTAAATTGCATGTATAAGAAGACGTATTTCTAAAAGGCGCAAAATCTGAACGTATTTCTAATGTACATCTTGTACATGCATTTTTAGGAAAATTGTTCAACACAAAAGTTTTAGATCTCGTCGAGATCTACAACTTTCGTGTTGAACACTTTTCCTAAAAATACATGTACAAAGAGTATTTTCAAAAGACACGGAAAATTAGGAGTAAACGTAGTACGAATATCCAAAAGTGTAGTGCAAATAATATGTCTAGGGCTGATATCGAGTCGAGCTCGAGAGATTTTGACTCGGCTCGAAGTCAAAAATTTTGACTCGAATTCGGATCGATTTCAAGTCGAGTCGGCTCGAAATAGCTCGATTCCGAGTCGGCACGAAATTGAATCGAGTCGGCACGAAATTGAGTAATTTTTCTTCTAACTTCTATTTGATTCAAAATTAAATTAGACAACCTATAAATTTAGCAAATGAAACACTAAAACATTCATTTTTTTTATTTAAATTAAATTTTATTATTTTTAATTTAAAAATAAGTATATATTAGTAATACATAATATATTTAATTAGTTCTAGTTGAACAAATTATATTTTGAGCGATTCAGCGCTTGCAATGCATGAAATCAACTCGAAATCAGATTCTAGTCAAATTAAATCATTGATTCCGTTTCGGATCAATTTTCGAGAAAATTTCTAGCGGCTTTCGAGTTTCGAATAATATGCTCAGTCCTAGTACATAAGAGGTTGAATTATAAACTACAAATATGGATTATATTACTCATGTATTGATGTCTTTTACTTTCTATCTAGCACACCAATCTTCTCTAAGTCTCATCACAAAGTCTATAATGGTATGTTCGTTTGCATGAGACTGAATTCCTGCATTGGAATTGAAGGTCTAATTCCAATTCCGTCGTTCGTTTGCACGTTTGACGTTGTAATTTAAATTTTAATGAATTTCGTGGAATTCATTTTGAATTAAAGACAATTATTTCCAATGAATATAGGAATTGGACAATTTCGACATAGACACATTTTTAAGCTAAACACGCGATTTTTTTGCCTGGGAGCGTGTGTTGTCGCACGAGCATGCGTTTGTCGCCCGTGAGCGTGTTTTTCACTGATGCGCGCATTTTTCGTTAGAGCAGCGTATTTCGCCCCGACGCGCGTTTCTTCACCTGAGCGCGATTTTTTCCCTGATGCGAATATTTTCGCCCGAGAACGATTTTTCTCCCGGACGCGATTTTTTTCGCTCGAGCTCGTTTTTTCACCTGGGCGCGATTTTTTGCCGCAATTTTTTTGCTCAGGTGCGATTTTTTCGCCCGATCGTGAACTTTTCGTCAGGGCGGCGTATTTTGCCCTATCGCACGTTTTTTCACCCGAGCCCGATTTTTTGCCCGGACGGGATTTTTTCATCCGGCGCAATTTTTTCGCCCGGGCGCAAATTTTTTGCCCATCCACGAATTTTTTGCCCAGCCGCGCATTTTTCGCCCGACCTTGCATTTTTCGCCCCAACGCGATTTTTTCGCCCGGACGCATTTTTTCTTCTGGGCGCTATTTTTTCGCCCGGGCGCGATTTTTTGCGCCCGAGCGCAATATTTTGCCCTTCTGCATTTTTCCCCTTGCCGAAATATTTTCGTCATGCTGCGATTTTTTCTCCAGGGCACGGTTTTTTGGTTCAGACGTGATTTTTTCGCCGGACCGCGAAATTTTTTGCCTGACTGGGTTTTTTTCGCCCGTGCGCGTTTTTCCCGCGCTGGTGAGATTTTTTTTCTCCTGAACGCAATTTTTTGCTCGGACGCGTTTTTTTTGCCCGCACGAGTCTTTTCACCTGGGCGAGATTTTTTCGCCCGACCGCGATTTTTTTCCCGGGCGACAAAAATGGGCTCGAGTCACAAAATCGCGCTCGGACGAAAAAATCGCGGGCACATGAAAAAATCGTGCCCGTGAGAGAAAATCACGGTCGGGGAAAAAAATCTCCCAAGCGAAAAAACTGCGTTCGGACGAAAAAATCGCGTCGGGGCGAAAAAACTCGCAACTGAGTAAAATATCATTCTCGAGCGAAAAAGTCACGGGCATAACTCATATTTGTTTAGATTAGTTTTTTCATAATATTTTTCAAGTCTCATATTGAATTTTATTTAACAAACGAACAAAAGAATTGATCAATTGCACAATATTTAACAATATTCTTTATTAGTCGAATTTTGGAATTGAAATTAGTCACAAATATTTAATTTCATACTATTCACAAATATTTAATTCCAATATCGAATTACAATTTCACGCAAACGAACGGAACCTAATGAAATTTTAATGATTTTGTATGACTTTGTTAATTCTTTTGAAGCACTAACTAAATTATGGTATGATGCTCACTTGTAAGACTCTCAATTCTGAAGTGTTAGAACAAATTGAAAATTATTATGCACATTGCACATAACTTAACTGTGATGATGTATGTAGTACATGAAAAGAAATAACACTCATTCTAACTTATGCACAATCCTACTCACTCGGATCCAACTTGGTTTTCACGCTAGTCTCCATTATTTCACATTTCATAAAATAGTGGAAGAGTATATATAGTGAAACCAGGGAAAAGAATATAAGAAATTAAAACACAATTGACGGGACACTGTGTATATTAGAAGAAAATAAACGACCCTGAAGGTCTCACAACACAGAGTACACTGCTGTAAAGTCAAATCCCATATGTTAGCCTACACAAAAAATCATAAATCGAATGAACATCAAATAAGTAAAGAGTACTATATATAGTTTCATATCTGTAACATTATTGTTCACAATGAAAACATCCTCGTTGGGAGCATCAAACTGCACAAAACTTTTGCATCTTCTAAGAAGTGAAAGTAATGTGATTGTCTAAAAAGACTAAGTGACTCCAACATTCTCCTGAGTCCTTACATGCTCAAATAAAGGTGGAATCAATTACTAAGCTGCAATGGGTAAAAGTGGTTGATATTAGACCTCCGGGACTGTTTCAGAAGGTGAATCCATCAAGCTTGACTAATCATTCACAAGTAATCCAAATGTAGGAGGGTGGTTAGGGAGATGCAAAAAGAGTGCTTCAAGATCCATGACGAATTCAAGGCCCTCAAAAAGTTTTTGACCAGAATGAGTTTAGGGCATGCTAAACTGGTAGACTATACTAAGGAATATTAGAAAATTCTCAAACAAACAGAGCCTAAATAACTTGCGGTCACAAAAAGCATGTTTGTTTGGGCGGAATTTGAGGTAGGAAATGGAATTGACCCCCCCCCCCCCCCCCCCCCAATTTCATTTTTGTTATTCCGCGACCAAAAAGAGACATCAGAATTGGAATTCATTTCAATTCCATTGGAAATGAAAATTGCCTAATATCTTCCCTCACCAATTTTTACTGGTGTAGATAAGATTTACAAATTCTACACACCCCTCCTCACACCAATTCTGATCTTTTTGGTAAAGTTCAATTCTTTCGCTCAACAACATTATTAGACTGAGGTGAGTATGAAGCTGTGATTTCAAAGATTAAATTCTCAGAAGCACAAAATTCCTTGAACTTAATTACTGTGTATTCTTTTTACTGATCACTTCTAAATCTCTTAATTTTTAAGTTTAACTGGTTTTTACACAAGATTTGAAGATCTTAAATATCATAAATGCTTCATCTACTGGTTTCAATAAGTATACATGACAATATCAAGAATAATCAACTATAATTATAATGAGATAATTCCTTCTCACTCTAGTGACATGACTTCTAAAATCATTAAATTCAGAATTTATCAACTCAAGAAGGTGTGTGTACAAACCGTCTTGAAAGGTTTTCTAGTGATCTTGGTTTGCGCACACACCTTACACTTATCAAATCTAATATATAGATCTAATGAGATGTCATGACTTTTAGCTAGATCTCGTATTTTTCTATAGTTCACATGTTAAAGTCTGGCGTGTATCAACTTTGGATCAATTTGAGTTGAACTCACTTAGTTAATACAATCATTGTTTAGGCTATGCATAACATTTAATTGATAAAGTACGCACAATCAAAATAGTGTGAATTAACCGTTAATGTTATTCTATTGCTGAAGGTTGTTAAGGTCATTTCAGCTTTATCTAACAAACTCATGGAAATCAAATTCTTATTTATACTTGGAACTACTCTAACATGCTTTAGATTTGAAGTTTTACCTGAAGAGAGGACAAAATTTGTTGTCCTAGCATGAGTCGCATTGGTCTCTCCTCCATTGCAGTTCTCCATATTATCTTTGACCTTCGCAGCCTCAGTAAAAAGTCTTGGATCTATAAGAACCCTTAGAGGGGATGGGGTGAATAGGGGTTTTAACAAATTTTAAGCTTGAGTAAAATATAGTTATAAGTTGAAAATATTTTACCAAGTATTTTTAATGAATGTCTGGCTTTATGTTTTTGAAAAAATAACTTTTTATAGTGATGTTAGACAGGAGAGGTTGAATTTTTGTTACTACCGCCAGCAATAAGAGTTACCATACATCGCTAATGATAAAGATTCTCTTTTTCTTTTGAATATAAAGAACAAAAATATGAAGAGTAAAACAAAGATTGAGACAATTTTATATTCGAAAAATTGATTACAAAACTTGACCCCAATCACGCTTCGAATCGAAACAATCGTAAGAATCTTTTTAGTTTTCTATACCGACCCTTTTCTCAAGGACCGATTTGCTTTAACTTATCTCTCCCTAGATAATGCCTTGAGTCACCCCTAGATCTAACCTTAGACCTAGTCGCCACCACTCACAATGAATTTCCCCTATGTCTCGCAAAACTTAGCCGCCAACTCCTACGGTAAATTCACTGCTAACAAAAAGATAATATAAGAGATACACAAATACAATCTAAAATAAATACTCCCTCAATAAACAAACTTGAAGATGAGTTTGAAGGCATGCCAAAGAGATCGTTGGAGTCCATGTGTGCGACCTTCGTGTAGAGTAGGTGTGTTAAATACTCCTTCAAGTTCTTAGACTTCACTAACGGTGTTGGGGGTTCTCTAAACCTTAGGGAAGAGGGATCTTGCAAAATATTAAAGTTATGGCTCTAGGTAGTATCCGTTGAAAGGAAGAGATCCACTATGTAAAAAGACTTAGAATCCTACCGCTAGCAATAAGGTTACTGTCGGTAAGTATCCTATAAGGAAGGTGAGAGGCACACAGATCGAGCCCAAAATAGTAGACGCACAACATCAATTTAGGCAAACCCTCTTGCCACATCGTGGTAAGTTCTATCGCATTGTGTTAGTATTAATCCTCTGCACTATCAGATCTCCTTCCCCATTTGCACCTCAATCAGCTATGGAATGACGGTCTTCCATAAGTTAATGCCACGTGTTAATAGTTATCGTGTCGCAATAAGTCTTGCTAAATATGGCCTTCTAGTCAACATTCCTTTCTAGCTGATATTCCCATCTAGCTGATTGCTAACACAGTGGTAGATGTTACCGTGTCGTGTTATCCATTTGTTCGATGCATCATCTTTATTTTGTATCGTACACATATGAGTATTGAACATGTAGTTCTTGCACATCATAAACACACAATAAACATGATCAAATATATAGTGTGATTTGTTATTCTCAAACCAAGAGATGAGAACTAAATGTTCAAACAAGAAGATCTTTGTCATGTATCATATAAAAAGTAGCACCGTTGTATAGCCACCACTCAGAAGGCATACTACGGTGACTACTCCCAATCATAGGCACAAAGTACTTGGAATTATAATTATCTACCAACATATTTATAACATTCTATGAGACTTATGTCTTCTTCTTCTTCTTCTTCGAAGCCTTATAGTCTGTGGCCTAGAGACTCCACTTGCCATAGTTGTGGCACTTGTCATTCTTCCTTTAAAAAGTATTTTTGGCCAGTAACTGTGCATAACTTCACCTTTAGGTGCATGCGGCTTCCGATGAGGTTTATAGGAATGGGAATCGAAGCTGGCAAACTATGTGGATTGATCAACTTCCTCCAAGCTTTTACCAACAATATTTTGATTCTCAATATAGATAAACCTTTTGAGTTCATCCAGTGTGATACTCTTCTTCAGTTTGTGCATTTCAGTCTTGAAGGTGATGACTCAGGAGGAAGCTTGCTCAAAATAAAATTTACAAAAAGATTATCGGGCATTTTAGATAGTTCATCTTCTAACTTGAGACACATATTTTTCCAGTTTTATGAGCTGAGAGGTGACTGATGAATTTGCATTGAACTTAAAGATGAAAGATTTCTCTCCGAGGAGAGTTTTCAACAATCCATCTTTCTTTTAGAAGTATGCGTTCAAATGGTCTCATATATCTTTTGTAGTCTTATACGTAATGTAGGTCATTGTAAGTCGAGGTTTAAGAGAGTTCAGAAGATAGTTCGTGTAAAAATCCTCATTTTTGCTCCATTGATATTCATCCACGTCTTCGCGAGTCATGGAGAAGTCACTAAAAATTGTGTAGAAGATCTCACGCTCTGTTATTCCCAGTTAGACATATAGTTTTCAACCGTGGAAGTCAGTGACATCAAAAGACTATGTTGAGAATATTGTCCACAAGATTCCTGATTTGAAGAAGTCATCAAGATGATAATAAACATCTTGTATCAGATGAAATGTTTTGTTTTGTTATGACATGGTTAGCTAAAGTGCATAACTAATGTTTTGTTAGACTTATGGTCACCCAAATAAGGGTTTGCCCTTGTAATCTCTCAAAGAGCAAGACTCATGTTGACCTCTGTCCTAATCATATATTAGATATGTCACTATGATGAGGAAACTCACTAGAGTTAAGAGAATTCAAAGGCAAAAATGTAAATTTTTCTAAGGTAAGTATCAGGTGTATATGCAAAATGCTAAGTGTTATGCCGACTACATCGACTGCATAACTCAATAAAATATCGAGTGCATCAAAGGCATGACTAAGGAAAAGTTTGAGTACATCAATCTCAAGCTTAAGTACTTTATCGAGTGCATCAACTTCATCGTTGAAGAAAAATATCGACTGCACTGACTGCATCATTGGGAAATTTGTCGACTGCATCGGCTGGACTATGACAGAAAGTCTTCAGCAAATTTAAATGACTAAGTACTGAGTGTTTCCAATTAAGTCCTTATGATATTTTAGGCTTACTACATATCCATCAGTAGAGCCAAAGAACTTTGTTGGTGGTATCAATTCAAATTGACTTATAAAGATTTATATCAGCTTGACGAGTGGTCTAACAGGTGTCTCATGAAATTACGGCCCTGATTGCGCGATCCATTTGAATTAATTCAAAATAACGATATTTGCTGCTGAAATCAAGGCGCGATCAGATGGAAGAAATAATCTCATTCAATTGAAAAAAATTCCTTTTTCGGGATCTTTCCTTAGGTAGAATTGTCTAGTCGTTTGAGAATTCCTTATTCAGAATTTTGACTAAGTGATTTAACTAGTCGTTGAAAAATTCTGTACCTATCATAAAACCTTCTGCCGACCGAGCCTACTATAAAAAGGGCGACTTAAAAGGATGCAACAATAAGTAATACACAGAGATTTTTACACACCAACTCTTAAAAGTTTTCTATGCAAGTTCTTAGCAGTGCTCAAGTAGAAAAGTTCATTTAAGCTTTTATCCACTTCAAGCAACAGAGAGATATTCTTCCAAAGCAAATTTCTGCAATAATTCTTCAAAAGAATTCTTCTCTTTGTCAAGGTGTTCTTGATCAAGTCTTAAATCTTTTCAAGCCAAGCTATTCAAGTGCTGATCAAGGAAAAGAAAGAAGCATGCATTGTGCTTCTATTTGAAAACTCAAGTATTGTATGTTGAGTCAAAACCTTGTAATTCTTTTCATTTATAGGATCTTTTAGATTTGAATTGTAGGGCTTGTTTTGGCCTGAGTTGTAGGGCTTGTTTTGGCTTGAGTTGGTGGGTTTGATTGGCCTGTGTTGTAGGGTTTATTTGGCCTGAGTTGTAGGGTTGTGTGTAGCCTGTTGGGAATTGTCTTCACAATACCCCAGATTTGTGGGAAGTCAGACCTGAAACTAAGATGAATTAAGTTGTATTTGATGTTGTGTTTAAGTTGTGCATGCAGGACTCTATTGCCAAGTGTAAACCAATGTCAGTCTATAGTGGGTCATCAAACACAGGACCATGCAATGTAATTCCTCATTATGTGATTCAACGTGTTGACTCATGTATAGCCTCTCTATTGGGGTACACTTTGTTTCCATGCACTTGGACTACTGGACTCTGGAGTATTGAAGACTCTATCAGAAGAAATTTTTTCTAAGTCCACATACTCGAGTAGTATCTTCTATATACTCGAGTAAGTGACTTAGTACTCGAGTAGATTGGATTACATACTCGAGTAGTTCTCAAGTTACTCGAGTAAGTGTTCTGATCGTACTCGAGTTGATCTGTACTTCTCATCTCAGAAAGTTTCTAAGTCCATATACTCGAGTAAATCTATTCATATACTCGAGTACCTCTTTTCCTTACTCGAGTAGGTGTTTGTGTACTCGAGTAGAGCCTTAGTCATACTCGAGTAGTCTCTTAGTTATACTCGAGTAGGGCTAACTGTTCAGTCTAAATATTTCTAAGTCCACATACTTGAGTAACTTCGCTCATATACTCGAGTAAGTGGCTTAGCACTCGAGTAGATCCTTCTTATACTCGAGTAGACTGGCTTAGCACTCGAGTAGACTTTTCTTATACTCGAGTAGTTTGGATTAGTACTCGAGTAGATGTTTCTACTTACTCGAGTAATCTGTCAAGAGTAACTCGGGTAGTTCTTCCAAGGCACTCGAGTAGTCATTTCTATTACTCGAGTACATGTTTCTCTTATCTACTCGAGTAGCAGACCTTTATACTCGAGTATCTTATCTAACCTGAGTATGCCGGCTCAGAATTCCAGAAATCGTTAAGTCTAGAATTGACGGAGATTTGAAATTAACCTTTTTCTGATTGGTCCACGTGTCAATCTTAATTACGATTATGACCGTTGGAGATAGCCTATAAATAGGTCCTTTCAGATTTGACTAAATACGCGTTTATAGAGATTATCTTTTAAGAAAGAGAAAATCCCGAAAACCCTAATTTTCTAATCCGCCGCCATTACTGTTTTTGGGAGAAGCTCTGGATCGTCGTTCTCATGCCGCTGCTATCGATCTTAGTTTCTCTAGCGATCCAGACTCAAGAAGAATCATCCGATCTCTCTGTGCTTCATCGTCTCTAATTTACTTTCTTGATCGTGGTGATTCCAGATCTCAGAACCGTGGATCTCAGTCAAGTCTTCTTCAACTGTTTCTGTTCAAACCGAAAAGCTCTCAAGAAGAAGATTACGTCAAAGATCCAGATCTATGATATTCTTGTTGTAAATTTTATTTAAACAAATTTCTTTGTAGGAGATCTTTCTCCGAGTGGTAGGAAGTTTTATCTTCCGAGTGTAGATCCGTTTGAGATCGAGTTTTTGTAGGAACGTGGTTCTGAGGTGTAGGATTGTTTTTGCAATCCGAGATAGTGGAGTAGCCGAGTCTAGTGATTTGCTAGATCGGTGAGAAAAGTGGACGTACCCAAGATTGGGGAACCACTATAAATCTCTTGTCGTCTGTGTGATTGCTTGATTACGGATCTGTGCTGTGTTATATTTTTTATTCCACATTTGACACGAAATTCACCTATTCACCCCCCTCTAGGTGATTTAGGTTGACAACTTAGCGCTCTCAATTGGTATCAGAGGCGGAGGTTGATCGTTAAAAGGTTAACACCTTGATCTAATCCTCACCAAGTTGTCTCCAGAGAAGTATTAAGCATGAGTAAGACCAAGGATTTTGCTAAGCTCCCTATCTGCACCAAGAACAATTTTCCTATATGGAAGGAAAGAGTTAAGCTCTTCATGGAAGCAGTAGATCCCCGAATCTTCATGATTGTGGAAGAAGGTCCGCATGTTCCTATGACTGCATCAACAATAGACCCAACCAAAAAGGTCCCAAAGAAGTTGATGGACTTGGATAAGGACGAGATTGCACTTGTCTCCCTGGACAAGAAAGCTAAATATATTATCGCAAGTGCAGTCGATGACTCAATGCTGCAAAATCTTATACATTGCCAATCTACCAAGGAGATGTGGCAATCCCTGGTGACTCTGATGGAAGGGACTGAGGAAGTTAGGGATGATCGGAGATCCCTCTTAAATCAGAAGTATGAAGCCTTCCGACAAGGTCACAAGGAACCCATAGCTGACACATTTGAAAACTTCTTTAAGATAGTCAATGGACTGAGAGTGTATGACCGAGTCTTTACTAATGGGGAGCTGAATGATAAGTTTCTGAGATCTCTCACCAAAGAATGGGACAATAAAGTCTGTGCCATCCGAGAGTTTGGCAGACTAGCAGAGACAGATCCACAGAATCTATTTGGCAAGTTGATGTCCTATGAACTGCAAATCAACTCCAGAAAAGCCGAAGAAGAGATTAGTCGTTTCTCCTCAAAAGAGAAGTCGGTTGCTTTAAAGGCTGACAGTTCAAGGAAGGGCAAAGCTACCTCGCCAGCACCTCCTCAAGAAGTAAGTGAAGAAGAAGGCTCCGAGACAAGCACCTCAGGCTCAGAACTATCGGAAGGAGAGTTCTCTTTGCTCTCGCGGCAGTTCAAGAAATCCTTGAACAAGAAGAAGCAATGGAGAGGCAAAGATGCCTCATACAGAAGATCACGACATAACGGTGATCAGCGAAAGAATGGCTCGAGCAGCCATGACAGGTATAACTCCAAACAGAACAAACAAATTTCAACTGACATCGTTTGTTATTGTTGTAATAAGCCAGGTCACGTCATCGCGGACTGCCCTCACAAGAAGAAAGAGGGTGGCAGAAGAGAGGAAAAGAAATCTTCATACCACAAGAAGAGGACAGAGAAGAGCTTATTAGCCAAGAAGAGCAAAACTCTCAGCGACTCCGACTCATCTGAGTCGAGTGAAGAAGAGGAAGCTTACTTCGGGCTCATGGCTCACTCTGATGATGAACAAGTCCCCCAGTTCACTGGGGAGGTAAAATCTCACACTCCTCTCTCTGAATCTGATGATGATAATGAGCAAGAGGGCTATTCCTCTGAAGATGAATCTGAACTCATGGGGACAGTATAAGGAGTTACTCACGGCTTACGAAAAATGTCGTAGAGTCGTGAAAACTCAAGCCAAAGAGATAAAATCTCTACAGGCTATTGAGAGCAGCTTGAGAGAAGAAGTCACCAAGACTAATTCTCTTCAAGAGAACTTCAATGCTGCTATGGAAGAATACAATCAAGCTCTCAAGCACCTCGACCTTAAAGATGAAATCATCAAAGAATTGGAACAACAACTCGAGGCTGAGAAGAAACTTGTTGAGAGTTTCTCCAAGCCTAAGACAGTTCTTCCACTCGTTGCTGAGTTCTCAGCTAAGGCCAAGGGTGTTGGTATATGCCACATTGGTGCTTCTAGTAAATCTTCTAGGAGAAACAAGGCAAAGAGAAAGAATAAGGCTGCCCAGAAGGCTCTAGCTGAAGAAAAGGGGAAAGCTCCCTTGGAACCGGTTTTGTTCAAGAAAGTTATCTTTCCTACGAACGAATACGACTATGAGTCCACCTATGGACACTTCTCTAGGCCGATCCTCGAGAAGCCTAAGTCAAGATACCAAGGTTGGACTCGTCCTCGTAACTTTGGAGAGAGTGTCTTTAAGGCACCTTATGAAGAGATTCAACTTCAGAACTATGGACCATATGCTCATGGTCATAACATCAAGAAGACACCAAAGGTAAAACCTATTGTGGAAAAGCCTATGAAGGAGAAGACTTCATGTAGCTGCCATCATCATGAAGCTTCTTCCTCTAAGAGTGAAGTTCCTGCTAGACCATCACTTAAGAAAATCAAGCAGGAATACACTAGGCAAAGATACAATAGGTTCGACTGTTGGTTCAATCCTAGAAATGTTGCAACCCCTCAAGTTAGCAATGTGAGAATGACCACTCATGAGGCTAATGCTCGTAGGGGGAGTATTCTAACTCGAGACCAAGGACCCAAACTTGTTTGGGTTCCTAAGGCTAAGTGATTGTAATTGCAGGTCTGTCCAAAGACCACCAAAATGCCAATCTGGTACTTGGACAGTGGATGCTCTCGGCATATGACCGGGACAAGAAGCCTACTCCAGAATTTCACCTCAGTCTGCAACGGACCAAAGGTCATCTTTGGAGGTTCAGATCGAGGAATAACTAAAGGCTACGGTATGATTACTAACGGTAGCGTATCCTTTTCGGATGTAGCCTATGTTGAAGGATTGGAACACAATCTCATCAGCATAAGCCAACTATGCGACAAAGGATACGTGGTTGAATTTCATGCTGACAAGTGTTTGATAAAATCGGTTGACAACATGGAAACTGTTTTATCAGGCACTCGAAGCAGAAATATTTTCTGTTTAAACTTCATTTGTATAGACACGTCTACACCAGTGTGTCTTTTAGCAAAAAGTAGTGCATCTCTTGCTGACCAATGGCACAAGAGACTAGCACATGTTAATTTCAAAACTATTAATAAACTATTCTCCCAAAACTTAGTACGTGATGCCCCTAATGTCAAGTGCGTTACGGACAGTCTTTGTCACGCCTGTATCAAAGGCAAGCAAACAAGGAGTTCATTTAAAAGCATAATAGGCAAAGATTCTAATAGAAGCTTACAACTTCTCCATATGGACTTGTTCGGTTCACTGCAAGTTAGAAGTTTGGGAGGTAAGAAATATACGTTGGTTATTGTGGATGATTACTCGCGCTTTGCGTGGGTGTTCTTTCTGAAACACAAATCAGACACCTTCAGTACTTTCACTAGTTTTGTTAGGAAAATCTAGAATGAATACAACTGTTCCGTAGTCAAAATCAGAAGTGACAATGGAACAGAATTCAAGTCTGGAGCCATGACAGAATTCTGCGAAAGTCAAGGTATCTTTCATGAGTTTTTCTCTCCTCGCACTCCACAGCAAAATGGAGTAGCTGAGAGAAGGAACAGAACACTCATAGAGGCTTGCCGGACTATGTTGAGTGATGCCTCACTTCCAGAGTATTTCTGGGCTGAAGCCGTAAACACCGCTTGTCACATGCAAAATCGAGCTCTCATCAACAAGAACCATGATAAGACTCCTTACGAACTTCTAAAAGGCAGGAAACCAACCATTTCATATTTTAGAATCTTTGGCTGTAAGTGCTTCGTACTTAACAACGACAAGTATCGCACTACCAAGTTTAGCGAGAAAAGCTTTGAAGGTATTTTTGTAGGTTATAGTAGCCATAGTAAGGCCTATAGAGTATTTAATAGAAAAACTCTGGTGGTAGAAGAGTCGATACACCTTGTATTTGATGAGACGAGTTTGCTGCAAAACAACTCTTCTAGTGTGCTCATTGAAGATGTAGGTACCAAGATGAAGGAACTTAGCTTGGATGAGCCTACTCAAGATAAAGATGAGACGTTCATCAAGATCACCTCTACAACCCCTATTGGAGAGGTAGATGATCAAGATGAAGAACACATCCCAGCTGAAGATGCAACACCAGTGGCTGAAGAGATCCCAGATGCAAGGACTCTAGAGTTCAGACACTTGAAGGATCATCCCTTAGATCAAATCATATGAGATCCTCAGGATGGTGTCAGAACCCGGAGAGGTACAACTAACGAGAACTTATTCTTGAGCTTTCTATCACAGGTTGAACCTAAGAAGTTCGAGGAAGCAAACTCGGATGCATCCTGGATACTAGCCATGGAAGAAGAGTTGAATCAGTTCAAACGTTGCAAAGTTTGGATACTTGTTCCTAGACCCAAGAGTAAGAATGTCATCGGGACAAAATGGGTCTACCGGAATAAGATGGACGAAGATGGAACAATTATAAAGAATAAAGCCAGACTTGTCGCCAAGGGCTTTCGTCAAGAATAAGGAATCGACTTTGATCAAACATATGCTCCAGTGGCAAGACTGGAGACGATTAGGTTATTTCTTGCCTACGCTGCACTTAAGGGCTTTACCGTCTATCAGATGGACGTCAAGTCCGCCTTCCTGAATGATGACATAAAGAAAGAAGTGTATGTAGAGCAACCGCCAGGTTTTGTTGATTCAAACTTTCCCAATCATGTTTACTTACTGCAAAAAGCATTATATGGTCTTAAACAAGCTCCCCGAGCTTGGTATGAGACGTTGTCTAGCTTCCTTCTTGAGAGCAAGTTCACAAGAGGAAAGATAGATAAGACATTATTTCTTAGGAAAATAAAAGGCAAGATTTTGCTAGTGCAAATCTATGTCGATGACATTATTTTTGGCTCTACAGACAACAACCTCTGCAAGAAGTTTTCTAAACTTATGCAAGGGAAGTTTGAAATGAGTAGTATGGGAGAGCTGAATTATTTCTTAGGGCTTCAAGTGAAACAATCTGAGGATGGAATTTTCATCTCACAGACCAAATTCACCAAAGAGCTACTTAAGAAATTCGGAATGGAGAACGCAACCTCTATGAGGACTCCAATGGCCTCAGCTATGTCTCTGGACAAGGATGAGAAAGGGAAACCTTTTGATGAAACCAAGTACAGAAGCATAATTGGGTCCTTGCTCTACCTTACCGCAAGTAGACCAGACATAATATTTTCAACATGTGTATGTGCTAGATTTCAGGTGAACTCTAAGGAATCTCACTACATTGCTGCAAAGCGAATCTTGAGATACCTCAAAGGTACACCAAATCTTGGATTATGGTACCCAAGAAGTAATGATAGTGAACTAATTGGATTTTCAGATGCAGATTTTGCAGGAAGTAAAGACGATAGGAAAAGCACTTCTGGGACTTGCCAATTCCTGGGAAGGAGACTTATTTCCTGGAGTAGTAAGAAGCAGAACTGTGTGGCAATTTCAACGGCTGAATCAGAGTACATCTCTGCAGGCAGATGTTGTGCACAGCTTCTATGGATCAAGAATCAATTTGAAGACTATAACATGAAGTTCCAGAACATCCCTCTGCTTTGCGACTCTTCCAGTGCAATAGCAATCGCCAACAACCCAGTCTCCCACAGCCGGACAAAGCACATAGAGCTTCGTTATCACTTCATCCGGGAGCATGTGGAGAATGGAGACATAGATCTACAATACGTCTCCACAGATAGGCAAGTTGCAGATATATTCACGAAGCCGCTAGATGAGACCAAGTTCTCATTCTTCAAAACTGAACTTGGGATGCTCAATAAAGAAGATTAGTGGTCTCTATCAAAGTCTCAGAGTTAAAAGTTGGTGGAGGTAAAGATCAGTGCTTCGAGAAAAATATTTTGTCAAAGTGACTTACTCGAGTAAGTGTACTCACATACTCGAGTACTTAGAAACAATCACGAGTAGTTACACGACTACACTCGAGTACATTACAATATACTCGAGTAACTCAAAGTATCTACTCGTGTAGGTAAAAAATTCACTCGAGTATATATTCTTCATACTCGAGTACTTAGTAACTCACTCGAGTACTTCATGATCTACTTGGTCTTCGACTTACTCGTGTAGGTTACAACAGATTACTCGTGTATACCGATATATATACTCGAGTACCTGGAAATTCCAGAACTTTGAAAATCTCATTTTTCTCTTTTCGCACACCTCGATTTTTGCCGCCCCCCATAAGGTATGTTTTATTTTAAAACCCAATCTTAAACCTAATTAGGGTTATGTATATAAATAGAATGATCCCGTAATCCATTTCCACGAAACCTTTCCCGAGTACTCGCCGGCGCTTCATCTTCCAGAACCGCAGAGCGTTGTCTTCTCCAGAATCTGTTACTCCAGAACTCAATGGCTCCTCCATCCAAGATTGGAATCGGGTCCGAATTGGTTATAGATGGCATCGCCGAACTCTCTGACGACTTCCGAAACCTTCTCATTCTCCTTGACACAGCCGGGCTGTCGTTCCTACTACAGACGCCGTGTAAGATCCTATTTTCTGCAGTGGAAGAGTTCTACAAGAATCTGAAGATCAAGCGAAATGGTACAGTTCTCAAAACCAAGGTCAGTGGGATAAAGATCCGTCTGGACAAAACTTCATTAGCTACCCTGTTAAAAACTGTCAGTGGTGGATGAAGAAGATGATCTGACTTCTAAAGATTCCGAGAGAACCAGTTTCTTATGTGGAATAAACCCGTATGAAGGATATTCGTTCCGACGTGCAGATTTCAATTTAGAGGGGAAATTTCTTGTGGATGTCATTGCCAAAGTTCTTCTCTGCAAAACCTATTCCCTTAGAGAAATCTCCCAAAATTTTTTTGATGTTATGCAAGCCATAGTATGCCGGAAGAAATTCCAGTTTGGAATGATGATACTGAATAAGATCAAAGAAACTGTGAGCAAACCAAGCTATGCCAGGATTATCTCCCTCCTCTTCCACGAGATTAATCCTACAGTGTTTGATTTCTCCAAAGGAACTCCCCTCCATCACATGAAAAAGGTATCCATCTCTTCCATCCAAAGATATGAAATCCAACTCAAGAACACTGCCCAAGCCTCCAAAGTCATTATGGATGAAGATGTCCCCAGACCACAGCATGTTGCTGATGACAGGACTCCATCTCCTCCTCTACATCAAGCTACTGACACCCTGGGTGCAGTAGTTGAGCGGGAGCCTGCCTCATCTAGCTCCCAAATTCTGTTAACAGAACTTCCCTCCCAGACAGTCAGAGATCCTTCTCCTCCTCCTCCTCCAGAAGATATTCAAGTTCAGCAAGACCTTCTGTCCACAGCTGTAGAGATTGATAAGCTCATTGAAGAACTCAGATCAGACATTCCCCTACCTCCTGCAGATCCAGTTGTTAGTGCTCCTGAGGTTCAGGTACAAGATGAACAGATCCCTCTCAAGGAACCCTCTCCATCCTCAGCTCAGTCTCCCATTGAAGAAGCAGAACAACATGATAGTATCATCCTGCCCGATGAAGAGGAGTTATCCCCAGAACCTGTTGAACCTCCTCTAAGGACATTAGCCTTCACTCTCCCCTCCTTCACAGATCCCCTGGATTCAGTAGAAATCACTTACACCAAGAGAACTGCTAGCTCAGTGGTTGTGAAAGAAATCCCTCCTTGGACTCCCTCAGTCTCTCAGCTCCCTCAGGTCTCTATTTCTCCCAGTGCTCCATCTTCTGCTTCCCTCAGCTCCTCAGACATCATCAGTAAGATTGAGAAGATGCTCCAAGAACAGAGACATTACTTTGATGAGTCTCTGAAATCAGTTAACAATAAGGTCTCTGCTCCTGAAACTGAGATGAGCAGAGGCTTTGCAGAAATTCAAGCCAACACCGATGAACTTAAACAACTCTTCAAAATAGGTGGAAAAGCGATAGATCACACCATCACCAGCTTGGGTGAAGTCAGAAATCAATCTGAAACAGTGGCACATAACCAGATTCTGCTAGACCAAAGAGCTGAAGCCAATGTGATGAAAGTTTATGAAGAAGTAGGCATATTCAGAGATGAAGCTATTGAAAAGCTATCTGTAGAAATCAGCAAGGAGGAGAAAATTGTGAAAGAACAAGTTGAGAAAATTTCTATTGAAATCTCTACCAAGTCTAAAGAGACCCTGGATGGATTAGTTAACACCATGAAAGCAGATATTCTAGCACAGCTACAGTCTGTCAAATTCTACATTTATGACACTGCAGTTTGGGTACATAATCAGAATTTTCCAAAATTCCAGCTCGACCCCTCCATCATTCCTAAAAGCTTAGATCCTCTTGAGGAACATCCTCCATCTGATGCCCAGGTTCATGCTACCATTCCAGAGGCAGTGCCAGCCTTCTCTCCCAGACCTGCTGGAGAGATGTCTGAGCCTCCTCTTTCATATTCTGATGTGTGGAAAGAGGATGTCCCTGCCAGCTCTCAGGGGCACTTTGATCGAGGTGCTTCCTCCTCTAGAAGACCTGCTGATCAAGGTGGGCCCAGCAAGAAAATAAAATATGGTGACGACGCTTCTGCTAGCCGTTCTGCACCTAAGAGAGATCAAGCTCAAGCTTCAGAGGGCAGATCAGAGTCAGTACATTCAGAAGTTTGGAGTCCAACCTCCAAATCTTTAATCTTTGACACTCTAAAGCTGGTAACTGATTTTGGGTAAAATAAAGACAAATTCTACAGCTACTCAGAATGGAAAGCCTATGATACATCTCAAATCAAGATCAGATTACATGACAGGCAATGGGGATTCAACAATCCAGCAGCTCCTCCAAGGCCAAAGACTTATTTTCCTAAACCCTTCAGTTATTTGGAAAGACAAGAGCTGAAGAAAGCTAAACTTCACAGAGAGAATTACCCCTGAAAGTGTTTTGTGGAACTGGAAAATCCTTCTATTTAATATATCTAATTCTGATTATGGTTCCCTTATTTGCTATTATTCTCTGTTTTAGTCCTTTTCTATTGCTTGTTGTTATAAATGATCATTTCTTTTCTAGAAATTCATCTTAGTACAAAGGGTGCTAACTTCTACAAATAGGGGGAGATTGTTGGGAATTGTCTTCACAATACCCCAGATTTGTGGGAAGTCAGACCTGAAACTAAGATGAATTAAGTTGTATTTGATGTTGTGTTTAAGTTGTGCATGCAGGACTCTATTGCCAAGTGTAAACCAATGTCAGTCTATAGTAGGTCATCAAACACAGGACCATACAATGTAATTCCTCATTGTGTGATCCAATGTGTTGACTCATGTATAGCCTCTCTATTGGGGTACACTTTGTTTCCATGCACTTGGACTACTGGACTCTGGAGTATTGAAGACTCTATCAGAAGAAATTTTTTCTAAGTCCACATACTCGAGTAGTATCTTCTATATACTCAAGTAAGTGACTTAGTACTCGAGTAGATTGGATTACATACTCGAGTAGTTCTCAAGTTACTCGAGTAAGTGTTCTGATCGTACTCGAGTTGATCTGGACTTCTCATCTCAGAAAGTTTCTAAGTCCATATACTCGAGTAAATCTATTCATATACTCGAGTACCTCTTTTCCTTACTCGAGTAGGTGTTTGTGTACTCGAGTAGAGCCTTAGTCATACTCGAGTAGTCTCTTAGTTATACTCGAGTAGGGCTAACTATTCAGTCTAAATATTTCTAAGTCCACATACTTGAGTAACTTCGCTCATATACTCGAGTAAGTGGCTTAGCACTCGAGTAGATCCTTCTTATACTCGAGTAGACTGGCTTAGCACTCGAGTAGACTTTTCTTATACTCGAGTAGTTTGGATTAGTACTCGAGTAGATGTTTCTACTTACTCGAGTAATTTGTCAAGAGTAACTCGGGTAGTTCTTCCAAGGCACTCGAGTAGTCATTTCTATTACTCGAGTACATGTTTCTCTTATCTACTCGAGTAGCAGACCTTTATACTCGAGTATCTTATCTAACCCGAGTATGCCGGCTCAGAATTCCAGAAATCGTTAAGTCTAGAATTGACGGAGATTTGAAATTAACCTTTTTCTGATTGGTCCACGTGTCAATCTTAATTACGATTATGACCGTTGGAGATAGCCTATAAATAGGTCCTTTCAGATTTGACTAAATACGCATTTACAGAGATTATCTTTTAAGAAAGAGAAAATCCCGAAAACCCTAATTTTCTAATCCGCCGCCATTACCGTTTTCGGGAGAAGCTCTGGATCGTCGTTCTCACGCCGCTGCTATCGATCTCAGTTTCTCTAGCGATCCAGACTCAAGAAGAATCATCCGATCTCTCCGTGCTTCATCGTCTCTGATTTACTTTCATGATCGTGGTGATTCCAGATCTCAGAATCGTGGATCTCAGACAAGTCTTCTTCAACTGTTTCTGTTCAAACCGAAAAGCTCTCAAGAAGAAGATTACGTCAAAGATCCAGATCTGTGATATTCTTGTTGTAAATTTTATTTAAACAAATTTCTTTGTAGGAGATCTTTCTTCGAGTGGTAGGAAGTTTTATCTTCCGAGTGTAGATCCGTTTGGGATCGAGTTTTTGTAGGAACGTGGTTCCGAGATGTAGGATTATTTTTGCAATCCGAGATAGTGGAGTAGCCGAGTCTAGTGATTTGCTAGATCGGTGAGAAAAGTGGACGTACCCAAGATTGGGGAACCACTATAAATCTCTTGTCGTCTGTGTGATTGCTTGATTACGGATCTGTGCTGTGTTATATTTTTTATTCTGCATTTGACACGAAATTCACCTATTCACCCCCCTCTAGGTGATTTAGGTTGACAACTTAGCGCTCTCATAGCCCGAGTTATAGGTGTACAACCCCGTATCCCGCGAGTGGTCGACAGGGGTTGAACCGGCCGGCTCAGATCAACTTGGACCCAGCTTGCCGAGCCCGAGCTCGGCAGTAGTCGAGCTAAGCTCGGCGATGGCCGAACGAAGCCCGGCATGCCGAGACCGAGCTCGGGTGCAGAAACAGGGCTCGACGATAGTCGAGCCAAGCTCGACGATCTCCGTGCCGAGTCCGAGCTCGGCGATCGTCGTGCCGAGCCCGAGCTCGGCAATAGTCTAGCCGAGCCCAGCGCTAGCCGAGCACAGCCCGCCGAGTCCGTGCCCGCCTAGGCCCAGGGCGAGGCGAGTCGGGCCCCTTGCCGAGCGAGTGCCCCCTCAGGTCCAGCTCGCATCTTGGCCATGGCACACTTTTACTGTGTGGCCCCTTTTGGTTTGCCTGTAGTCCTCGAAAACAGTGAAGGTTGTATATTGGCAGGCCATCTTTTCCTATAAATAGGACCCAAGGGGTACCTCAGAAGGCACGTTTACTAATTCTCCGGCCTACTAGCGCTTTCTGAGGTACCTTAGCCCGGCATTTGGCTAAGGAGGGGAAGCGCTCTGAGATCTTCCGGGTGTGTGGTGGGACCTCCACGCCGGGCCCTTGGTCTAGTCTTTTCTTTGTCGTTTTCTTGCAGGAGTGAAGTAGGTGCGCGGCCACCCCTTCCCCAAGGGTCGAACTCCACAGAGACCGGTTTTCCGGTTTCAACATTTTGGTGCGGTGAGCGTGGAGAGTGGTCAGCAGAGAAAACCTCCTACAGGCTCGATGACTGGAGATGAAGGACAAGGATCAGGCAGGGGGAACTCGCCACCCCCTCCCCCACCCTCAGCGGCGAGCATGCCGGCTGAGCTCAGGGAAGAGATCCTCGGGCTCGTCAGGACCGCCCTCGGCATGCGAGCTGAGAGTGCGACACCGGCTGTCCCGGTGGTCGCCGTTCCCGCACTCGGCGACGACGCACCGCTCAGGCGACCAGGGAAAGAACCTGCCGAGAGGGGCGAGCGCGAGTTCCAGGGGCGAGTCCTGTTCCCCGGCTCGGCCGCCGAGTACCACGTCGGCGAGACGGCAGGGAGGGAGTTCCCGACTCGCCCGGCTGAGGGGGGGAGCCCCTTCAGCGAGTTCGTTTCTTCAGCCCCCGTTCCCGAGGGGTTTCGCGAGCCGGAGATGACTTACTACTCCGGGAGAGGAGACCCGGTCCACCACATCCAGTGGTTCGAGGACATGGTCTCCATTCGACAGATGTCAGACGGCTTCAAGTGCCGACTCTTCGCCATCACCCTCAGGGAAAAGGCGAGAGAGTGGTTCCATCAACTCCCGACCGGGTCCATCTACTGCTTTGAGGATCTGCGACGGGGTTTCATGCTGAGGTTCATCACTTCTAAGAAAAGGAAGAGGGAGGCGGAGTCTTTGTTCCGCATCAAGCAGAGGGTGGGAGAGACCCTGGGGAGCTACCTGGACAGGTTCCAAGAGGAACTGTCCCAAGTTCAGGAGATGCCAGGGCACACCATGATGGTGGCCTTCACCCTGGGTCTCCAGTCCGGGTTCTTCGCAATGGAACTGAAGAAGTCACCTCCAGTATCTTTTGAGGCACTTCTAGAGAGGGCGGCCAGGGAGGCCGAAATGGAGGCAGCACATCCAGAGTTCGCGCGAAGGTTGGCCAAGTGGGCCGTGGAAGAGGAAAGGCCAAGGGGTGGCCGAATTCAGGAGGAGAGGAGGGCTGAACCTCAGCAAAGGGAGCAGCCGCAGCAGCAGCCGCAACCCAGGTGGGTGCGTCCGGAGCAGACCCATCGTTTGGGATGGAGGCCCGAGTGGCAAGACCAGGCACCACGAATGGGTTATCAGGGAGGAGATAACCGCCAGGGTGGCCGAGGGCAGTACAACCCCCAGGGGGGTAGGCAGGGTCAGAGACCCCCTCTCCCCGACCAGGAGGAGGCAATGGCAATTGCCATGAGGGGGAGGAGGAGAGGACAGCCGAGGAGAAGGAGGGAGGTCAGGGTGGACCTGCCCTACTGTGACTTTCATCAGGAAGAGGGGCACCTCACATCCACGTGCCCGGAGTTCCTCGAGATGAGAGGGAGAAGGGAACCGCAACAACAAGACCATCAGGAAGTTCGGATAGAGGAGATCCGGCCTCGGGAGGAGGGGGATCGGTGTGAAGACCGGGTTGATGTGGGCACCCGGGGAAGGATCGGAGCGATCCATGGGGGGGCCGGGATCGAGGCCTCCCGTAAGTAAAGCCTCCACACTATGTACCGGAGAAGCGTTGGCTCCACATCCCAATCCCCTCCCCCGGAGGAGAAAATCACCTTCTCCAGAGAGGACTTGCCGGGTCACGAGGACCCCTTCTGCGATGCGCTGGTTATCCAGACAGCCATCGAGGATTTCACTGTCTCCCGGATCCTCGTGGACAATGGGAGTTCGGTCAACGTCATCTTCAAGAAGGCGTTTGATGCGATGAAGGTAGAGGACAGGAGGGTGTTGGCCTCGGACGGGCCTCTGTTCGGCTTTTCAGGGGAGAGGAAAGAAGTCGAGGGAGGAGTGGGACTCCATGTCACTCTAGGGGGGCAGTCGCGCAACTGCAAGTTTGTTATCGTGGACGCCCCTAGCAGTTACAGCGCCATCTTCGGGAGACCCCTCATCAGCGCCTTCCGCTGCGTCCCCTCGTCCTTCCACCAGTGTCTAAAGCTCAACGTCGAGGGGGTCCAGATCCGAGTTCGAGGAGACCCTAAGGAGGCAAGGGAGTGCTACGTCTCGGCGGTAAACTCCATCTCTTGGTTGGAGGGGGCCGAGGAGATGGGGCGGAGGCTGGAGGAGGAGCAGGAAGCTGACAAAGAAATGGAGGTGGAGTGCTGCGCTCGGGGGGAGGTCGCGGAAGAGACTCGGGGGTCGGCCGAAGCCATGGCCGTCGAGGAGGCTGAGGAAGAGGTCCTCGCCCCCGGAAGGGGAGGTATCGAGGAATGGGAGGAGCAGTCCCGTCTGGAGGCAGCGGAAGAGGTGGAGGAGATGGAGGTCCTCACCATTGGAGGCAGGGTGGAGAAGGTCCGCGTCAGCGGAGGCCTGACCCCGGAAGCTCAAGGCAGGATGCTGGAGTGCATCCAGAGGAACGTGGACATCTTCGCCTGGAGCGCCGCGGAGATGCCAGGGATCGACCCCGACGTGGCCTGCCACCGCCTCAACCTGGACCCGGAGGCTCCCCCCATCCAGCAGAAAAAGAGATCCATCACGGACAAGCTCGTCGAGCCAATCAGAGAGGAAGTCGCCAAGCTCCTCGAGGCTGGCTTCATATCCGAAATCCAATACCCCGGCTGGGTCTCCAACGTTGTAATGGTTAAAAAAGGAGACGGCCGGTGGAGGATGTGTATCGACTTTTCTCTTCTTAATAAATCATGCCCGAAAGATTGTTATCCTTTGCCTCGGATCGACGCGCTGGTTGACTCAGCCGTCGGTTTCCCTGTAATGAGTTTTCTGGATGCTTTTTCAGGTTATCACCAAATCAGGATGCACCCCCCTGACGTCAAAGACGTCTCGTTCATCACGGGGGACGGATGTTATTGTTACAAAATGATGCCCTTCGGGCTAAAGAATGCAGGGGCTACCTATCAAAAAATGATGGATAGGGTCTTTCGAGAGCAGAAGGGGAGGAATCTCGAAGTGTACGTGGATGATCTCATGGTCAAGAGCTTGGATGTCGACTCCCACATTCGGGACTTGGAAGAAACTTTCGCCACTCTTCGCAGGTTTAAGATGAGGCTGAACCCCCTGAAGTGTGTCTTCGGGGCAAGCCGGGGAAAGTTCCTAGGGCATCTTCTCACCCCCGCTGGGGTAGAGCCCAATCCAGATAAGGTGAGGGCAATCTTGGAACTAAGGTCGCCGCAGAATATCAAGGAAGTACAGCAACTGACAGGAAAGTTGGCAGGGCTGAGTAGATTCCTCTCCCGGGCCGGGGAGAAGTGCTCCTCGTTTTTCAGAACTTTGAGAGGGGGTCGAAAGTTTGAATGGACCTCGGAATGCGAGGAGGCCTTCCAGGCTTTAAAGAAACAGCTAACTCAGGCCCCCCTGCTCCAAGGGCCCAAGGAAGGGGAAGACTTATTCCTATATCTAGGGGTCGGGGCTGAAGCCTTGAGTTCGGTTTTGGTTCGGGAAGAAGGGAAGAAACAACTCCCCGTCTATTATGTAAGTCGGATATTGAAGAGGGCCGAGCTCCGTTACCCCATCCTGGAAAAACTGGCCTTCGCCTTAATCATCTCAGCCCGGAGGCTTCGGCCTTATTTCCAGGCACATTCAATCCGAGTAGTGACTGACCACCCCCTGCGTAACATCTTCAAGGGGGTAGAGCATTCAGGAAGGTTGGCCAAGTGGTCAGTGGAGCTGAGCGAGTTCGACATCTCCTTCGTCCCTCGCCTCTCAATCAAGGCCCAAGCTATGGCTGACTTCCTGGCAGAGTATGTGGTCGAGGTGGCGGAGGAGAGACTCACTCGCCCTCTCCCCTGGAAAGTCAGGGTGGACGGTGCCTCGGGGAAGCATTCTTTGGGAGTCGGGGTTATCTTGGAAAGCCCCCAGGGGATAAAAATCGAGCAGACTGTGGTAGTGCACTTTCCTATCACCAACAACCAAGCCGAATACGAAGCTGTAATCGCAGGTCTGCGTCTGGCAAGAGACTTGGGGGTGCATGACGTGGAGGTCCTCACCGACTCCATGGTGGTGGCTTCCCAGATCAAGGGGGAGTTTGAGGCAAGGGAGCCCACCCTGCAGCTCTATTTGATGAAGGTAAGGGGAGTCATTGGGACCTTCCAGACCTTCTCAATCAAGCACGTGCCAAGAGGGGAAAACGAGCCAGTCGACCAGCTAGCAAAGCACGGTCCCCGGACGGGAGGCACCATTACGGATCTCTTCCGACCTTCCATCGAGGAGGGGGAGCTAATGGAAGTAGAACAGCACCCCTCATGGATGGATCCCTTCGTCACCTTCTTGTCCACCGGAGAATACCCGGAGGGAATGGACCGAAGAGGGCTCAAGCACAAGGCGGCATACTACCTCCTGCGTGAGGGACAGTTGTACCGCAAGACCCTCTCAGGGATGTTGGCCCGTTGCGTGGCCGAAAGAGAGGTGCACAAAATTTTGGAGGAAATCCATTCCGGAGAATGTGGGAGTCATTCGGGGAGTCGGACCCTAGAAGGGAGAATTGTCAGGCAAGGGTACTTCTGGCCTACCCTCGGTCAGGATGCAGCTGAATTCGCGAAAAAATGTCATAAGTGCCAACTATACGCCCCGCTTCAGCTCCAGCCGGCTCAGAGGTTAAGAAGCATCATGGCACCATGGCCCTTCGCCATATGGGGGCTGGACCTCGTAGGACCTTTCCCTCAGGCCAGCGGGCAGAGGAGGTTTTTGTTGGTCATGGTTGATTATTTTTCTAAGTGGATGGAGGTGAAGGCTCTAGCCAAGGTGACCTCTCAGGTAGTCAGGAACTTCATCTGGGGAGAGATCATCTGCAGGCATGGGCTGCCACAAGCTATCGTCACGGACAACGGACCTCAGTTCGCCAGCGCGGAGTTCATTCGTTTCTGCGAGCAACTAGGGATTGACCTTCGGTTTGCTTCTGTCCATCACCCCAGGAGCAACGGGCAGGTGGAAGCGGCCAACAAAATCATAGTGAACCTCTTAAAAAAGAAAGTGGAAAATTTGAGGGGAAGTTGGGTGGAACAGCTTCCATCAGTCCTCTGGGCCTTGAGGACCACCCCCAATACGGCCACAGGGGAGACACCTTTCAAACTCTCTCACGGCTGCGAGGCCGTTCTACCTATCGAATTCGAGGTCCAGACACCTCGGGTCGTCGAGGCAGGGACCGGAAGGGAAGAATGGAGGTCGGAGAATGAGGAGGAGCTTCGACTCTCCCTTGATATGGTGGAAGAACTACGCGACTTGTCCGTCATCAGGCAGGAAGAGGCCAAGCGAAGGATGGCCAAGTATTTCGACAAGCACGTCCGTGTCAAGCAGTTCGCGGAAGGGGACCTTGTCTTGAAAAAGGTGGACGCAGCAGGGAGATTAGCCGCTGTGGGAAAACTCCACCCCAATTGGGAGGGCCCCTACATTGTGCAGGAGGTCTTGAAATCGGGGGGGGGGGGGTATCGCCTCCAAGATGTAAGAGGGGACACCCTCAGCCACACTTGGAGTGGCGATGATCTGAAACGTTTCTACCCTTGAAAATATTGTAAATATCTTGGCTTTAAGAATGAAAACAAGTCTCATTGTTGTATCTTATGCTCTGTCAAAATGGCGAGGGTAAGGGGGTTCGCAGCTTAAACCCTCAAGGGGCAAAAGTTTCTAAGCCTTCTCGCTCTGAGGTTAGGTCTCGTCACTCCCCTGCCAGGCTCCCACCTAGCTGGCACGGCCGAGTCTCGATGGACATCGATATGACCCTGGGGCTGAGCCCGGAGGATGTTCAACACCCGCCCTCAGGCTCTCACCTAGCTGACTGGCCCGGTGGTAGCACCCGGGAGAGGCAAAAGTTTCTAAGCCTTCTCGCTCTGGGGTTAGGTCTCGTCACTCCCCTGCCAGGCTCCCACCTAGCTGGCACGGCCGAGTCTCGATGGACATCGCTATGACCCTGGGGCTGAGCCCGGAGGATGTTCAACACCCGCCCTCAGGCTCTCACCTAGCTGACTGGCCCGGTGGTAGCACCCGGGAGAGGCAAAAGTTTCTAAGTCTTCTCGCTCTGGGGTTAGGTCTCGTCACTCCCCTGCCAGGCTCCCACCTAGCTGGCACGGCCGAGTCTCGATGGACATCGCTATGACCCTGGGGCTGAGCCCGGAGGATGTTCAACACCCGCCCTCAGGCTCTCACCTAGCTGACTGGCCCGGTGGTAGCACCCGGGAGAGGCAAAAATTTCTAAGTCTTCTCGCTCTGGGGTTAGGTCTCGTCACTCCCCTGCCAGGCTCCCACCTAGCTGGCACGGCCGAGTCTCGATGGACATCGCTATGACCCTGGGGCTGAGCCCGGAGGATGTTCAACACCCGCCCTCAGGCTCTCACCTAGCTGACTGGCCCGGTGGTAGCACCCGGGAGAGGCAAAAATTTCTAAGTCTTCTCGCTCTGGGGTTAGGTCTCGTCACTCCCCTGCCAGGCTCCCACCTAGCTGGCACGGCCGAGTCTCGATGGACATCGCTATGACCCTAGGGCTGAGCCCGGAGGATGTTCAACACCCGCCCTCAGGCTCTCACCTAGCTGACTGGCCCGGTGGTAGCACCCGGGAGAGGCAAAAGTTTCTAAGTCTTCTCGCTCTGGGGTTAGGTCTCGTCACTCCCCTGCCAGGCTCCCACCTAGCTGGCACGGCCGAGTCTCGATGGACATCGCTATGACCCTGGGGCTGAGCCCGGAGGATGTTCAACACCCGCCCTCAGGCTCTCACCTAGCTGACTGGCCCGGTGGTAGCACCCGGGAGAGGCAAAAGTTTCTAAGTCTTCTCGCTCTGGGGTTAGGTCTCGTCACTCCCCTGCCAGGCTCCCACCTAGCTGGCACGGCCGAGTCTCGATGGACATCGCTATGACCCTGGGGCTGAGCCCGGAGGATGTTCAACACCCGCCCTCAGGCTCTCACCTAGCTGACTGGCCCGGTGGTAGCACCCGGGAGAGGCAAAAATTTCTAAGTCTTCTCGCTCTGGGGTTAGGTCTCGTCACTCCCCTGCCAGGCTCCCACCTAGCTGGCACGGCCGAGTCTCGATGGACATCGCTATGACCCTGGGGCTGAGCCCGGAGGATGTTCAACACCCGCCCTCAGGCTCTCACCTAGCTGACTGGCCCGGTGGTAGCACCCGGGAGAGGCAAAAGTTTCTAAGTCTTCTCGCTCTGGGGTTAGGTCTCGTCACTCCCCTGCCAGGCTCCCACCTAGCTGGCACGGCCGAGTCTCGATGGACATCGCTATGACCCTGGGGCTGAGCCCGGAGGATGTTCAACACCCGCCCTCAGGCTCTCACCTAGCTGACTGGCCCGGTGGTAGCACCCGGGAGAGGCAAAAGTTTCTAAGTCTTCTCGCTCTGGGGTTAGGTCTCGTCACTCCCCTGCCAGGCTCCCACCTAGCTGGCACGGCCGAGTCTCGATGGACATCGCTATGACCCTGGGGCTGAGCCCGGAGGATGTTCAACACCCGCCCTCAGGCTCTCACCTAGCTGACTGGCCCGGTGGTAGCACCCGGGAGAGGCAAAAGTTTCTAAGTCTTCTCGCTCTGGGGTTAGGTCTCGTCACTCCCCTGCCAGGCTCCCACCTAGCTGGCACGGCCGAGTCTCGATGGACATCGCTACGACCCTGGAGTTGAGACTGGGAGTTGGCCCGAGGAAAATACCAGGGCGCGAGCTCGCCAGTTAAGACGGCGAGCTCGGAATATCCTACCCCCCCCCCTCCTCTCCCTCTCCAGCTCGCTACTAAGGAAGCCCTGGTCCTGTCCCAGACTCAGGGGAAGGAGAGCGGCTCTCTCCAGCGAGCCTAGCCTCGCTCCAGCTAACTCGGCGAAAGACACGCCCTGATGTCTAAGGCGGATGCCGGCAACATCTTGACCCAAGCGTATTTTCACTTGTCTGAATTATCGAAAAACTAAGGCGAGACATGGCAGGGGAAGGTGAGGCGCGAGTAGGATATGGCGCGAGCACGTGTCCTAGGGATTCGCCGCGAGCACCGCGGGGGCTGGTCCTAACTCAAAACATTCTACAGGCGAGGTCGCTCTACCTAGCGCGCGGGTATAACATCGCAAGTGAGCTCAAAAAAGAAGATAGCAAAATTGTGCAAAAATATCTTTTGATTTATCATTACAAGGTTTACAAGGCCCGCCTCGGCAGGGTACAAAAAAGAACAGAGAAAAGAAAACAAAAGTTAACTCTCGCCCTCCCCCCTCGAGTGGCGGTCCTCCTCGTCACCAAGCCGAGCGTCCTTCTCCCTCACCCCAGCAAAGAGCGAGTCAAAGCTATCTTCCTTCTCGCTGAGCGGGCTGGGCGGGAACAGGGTTGGCAGGAGCTCCCGGACGGTGACCTCCTCGCAGCCTTCCGCCAAGATCCCCGTCCCCCTCATGGCCTGTAGAAGACACTCGGCAGCCTCGACGGAGTTGACTCGCAGCCGCTCCGCGACGTCAGCCTCGCCAAACACCCGAGGCCTCTTGAAGGGGAAGGCCGGCTCGCTGGCGTCCGGGGGAAGGAGAGCGTCGGCTTGGCGAAGGACCTCTCCCAGGAGCCCCTTATTCTTCTCTTTCAATTCCTCCACCTCCGCCCCCAGCCGGGCGGCAACAGCCTCCTGCTCCTGGGAATATGTCTTCTGATCGGCGAGCTGGGCTTCCCGCTCAGCGAGCTGAGCCCGCAACTGAGCTATCTCGTCTCGCATCGCGTTAGCGGCTTCGGCGTCCTGTAAGATTAAAAGTTCAGAACACGCGCAGGAATAATCTTAAGCAAGGTAAATAGAGGTATCCAGTGATTACCAGGCCGCCGACAGACTTCGCGAGTAGAGCGTCCGCGAGGCCGAACCGCCTTTCCGCGTCGACCGCGCTCTCCTTCGCCAGGTCGCGCTCCTGCTCGGCAGTCAGCAGGGCGTTGCTGAGCTGGAAGCCGCGGCGGACCATCATGTGATGGAGCTCGAAGGCCCGCAGGTGGGCCTGCATCCCCTCGTAGCCGAGCTGACTGGGGGTAAGCTTCTTGTACGACTCGGCGCTGTCGCGGCTGTAGAGGCCGAAGCCGAAAGCGAAGGCATGGGCGGTGGGCGGCCGGCGAGCTCCCCAGGAGGGGGCGCGAGTGGAGACGGAAACTCGGTGAGCCCCCTCGTCCCACTTCAAGATGGGCTCGCCAGCCGCATCTTTGCTCTTGCACCCCTTGCCGAAGTTGGGGTGATCCTTCGGCAGACTGGGCTCGCGGACGGTGTCCTCCCCGGTAGAATCGGAGGACGGCCCGTTCTTCTTCTTCCCCTTTCGGGGGGAGGAGGCTTCTTTCAGCGGACTCAAGGGCGGCTCGTCGGACAGAGCCTCCGGCGAGCTCATGAACTTGGCGGGAGACGAGGGAAGGTGCAGCCGTCCGCGCGAGACCACCTTCGCCCTCTTCTTCTTGGGGAGCGAAGAATCGGGGCGCGAGCTCGACCCCCCGGACTCCGAGCGCTTCTTGCCGGGGGGTTGGACTCGCGGTTGCTCCTCGCGACAAGCCAGTGCCGCCGCCCGGGCCAGCTCCAGAGGGTCTGAGAATATCCCCGGGTCGGCGAACGGCGGATGCTCCGGCAGAACCCGTTCCCCTGCAGAGAAAGACTTAGTCAAAAAAAAGAGGGAGGGAAAAAATTACATGAGATCCACCTCGATAAAGTCCGCGAGAGGGCTGAGCGAGATATACCTTCGCCGGGGAGAACGGGCTGAAGCAAGTCAAGGCCGCGGCGGAGGAAGGCGACCTCGAAGTCCTTGTGGAGAAAGAACTTGTGGAGGTCGGCGTCGCTACCGGACAGGGAAGGAGGACGGTATATGTCCTCGCTCTTCTGCAGGGGGCGAAAGGGGATGTTGCCGAGCTCGCCCTTGATGAAGACGAGCCGGGTCATCCAGTTGTGATTCTTGTTCGCCAGCTCGCGAACCTTGATGAAGGACCCGCCGAAGTAGGCGACCCCGTCGGGGGTAGCCTTGTAAGAGAACAACTTGCGGACACCGCGAGGTTGAACTCAATTCGTTCCCGGCGGAGGAAGCAGGCGAACGCCACCATCATAGCAATGGCGTTGGAGTTCAGCTGCGCGGGCACCGCGCCGTAGTACTTCAGGATCTGGCGGATTTCTGGCCAGAGGGGGAGGCGCAGTCCCACCTCGAAGTGCGAGATGGGAAAGGCGAGCTCGCCCTCCGGGAAGGAGTTGATGGCTTCATGCTCGGCGGGCCTGCGAGCCTGGAAGCCGGGGGGGACGAACGCCGCCGTGAACTCGACGAGCTCCTCCTCTGTGATGTGCCCCTCGAAAAAGCAATGATCCACGAAGTGCTGGGCGCACTTAGACCGACCGTCCGCATCAGGGTTGGTCTTGACCATGGTCGCAGGGGAAAAGAAAAGCGCGAGCTCGGGAAGACAGAAGCGAGGCAAGGATTCGAAAGCAATAAAAGCGTGCCTCGGGGGTAGGTGAGAAGGTCTATTTATAGAAGAAGGTAAAGAATGGCGAGAGAGAGGGCGAGTCGGCCGATCGGTCCGATCTCGCCGCGCCACCTCGCCATCCTCTCCTCGCAAGTCCTGCGAGCCAGCCAGGCCCCCGAAGGGGGAATTCGAAAAGACTCGCCAAAATATTGAAAAAGCGTCTACATATACAAAGTAGTTAAAAAATTGTTCCAAGATTATTACATGCAGACCATTCAGAGTAAATAAAAGGAAAAATACAAATAGGGGCGCGAGGACCATACGAGGGCGGGGGCGAGTACCGGCCGACTGACAGAAGAGCCGTTTCATTCTCCCCGGTCTCGCCGGCCCGCCGTCGCAGGCCGCCGCGCATGAAGCTCGCGAAGCCGCCCCATGTTCCTATTTATCACCCGCAGGTTCTCGTCGATTTCGTCCATCAGCACCAGGGAAGACGCCTCCTCGAACGCCAGGCTGACTCCAGCACCGTCCGCGAGATGCGAGCACTCCCACTGCAGCCTGTTGTTGTCCTTCCGCAGGTCGTGGAGCTCGCGCACCAGCTTCTTGAGAACCTTCCGCTCCCGTCTTGCGCGTTCAGGGCTGCCCACCTCGGAGTCCAGGAAGGCGTCCAGGGCGCTCGGAGAAGGGAGGGGCGAGTAAGGAGGTCGATCCACGGACTCGCCGTCCTCCGTCCGCCCGGGAAATTCTGGGTGAAGAATTGAAAGACGGTCAGAAAAGCAAAAATCCACGGAACAGAAGAGCAATGCCGGAAACTTACCGCGCGAGCCTGGCTCCTCCGGGTGGGCGCGAGGAGAGAAGTGGCGCAGGTCCTTGCCACGCCCCAGCAGTTCTTGAGGAGCGAGTTGGTAGCCGGGAACGGGGATAATCCCGGCGCCTCTCCCCACGACCAGGGATCCAGGGGAGGGTTGCCTGGAAGGGAGGCGACTCGGCGACGCAAGTTCTCGCGAGCCCGGCTCCTTAACCTCGGGATCCTGCCGTGGCGAGTTGACAGGAGCACTTTTGGTCCGAGGGGTGGACGCTTCGCCGCTGTTCTCCCGGTCGGAAGACAATTCCACGAGGTTTTTAGTGGAGGAGCCAAGAACTGGCTGGTTGGAGGAACCGGCCCCGTTCCCCAAGGCGGCAGTAAAGTCGGCCAGGATGGGTTCGGCCCCCGGGGGAAAGGGCTTCGCCCGCTTGGCCGAGCCGAAATCGGCAAAACGGCGAGCAGGGGCTTCAAGGTTGGTCAGCCCCGCGGCCTGGGCAGCGATCTCCTCGCGGGAGCGTGCGAGTCGCTCTAAGACTTCCTTGGGGAGCGGCATCTTGTCAGAATTTGGGGAAGGGCAAAGGTCAGCCAGATGCGCAGGGGTACATATATATAGCTACCTGTGGGGCCTACCAGAAGATTCCTTTTTGCCCCTGTCGCACTCGCCGGATCCCATGGGGTTGGATGTTTCTTTCCGAGCTTGTCCCAACCTCGCAAAGAGCGGGGATTATGTACAACCCCGTATCCCGCGAGTGGTCGACAGGGGTTGAACCGGCCGGCTCAGATCAACTTGGACCCAGCTTACCGAGCCCGAGCTCGGCAGTAGTCGAGCTAAGCTCGGCGATGGCCGAACGAAGCCCGGCATGCCGAGACCGAGCTCGGGTGCGGAAACAGGGCTCGACGATAGTCGAGCCAAGCTCGACGATCTCCGTGCCGAGTCCGAGCTCGGCGATCGTCGTGCCGAGCCCGAGCTCGGCAATAGTCTAGCCGAGCCCAGCGCTAGCCGAGCACAGCCCGCCGAGTCCGTGCCCGCCTAGGCCCAGGGCGAGGCGAGTCGGGCCCCTTGCCGAGCGAGTGCCCCCTCAGGTCCAGCTCGCATCTTGGCCATGGCACACTTTTACTGTGTGGCCCCTTTTGGTTTGCCTGTAGTCCTCGAAAACAGTGAAGGTTGTATATTGGCAGGCCATCTTTTCCTATAAATAGGACCCAAGGGGTACCCCAGAAGGCACGTTTACTAATTCTCCGGCCTACTAGCGCTTTCTGAGGTACCTTAGCCCGGCATTTGGCTAAGGAGGGGAAGCGCTCTGAGATCTTCCGGGTGTGTGGTGGGACCTCCACGCCGGGCCCTTGGTCTAGTCTTTTCTTTGTCGTTTTCTTGCAGGAGTGAAGTAGGTGCGCGGCCACCCCTTCCCCAAGGGTCGAACTCCACAGAGACCGGTTTTCCGGTTTCAACAATAGGGTCTATGAAAGATCAGAGCTGTAGGATCTTGTGACCAAATATCTGAGTAGTAGGACCCATGTTGAAGGTCGGAGGTAGGGAACTACTGTTCCTGAGTTATAATATCTGAGGATCTGAGAAAGTTTTGAGAAGTTTAGCCTAAGCTAGCTCTCTGATATATATGTAAAGGGGGAAAGTGGGTGTACTCATAATTGGATAACCACTATACATCTTGGTGTGTTATGTTGTGATATGATTTGATTGTGTTATTTATATTTCTACCGTGCTCAACATAAGAAAACTACAAGAAAGCCTAAAATAAGATACAGTTTTTCACCCCCCTCTAGGTGACTAATAAATCTTAACTTTTAAGTGGTATCAGAGGCAGGTTGTTCAAAAAGGATTAACATGAAACTTCCTATCTGTAGGAATGAGAACTTTGGCATTTCGAAACAAAAGGTTAAACTCTTCATGGAGGCATCTGACCCTAGAATATACATCAACATTGAAGAGGGACCTTATGTCCCAATGAATTTCTCATCCATAGATGCAAATTTGAAAGTTCCTAAGAAACTTTTAGAAATGACTAAGGATGAAGTCATCTTGGCCACCATGGATAAAAAAAAGTTAAGAATATCATTGTAAGTGTTAGTGATGACTCAACATTTCAAAATATTATATATTATCAGACTCCTAAAGAAATGTAAGAGACTTTAATTATGTATATGGAAGGGACGAAAGAAGTTTAAAATGACAGAAAATCCCTATTGAACCAAGAATATGAAGCATTCAAATAAGAAAAGAAGGACATAATTGTTGACTGTTATGAGAATTTTTTCAAGATAATGAATAAGTTGAACTAATTTTGAGCTGAATGGCGAGTTGTTAAGATCCCTGAATAAGGAGTAGGATATCAAGATCTGTGTTATAAGGGATATGGGTAATCTGGGCAATATCTAGCCTCAAAAATTATATGGGAAGCAATTGTCTCAGAAACTCCACCTGAACACCAAGAAGAGTGAAGAAGGACAACTTTATTTCCCTGAAGGCTTAGAACTCTAAAAAAAGGCAAAGATAAGACCTCACCCTCTCATAATAGACCATTTAAGTCAGAAGAAGCAGAATCCAACACTTATGGGGAAGATCTATCTGATGGAGACATGACCTTATTCACAAGACAATTAAAGAAGATGCTAAGAAGGAGGAAGTAATGGAACAATGATAGATCCTCTTCCTCCTCCAACTCCAGAAAGCATAACAAGAATTCAGAGAAATCCATAAAGGGCCCCAAGAGGGATAGGTATGACTCCAAGCAAAATAAATTTAATTCTAATGACAATATTTGCTTTGGATGTAGAAAAGCATGCCACATGATCATTGACTGCCCATCAAAATGGAAGAGCAACAACAAATCTGAAGAAAGGAAATATCACTCGGGGAAGAAGTCTGAATGGACTTTTCTGTCTAAGAAGGAAATGACCTAGAGTGATAGTTAGATAAGTTCCTCTGAATCAAAAAAAGAGGAAGCATATGTTGGGTTGACTACACTGACAGAGGAACTGGGACCTGCCATTATACAAATAGGCATCAGAGCCTCACTGTCAACATCTGACAGTGATACATAAGATGAAGAAGAGAGTTGTGGATTGATGGAACTAAATGAAAGGGAAGATCGGGATGACTCCCATCCTGATGAGGTAAACATCAAAACTTCCTTGACCAATTCTGATTATGAGACTAGTGCTGAGTCGAAAGTAATCTCATCATCTAATGATGAGGATGACTCTGATTCAGAGAACAACTTTGAGGAAATGGCTAAGAAATATAATCCTATCCTTGAAGTTTTGGGGAAGAGCAAGAAGCTTGCTACGAAGCAGACTGAAGAGCTTGAGCTTTTTAAACCTCTCAAAGATCAGCTTGATGAGAAGATGGACAAAGTCTATCAAATAAACTCCAAAATAATCGAGCTCAAACAAATCATTAATGAGCAAGCCGAACTGTTGATTCAAAAAGAGAGAATCATTAAGAAATTGGGAAATGAACTCCTCAAAGAGAGAGAACTGGTGGCTAAATACTCTAAGCCCCAAACAATTCTTCCAAGAATTGACAGCTTCTCTACACCATATATAATTAATGTAGGATATGGGAGGAAGAGTAGAAGGAGAAATAATGCCAATGGAAAATCACCCATACAACCCACTGTTATCAAAAAGGTTCTCTTAGCATGAAATAACTATGACCTGTCTATGGACACTGAAAAAATGAGTGTTTCACTAGTGGAATTAAGGATGTGTATCATGAAAAGAGTGCCCTCAAGGGATCCCATGAGGAGAATGAGATAAAGGATAATGGTTCTTTTGTGTTTGGAGCCAACACCAAGGGAAAGGGCAAGGCTTCTGAATGGAGAACTGCTAGGAAGGGAAAGACGGTAGCTGAGAAAACCAAATCTCTTCCAACACACCACCACATGCCTTGCAAAGATTCTAATGTAGTACCCCACAGAAGCCCTCCTAATCATAAGAAGAATAATCTCATACCTGTTGAGAGCCCCAAGAGGAGGTACAACAAGTATAAGTTTTGGTGCTATGAAAATATTATACATTTTTCCATTGAATGTTAGTTCAACCAAACTGTCTCAAGAGCACCCACTAGCAGGACAACACCTAAGATTGGGCTATTCCTTAATGTACCTCTAATGGGTCAAAAGCTAAAGTAGAGTGTTAGTGCTAACAAGAATCTAGGACCCAATAAGGTCTGGGTGCCTAAAAAGAAGTAATTTCTTTTGTAGGAATGCCCAAAGGCCAATCAAACTCCCATCTGGTATTTGGACAGTGGATGTTCCAGAAACGTGACTGGAACAAGAAGCTTGTTGATAGACCATTCCTCAGTAGAAGATGAACCAAAAGTTAGTTTTTGAGGATCTGGAAGAGAAAAAACCAAAAACTATGTTCTTCTAGTGTTGCATGTATTGAGCAAAGACTGGTAAATACATCCATCAATGAACAAAGAGAGAAGCATGAACTGGCATTACCAAATGAACTAATCAAGGATGGAAGCTTTCCTAAAGATGTAAATGATGATGCTGAAAGGATAGAGCAAGTTGAAGCTCAAACTGAACCTAAAGGACAATAAAATGTAAAAAGATTGTCAACAACATCAATACATCTAAGGGAACACACACAAGATAAAATCATTGGTGATTTGGGTCAAGGAGTTCGAACCAGGAGAAGTACAATGAATGAAGTGCTCTACCTGAGATTTCTCTTTTAGGGAGAGCTAAAGAAGTTTGAAGATGCCAACTCAGATCCATCCTAGATCTTATCCATATAAGAGGAACTGAATCAATTCAAGAGAAGTAAGGTCTAGAAACTGGTCCATAGGCCTCATGACCATAATATCATTGGGACAGAGTGGGTGTTCAGAAATAAGCTGAATGAGCAAGGAGTAATAATAAAGAATAAAGCAAGATTGGTTGAAAAAGGTTACCAACAAGAAGAAGGAATAGACTTTGACCAAACTTTTGCACATATGGCCATATTAGAAACAATAAGGTTATTTCTAGCATATGCAGCTCACAAATGATTTAAAAATGGATGTGAATTATGCCTTCTTCAATGGAGATTTAAAAGAGAAAGTATATGTAGAACAACTTTCAGGTTTATACAGACTTTGCAAGATGCAAGAAAGACAGGAAAAATACTTCAGGGACTTGTCAATTCCATGGAAGAAGGCTGATTTCCTGGAGTAGTAAAAAACAAACTAGTGTGGTCATATCAACTACAGAGTCAGAATACATCCTCAGCTGGAAGTTGTTGTGTCCGATTACTTTAGATACAACATCAACTACAAGATTACAATATTCTGCTAAGTAGATCTCCTTTATTTTTTTGATTAATCTAGTTCTATCTCAATTGCTAAAAATCATGTGTCATACAATAAGACTAAGCACATTAAGATAAGGTACCGCGTCATCAGAGAGCATGTTGAGAAAGAAGATATCTACCTTTAGTTTGTCCCCACTGACAAGTAAGTGATAAACATATTTACTAAGCCTCTAGATGAAGAGAAGTTTAATTATTTTAAAATTGAACTAGACATGAAAATTTTTGAATAAATCTCATGCCTAGCATTTCCACTAAATAATCTGCCTTGTAACTTTTTTTATTATTTTTCAAGTATTAGGGTGTGCAAGTAGAAACTAGGCTCCTAAGAAGGTATAGACGACAAGCTAAATATGGTCTAATGTCGACTTCACGGGAAGACATAGAAGGAATTATCTTTCTATCAGGATGGATATCGACACACATTAATTATTCACATTATGTAGATTTACTTCTCAATAAAGGTACGCGCCTCTTAGTATTCCTTTTATATATTAATAAATTAGAAATAATCGGGAACATTAGGTTAAACAGCCATAAAACCCCAAACGTTGCCACCAAGGTTCTCACACTCTTGCTCCCATTCAACATAGAAATTTTCTCTCCTTTAAACCCTTGCATCATCAATGTCACCCAAGGAAAGCTCGGTGGTAAAGATTAACACTGAAAGTGAAGTCGTCAGAGGCGGCTTCAGGAACTACTCAGAAGAAATCCAAAATGTCATATTCCTTCTAAGAGCGGCAGGATTAGAGGTAATCCTCATTGAACCCACCAGAATAGTTCCCACGATAGTGGATGAATTCTTCAAGAATGCATAAGTCATTAGTTCGGGATGACTCTGCCCAAGGAAAGCTTGCTATGGAAGAAGTGGAGAAAGTAATCTGCCTAGTGGTAGTCTTTACAGACACAATTCTTTTTGCTCAAGAAACATGTGAAGAATATATACCCACGGGGACCAAGTTAGTCCTGTGGAATGGAAAAAGTGTACTGGAAGAACCAGACACTGATAGAATCCCCTCATATAAATCAACTCCTGATTGTTTGTATGAATATTATGAGCCTAACATTGGTCCCTCCCAGAGAACAATAGAAGAAGGGACGCATGCCTCAACTCTCCCACCAAATACTGAACTCTCTGGTTCACTTCTGGCTCAACTATAAATTATGATGAACAATCAAAGGAAGATCATAAAAAATTTTGCGGATAGGACTGTGCAAGAGTTAAGGAATGAGATGAATGAAAAAGTCTCAGCAGTGAAAAAAGAAATGCATCACCTGAATTCCCAGGCATTCCACTTCTTCATGAAAGCTGCAAAAGTTGTTGACTATACTGCCCAACAAAATCAAATGACTCACCAAGGGATTCAGGAGGTCATTGACAATCAACATGATACTGCAGCAATACTCAATCAAGCCTTCTAGATCACTGCCAACAACATTGTTGACCACATGATGGTTGTGATGGAAAGAATGGATTTTTGTAATCAGCTGCTGGATGGACATCTCCTTTAAACCAAAAAAACACTATGGCAGCAGGGGTTAATATGTTGGAGAAGAGAATTGTTGAAGTACAAACAACCATCTGTCATTCTACCTTAGAAGAACTCATAAAGGGGGAGAGAACAAGAACCCATCATTCTGTACAACAAGCCATCTGGACCTCCAATTCAATCAGGGAAGCCCTGAATCTGGAACCATTATAGTACTCTCCACAACCAGACGTTCCAGAATCTAACCCAGTTGCTAGTTATGATTACATCCCTCCTGATAATTATGAAGAAGCTTGAGAAGAGTATGATTACCCTCCTCCAGCCGAGCAAGGAGAATTTTCATCAAGGAAAAGGAGAGCCGATCAGACTCAAGAAGAAATAATGCTAGATAGATAGAGAAGGAGGATTGAGATTCAGAATATGACATGATATGAAGAGTGGAGCCCCATAACTGAGAACATCATTCTATATACACGAGACAATTTTGGTAAGAATGAGATCAACAAGATATTGCAATTAAGTTGAATAGAAGAAATATGAGGAGCATTAGATAAGGAGGAGAATTCACAAAATAAAACACCCACATAGACCTCCTCCTCCTAAATATATTCCTAAACCACTAGGATATTTCTAGAGACAAAAGAGGAAGGTTGAAGGTGAAGAATTCTGAGGGCTAAAAATCTTTGGGGCTAACCTGTTTGTATTTTTGGTTTTACACTTAATTTAACTTAATGTAGAACTCCACTATTTCTAGTGTTATTTATATATATCTAGAATGTTTTTATTTGTGTAAAAGTATTTCTATTTCATTTTATATATCTATGGATATTGTTATATGAGATTCTGGCTTTTTCAAATAGGAAGAGATTGTTGAGAATATTGTCCATAAGATTTCTATTTTTAAAAGGCCTCAAGATGGCAATAGACATCTTATATCTGATGGAATGTTTAGTTTTGTTGTGACATGATTAACTAAAATGCATGACTAATGTATTACTAGACTTATGGTCACCCAAACAGAGTCTTGCTCTTGTAATCTCTCAAGGAGCAAGAATCATGTTGACCTCTATCCAAATCAATTATTAGACAAGGAAAGTCACTAGAGTTAAGAGAATTCAAAGATAGGAATGAAAATTTGTCTAAGTCAAATATCAGGTGCATATGCAAAATGCTAAGTGTTTTGACGACTGCATCGACTACATAACTCAAGAAAATATCGAGTCCATCGAAGGCATAGCTAAGGAAAAGTTTGACTGCATTGACCTCGAGCTTAAGTACTTTATCAAGTGCATCGACTTTTTCGTTGAAGAAAAATATCGATTGCATCGTTGGGAAATCTGTCGACTGCATTGACTAAACTGTGATAGAAAATCTTCAGTAGATTTAAATGACTAAGTGATGAGTGTTCCTAATTAAGTCCTTATGATATTTTAGGTTGACTACATATCCATTAATATAGCTAAAGGATTTTGTCGGTGGCATCAATTCAAATTGACTTATAAAGATTTCTGCCAGCCTGACGCGTAGTCTAACGGGTGTCTCCTAAAATTATGACCCTGATTGCGTGATCCATTTGAAATAATTCAAAGTAGTGATATTTGCTGCTGAAATAAAGGTGCGACCAAAAGGAAGAAATATTCACATTCAATTGAGAATAATTCCTTTTTCAGGATCTTTCCTTAGCCAGAATTATAGCGTTGTTTGAGAATTCCTTAGTCATAATTTTATCTAACTAAATTAACTAGCAGTTGAAGAATTCTTTATCTGTAATAAAGCCTTCCGCCGACCGAACCCACTATAAAAAGGAGGTCTTACAAGGATGCAACAATAAATAATACACAGAGATTTTTACACGCCATCTCTTCAAAGTTTTTAGTGCATGTTCTCAATAGTTCTCAAGCAGAAAAGTTCATTTAAGATTTCATCCACTACAAGCAAAAAAGAAATATTCTTCCAAAGCAAATTTCTGCAACAATTCTTCTGAAGAATTCTTCTCTTTGTCAAAGTGTTCCTAATCAAGCCTTGAATCTTTTTAAGCCAAACTATTCAAGTGCTGATCAATAAAAAGAAAGAGACATGCAATGTGCTTGTATTTGAAGACTCAAGTATTGTCTGTTGATTCAAAACCTTGTAATTCTTTTCATCTGTAGGATCTTTTAGATTTGAGTTGTATGACTTATTTTGGCCTGAGTTGTAGGGCTTATTTTGGCCTGAGTTGTAGGGCTTGATTGGTCTGAGTTGTTGGGATTATTTGTCCTAAGTTGTACGGCTGTGTGTCGCCTGAGTTGTAGGGTTTGTGAAGGATCTAAGATGTAAGATCTAATGACCAAAGATCTGAGTGGTAGGACCTGTGTTGCAACAGGTGGAGAAATGGAGGAGTGAGAAAATACATAGGTGGAAAAGAGGAGAGAACATTTGTAGCAGGAAAAGAGGAGAGAGAAAATTCATAGGAGGAATGGAGGTGAGAGAAAATCATAGGAGGAAGTAGGAGAGAGAAAATCCCAGGAGGATTTTTCGGGCGGATAAGAGTTTAAATGAAAGAAAATTGGGGTTTATTAACAGATTCCAAGAGGGGCGCTCTGGTAATTTCCCCAGATAACTTCCAGATGGACGAATTGAAACACTCAAAATAGAGCACGTGGATCCCCAATTTTATGTAAATGATGAGTTTCCCCCAGGACGGCCTAGGCCCAATGGACGTCCCGGCTGCCTGACTTGGGTGGCAAGGAGGCTGGCGATCGAAAGAGAGAAGGAGGTCCGACGACTGACAGTAAGGCGGTCCCGGTCGAGGGAGGGGAGCTAGAGGGTGGGGAGGTCATGTGGCCGCCTGCCCTAGGCGGGAAACGGCCGGCCAGATCTGGGCGGCTAGAGGGCGGGACAGTCGTATGGTCGCCTGCCTTTGGCAGGAAATACCCGCCAAGATTTGGGAGGCCAAGAGTCTGCCTAGATCTAGGCGGCAGAGGGCGGGGCGGTCGTGTGGTCGCCCGCCCTATGCGGGAATTGGCCGCCCATATCTGGGAGGCCAAGAGGCCTCCCATATCTGGGCGGCTAAAGGGCGGGGCGGCTATGTTGTCGCCCTCCCTAGGCGGTAAACGACCCCCCAGATCCGGGGAGCTAAAGGGGCGGACGGTCGTGTGGCTACTCGCCCTTGGCAGGAAACTGCGACCCATTTCTGGGAACTTGGAGGGCGGTGAGGCCGTGCGGAGGGGTACGCTGCCGAGGCTACGCGCGGAGGCGCGAACGGCTAAGGGCACGCGTGGCCAGGGGCATGCGTGGATGCGCATGGCAAGACGGGGCCTTGCGACACGTACTGACTTGCCCGCAATTTTGGCGATTGCGTGCGGTTCAGGCGGTGTCGCGCTTAGGCCCTATTGGTTCGGTCGAACCGGCTTAGGGGAACCCCATCAAACTTAAACAAAAAACTTAAAATAGATCACCTAATCCGAGTAGAGACGAGTCAATCCACCTTAGATCCAATCCAAAGCTAAGTCCACTCCTCTTGCTAGCTTATAACATGCCCACATTGTTAAGAATGAGGACTTAAGAGAAGCCCTTGGACAAATCTGCCAAATGTTGATGAGAAGACTGCCTATCGACGAGAAGCTGGTAAATATTGACGAGAACAACGGTAGACAAAATTGATTTGTCCATGAGAACTTCAGTCGACGAGAATGGCTGCCCAAAAATTCATGTCGTCAAGACCACTATCTGATGTCGACGAGACCAACTATCTATTGATGAGACCTCCAGACGACACAGGAGCTTGTTGACTTGATCGACACCAGAATCGACTAGAATAAAAAAATCTTCTCCTTCAATCGATGAGAACAACAACTATTGATGAGACCACCAAGAGCAGTTGACGAGAACGATGCCCTAAACCTCAGTCGCAATGAAAACAAGATCCGGTCTCTTTTGGGGCGGCGAGAGCAAGAACTCGAAGAAGAACAAATTCTCCTCCTAGCAGCGACAACTAGATCTAAGAGTGAGCCTTTCTGCGACATGAAAACATAGCGAAGGGAGCGAGAAATTGGAGGTCCTTCTCCTTACGACGGTGAGATTTGACAAGAACAAAAGAGGGAGAAGAGAAACCTGCTTTCGCATTTGATCTGCGGCGAGAACGAAACAAAACGCAAAAATGCTATTCTCCTTCCTCGATCGAGCAAAAACGATGACCAGATCTACACAGGATCGACGACGGAGAGCAGAAAAATCACGACCGGCAGCGGGAGCGAGAGCAGAAGCGAAAAACCCTAAGCGCAAACAACTTTGAGAATGTTAGGGAGGCTCCACTCCAAGTATTCTACTATAGACTATCACATTTGGAATGACTATTTATAACACCTGTAGCGTAGAGCCTTTCCCTAGGTAGACACGAAACTCATGGGTCAATACCGAGTCAATCTCGACATGTGCACACATACATTAAATTATTCAACATATTATTATCTATATCCGAACAACATAATTCTTAATTCCAATTCTTATGATTGAATTCTCAACTGCAGACGAACAACAAAATTAAGAGTGAGACAATTCTAGTTTTATCACTCAAATTCTTCCAAACAAACAGAGCTTGAATATAATTTTTTAGTGACGACATAAAATTTGTCACAAAACCTGATCATTTCATTGAAGGAAAAAAAATGTCTAAAAGACTTCGTTTGACATAGCAGTAGCGGTCGTAAACACATGGGTTAAACCGTCATTCGTTAACGATTACCTAACAAACTCCATTCCTTTAAAGATACAAGTAGATGAAGTTCTTTAGGTCGTTAGGTGTGTGTTAACAAATGACAATTTAACCCTCATGTTCAAGACCACTGCCACCGTGCCAAATGGAGCCTAAGGCTTCGTTTGTGGGTGTGTGTGGGGGGGGGGGGGGGATCCAGAGGGACACTGGACCTCCCATTATTTTTCAAAATGGTTATTGGATTTGGATTCCTCTCGTCAAGACAATGAATTTTGATTATTTATACGTCAAAAACGATTGTGAAATGAGGGAGAAATAACGTTCAAATTTTTTTTGATTGACCAGATAAGATGGAAGCGTTCAATTTTTTTTGTTGGAGGAAATTAATGTTTGACCTCCCTTGTTAAAATTTCTAGAACTCATTGACACATTTCTATGATAAGGGACAGACATAGGAAAAAAAAAACGTGCACTCAACGCACATGAGCTGAGTGCATCATGAGCCATCCACTACATTGTTAGATATCTACTACATTGTTACTTATTTTTTTAAAAAATTGTGCATTCCCATTACAAATTTTCTGAATCCATCGGTCAAGCGATTATCATCACATGAATCAAACCTTAATTAAGATCTGATTCATACGATCATAGATAAGGGGAGAATAGAAAAACAAAAAAAAGTTGGAGTGTACATACTTGCCATTAGCAGAGCATGGAGAAAATAATAACATACGGTAACATCTTTACTTAGAAAATTATTATGATATTCATGTTTAAAATTTGGAGTCGTATTCACACAGGCCCAAGAAAATGCTGGGTCACGTCACTCTGGATAACCCTTGGCCTTTATATATTCTCATAAAGCAAGCATCCATTATTATACCAAGACGCAGACAACTGAAGAAAGACAGAGTAAAAAGGCATCGGCATGAGGCAGGATCACACCGGCGTGGGGGACTCGATTCCCGTCAGTTCGGCGGTTCTCTTCTCCACCCCTCGTTCTCCCCTTCTCTCTCTCTCTCGCCTTCAAGTCTTAAAACTTCTCTTCTTATTTAACTTCTGTTACTGCGGACTGTTTCAGGGGAATCCTCCACAGGCCTCTACCGGCGGTACGGCGGCGCCAAACCCCCATCCTGAAGGAGCCCCTGCACCCGCAGCAGGCGGAGCTTCGATTCCAGGAGTTGGGTGGGTGGCTGGTGGTCCTCCAGGCGGCTATTGGGTGATGGGCGGAGGTGCCCCTGGTTCCGGCGGTCGCGGCGGAGATGGCGGGGCCGGAGGCGGTTGGTGGGGTTGGGGCCCAGGGGGCCCACATGGCGGTGCGGGGTTCTGGACCAGTGCAGGTGGTGCCGGTGGCGCCGGCGGTGTAGGTGGATTTCCGGGGGCTGATGGGGAGCCTGGAGGCGCAGGTGGACCGCCGCCGGGCGCCTTTTATGTGTGGGGAGGAGGCGACCCAGCGGCCGGGGGAGCTGGTGGGCCCCCTGGTAGTCAGTGGTACTATTGGGGAGGAGCTCCCCCAGCCGCAGCAGCCGCCGCCGGTGCTGCAGGGGGTACCGCCGAGGCTGCCAAGACCGGCAGCGCTAGCACGGATAAGGGCGGTGCAGGGGCGGCCGCTGGTTCGGGTGGGCCTCCTGGTGGGACTTCATGGGCATGGTTCGGCGACTGGCCGCCGAATGGTGGTCGTGGAGGTGATGGTATGCCGGGTGTGGGGGGTGCCGGGGGAAGGGGAGGTGCCGGAGGTGGTCCGGGATGGGGATGGTGGGGAGGTCCAAGAGGTGGCGGCGGCGGCGGCGGTGGGTGGTGGGGCGGTTATGGCGGAGGCGGCGGATGGTGGCCTGGAAGCAGAGGGGGGGATGGATGGTATGGAGGATGGGGAGGAAGGGGTGGAAGAGGAGGCGGCGGCGGTGGCGGCGGTGGCGGCGGTGGTGGATGGGGTGGTGGTTACTGGTGAAAAAGTGGCTGCCGCCGTGCTCCGGCGATGTCTAAGGGTGGAATTGTCTTTTGTTTTTTAAATAAATCCCATCCACTAGTACTTAATTATTACAGTCAATTATAAGTCGCAAAGAGTGGTTCATAAACCCACCCACCCACTTGTGTGTTTCTTTTTTAAAGAATGGTTGAATCGGGTGCTCCCTCGATTCCTGTGCTTTGGTGTGTAATTTACATTTTGTGGGGGTTTATTGTTGTAAAAGACTTAAAAGTATGTAAAATATCAAACAGTGTGTGTCCTGCTTTGTTACAATTATTATTTCCAATGCAGCTGGTTGGAACCTTCCTACTTTAATTTTATTGCTACAATCTTCTCATGGACATATAGTCCATAAATACAGTGGCGGAATTAAAATTTTTGCTACAAATGCATACCTTACTTTATTCTTACGTTACTGTTAGCTGGAATACGGATTAGAACAAATATTTGATATATTCATCTGAAAATTATTAATTTATGATATGGACTTGGACTAATTGTAGAATTTAATTATATATACTTACTATTGATGATAAAAAAAATTCAGCATTAGCAAGGATGGAATTCAAACAAATACTAGTATTGTTAAGGGTCGCTCGACGTTTTTGTAGGCCGGTGCAATAGAATCCCCTCAGTTCCAGAGTGAGCAAAGCGTGCAAACAATCACAGAGAGGACTAGTAGTTGATGGTGAGATTTTTTAGATGAAAAACTGTGAAAAGGTTAAAATCATGAGATCGGATCGGAGTTGATCAAATTACACTACTTTGGGGGTTACAAACAATTGAGTTTTTAATGGTATCATGCCACCGCTCGTTAAAAAAAGAATTTAATAGAATGTGGAAATGAGAATTTCGAACCGCCTTCGAAGGTAATCTTCGAATGGAAAGGAGATCTGGAAGGGTTGAAGTGAGATCTTCGAGTTGTCTTCGAAGGAGATCTTCGAGTTGTCTTTGAAGAAGATCTTCAAATGAGTCTTCGAACACTGAAGAACTTTGAGGAATCTTCGAAGAAGATCTCTCTGACGCTGAATGCAATTTGTCTTCAAATGAGGGCTCTGAGCTCCTTTTGTAGCTTTTGGTAGAAGTGACTTGGTAATTGCATTAATGTAACCATCATAATTATCATACCGGCGAATCACATTTCTCGATCTAGAGCATCGGATAACCATTTTTGCGGATATGTCAATTTTGTCCATGGGCGGTTTAGACAAATTGCAGCACGCTGTCACGAACTTGCCCCCTTGACAATGTCGTATGCGGCCTTAGCTCATTTTTGTGCTCCTTTGCTGCTATCCAAGCCAGCCTCCACCAACAATCATGGCAAGATGAGTAAGTGAACACTTTGAATGAGAGAGTAAGAGGGCAAAAGAGCTAGAATGTTTGATTGCTTGAATTGCTTTGCAAATGGCGGGTCTTCTCCTTATATAGGCCCCCAAAGGGTTTTCCCTCTAGCAGATGGAAGGATCTAGATTGTTCTATCACTATCATGTATGAACATATTTCAAGAATTTTCTAGACTAATTTCTAAAACTCTATGTATAAAAAATCTCCAAGATCTTAGATTCTCTAAAAACCTCATAGACTAACCTCGTAGATGGTAAATCATGACATCCTCCCCCACCTAACCTGACAACGTCCTCGTTGCCTTGTACTACTGGATGATGTCCTTGAATTGCTCATGTCTTCTAAGGTTTCCCATGTAGCTTCACACTCTTGCTTTCCTTTCCACTTGATCAAGTATTGTGTGCTAGGTTGCACAACCCTTCACGACACAATCTTCTTTGTGAGCACTTCTTCCAACTCTTTGTCAAATGAAGTTGTCATCACAGGTGGCGCTCTTTGAGATTTTCTTCTGTGGTATTTGTACAATGGTTGATTCAGACATATGAATGGAGATAAGCAATTGCTGGAAGATTATAGGATAACGATTGGTCCTAAAGTCATGCTTGGGGTCTCGAGTTGTTGTTATACCCAAGGGTATGAGTTGATCAGGGTTGGATCAATAACTTTTGACAAGGTAGCTTATACTAATGGGTTGAAACACAACCTTATCAATATAATTAAGTTATGTGATAAGAAACATATGGTAGTACTAAATCACACCCAATTCCAAATCATATGTCCAGTAACACGTAAAGTAATTCTAACTATAAGTAGGATATGAAATGTTTATCTAGTAGAATTCTCCTCTGGTTAAATTGAAATATACTTGTTTAACACTAATGTGAGTAATGTTGAGTTGTGGAATAGGAGATTAAGACACATGAATTCTAAGACTTTGTCCAATCTCTACAAGGACGCTCTTGTAAAAGAAAGGCTTTGTAGAGCTTGCCAATTAGGAAAGCAAACAAGAGCCTCATTAAAATACATTAATAAAGATGATTCTTCATGGATCTTATATCTTCTATATATGGATCTATTTTTGTCAATAACTTAAAAGGTAAGTCATACTCACTATTATTGTGGATGACTTTTCTATGTTTACCTGAGTATTCTTTTCGAGAACTAAATCTAGCACCTTCAAGATTCTCTCTAGTTTTCTTAGACAGGTTCAAATTGAATTGAATACTTCAATTATTATAATCAGAAGTGATTATTGAACTGAATTTGAGTCTCATAAGATGTGTGAATTCTGTGAGAATGAAGGGATCATACATTGCTTCTCATCTCCTATGACTACAAATTAAAATGGAGTTGCTAAGAAAAAGAGTATAACCATGATTGAATCGGGTAGAACATTATTTGTTGGGGCTCACTTGTCTATATAATTTTGAGCAAAGACAGTTAACACAATAACATATGTTCTCAATAGAAGTCTTATCCATAAGTCTAAGGGTAGGGCCCCTTATGAACGATTGAAGGGTAAGTATCCAAATATTTTTTACATTAAGATATTTGAATGCACCTATTATATTTTAAATAAAAGAAAAATAAATCTTGCCATGTGTGATAAGAAGGCCGATAATGATATCTTCTCGGGATACTCAACATAAAGCAAGTCTTACAAGTGTTTTAATAAAATAATACATAAGATAGAAGAATTAATGAATGTGATTTTTTTTATGAGACTTACATGGTATATGAAGGCAAAAAACCTCCACAAACTATAACTTACGGGAAAATATCCTTACCGTTTAAATGGATGAACTGGCGGTGAGTCAGGATGCCCCAAACTCCTATAATCCTCCTCGTGCTCAATCTGACTTGGTTCTATTGGGTACATTGGAAAATGTGTACCTGATTTGGAGAAGCCTCACTTAGCTCAATGATATACATCAAGGTTTATTTAATGTTATTTTGAGTTTATATGTGCAGGTTAAGTTTTGGCTAAAATGCAGAAAAAATTTCTAAGTCCATGTGTCGACACTTAAGAAAGCCTGTGTCGACACTTGGAGAAGCAGTGTCGACACCAGAAGAAACTGTGTCGACACACAGAAGATTTTAGTCGACATCAACTGTGTCGACACTGGGAGGCAGTGTCAACACACAGAAGTATTAGTCGACATCAACTGTGTCGACACTTGGAGGCTGTGTCGACACACAAATTCCGAGACTATATAAACTGTGTCGACACACAGGACTTGTGTCGACACTCAGCAGAGTTTCAACAATGTTGAGTGTTGTGTAGTGAAGAAGTGTCTATGTCGACACAAAGAGGCAATGTCGACACATTCTATAGATGCAGTGTCAAGAAGCTATGTCGACACCAAAGGAGTTATGTCGACATCATCAAAGCTTGTGTCGATACTTTATCTACTTGTGTCGACACATAATGACAATCAGTCTCGACGTTTTGCTGACAAAGACAAATGTTCAAGAACTGACTGGAGACTTGACAGCTGTGCATTGCAACAAGTTTACTGAAGCTGTCAGACTTGTCAGAAGTTGGTTAGAAACCGGATCAGCCAGTTACCATGGATGAAGTCTATATATATGGATAGATTCTGTCAAATCAGATGATGAACAACAACAGGCACAACTACTGAAGTATTGATCATTGATCAAGAAAGTGCAAGTCACACTGAAGAAGATTTTTGTGAGAAGATATAAGGAGAATTCAAAAAAAATTTTTGAAGAAACTTCATAAGTTCTGAAGAGAGAGAGAGAGAGAGAGATCTTCAGCTGTTGAAGTAAAGGAGGAGATATTTACAAGTCTCCTAAGAAACAGATCTTGAACCAATTTGCTAAGAAGGGTTCAGATTTATTTCTGGATTCTAAGAAGGAAGCTGCCAGTCAGACAACTTCAAAGAAGATCAATCCTATTGAATTCAGATTCAAGAAGCTTTGAAGAAAGCTAAGAACAGGTTGATTTCAACCATCAGTCTCATCAAGAAGCTGATCAAGAATCCTCTTATCCTTTCTCTCTCAATAAGGGTAAGAGTCCATCAAAAATACTTATCAAATTCTGTAGGATCTTTTCAAAGATCTGAGTTGTAAGCCTGTGATATAAAAGCTGAGTGTAGGAGATTTTAGATCTCTGAGTGGTAAGGCTGTCTGAGCCTGAGTGTAGGAGAATCAGTTCTCTGAGGTGTAGGCCTTGTGGCAAGGCCGAGGTAGGGCTTATTAGCCTGAGCTGTAGGAGTGTGGATACATTCTGAGTTGTAGGAATCCTTCAGGATTCTGAGCTATAAGATCTGTGGATCTGAGATAAAGAAAGAAGTTAGGCTGAATCTAGCATATTGCTGGATAGGCGAAGGGGGAAAGTGGATGTACCCAGACCTTGGGGAACCACTATAAATCAGTGTGCAATCTATGATTAGTGTTATTATAGATTCTGTGATTGTATATGCTGTGTTAGCTGTAGAGTTTTCCGATTTATATTAAAGAACTGAAGGTATATTCTGCCTTAGATTAAAACAAGGATAAGAACCTATTCACCCCCCCTCTAGGTGTTTAGGTTGTCTTGAAGTTAAATCTATCAGGTTCCAAGACCTATTATGCACAACCAGGATAACAAAGATGATGCAGATTAATTAATCTCTGAAGATGTTCAGATCAAAACTCAACCAGTTGACAATGTTGAAGATATTCATAATAAAGATGTTATAGATGACCATGCACATGTTTCTATTCCTCTATAAGGTGAACCAAAAATCCTTTGGAGATTGTCACGATTCATTAGGGATATCTTTGTAGGTGTGCAAACTAGGAGCAAAATCTCTAATGAGATTAAGCTTAGGCTCTGTTTGGCGCGGCTGTAGTGACTGGAGAAGCAGTGGTGGAATAATCAGCTGTTTTGCAGAGTGGTGGCAGAATCTGCGAATTTGTTTGGGAGAACAACGTTTGCAGTACAGTTAATAATTTTATTTTATAAATCTCATATAAATAAATTAAAAATTATAATATAATTTAATATTAATTTAATATAATAACGTATATTATAATAACTTATAATATATTAATATTATAACTTTTTTTTAATAAAAAATGGTATTTTTAATTACGTTATTATTATAACTTATAATATTTTATAACTTTATTAATATAACTTATAATATATTTAACATAAATTTATTAAAAAAGTTTTTTTTTATAAAAAACGGAGCAGCGCTGCAGCCATTGGCTGCAGCGCTGCTGCTATTTCCCAGTCGCGGAAAATTTTCGTGACTGGGAAATTGTGGGCCACCGCTATTATTAGCGGTGGCTTCAGCCACTGCTGCACGTCAATTTTTTGTTTGGCGCGATGGTGGCAGAATTCGCGGCCCACAGCCCTCAAAACGCCCCGCCAAACAGAGCTTTAATGCATCTTGTGTCAAGTAGAGCCCAAGAAGTTTGAAAATGCAAACAATGATTCATGCTAGATTATTGCTATACATAAAGAAATAACTCAATTTAAAAGGAATAATGTACGAACCCTAGTTGAAAAGCCAAATCATCAGTAGGATAATCAATTTATAGAAGTTTACAAGTGTAAGAATCCAAATTTATATGTTGTGGAAGCCATTCAGAGAGAAAAAAAGATTAGGTCTAGGTTGTGATTCAGATGTCTATATTCCTTATGTTAAGAGATTAAAAGGTCCATATGGTAAAACTCTACCACCACTGCTAGTTGCATTCACAAGGTCTCCTAACTCTCCTATTATTGCTAATGAGGCCTAAAATGCCAGCTTCTCTTGAGCCACCAATTCTTAGATCTGTTACTCCGGGTAAAGATATTGAATATATTGATGAGTTAGTAGTCATGATTCTTGAGAAATTTTATACAGTTAGAGAAGTGTATTTTAATGTTGAGAAGGATTTAGAAAAGTTACATTATGTATGTCAAATGATTCAGGAGCATCCAGAACTTGCTTAGAGGATGTATTATGATTTTGTTGAAAATACACAATAAGCACTTATTATTGTTTTGTCTACTTTTATGAATAAACACAAGTGATGTTGACTTCTCTTCTCTCCTGTAAGTATCGTCTTTCTTTCTTTTGTTCAAATGTAATGGCTTTAATGATGGTAATATATTAAGGGAAAAAATGGGAGTGTGCATGGATCTTTTTGTCTTTCTATTCTATGAGTTTATTCATGTTCCCATCTTAAAGTCTAAGTTCTTTTTCTTATTTAAAATCTCTTAACTTATAAAACCTGATATATCAAATGAAGGGAGTTTTTAAGGAAAATTCCCTTTATGATTTGATATCTCGGGTTATCTAAGTGAATAGAAATGATGCATGTAATGTATAGATGACATTTTATGATAAGTAAAAGTTCACAGACATTTACAAAATATTAGGCCATTAGACTTAGAAAACCCATGCTTCAATGAGAAGTGTATAGAGAGCTTTCGATGTGTGTTGAGAAGTATTCTCCATGCTTCAAGAAGAAGTCATCACAAAAAGGTAGAACCACTTCTTCTCTTATGTTGAGTTATTCTAAAGAAGAAAATCCATGCTAGAGTATAATTTGTATGCCCTCATACATTGAGATCTTCTTTCTTTTATAATCTCAAAGTATGAAGAGAAGAAGTCATACACAAAAAGCCTTACATCGACTTCTCTACAGAATATATTTGAAATCAAGATTGAGCAATCTAAGGCAAATACTAAGATCTTATTTTGACCATTAATAATTCAATCAGGGAATGTATTCATTCTAATTTGGTTAGATAGGGCGAGAGATTATTTTTACATCACATATATATTCCCATCCATTGAAGGAATAAAAAACATAATAAGGAAGATATATGTAATATGGAATAATTCTCCATTCTCGTCTTCTCTATCTCTCCTTGTTGGGAAAAACCCTTATAATTTACCTTAACACATCGTCTACAATTGAAGTTCTTCCTTGAATCAGTTAACCTTCATCTTTATTCCTGAATCTGAAAAGAGAATCAGTTCTTCTTCTTCTCATGGGCTTATCAATTGCTGCATTAGATTCAGTGAAGATTAAAAGGATTAAGGGCTTATAATTCTTAAGATTTCTTATTCAAGGATTAATCAAAGTTCCCGATATCAATTCACTAAGTGCTAAATATTCCTCGAGTTTCTGCTGAGAGGAATCATCAACAAGATCACTAAATCCTCAGATCTTCTTCTATTTTCTATTTCATTAACATTTTTAGTTTGTGAAATGAGGTTGTAAAATTCCTTTTCAAAGAATTCAATTAGAGATTTTGAGAGTCTCCTTGTGAAAAGACTCAAATTGTATTGATTCAAGATTTCCATATCAAAAAAATCTAGTGACTGGTTCTAAGAGTATCCTTATCAATAGACTCAGACACAATGAGTGAATTCCTATTAAGGGGGTAAAAGAGTGATTGTACTCAGATTTTGGAGAACCACTATATTTCTTGTATCTTTTGTGTTTGTGTATTATTTTGTGATTTCTTATTTGTTTTGCTGTGTTTTTAATTATCTGTTCTTAATTATGATTATTAGCTTAAGTAAATGCAAATTCTATGATTTGTATAGTTAAGTTTGAAATAAATTTTAATATATATTCACCCCCCCTCTAGAGAATTTTCAGCAATTAGTCAACTGTTCTCTCATTTTAATTGGTATTGGTGCTAGGTTAATCAATAAAAGGTTAACCTAGAGAAGGTTAATCAAGAAAAGGTTAACATTTTGATTAAAAGATCATTATAATTGCATTAGTACATTTTTTTTTATTAATTTTTCAAAAATATCTTATAATACATTCAAAGAGTTTGCATATACAAGACCTCCAATATGTAATCTTGAAAAATTTACACTCTAGAAAATCAGAATAAGATTGTATATAAATTCTATTGATGAAGTTATTTTTGGTTCAATTTTAACAGGACCACCAATGTCTTACAGGAAGGATGCAAAAGGAAATGTTACTGTAGAATCAGTACCATGATGTGAGTGGATAGATGAAAAAAAAGAGAATAAAAGACAGAGATGCTAAAGCAATGAACATACTAGTCTCAACAATGTCAGATGATGTGTTTCAGAAGGTTGCAAAATGTCAATCAACTAAAGAAATCTGAGAATCACTATCAAGAATTGTTGATCGAAGTTCTGATGAGAGAAAAGATATAAGATCACTCTTAATTTCTCCGTAAGTAAATTTCCAAAAGAAAGCTGATAAATCTGTAGCTAAGATGTATGATAAATTTAATATAATTATAAATTAGCTGAAAGGTTTAATAAAGATATATCTCTTACTGAGATAAATATCAAATTACTCATGTGCTTTCCAAGTAAATGAGATTCAAGGATTTGGTTTATTAGAGAAGCAAGGTATCACAGAGATATTACAACAGATTCCCTATTATAAAAGCTTAAATTATATGAACAACTTCTGAAAAGTAGAGCTGAAACAGAAGCAAAGGAGAATATCATTACATCTAAATACAAATCTATTGCTATTAAAGTCACTGATGATGAACTACCTGTATCAGAACAAGAGATGTTCAATCTTCTGGCAAGGAGATTCAGAAAATGGATCAAGATTGAAAGCTTCCCAAGAAGATATGGGAATGTGAATGAGCCAAAGTTTGACAAAATTCCTAATAAAAAGATAATTTGTTTTTCATATAAAAAGCCTGGATATATAACAACTAAATGTCTAGATCAACAAAAGGATAAATAAAACAAAAAAAGATGAGAAGAAATATCTGTAGAAAAATGATAAGAAAAAGGGGAAAGGCTTTATAGCAGAAACTTGGAGTGATACCAGTTCTAAGTCAAGCTATTCATCAGGTTGTGAAAAAGAAGCTGATGCAGAAGAAACATGCTTGATGATATTGGGAACTAACTCAGATACTGAAGAAATTCAGGTAAAATATTTTGATAGCATTGATTTTTCATCAGAAGAATTTAAATTATGCTTTAAATTTTTTTGTAAGGATCAGTTAGATGCTAAAAAAGAAATTAAAAGTTTGAGAAAATAAATATAGTTAATTAAGAGTTATTCATGTGACAAAAAACAAGCTGAACAAGATAAATTGTTAAAAATTAAAGTAGAAAAACTGAAGAATCAAATTTAAGACTTAACAAAAAAAACACCTTATTGAAGGAAGAACTATCAAAATCAAAAGTCTTTGAAGACTCTCTAAATGGAAGGATTCAACAACTTAAGAATATTATAGAAAACAATTAACAATACACCTGCTTAGGACCCAATCCACGCAAGATAATAACAATTAACAATATACCTTCTTAGAAAAATCTTATATCATTCACTAAAGCAAAAGAAATACAAACTAGTATAGATTATAATAATGATTCAGATAGGATAACAAGATTTAATAAGGATAAATTCAAAGCAAAAGGTATTATAGGTAAACAATCATTAGTAAATAATAAATAAATATCAATAGTTTCAATAAATCAGGAACATGCACTGACTTTATATCAACGCAACACCTGTGAAACGTCGACTTCAAATCGACGCATTTAGAAAGTTACGTCGAATACAACTCGACACATATCTCTAAATAATAGTTTTTCTTCTTCTTATTACTCTATAAATGATGTTTGTATACAATGTTTTACTAAGTGACATAAAACTGGAAGCTGTTGGTTTAATAGACCAACACTTTCTTATCCCAAGGGATATTATGATAGACCATCATATACTTTCAGCACTCCTTATAATTGAAAAAGAAGAAATGAGTTCAAGGTAACCTGGATCCTAATTGATGTTTGATTTCATGTGCAGGAAAAAAAGACTGTCCTTATACAAACAAGCTATGGTATTTGGACAGTGGTTTCTCCAGGCATATGACTGGACATAAAGAATTGCTGGAAAATTTCAAAGCCAAAAATGATCCAAAATTAATTTTTGGTGATTCTAATTATGGTCAAACCAAAGAATATGAAATGATCAAAATTGGAGATATTACTTTCTCTAAAGTAGCTTATGTTGAAGGACTTCAACATAACCTAATTAGTATCAGTCAGTTGTGTGATGGTGAATATAAAGTTGTATTCACACACAACCTTTGTCAAATAGTCAACTCCATAATTAATATTGTATTATTATCTGGTTTTAGAAAAAGTATTATCTATATAGTTGATTTCAGCTCAACCAAAAATGAGGTATGCTTGTTTAATACTAAATTAGACAGGAATGAGCTTTGACACAGGAGGCTTGATCATGTTAATCACAAGACCATAGCTAAGGCTCTGTTTGGGAGGGCTTTTCGAAAAGGAAAAGGAGTGGTAGCAAAAGGAAGGTGGGAAAATGAGCTTTTGGAAAATGTATATTGCAAAAGGAGATCCGTTTGGGTAAACTTCTTTTGCAGAGATTTTCAGAAAGGAGCAATTTATAAATTGATTGGAAAATCTCCGTTGCAGTGACTTTTTTTATTAAATTACGCACATTTTTTGCCCGTATTAAAATTACGCACATTTTTCGCCCGAGCGTGAATTTTTCGGACGGACGAAAATTTCGCGTCCGGTCAAAAATTTCGCGCCAGGGCGAAAACATCGCTCAAAAACTGCGCGCCCGGGCAAAATATTGGTGCCCGGGCGAATATTCGCTCCCGGGCAAAATATTCGCGCCCGGGAGAAATAATCGCGCCCGGGCGAAATATTCGCGCCCGGGCGAAATATTCTTGCTCGGGTGAAAATTTAGCTCCCGGGCGATAATTTTGCGCCCGGGCAAAAATTTCGCGCCGGGGCGAAAACATCGTGCACGGATGAAAAAATTACGATCGGGCGAAAAAACTGCGCTCGAGCGAAAAAACTGCGTCCGGAGGAAAAAATCGCTCCCGGGCGAAAAAATCGCCCCCGGGGAAAAAACTGCTCCCGGGCGAAAAATGCACAATCGTGCGAAAAAACAGCGCCTGGGCGAACAATTCGCGCCCGGGCGAAAAAATTCGCGTCCGGGAGAAAAAATTTACGCCCGGGCGAAAAATTCGCGCCAGGGCGAAAAATTCACGCTGGCGGAAAAAATTCTCGCCCGGGTGAAAAAATTTGCGCCCGGGTGAAAAATTCACGCCCGGGCAAAAAATTCCGCGCCCGGGCAAAAAATTCGCGCCCGGGCGAAATATTCGCGTCCGGGCGAAAAATTTGCGACCGGGCCAAAAATTCGCGCCCCGACAAAAAATTCGCGCCCGGGCGAAAAATTTGCGTCGGGAGAAAAAATTCGCGCCCGGGTGAAAAAATTTGCGCCCAGGTGGAAAATTCGCGCAAGGGCGAAAGAATGTCGCCCGGGCGAAAAATTCCGCGCCCGGGCGAAATTTCGCGTCCGGGCGAAAAATTTGTGACCGGGCCAAAAATTCGCGCCCCGACAGAAAATTTGCGCCCGAGAGAAAAATTCGCGCACGGGCGAAAAATTTCGCGCCCGGGCGAAAAAATCGCCCCGTGCGAAAAAATCGCGCCCGAGCGAAATATTCATCTCGAGAAAGGCTATTGTTTTCGCAGTATTGTCGAACTGAATCCATAGGAGTAAACTGTTTTCATAGCATCAACTGTGTATCGGGATGAGAAATTACTTTTCGAAAAGTTGAAAAGTAGGAGGCTAGTGACTTTTCAAATAGAGGAGAAAAAGGAGTTTTTGGTGGTAGCTTTTCCCACCGGTAGACATTCCAAACGGTTTATTATGTGCGGTGGCGTTTTCTAGAAAATGAAAAGGAACAAAAAACCCTCCCAAACAGGCCCTAAGTTTGCAAAAGATGATTTTGTAAGTGCCTTACCAAAAGATAAGTATAGAAAGCTTAATCCTTACAAAACATGTCAGCAGGGTAAACAAGTCAAATAATCATTCAAACTAATTGGTAAAATGATTCCCAAAAAATTTTATACCAACTGCATCTGGATTTATTTGGTCCTCTCATCATCTAGAGTGTAGAAGGTAAGTCTTATACTTTGGTCACAGTGGATGATTACTCAAGATTTAGTTGGGTGTTTTTCCTAAAAGCTAAGTTTGAAACCTTTTTAATCATTTCAAGATTCATCAAACAGATTCAATCTAAATTTTTGGTGAAAAGAAGATCTTGAACCAACACAGACCGTGTCTTTTGATAAAAAGACTCTCAAAACACAAATTTAATCCTTTGAAGTGGAATTCTAAAAATTCTTTAATTAATCAATACAAGAAGAGATGAGACAAGATAGAAGAGATGAAGAGTGAAGTCTTCAGTGATTAGCCCTCTTCCATCAAGAAAACTATGGACTATTGACTCTAACTGTGCTGGATCCCTTTGATATGATGAACCCTTGCTAGAAGAGAAGATGCAGGGGTTATAAGCTTTGGATCCAAAAGTTCTTCTCTAATTATTCGTTATCAATATGAAGTTATAGCAACAACAGAGAAGAATGAAGCAGATAATGATCTAGAGTTGTCAGCTCTATATCTTGTGTATTGTCAATGTTCTGTTGTTATCGACTTCTTCTTCATAAGAGTATATTATTCCGGAGTGATTTTGAATTGTGCTCTTCATAAAAATTTTCTTCAGAAGGAATAATAATATCTTCTTCCAAATTTGCTTCAATAAAATCTTGATTGATTCTTTCCAATCTTTCTATAAACACTTCTTTGAATCTGATGGAGAATTATTTCTTTTACGCCTCCTTCCAACATCAAGAATTATTTAAAATAATTTCATAAATTCTTCCTGAATATAAGTCTGGACAGATCCTCTAGTATTTTCATATTTTGTTGTACTCGACGCTACGTTGACTTCCAATATATAGAAGTTACATCGAGATCTGCCATTAAACTGAAGTTTGTCGACTTGACTCTGGGGTCAACGTTGCGTCAATATCCTATTGATGCATGCGTCGGCTTTCTTCTTATAGTGACGTCGACTTATCTTCTGATGTTGCTCTGACTCATAGTCGAAGTGACGTTGACTTCCAGTCAATATTGCATTAACTTCTAGTCGACGCATGAAGATTTTTCCTTGATTTCTTCTATATTTCAGTTGTCCCTTCTCATGCCTTTGACTCTACTGACTACCTAGGACTTCTATGACCTTATTACCCTTACTATACAACATGGGTAATAATCCTATGTTGTAAAATCATTTATAATATAATTTGTTAAGATAAATCACAGAGATTTTTCCCAACACACACTATCTTACTCATAGGGCTTAGAAGACCTTATGTGCCTCAAGATTGAGAGTTGACATCTCATACAAAGATTAGCAGATTCGAGTGTGTGTCTAGAACCGAAAGACACTAGAACAGATATATTCGTTAGTAGGAACTCGAATCGTTATAATGTGCATAAGACTCTACTTAAATAAAAGAAAGAAGAAAAGAAGATATGAAACATCTAAATTCCAAATGCAAGCCAAAGTCTAAAAATCTCTATATGTTAACGATTTCGAAATTGAAAAGAAAATTTAGTATAAGATCACACAATAGAATAGACATTTATGTTTCAACTACTTTTATAAAAAACCATGCTTAGAACATAGTTTCTATTTATAAGCATAAAATATTATTTTAAAAGCATGCTCACATACTTTTATCTAAGAAAATTTTTAGTGTTGATGGAGGGAAAAGTCTTTCTTGCTCGTCAGTTAGTTGATCTATTTTTGGAAATTTCCTTAACAAGGAATACGGGTCGGTCTGTTCATATATACTTCTTAGTTCGTTATGTGTTCCATCTGTAAGGTATTTTGCAAAACCTATATCCAGTCTCTTACTTCCGCTATAGATTTTTAGTTATAACTTTAGATTTCACATGTTTTGTACCAATTTAGATATTGCTGCTTAGTTTACTTCTTATCATGAGTTCCGGACGGACTGTTAATGGTTGCTAAACTAGGTAGGAGTTTTACATAATGCGTAGTCCGTAGTCCAAAAACAACCGAACCCATAGATAAAATGCGAAATAATTAAATAACAAAAATTCAAAATAAAATAAATGCGGAAGATAAATATGGTCATGATGTGTCTACGCCGCTCCATCGTGTTATCTGTTGCCATAAAAGTGACCTACGAACACATTTGTAATAGAAGACGAGGCTTATTCTTGTCACAAAATTGAAAATTGTCCCATATCATAGGTAGGATTCGTGAATGGAAGTATGTGATCAATTGACTCCGACCACTCATCATCCAACATTCTCTCTCACACATCAAGCCTTCTCCATATTATCATCATGATATACACAACTTTCAAGCATTTTGAGCGTTTTTTAGTGTACTCGAGCATATCTGGAGTTCCCAAGACTTTTTAATTTAAAATTAAAAGAAGAAAAAATTTTCCAAGAGTTATGGGGGCGAGTTTCCGATATTTTGGAGAACGAGTTTCCGAGATGATGGTAATGAGTTTCTGAGAGTTTCTGAGACTTTTCCAACTTAACATTTTGGATAAGACATGTAAGGCTGCTGCAATTTTGGATAATACACATCTTGTAGCATGAGCAAATTCATTAATCGAGAGTTTCCGTATTGGACCATGGGGACTTGCGCCTACAGAAAACCTCAATCGTAAGTCTAAAACAAAAGTCTGCCTAATGGTCGGGGGGAAATCGGGAGTCACGCTTCAATGGTTCCTTGATCAAGCTTATCACTCCATAAAATGAACGAGCACAAAGAGAATGCATCTTGAGAAAGCACAAAATGGATTCCTTGTTCAAGATTCAAGAGCACTGCAAAGTTGATTCACTAAAAAAGTAACAGAATGCAAGTATTTTTAGCATACTATGATGATATAAATGTAGCTCAATATCTCAAGTGTCCCAATAGTCCTTTGAGATTCAATGGATTTTACAGATTACCATATTTTTATTGGCAAAATCCATAGAAATAAAAAGTAATTAACAGAGTAGTTGCTCAAGAAAATCATTTTCATACACATACAACAATTTTAGCAAGAAATATATTCACAAAACTTGTAGGATAGGTTCTAATGGCACCATGACAATTACTGACTCCATCTCCCAAAGTAAGCATATGAGAAGTTCTTATCTGGGTTTCTGGCCAAATATCTGTGGCGGGCACAAATTGGGAGCCTTGTAATAGACCACCGTTGTTACTGCAATAGGATAAGGATAGGCAGAATGTCCAATGAATGAAATGTTTTGACTACACCATCCCCGAGGTAGATTTGGCAATGCCGGTGTCCGGGACCACTTACTACCCGCCGGACTAGCGGAAACACGACCCATATGATGATCACATATCCCACCCGGATTCGCATTCCAATTAAAAGCTGCATTATCACAAATTAACATTGCTAAGAATGGGACTGGTGGGCCTGTAGGATACAGTGCAGCAGGAATTACCACAGAATTGACGATTGATCTCTTGGCTGAGTTACTAGGAAGCACAAGCCCCATGCCAACGGTATAGCCAGCATCACTCCTATGGCTAACTTTATTTTGTACCTCAGATTTAGTGGCGATTTTTCGAGTTACATAGTTTTCAGATTCCTCAAGCATTGTAGTTGCAACCGTAGCTTGAAGGGGTTTTCAGATTCCTCAAGCATTGTTGTTGTAACCGTAGCTTGAAGGGATGAAATTTGCCTTGAAAATAATGAATCATCAATAGTATTTACTGTTTTGCTGCTTGTAACTCCTAAAGGAAATCTCTTTTTTGTGGAATCATGTTCTGAACCTATTGGAGGATCATCATGATTATCAGATTTGTCTACTATAAGGTGGCTTTCTCCAAAAGATATCTGTTATTACAGATATGCGGGGCGGATGCGGCGCGAACCGATGAAGGCGAATCGGGCGCGTCGGGAGCGGCATGGACCGACGAGGACGGCCCAGGCGGGGTCGGCGCGGGGGATATTTAAATATTAAATATGTTGCTTTATTTGCTTGAGGCGTTTTTAGTATTTTCTGTATTTCCTTTTCTACGTATTATCTTTTGTATTCGCTCCTCACCACTATAAGAGGGCAAGTGAACCATGTAATTCTTATCTTGGATGAATGTATGTCTTTCCCTTCCTCTAATCTCTAATCCTAATCCCCTCTCCCTTCTCTCTCTCCCTCTCCCCCTCTCTCTCTCACACACACCGTTTTTCCCACCACCGCCCACCATCCCCCGACATCGCAACATTCTGCAGGCTCAAAGGTTATTTTTGTTGGCTTAGTTTTGTTGACCGGGGTCAACTATGTTTTGTGTTTTTTATTATTGTCAAGTATGGCGGAGGAGAGAGAGTGGCATTTATGATGGGTGTTGGAGTTGGCCACGTGGCGTGTTTTTATGGGTTGGTGTTGCCTATATATATGCATAGGCATGTAAAGTTTTTTTTGGCTGAAAAATAGAAAAGTTTTTCCTCCTTAAGAACTCCCGCAGGAGAGAGAGAGAGAGAGAGAGTTAGAGAGAGAGTGTAGGAGAGAGAGAGAGTTAGAGAGAGAGAGAGTATATTAAAAGAGGAATAGCATGAGAGAGAGCGAGAGAGATTCAGCGAGAGAGAGAATAAATCTCTCCTGTGAACAGGAGTAGAGAGTGGCGAGAGAGAGATTAAACAAAGGTGGCAGAATAGGAGTTTTTGGCTTTTTGTAAGTTATATATACATTGTTTTGAACAGGAGCGAGAGAGAGAGTGAGGTGAGAGTTTTTAATCCCGTGAAAGGCAACAGTGCCTGGGAACTCTCGCCATTTTCATCCCGCCGGGACTGCCTGTACCCGTACAGCAGGTCTCGCCTGACCCTTCTCGCCTGGAGGTCTCGCCGTTGTGGAGCTCTCGCCGGAGTAGGCTCCCGCCGTTGTTGATCTCGCTGAAAGGTCTCGCCGTTGTAGATCTCGCCGGAGTAGGCGTATGTGAGTGCCCATTGAATCGTTTCCAACAAGTGGTATCAGAGTCAGGTTGCAAACCTTTACGGTGACTCGGAAGGTTTGAAGTGGAGAAGAGATGGAGATGGGAAGCGGCATGCCGGGGCAGGTCCCCAAGCTGAGCAAAACAAATTATGGGAATTGGAGTATTCAGATGCGAGTGCTGCTCGCCTCTAAAGAGCTATGGGATGTTGTGGAAGAGGGTGTCGAGGTGCTTACTGCCGAAGCAGAAGCCGCGTTGACTAACTCTCAAAGGATGGCGGTGAGAGAAACCAAGAAGAAGGACAAGAAGGTGTTGTTCATCTTGTACCAAGGGGTGGATGAAGCTACGTTTGAGAAGATCTCGGACGCCGAGACTTCGAAGGAAGCTTGGGAGATTTTGCAGCGCTCCATGCAAGGAGTAGACAAGGCCAAGAAGGTGAAGTTGCAATCCCTTCGAGCACAATATGAGATGGTGCGGATGCAGAGCTCGGAGAAGGTTGGCGACTATGTGACCCGTCTGCGGACGCTCACAAATGAGATGAAGAGAAACGGGGAGACGATAGACGAGGTCAGCTTCATGGAGAAGCTCCTGCGTTCTATGTCTAAGAAGTTCCGACACGTGGTGGTGGCCATCGAAGAATCGAAGGACCTCACATTGATGAAGGCGGATGAACTGATAGGCTCGCTACAAGCACATGAGTATCGGATGGTGCAAGATGAGGAGGAGTCGAGTGGTTTGGGGAAAGCACTTCAGACTCAACTCAATTTTGGAGAGAGTTCAGGAAGAGGAGGAGGCCAGCGTGGCCGTGGCTACCAAGGAAGAGGTAGAGGAGGAAGAGCTGGAAGAGACTTCGGGAGAAATCAGTTCAACCAGGGAGCGGTAGAGCAACATCATGGTTGGAGGCAAGATGCAGGAGGTAGAGGAAGAGGCCAAGGTAGAGGTCAAGGCAGAGGACAGGGAAGAGACCAGGGAAGAGGTCAAAGAGGAGGAAGAGATATGTCCCAGACTCAATGTTACAATTGTAACAAGTTTGGACACATGAGCTACGACTGCTGGGCTCCCAGGAAGGGCGGTGAAGCCAACCACTATGCGGAAGCTAGCAACACGGGAGGAGACCCGATGATGTTCCTTACCATCCAAGGCACTGCAGGAGGAAGGAATGGTGTGTGGTACTTAGACACTGGAGCTAGTAACCACATGTGTGGTGAGAAGGAGCTGTTCACCAGCCTTGAGCCGAATGGAGGAGATGTCAGTTTTGGAGACGCCTTGAAGATATCTGTGGAAGGCAGAGGAGTGATTGCGGTCACGATGAATGCGAAGGAAGTGCTCATCAACGATGTCTTCTATGTACCAGGCTTGAGGAGTAACATCCTAAGTCTCGAACAACTGGTGGAGAAGGGCTATCGTGTCCTATTGAGGGATAACACCTTAGCGATGAAGGATAGCCAAGGAAGAGAGGTGGTAAGAGTGAAGATGGCGACGAACCGCCTCTTCCCTCTAAGCTTGGATGCCAAGGAGACGGCATGTCTGGTGAAGACGGGAGAAGAGGAAGAAGCTTGGCTGTGGCACCACCGGATGGGCCATCTGGGGTTCACAGGCCTGAAGCTGCTATCATGTTCCAAGATGGTGGAAGGGTTGCCTATGATCACACCTCCTCAAAGGGTCAGTGAGGCATGCACGAAGGGGAAGCAAAGAAGGGAGACTTTCGAGGGAGGGAAGTCTCGGAGAGCTACAAGGCAACTGGAGCTAGTTCATTCGGACATTGCTGGTCCGTTTGAGACGACCTCAGTTGGAGGTAGCAGGTACTATATCACGTTCACCGACGACTTCAGTAGGAAGTGTTGAGTGTACTTTCTGAAGGAGAAAGCAGAGGCTCTGGACAAGTTTCGAGAGTTCAAGGTGACGGCTGAGAAGGAAGTTGGGCAGCCACTGAAGGTGCTCCGGACAGATAGAGGTGGGGAGTACACCTCTAGGCTGTTTGATGACTACTGCAGAGAATGGGGGATCTCACACCAGCTGACGACGACGTACTCGCCTCAGCAAAACGGAGTGGCGGAAAGGAAGAACCTAACCATTATGAACATGGCGAGGAGCATGGTGAAGGGCAAGGGGTTGCCAAAGAAGTACTGGGCGGAAGCAGTACAGGTAGCGGTGTACTTGCTGAACCGTTGCCCAACCAAGAGTGTAAAGTTCAAGACACCGTTTGAAGCTTGGTGTGGGAGGAAGCCCAGTGTGAAGCACCTGAGGGTCTTCGGGTGTGTAACTTATGCTCACATCCCGGACCAGAAGAGGAGGAAGCTAGATGACCGGAGCGAGAGGTGCATCTTTGTAGGCTACGCTCCTGCGAGCAAGGCTTACAAGCTGTACAACCCAGACACGGAGAAGGCCATCATCTCAAGAGATGTGGTGTTTGAAGAAGGAAGCAGCTGGAGCTGGAACGAGGAGCTGAAGAACACCAAGGGGATGTTCTTCGATGATGATGAAGAAGAAGGAGGTCAGGAAGACGAAGAGGAGATGGGTGGAGCTGAGCCACCATCACCACCTAGCGGAGGTTCAGGGGGAGCTCTCACCCCTTACTCAAGTGGAACGAGTTCAAGCAGAGGTGGATCTAGTGGAGCTAGCACCAACGGAACTAAGGATGATCGTCCTCAACCTCGGACAAGGAGGTTGGAGGAGATCTATGAAGAGACGGCGGCAACTCATAATAATTTTTCTTTATACTGTTTGTTTGCAGATGTTGAGCCATGCTCATATGAAGAGGCCGCCAAAGAGAGAACTTGGAGGAAGGCGATGGATGTGGAGATCGCCTCCATCAAGAAGAACGATACTTGGAAGCTGGTAGATGCACCTGCAAGCCACAAACCCCTCGGGGTGAAGTGGGTGTATAAGGTGAAGAAAAATAAAGATGGGGGCGTGGAGAAGCACAAGGCGAGGCTAGTCGTGAAGGGCTACCGCCAAGTTCAGGGAGTGAACTATGATGAAGTCTTCGCACCGGTAGCGCGGATAGATACCATCCGGCTGATCATCGCGCTAGCCGCACATCACGGGTGGAAGATATTGCAGATGGACGTGGTCTCTGCTTATTTGAATGGCTACCTGGAGGAGGATGTGTACATCGAGCAGCCTCCAGGGTACGTGGAGAAAGGACAGGAGAGGAAGGTCTACAAGCTTGACAAAGCACTCTACGGGCTCAAGCAAGGAGCTAGAGCTTGGAACGGAAGGATAGATGCTTTCCTGCAGAAGCATGGCTATTAGAAGAGCCCGCATGAGTACACTCTCTATACCAAGGTGGACAAGGACGGAGGCATGATGATAATGTGTTTGTACGTGGGTGACATGATCTACACGTGGAATAACACCGCTATGTATGAAGAGTTCCGAGAGATGATGAAGATGGAGTTTGAGATGACAGACTTAGGAGAGCTGAGCTACTTCTTGGGAGTTGAGGTATAGCAGAGAGAAGATGAGATCTTCATCGCGCAGAAGAAGTACGCGGAGGAGATCTTGAAGAAGTTTCGAATGGAGAATAGCAAGCCTATCTCCACTCCTGCTGATCCCGGAACGAAGTTGAGGAAGGACTCGAAGGAGGAAAGTGTTGACCCAACCATGTTCAAGAGTCTGGTTGGGAGTCTAAGGTATCTGACTTTCACCAGACCGGACATGGAAGAACCCAAGCAGGACCACTTCACAGCAGCGAAGAGGATCCTGAGGTATGTGAACGAGACTCGGGACCATGGCTTGATGTACTCATCTGGAGGAGAGTTGAAGCTAGTCGGCTACTCGGATAGCGACTATGGAGGAGATGTGAACGACCGGAAGAGCACTTCCGGGTATGCGTTCAACATGGGAACCGCGACGTTCTCATGGAGTTCTAAGAAGCAGGCTACTATAGCCTTATCATCTTGCGAGGCGGAGTACATCGCAGCGGCGGCATGCGCTTGCCAAGCCATCTGGCTACGGAACCTTCTGGGAGAGTTGCATCATGCACAGGAAGGGCCAACGACAGTGTTAGTGGATAACATGTCGGCCATCCAGCTCGCGAAGAACCCGGTGTTGCATGGGAGGAACAAGCATATCGAGACCCGATATCACTTCCTCCGTGAGCAAGTAGAGCTGAAGACAGTTGGAGTAGTGTATTGCCACACCGGAGAGCAAGTCGCGGACATATTCACCAAGGCGCTGAAGGCGGAGACATTTGAGAAGCTCAAAGGCAAGCTCGGCATGTGCAACCAAACTTGAGGGGGAGTTTGTTGGCTTAGTTTTGTTGACCGGGGTCAACTATGTTTTGTATTTTTTATTATTGTCAAGTATGGCGGAGGAGAGAGAGTGACATTTATGATGGGTGTTAGAGTTGGCCACGTGGTGTGTTTTTATGGGTTGGTGTTGCCTATATATATGCATAGGCATGCAAAGTTTTTTTTGGCTGAAAAATAGAAAAGTTTTTCCTCCTTAAGAACTCCCGCAGAAGAGAGAGAGAGAGTTAGAGAGAGAGTGTAGGCGAGAGAGAGAGTATATTAAAAGAGGAATAGCAGGAGAGAGAGCCAGAGAGATTCAGAGAGAGAGAGAATAAATCTCTCCTGTGAACAAGAGTAGAGAGTGGCAAGATAGAGATTAAACAAAGGTGGCAGAATAGGAGTTTTTGGCTTTTTGTAAGTTATATATACATTGTTTTGAACAGGAGCGAGAGAGAGAGAGAGTGAGGTGAGAGTTTTTAATCCCGTGAAAGGCAACAGTGCCTGGGAACTCTCGCCATTTTCATCCCGCCGGGACTGCCTGTACCCGTACAGCAGGTCTCGCCTGACCCTTCTCGCCTGGAGGTCTCGCCGTTGTGGAGCTCTCGCCGGAGTAGGCTCCCGCCGTTGTTGATCTCGCTGAAAGGTCTCGCCGTTGTAGATCTCGCCGGAGTAGGCGTATGTGAGTGCCCATTGAATCGTTTCCAACAATTTCTACATGATCCTGATTCTTGTGACTACTGATGTCCTTGGAGTGTTAGGTTGATAATTCTAAGAATCTGAGAGGAGGCGCCGTAAAAAGACAGCGCAACATCTGGTAGATGCTCACCACCAAGATATTCCGAAATATCCTCTTTTTGTTCCTTCAAATATGAAATATATCCACAAGTGTAAGATTCCCCAACCTGGATAGGTTTAGAAGGCTGCAACTTCTCCAAGCTTGGCGTCGAAGAATTGGTATGAAGACCAGCTCCATGTAGTTCCCATGTGTTCATGAAGAATTGATTGAGCTCGGAATTCATCTTCTCCTTTGGAAAATCCAGTAACCCAGCTAGTTTTTTTCCCCCAAAATTCAAAAGCACTAAGAATCCTTAAAAAACTGCCTGAGACAATAGAGCATATTCAAAACCATTAAAATTTTAGAAAACTGCTATTTTGAAGATAGGTCTTTATAAATAAAATGTCTATAAAGAACAAAATTACCTTTGCAAACACTGCGTCCAAGGTTGTTATGCATACATAAAGGATCAACAACATTGAAATACTTCAAAACAAAAGATCGACTTTATCTATCAAAATGTCATAGAACACGCTACAACTTTTGCGAAAAAACTTCTTGTGAAACAATTCACCATCATCCTTTCTTGGAGGCAGCACTGAATTATTATTAAGAGGTCCAAAACAACTAACCTTTTAGGTTATGCCACCTTATATAATTGGTACAATGCAAATATTCAAGCTTACCAGCTATCTCTGGAAGTAAATTTATAGGTGCAGGACCCCATATGCTGACACAAAAGTTGTCCCAATAAAAAATGCTAAACTTAACAATTCTAGAAAATGTTATAGGACCTGTGAATGAAATCAAGAAAAATATCATATTTCTGCCCTGATTCTATATAAGAGAGGGTAAAAAAAATATGCTGGAGTGATCTACATCAAGTGGTCCAGTAAAGGAATTGTCAAATACAAGAAATATGTAAAGAGTAATAACCTTATCTCAAAATAAACCTATTTAATTTGTGTAAAATAACTTATTCTAGACTAAAATACCATGTGTTTTTCTGACTGATAATTTATCAAAGTGATGTATTAAGATAAATGACAGAAAATAGGAGATTTGCATGCGATGGTGTTGAAGAAATGGAAAAACATTTCTCATTCATTATTTTGGCCATCTAAACGACCCAAATTTATACAAGGGATATTCTATGCATAAGGTGGGACTAAAATACCCAAAGTACAAAAAAAAATATTTTAAGTATTGTCTACACTCCCTCGTAAGCAGGAATATATATGTGTATGGGCGAGGTTATGGCTTGATGACAATGTCTGCATGAAGTGAGGTAGAGTTAAAGTGGAAGTTCATAATTAAGAATATAAGATAAGTGGAAGTAGTGATAAAAGAGGAGGAAAACCACCGTGAAACACGGTTGCACCCCCGGACCGAGATTTCTACTCCAATTGTTGGGTCATTTTCTCCTTTTACATGGATTTTTAAGTATTCATTGAACTGCACCTAATTAATATAGACAACTAAGGAAATACTTAAAATTTCATATTGTTAGTATTAACTTATTCCTTCTTCCACATAAATAAGGTCACCTTGATTCCATCCCTTGCAATAAAAGTTGTCTACCACATTGTTGTGTACCCATAGTGATTCCATATCTCAATCCTAGCAGAGAGCAAGGGCTCAAGGGGGAGCACGAAATACTAAACCTAACTATGAGAGGAGGAAGAGGGGAAACTAATAGGGAGAGAAAATTTTAATTCTTGCTTGCTCTCATTCATGAACTTAGGGATCTTAAATAGAATTACAATGACGACACGGACCATAAATAGGTCCCACCAATTGTACTTATTACAAAACTATCCAAAGACACTGAAAGACACTCTCTTTACGATTCATAATAAAGACACAACACACATGCATGGATGTCCTTATTTAGTAGCATTCTGCCAAGTGCATACGACCCATGCTGGGAATGTTCAAGAGGGTAAGGCTCCGTTTGGAGGGACTTATTTTCACCGGTCAAGCGGTCACGACCGCATGAACTGGGCCTTAATTAAGACCCAGTTCATGCTGTCGTGACGGCTTGACCGGTGAAAATAAGTCCCCCCAAACGGAGCCTAAGTCTAGTGTGGGGAGGCTTGTTTAACTCCTATTTAGATTGGTTTTTCTTAAAATGAAATAAATCTAAATTTAATAGATTGATATTTTCTCATGTGATAAAGGCTTGAGTGTTGTTGTTGTAGTTGATAGTGTCTCATGTGAAATCATCCAAATTTACCTCCATTAATATCTTTAGGAGGTTCAAACAGTTGAGGTAATTAAACAAAGTAAGTGTTACTAGAAAATGTTTAGTTGGCAATGACAGAAAGGAAACCATACCATTAAAAATTCAATTATGCAAATGCATAATCAAAGCCTTTAATAAACGGAAAAGTAAAACACGGGAGACAAATAATATAGTCAAAGAAAACCTTAATTAACACAACTTCATTGAACCTGTATCAAAAATACAATTACAACAACACTCAAGCATTTATCCCACTATAGTAGGGTCGTCTATATGGATCCTTTGTCGCCATTGTGCCCTATTTTTAGTCATAATCTTGCTAATGCCCAAGTAAATCATGTATTTTCTTATAGTTTCATTCCAAGTTTTTATTGGTCTACTCCTCCAACATTTAACATAAATAGTGACTAAACTCTCACAACGCCTAACATGTGCCTATAATGTTCTACTTTGTACGTGTCCAAACCATCTTAGTCGAGGTTTTCGCATCTTCTCTGCAATTGGTGCCACTCATGTTTTATCCCTGATACATTCATTCTTAATTTTATCCAGTCTCATGTGTCCATACATCCACCTAAGCATTATCATCTCCGCAACTCCCATTTTTTTGCTCATGTACATAATTCACTATAATGCCCCTATTTTTTGATGTTTATTTTATTTTCTTTAGTGACGTATTTTTGATGTCAGGGCGTTACGTTGACGTGTACTTGAAGGGTACCGTTGATGGAGTGTGACTTTTGCTCATTGATATCCAAGGTTTTGACTTCGAATATTAGTTTGGCTAATTTCTAGTGTGTTTTTTAAATTCCCTTGCGAGTCGGGTTTGTTTTGGAACTCGGCGGAGCCTTTTTAGGATGTTTAGTGTTTTGACTTCGGGGAGTTTTTACCCAAGTTTGGGTTGCCGGATTTTGATTTTGACTTCGCCGTTGGATTCGTAGCATTGATATTTAGCTTCGGTGCAAATTTCGTGAAAATCTGAGTTGATTGGATTTTTTTGGTCATTTGGACGTTTATTATAATAATAATAATAATGGAATATTATAAGTATAAATAGTCTTGCGATTTGATGGAAACCTTATTTATCATCTCTTCCAAAGCCGTCAAACCGATTCGCGGAAGAGAGACAGTGACGAACATCGCTGAGATTTCAACCGTCGATTGTAGGAGCTTCGGTGCACGAAATCGTCGTCGGACGGTAGATTCGGATAGCTCTCGCCGAGATCTACATTTGTGCGGTGAGTTTTTTTTGTTTCTTGAATTTTTGGGCATTAGGGAATTCAGTTTTGACCCTTGTTTGCCCCAAAAAGTTTCAGGAATCGTTGCCTAGGTGTTCTTGCAGCCAGATCCTGGAGGAGGAGCATTTGCGTGACCGGATTTCGGGCGATTTGAGGCAAGTGGTGATCTCTTCCCCTTTCTATGTCTCTTTTTGGTGTGTTTTCTATAACTTTCCTTCCCTTCTTAGAATTTAGGAGTGGTGTGGGGATCGACCAAAATCGATCTGCTGGGTAGTGTAGGATTTCCGGCCAAGTAAGTAATTTCGTCAATTATATGATAGTTGTCTAGGTTAATCCGCCGAGTAATGAATATTAGTCTAAGTTGGAATTCGTCGAATATGATAGTTAGCTTAAGTTAAATTCGTCGAATATGGTGGGGTCGGCCTGAGTGAAATTCATCAAGTATGGGTTTTGGACTAAGTCAAAATCGTTAAGTATAGTCTAGGCATTGAGTAAAGTCAGATTTGTCGAGTAATCTCGACGAATTTGTCGAGTATCTGGCGTTGAGTGATTTGGTTTTGGCGTCGAGAGCGTCAAGTGCCTGTGAGGCTAAGTCAAATTCATCCAGTATTCTCGACGAATTCGTCGTTTATCGTCTGGGCGTCGAGAGCGTCGAGTGATCTGTGAGTCTAAGTAAAATGTGTCATGTAAACTCGACGAATTCGTCGAGTATTGATAGTTTGGTGTTGAGAGCATCACGTGAACCAGACAGTGTTGAGTGCTTGAATGTTAATGCCTTTGGCATCGAGTGCTCTGAGTGTACTCAGCTAGGCGTCGAGTATACTCGACAAATTTTTGTGGACTTGGGTTATTTTCGCCGATTCATCGGGTATGAAGTTAACTAATTTTGCTAAGTATATTTCGTCGATTGTCAACTGTATTCGTCGAGTATACTCGACGAATCAGTGTGGGCTTAGAAATTTCTTGCCGAATTGAGTCAAATTTGTCGAGTATGGCCTTAGGATGATTTTTGAGGTTTTCTTCCTAATTTCCATGGAGAAATCCTGCATTTGGATTGAGGTTTTATTAGTGGTTATGGATGTCTAGGTGTGACTCGTGGTTAACAGTGGATAAAGGACAACCAACCTCATGCCACTCATGAATCATTACACTCAGGAAGTTTTGATGTATATGGACTGTTGGGTTGTGTTGGTTGCGACCACCACCACAGTACCTTTTTGAGATGTTTGGACTGTCGGGTTGTGTTGGACAAAGTGGCCACCTCCGCAGTATTTTCTCGAGATGTTTGGGTCTATTAATTTGTGTTGGACATTGTGGCCACCGACTCAGAACTGGTTTTACCGGTGTTAATGATTCATGTGTTTAGAGTTGCCCAGTCTCTTTCTTCTCATTGTATAGACATATGCTATTTTACTTACTTTTGTAGATCTTATCGAAGCATAAATTTATTTCGCACTTGGGCCAATTTCTCTTATTCACTGTTGAGAATTATTCTTGCTTACTATAGTACAACTCATTTGCCGAGGTTTGACAGCTTTCCTTGTATTTGGGTTGGTAACCCTTTTTGTCTCCTTTTAATTATCGCTACTATTGACCTTTGATCATCGCTTGTTTATTCTTGCTGAGGTGTTCTTTTCTTTGGAATGCCTCAGGTTTGGAACAGTAGCCAGTTGAGCGGCTAGAGTTGGTGTTGCTGGTTTTCTGCAGATGTTGTAGTCATCCTTTCCTCACCATAGTGAGGTAATGTTGTTGCTTTGTTGTTTAGTTCAGACATACATGCTTTTGGTGGGTTCGTGTCAGGTTGTTGACGCCCACTATAGTTTTTATATTGTTAAGTTACTTGCTAGCGACTTAGTCTACTTGTTAGTTTTACTTGCTTTCTGAGAAAGTTTTATGTTAGAATTGCTTGTTAGTTATCCTTTAAAGTTATAAAATTATCATTTTGACTATCTCATTCATAACATTGTTTTAAATCCAAAGTCACAATATTTTAACAAACGTATAAGCTATTTCTATACTTATATTAAATTTAGAGGTATGCATATCATTAGTTGTCCTATTTGGATGTTTATGCTCATGTAGGATGTTAATCAATATAAACAAAGTATTTTCCGCAGCGTATATTCATATTTTCACTTGTGGACTAGTTGATCCACTGAGCTGAGGGATACGACCATCAAAACATAACTTAAATTACAGTTTTCTTCATAATAAACTTGAGAATTTCATATAAAGTGTTAGGTTCGAGTTCTTTCCTGAGCGCTTGCAGTTATCCCTTGCATGACGTGGAATCATGATGCGTGTTTTCTATTACTCTGATATATCGGCTAAATGCGGAGAAAATATGGGTTGTGACATTCACTGTCCAACACTCAGAACCAAAGAGCATCGCTTGTCTAATTGCAGTACGGTAAAACTTTCCTTTAAGTTTTAGTGGTACTTTACGATCACATATGATCCCCGACACGCCTCTCCACACACACCAACCTGCTTGGATTCTATGTATCACATCTTTATCAACACCTCAATCTTTTTGAACTATCACTACAAGATATTTAAAGCACTCACTACAGGAAATATCTTAATCACCCAACTTAATAATGAAGTCATCTATCCTTCTTGAACTGCTAAATTTAAAGTCCATATACTCAGTATTTTCCCTGGTCAACCTAAAACCTTTCTTTTTTAAAGTGTCTTGCCAAGATTCAAGTTTTATGTTTACACACGCGCATCTCATCGAACAAAATGATATCTTCCGCAAATAATATTCATCAAGGTATTTCTTGTTGGATATGTGTGGAGAGCTCATCAAAGATAAGGGTAAAGAGATAAGGGCTTAAAGTTGAACCTTGAAGTAAGTCAACAATTATAAGGAATTCTTGCATTAATCCACAAGATGTCCTCACCCTCTGTACAACCCCGTGTTCGTCGAAGGGACTCGGGCAAGCAGGCGGGTCGACCCCAGCCCGCCTCTCCTAGGCAGGTCGGCCTCCAAGGGTCGCCCAGATGGGTCAGCCCTTCCCGCCTCTCCTAGGCGGGTCTACCTCAGCCCTCCGACCTGCACCCATTAAGCGGGTCAGTCCTGCCCGCCTCTCCTAGGAGGGCCACCCTCAGCCCGTGCCTTCCTAGGCGGGCCGTCTCAGACCCGCATCCCCTAGGCGAGCCATCCCTGGTCCGCGCCTCCTGCCGGGTAGAGGCATTGGAGGGCTACTCGCCCAGTCCCCAATGGGGGAAATTCCTTGCCATTTTTCCCCTGCAGGCCAGCCCTTAGCTAGCTAGAACAGCGGGGTTTGGCTATTGGCAGGCCAGCCCAAGGGGCTTTCAGTAATTTCAGGCCAGCAGAGGTTAGTTATTTGCAAACCGTTTTCAGAAATCTATAAATAGGACCCAAAGGATACCTCAGAAGGCATGCTCACTTGTCTCCCAGTCCCCTAGCGCTTTCTGAGGTACCTTTGCTCGATATTTGGCTAAGGAGGGGAAGCGCTCAGTGATCTTCTGGGTTTGTGGTGGGACCTCCGGGACGGGCCCTTGGTCTAGTCCTTTGCCCACTTTTTATTGTTGTTTTCCTTGCAGGAGTGAAGTAGGTGCGCAACCACCCCTTCCCCAAGAGTGAACTCCACAAGAGACCGATTTTCGGTTTCAACATTTCTGCGTGGTGAGCGTGGACAGTGGTCAGCACAGAAAGCCTTCAGCGAGCTCAATGACTGGAGGAGAAGGGCAAGGATCGGACAGGACCTACTCGCCACCCCCTCCCCCTCTCGCGAGGATGGGGATGTTCGAGGACTTTATGCAGGAGGTACTCGGCCTGGTTCGATTCGCACTCAGCGCGCGTGCCGAGTGCTCGACTCCAGTTATCACAGTTCTCATTGATCCGGTACTCGGCGAGGCTGCTCCTGCCCGGCGAGCAGGGAAGGAACTCGCCGAGGAAGGCCGGGATGCCGAGCTCCCCGGGCGAGTGCTTTTCCCAAGCTCGGGAGGCGGCAGCAGATTTGGCGAGTTGGGAGCGCGAGACCCTCCGGCTCGCCCGGTGGGGGGGGGGGGGGAGAAAGTCCCTTCAGCGAGCTGGTCTCCTCTGCCCTAGTCCCAGATGGGTTCAGGGAGCAAGACATATCCTACTACACCGAGAAGGGAGACACGGTCCATCACGTCCAATGGTTTGAGGATGTGGTATCGATCTGGTAGATGTCGGATGGTTTCAAATGCAGGCTCTTCGCCATCACTCTAAAGGAGAAGGCCAGGGAGTGGTTTCACCAGCTGCCAGCCAGTTCCATTTACTACTTCGAGGACCTCCGCCGGGGGTTCAGGCTGAGGTTCACGACCTCGAAGAAGAGGAAGAGGGAGTCAGAGTCCCTATTTCGCATCAAACAGGGGGTGAATGAGACCCTGGGGAGCTACGTCGATCGCTTCCAGGAGGAGGTCACCCAGGTTTAGGAGATGCCAGGCCACACTCTAATGATGTCCTTCACCCTGGGGCTGCAGCAGGTTTTCTTTCGAATGGAGTTGAAGAGGATTACCCCCTCTCTTACGAGGAGTTGATGGAGAGGGCGGCGAGAGAAGTCGACGGGGAGGCATCGAACTCAGAGTTTTCTCGGAGGCTAGCAAGGTGGGCAACGGAGGAGGAGAGGCCCATAGGAGGCAGAGGACAGGAGGAAAGAAGAGCTGAGACCTGGTAGAGGGAGCAGCCACAACAGCAACCCAGGTGGGGGTGCCAGGAGACGAATCAACAACTAGGGTGGAGGCCCGAATGGCAGGAGCAGGGGGAGAGGAGAGGGTTCCGCGGAGGGGACAACTGCCAAGGAGTCCAGGGCCAGTTCTACCCTCAAGGTGGGAGGCAGGGCCAAAGGCCCCCCTCCTCGATCAAGAGGAGGCTATGGCCGTAGCCATGGGGGAGAGGAGAAGACCCGCGCGAAGGAGAAGAAGGGAGGTTAGGGTGGAGTTACCCTACTGTGACTTCCATCGGGAGGAAGGGCACGCCACGAACACATGCCCAGAGTTCCTCGAGATGAGAGGAAACAGGGAGCAGCAGCAGTAGTAAGACCGCCAAGGGTTGCAGATTGAGGTGGTCCTGCCTCGGGCAGAGGAGGACAGGTGCGAAGAACAGACAGATGCGGGAACCCGGGGAGGGATCAGAGCAATCCATGGGGGGGGGGGGGATCAAGGCTTCCCGTAAAGCGAGCCTATACACCATATACCGACGGAGCGTTGGCTCCACATCCAAGGCCCCGCCCCCGGAAGAAAGAATCACCTTCACGGTCAAGGACATGCCGGGTCACGAAGACCCCTTTTGCGATGCGCTGGTCATCCAGATGGCCATCGAGGATTTCACCGTCTCCCGGATCCTCATCGACAACGGGAGCTCAGTCAACTCTATCTTCAAGAAGGAATTTTATGCGATGAAGGTGGAGGCCAGGAGGGTGTTTGCCTCAGATGGGCCACTGTTTGGCTTCTCGGGGGAGAGGTAGGAAGTAGAGGGAGGGGTAGGACTCCAAGTCTCCCTGGGAGGGAAGTCCCGCAACTACAAGTTCGTCATTGTGGACTCCCCTAACAGTTACAGCGCAATATTTAGGAGGCCCCTCATCAGCGCCTTCCGCTGCGTCCCCTCGTCCTTCCATCAATGCCTAAAGTTCAATGTCGAGGGGGTCCAGGCCCGGGTCCGCGGAGACCCTAAGATGGCAAGGGAGTTCTATGTCATCGCCGTAAAATCCATCTCATGGCAGGAGGGTGCTGAAGAGATGGGACTAAGGATGGAGGAGGCAGAGCAATGGGTTGGCCCAAACGAGATGGAGGTGGAGGAGAGTTGCGTCCAGAAAGAGGAGGAGAAGAAAGTTCGGGATCCGACCGAGGCAATATCCGCGTAAGAAGCCGAGGAAGAGGCCCTCTCCCCAGGAGGAGGGGATGCTGAGGAATGGGGGGAGAGGACTCTCCTGGAGGTGGCGTAAGAGGTGGTGGAGATGGAGGTTTTCACCCTCGGAGGCAAGGTGGAGAAGGTTTGCGTCAGCGGGGGGCTGACCCCGGAGGCCCAAGGCAAGATGCTGGAGTGCATCCAGAAGAATGTGGACATCTTCGCCTGGAGCGCTGCAGGGATGCCCGGGATCGACGCCGACGTGGCCTTCCATCGCCCCAACCTGGATCCGGAGGCTCGCCCCGTTCAGCAGAAGAAGAGGCCCATATCAGACAGGCTAGCCGAGCCGATTCGAGAGGAGATGGCCAAGCTCCTTAAGGCCGGTTTTGTATCCGAGGTCCAATACCCCGGCTGGGTCTCCAATGTTGTAATGGTTAAAAAAGGAGACGGCCGGTGGCGCATGTGTGTTGATTTTTCTCTTCTTAATAAATCATGTCCTAAGGATTGTTACCCCTTGCCTCGGATCGACGCGCTGGTTGACTCAGCCGTTGGTTTCCCTATAATGAGTTTTTTAGATGCATTTTCAGGTTATCACTAGATCATGATGCACCCTCCCAACATCAAAGATGTCTCCTTCATCACCGGGGATGGGTGCTACTGCTATAAAATGATGCCTTTCGGGCTAAAGAACGCAGGGGCAACTTATCAAAAAATGATGGATTGGGTCTTCCGAGAGCAGAAGGGAAGAAACCTGGAAGTGTACGTTGACGACCTCATGATCAAGAGTAGAGACGGTGACTCTCACCTCCAGGATCTGGCAAAACCTTCGCCACCCTGCGCGAGTACAAGATGAGGCCGAATCCCTTGAAGTGCATCTTCGGGGCAAGCAAGGGCAAATTTCTAGGCCACCTTCTCACCCCCGCTTGGGTGGAACCCAATCCCGACAAGGTCCGGGCGATTATGGAGCAGGGGTCTCCTCAGAATACAAAGGAGGAGCAGTGGTTGACAGGGAAGCTGACAGGGTTGAGCAGGTTCCTCTCCCGGGCCGGGGAGAAGTGCTCTCCCTTCTTCAAGACCTTGAGAGGAGGTCGGAAGTTCGAGTGGACCTCGGAATGCAAGGAGGCATTCCAGGCCTTAAAGAGGCAGCTGACTCAAGCCCACCTACTCCAGGGGCCAAAGGAGGGGGAGGACCTGTTCTTGTACTTAGGGGTCGGAGGGGGGGGGGGGGAGGCCCTGAGCTCTGTTTTAGTTCGGTAAGAGGGGAGGAAATAGCTCCCGATTTATTATATGAGTAGGGTGTTAAGGAAGGCCGAGCTCCGCTATCCCATTTTGGAGAAGCCAGCCTTTGCTCTAATCATCTCGGCCCGGAGGCTCCGGCCCTACTTCCAGGCACATTCGATCCGAGTAGTGATTGGCCACCCCCTCCGCAATATCTTCGAGGGGGTGGAGCATTCAGGCAGATTGGCTAAGTGGTCGGTGGAATTGAGCGAGTTCGACATCTCCTTCGTTCTCCGCCTTTCGATCAAGGCCCAAACTATGACCGACTTCCTGACAGACTATGTGATCGAGGTGGCGGAGGGGGAACTCACTCGCCTAGTGCCTTGGAAGGTCATGGTGGATGGTGCCTTAGGGAGGAATTCCCTTAGGGCGTGGTCATCTTGGAAAGCCCCCAGGGAACGAGGATCAAGCAGATAGTGATGATACATTTCCCCATCACCAAAAATCAAGCCGAGTACGAAGCCGTGATTTTGGGTCTGCGCTTGGCCAGGGAACTGGGGGTGAATGATGTGGAAGTCCTCACTAGCTCCATGGTGGTGGCTTCCCAGAAAAACCGGGAGTTCGAGGCGAGGGAGCAGACTCTGCAGATCTACTTGGCAAAGGTAAAGGGAGTCATCGACACCTTCCAGACTTTTTCCATTTGACACGTGCCCAGGGAAGAGAGCGAGTAGGTAGATCAGCTAGCAAAGCATGGCCCCCGGGTGGGGGGTACCCTCACAGATCTCTTCCGCCCATCCATTAAAGAGGGGGAGCTGATGGAGGTGGAACAACACCCCTCGTGGTTGGATCCCTTCTCAACGTACTTGTCCACTGGGGAGTATCCTGAGGGGATGGACATAAAGAGTCTCAAGTATAAGTCGACATACTATATCATGCGAGACGGCCAGCTATATCGAAAGACCCACTCCGGGATGTTGGCACACTGCGTGGCAGAGAGGGAGGTCCCGAGGATCTTGGAGGAAATTCACTCCGGGGAGTGCGGGAGCCACTCTGGGAGTCGAACCTTGGAAGGCCGGGTCATCAGGCAGGGATATTTTTGGCCGACCCTGAGTCAAGTCGCGACGAAGTTCACGAAGGAGTATTATAAGTGCCAACTGTTCGCTCCCCTCCAGCTACAACTGGCCCAACGCCTCAGGAGTATCACAGCCCCCTGGCCATTTGCAATCTGGGGAATGGACTTGGTTGGGCCCTTCCCCCAGGCCAGCGGCCAGAGAAGGTTCCTGCTCGTGATGATTGATTATTTCTCTAAGTGGCTGGAAGTTAAGGCGTTGGCCAAGGTAACCTCCCAGGTCATCAGGAACTTCGTATGGGGGAGATTATCTGCCGTCACGGGTTGCCTCAGGCCATTTTCACGGACAACAACCCTTAGTTTGCCAGCGCCGAGTTCATTAGCTTCTGCGAGCAGCTCGGGATTGGTCTTAGGTTTGCCTCGATTCATCACCCTAGGAGCAACAGGCAGGTGGAGGCGGCGAACAAGATCATTGTTAACCTCCTCAAAAAGAAGGTAGAGAATCTGAGAGGAAGCTGGGTGGAGCAGCTCCCTTTGGTCCTCTGGGCCCTTAGAACCACACCCAATACGGCGACATGAGAGACTCCTTTCAAACTCTCCCATGGGTATGAGGCGATACTTCTGATAGAGTTCGAGGTCCGAACCCCTCGGGTGGTCGAGGCCGGAGAGGGCAGAGAGGAATGGAGGGCCAAGAATGAGGAGGAGCTGCGGCTCTCACTCGACATGGTTGAGGAGCTGCGAGACCTCTCTGCCACCAGGCAAGAGGAAGCGAAGAGAAGAATAGCCAAATATTTTGACAAGCACGTCAGGGTCAAACAATTCGCGAAAGGAGACTTGGTATTAAGAAAAGTGGATGCCGCGGGAAGGTCAGCCACCGTGGGGAAGCTCAATCCCAACTGGGAGGGACCATACATTGTACAGGAGGCATTGAATTCAAGAGGGTACTGCCTTCGGAATGTGGAGGGCGAGACCCTAAGTCTCACCTGGAGTGGTGATTACTTAAAACATTTTCCCCCTGAGTCATGTAAATGTCGTTTCAGTTTCTAATAAAGCTTCTTTTGATGAACTTGTGCCCTGACGATGAAAAGTGCAAATGCGAGTCTGCCCCAGACCCCGAGTAGATCCCGCTGCCAGGCTCCCATCAAGCTGGTAGGGCTGGATATCACTCGGAGGAGTCTGCCCTAGACCCCAAGCAGATCCCGCTGCCAGGCTCCCATTAAGCTGGCAGGGATGGATGTTACTCGGAGGAGTCTGCCTTAGACTCCGAGTAGATCCCGCTGCCAGGCTCCCGTCAAGCTGGCAGGGTTGGAAGTCACTTAGAGGAGTCTGCCTTAGACCCCGAGCAGATCCCGCTGCCAGGCTCCCATCAAGCTGGTAGGGCTGGATGTCACTCGGAGGAGTCTGCCCCAGACCCCGAGCAGATCCCTCTGCCAGGCTCCATCAAGCTGGCAGGGCTGGTTGTCACTTGGAGGAGTCTGCCTTAGACCCCGAGCAGATCCCGCTGCCAGGCTCCCATCAAGATGATAGGGCTGGAAGTCACTCGGAGTAGTCTGCCTTAGACCCCGAGCAGATCCCACTGCCAGGCTCCCATTAAGCTAGCAGGTCTGGATATCACTCGAAGGAGTCTGCCACATACCCCGAGCAGATCCCGCTGCTCGGCTCCCATCAAGCTGGTAGGGCTTGAAGTCACTCAGAGGAGTCTGCCCCAGGCCCCGAGCAGATCCCACTGCCAGGCTTCCATCATGCTGGCAGGGCTGGATGTCACTCGGGGGAGTCTGCCTTAGACCCTGAGCAGATCCCGCTGTCAGGCTCCCATCAAGCTGGAAGGAATGGAATTCACTCGGAGGAGTCTGCCTTAGACCATGAGAAGATCCTGCTACCGGGCTCCCATCAAGCTGGCAGGGCTGGATGTCACTCAGAGGAGTCGGTCTCAGACCCCAAGCAGATCCCACTACAAGGCTCCCATCAAGCTATCAGGGCTGGATGTCACTCGAAGGAGTTCATCCCAAACCCTGAGCAGACCCTGGGATCCCCGATCAGACCCCCACTGACTGACATGGGCGGGGCACCTCGGCAGGAGCAGCATATAAGGGAAGGAGCTAGCCTCCCTCTCCACGAATGGATCGGCGGGTCGACGAAGGGATCTCGGCACGATGTCGAGCCAAGAAAGCCGGCCCTGACCTAGAGATCGGCGGGTCCCATGGAAGGGGTCCAGACGGCGAAGGAGCTAGCCGCCCTCATCACGAATGGATCGGCGTGTCGATGAAGGATCTCGGCATGATGATGAGCCAAGAAAGCCGGCCCTGGCCTAAAGATCGGCGAGTCCCATGGAAGGGGTCCAGGCGGCGATAACTCGGCCACGCCAAGACCTCCAGAAAGCCGGCCCGCGCAAAGTCCAAATGCTCGATAGGGTTTTATTGCCCACCCAATGACGTGAATGGGGTAGCGAGCCCAGATAGAGTAGGCGAGTCGCCCCCTCGCATCGCGGCTACCTAACTTACCCCTCGCTCCTAAGCCTAAGATCAGAGTCTAAAACGAACGGACGACCTCACTCGCTCACTCACCGCCGCAATGTCCAAAAGAACATTCAAGAATAAAAGAAATCATTACAAGTGCGAGAATCAAGGGGCGAATGCGATAAATAAAGATATGCATGTTTCAGATCAAAAAAGAGTTACGTACATTGGGGAAATAAAAAAGGGGTTAACTATTACAAAAACTGGGCTCTGGCCCGCATCACTGCCATTGTAAAAGTGGGACGAATGCAAGCTCCCGACGAGGAGAGCCCTGAGAGGCGGGCCCTTATAGGGTGGTAGGGCCCGTCGCCCGGCTCTGGTATTGGAAGGAACAACTCTGGTACCACCTCGCTCACCAGAAGCTTGGCACCATCGTCCTTGATGAGGTTGGCCCTCTACAGTGTCTGGAAGGTGTATTTCGCCGCGTTGGCCGCATTCTTCTGCATCATCACTTCGATCTCATGATCGCTGTAATGAGCGAGCTGGCAGCCACTTGTAGATGGCGGCGAGGCGGCCGCTGCAGCCTCCAACGTGTCCACCTGCTTCTGAAGCGCCTGCTTTTCTAGTTGGAGGGTGGAGACCTCAGTGCCCAGTCGGCTTGCAGTCGCCGCATCCTGTGAAAGGGAGAACGACCGAGTTAAGTTACGCGGGAGGGAGGAAAGGTTAAGGCGAGTCGAGAAACCTACCGCTCCACCTAGGTACTGAGCAAGAGCGGCCTCAGCCGCTTCGGCCCGCTTCCGCAGTTTACTCGCCTCCTCCTGAGCGAGTCAGCGGGCCGCCTCTTTCTCATCGACTAACTTGTGGAGGGACGGGGCGCTCTTGTCCAGCCGAAGGCACCTCCGGCCGACCATATGGGCCAGCTCCAGGCTACAAAATTGGGCCCGCGCGCTTTCATATATCAACACCCGCGTCGCCTCCTCGTCATAAACGATGACGTCCTCTCGCCCGTAGACGCCAAAGGAGAGATTGTACCCATCCCCGCTGCTTGAGTCTTCCTCCAACAAGCTCGGCAGCAGTGAGAAGATGTAGACTCGGTTGGTCTTTTTGTCCCACTGAAGCAGAGGGACTCCGGACTCGTCCCCGGGTCCCTCACCATAACCAAAGTTATGGTACCCCGGGGGGATTGGCTTCCCGGCGGGCTGAACCTCCTATGGCAGCTGTGATGTACCTTCCTCTCCACTAGAAGATCTGACGGCCGGAGAGGCCGCAGGGGCGGGAACAGTGGATGGCTGGCTCGTGGGGGCCATGCCCTTGTCACGAGTCGGTGGTGGTGAGCCACCCGCCTTCTTCGACTTCTTTGGCGGTGTTGGGTCTTAAGGCTGCTCGCGGCTGGACCGCTTCGCGGGAGCAGGGGTTGAGAACTCGCGATGGGAGGCAGCAGCCGCTTCGGCCCGGGCAAGCTCTCCGGTAGAGAGTCTCGCGCTCTCATAAGGCGGATGGAGAGGAATGTCACGCTCGCCTGCAAGAGTGTGAAACTTAGAAAATATTCGACGGGACCAAAAGCGAGTAAATGGGCGAATCGCTTACCCTGACCAGGCGGG